>OZ004706.1:47429841-48029841 GCA_963924515.1 Vespertilio murinus
ACTCAATCACCACATCAACTCACAACTAACAAACATCCTACCAAACTTCACATACCCCACCTCAACACCCCCCAACCCTTCCTTTTCCCCCAACCCATCTCTTCTTCTAACTAAATCAACACCCCCTCAATCACCAATCATCCTTTACCTCACACCCAACACACCTTACCAAAACTCTAAACCAACCACCCTCAACCTCACAACCATATTCACACTCATCAACCACACCATACACTTCCAATCAAAATATTCCCAAAAATTTCAAAAAACCACAACCACCCACAACAACACAACACAAAATTCCATATCCACACCTCTCCTCTCTTTTAAACTTCTCACATTCTTCCCCTTTTTTCATTCTCTTATTCACAAACTTCCCTTTCAAACAATAACAATCCTCACTCATCCTTCCCTACCAAAAATAAAATCTACCTTAACCCAATTATCCCCCAAACTTCTAACCACCACCAACTCTCCAATCCCATCCAAATCTCCATCTCCCAACACAAACACTCTTATACCCCCTCTCCCATAAACTCTCCCTTCCATATATCCTCTACAACTCCTTCAAATCAAATTCCAATTCTCCTCTCCTTACATCAACATATCTACAACACCCCCACCAATACCCAAACCTCAAAACATACACAACTTCACAACATACACCCACCACCCCATATCCATCCTCAACATTATACTAATAAACTGATACACCACTGCAAGACACTTAAGACTATCTATAACACAAAACTATTAACATTGATACCCAATCTTCCCACAATACATCACACACTAACACCTCCAACCAATGTAAAACAATGAGCATCCACACCCAACTCAATATTACTTCGAACAACTCAAGCCCACCAAAATTGATCCCCAACTTCTAGAATCTCATCGAGCAGAACAGGGACTTACCAGAACCAAGCTAGAGTATGACCTAACAGGACTACAGATTAATCAAGTTGACCTTTCAGTATTAACAAGAATGGTGGCTTTACTGTTGTGTGTACTATTTTTCCCCTTCAGAGTATGGTAAGGACAACATAATATCACATTATAATTGTACTTTTAGCTTAGTATAAGTTATAAAATATCCATATCTCACTAGCCTTGATTGTATCTCAAATCATGTAAAGTAAAAAGATCCATTGATGATTGACCTCCATGTATATAGAGGAAAAAACTGGGACTTGAATGGGTAGTGGCTCTTAATGAGCGCAACCCCATTTGACTTAGTAAAAAATATCTATTTGTGCAATTAATATGTGTAAAGCACTGTAGTAGGACCTGGGAATATGAGGACAAAGATGAGCAAGATACTATCCTATTCTCAAAGATCTAGCAGTCCAGGGAGGAAGGCCACTATGGAAACATGGAAATGATAGATTAGAATCTGTGGGGTTAAGGTCTGCTCACAGTACAGAAGAAGCATCTGCTTTCTCAGTGAGAAATGATAGACCTGTGTTGAGAGATTCAGAGCAGTGGTTCCCAAATTTCAGTGGGCACCAAAATAACCACAGAGTGCTGGATCCCTCACTGGAACTTCTTATTTAATAGTCTGAGGTAGAGCCTGAGAATTTTCTTTGTAATATATGTTGCTGGTGCTGCTGGGTGTGGGGACCATGTTTTGAGGACCATTGATTTAGAGACGGGGTGATGTAGGATTTGGAAGTATGGCAAAAATTGGGTTTATCATGAAAGGGACAAAAAAAAGGCTATTAATTAAAGCTCAGAAAGAAGGTTGTCAAGTTGTTTTAAGAGCCCAGTGAGATGTGAAATTATAAATTTTGAGAAGGGAAGTGGAAAAATAGCAGGTTATCGATGGATCTTGCATAAGATCACCTAGGAGTGAAAGAATGACAGATGCTGGTGATAATATTTTTGGACATGTGCTGTTACTTGAGTAGGAGGGAGATAAAGACAGGTTGGGGTGATAGGCCCACCACCGTTGTCTTTATACTGTGAAATCATGGTAATAAATCTTAAAGTAGCATGTTTATGAAGGTTTCTTGAGGAGAAGAGGCAGGTTTTGCCTGCCACCATTGCTTCAAGCAGTGCAGCTGTGCTTTTATTTCATGTTGCAGCTATAGAGATTCCTTATGTAATATTTTTTTCCATAAAAAGTTATACAACCAAATGGAATTTGGCCACAATAAACTAGTATAAAAGGAGGAAGTCAAGGATTTGGGAATCTTAATGGGCTTTGCTGACATGGGGCTTGTTCCTTCTTCTAGTTGCAGCTTGGGCTCCTTTTGGTTGCCAAGGTGAAATTTCCTTTCTGTAGCAGTGATTCTGGAATAATGTTTTCATGGAGAATACCCAAGTCAGAGATAAACACAGCTGTCTGCTAGTGAAAGGTTATACACAATTCCTCTCCAGGGGCTTGGGAAGGCAAGAAATGTGTAGCCCTTTTAACTTGATACTGTTTCTAGGGGTCATTTTATTGGGAACATAGGGTAATTAGTAAATTCTCTGGCCCTCTTGGCATTTGTCTTATTGATCTCCTGATATTTTACAAATGTTTTCATTCATGTAATGCTATTTGCTCTCCTTATATAACCCTTCCTAGTGTGTTTCTGGAGAAAGTGTTTCAGGAAAGATGAGACAAGGATAAAATGAGGGCAAAATAAAAATAAAAAAAAGATTTCATAATTTAAGCCAGTGTTTTAAAAAATATGTATGGATAACAAATCATATCAAATACTTGTTAAACATAAGACACCTAGCCGAAATTGGTTTGGCTCAGTGGTAGAGTGTCGATCTGCGGACTGGGGGGTCCTGGGTTCGATTCCGGTCAAGGGCATGTGCATTGATTGCGGGCACATCCCCGGTAGGGGGTGTGCAGGAGGCAGCTGGTTGATGGTTCTCTCTCATCCACGTTTCTATATCTCTATCTCTCTCCCTTCCTCTCTGTAAAATATCAATAAAATATATTTAAAAAAAAAAAACCAAAAAAACATAAGACGCCTAGATTTGAAACCACTCAGTAAAAATTCCCAGCAGACCACCTTAAATCTGTATTTTTAACAAGCTCTCAAATGATTCTCTTGCCACCAACTGATTGTTGGGTATGTAAAAAAAAAACAATAGCTTTAGGCCACTTACATATGGTCTTATTTGATGTACTCAACCAGGACCCATCTACAATGTGAGAAGCAGTACACAACCTGTGGGCAGTTTAATCTTATCACCCACCACTCAATCACCACTACCATTTTTATTTGCCTCTGTGAGTCTTAGCTTCCCACACATAATATGTTCAAAATAAATATTCTCTAATGATCCTCTGGGGAACAGGCAGCCAAAACTGGAAAGAATAGAGTTTACAAAAGTACCCTCAGGGAAAAATGTAAACCAATTCCAGGCCTCTAAATGTTGCCCAATTCTTAAGCATTTAAGAATGGGCTTCAGTATTTTGGTGCCACTGAAATAATGCAGTTGCTACCACATTTGCAGAGGATATGAGAAGAGAGACATAAAAAGTCATACAACCAAATGGAATTTGGCCACACTAAACTAATATAAAAGGAGGAAGTCAAGGATTTGAGGGTCTTAATGGGCTTTGGTGACATGGGGCTTCTTCCTACTTCTAGTCGCAGCCTGGGCTCCTTTTGGTTGCCAGGGTGAAATTTCCTTCCTGTAGCAGTGTCTTTTTAGGTCTGCAAAACAATTTTGTTACATTATCTTTTTAGGTCCTCAAAACAGGTTTGCCTTGGAGCATTATAACCCCACCTATATAGATGGGGGAACTGGGGCTCAGCATAAATAACTGTCTTATTGTCACACAGCTACAAAGGGACAATGTCAGTGCTCTAACCCAGGTCTTGTGGTTCTAAAATCTCTGTTTTTCACCGTATCATGTAATGCGTATGCAGCTTATCATGTTTCCTAATACCATTAACACGGATGAATTCCAAGGTGCATTCTGAGGAAATAGCCATGTATCTGGGATTGCTTGGCTAGGATTCCTGGAAAGGAGGACTATTGTGCTCATGGAAGTTATGGCACACAGAGGATGAGAGCCTGTGTTCTAACTTCAAGCTTAAGTTTAATACCTCTAAGAACCTTAGGATAACTAAGTCTAACTTTTCTTATCAGTGAAATGGACACAGTTACTCTACTGTTCAGAGGGTTGTTATAAGAATTGTATGCTATATTATATGTAAAGTACTCCATACCAGGACTGGGGAGTAGTAATTATTGAATGCCTCAAATAAGTTGGTATTTAATCATCCCCAGGTGGTCATGTCGGTCCACCTGACCTATGTCCAGTGCATTGAGAGATCTTACTGTGGTTTTCTTTAATTAAAGAGCTTTATGTTAATAAAATGTTCATGAAATCATTTTTTCAGTGTAATTTTGCTTCCATGTAATTTAAGGAATCTTGATAGATGTGATTTTAGCTATGTAATTAAAAGTGTTTGAATTTTACTTTCATGAAACAGATTTTTATAATAGGAAGGGCTTGAATTTTGAATTTATACAAGATTGGGCCCAATTGTCTACACTGTCAATCTCTAGTCATATGAACTTGGTCAGTTTCTCCAATTGTAAAAGGAAGATAATAGTAATGTCTTCAAAAATGGTTATTATGAAGATTAAATGTTGAAAGGATCTAACAACTTGTAAAATACCTGGAAGTTAGTAAAAGTATAATTAAGAATGCTTTCAGCAGGAAGTAACAGAGCCCAACATACATGCATGTGTTAAACAAGTAGGCTTCTTCCTCCTCCTCCTCCTCCTCTTCTTCCTCCTCCTCTTCTTCTTCTTCTTCTTCTTCTTCTTCTTCTTCTTCTTCTTCTTCTTCTTCCTCATAACAAAATGTGTGTGTGTGTGTGTGTGTGTGTGTGTGTGTGAGAGAGAGAGAGAGAGAGAGAGAGAGAGAGAGAGAAAATTGCTGACACTAGATGAGCTGTATAGTAAGGGTGACATAAACTTCCTATTCTTTCTACCAACCTCAGAACAGTTCCTTTTATCCTAAAGTTATTACCTCATGATCATAAGATGACATCCATGACTTTTGACTTGAAAGTTTCAAAAAGAAAGAACTGAAAAAAAATTAAAAAGTTTTCTCTTCAGGAGACTTGAGCTTTGTATTCAGAAATAGAATCCTCCCCAAGCAGAGAATGCCCTTTATAGATCCTCAGACAGAACTGAGCCACATCCTTCCCTTTAGCCCAGGCAATGGCCGTGGATAATAGAATTGCCTCTACATATTCATCACCTGGACTGGAACTAGGAAGGGCCTGACATATATTTGACGAAGCGATCTCCGCCTGATCCCTGACACAATAGAGATCTATTGGGGTGGACAAAGGAGATGTTGGGTGGGCCACAGAAAATCTCTGACACAGTGGTTATTCAATCAAGATTAATTTAAATCTACCTTATCTAATGAACATGAATAAACTTATAAGTAAATAAAACATCTGTGTCCAGGTTACAAGGCCTGGTATTTAGTTCATGAAAATATGACCTCTGGACCCAAATATACAGTAGGGTTCATGAGTTTATGCTCAAAAAGAGCCAGACTTTCAAGAAATAAGCTTAATAATTTGGATCATTTTTTTAAAGCATGGATTCAAAGGAAATGAATCTCAATCTTAATATTGGAGGAGATTAATAGCAACCTTTGGGTCACTTTCAGAGAATGCTGGTCTTGGCTAAAGACTTGGGTAACAGAACTGTCTGGTAGCGTAAGATTTGCATTGGACCTTTTCCCAGAATTGCATTAGTCAGGCATGGTAAATGGAGGAGGGAAGAGCTAGAGAAATAGCAAACAGTCATGAACCTCTTCTTCCCATGTGGGAAGGTTTGACTTAAAGAATTTGGACATCATTTTATTATAGATATATTCCAGGCCAAAATCTGACTCCTACTTACATTT
Source organism: Vespertilio murinus (assembly GCA_963924515.1). NCBI lineage: Eukaryota > Metazoa > Chordata > Mammalia > Chiroptera > Vespertilionidae > Vespertilio > Vespertilio murinus. The sequence continues at coordinate 47,435,732 of OZ004706.1, forward strand.
CTAGCCTCAGATTTCACCACTGTCCACCTTATCATCTCTCCCCTGTATCTCAACTCCAGACTCCACTTCCACTATTGCCCCCCTCTCTTGCCCCCCTCCAAGCTAGGCTATCTCAGTTATAAATTACCTGAGTAACTGATACTTTTCCTTTGTAACACATACAACACATAAATAAGTGTGTGGTTACTTGGGTAATTATCATTCACTATCTCTTACTCAGTGGACTATAAACCCTTTGAGGTGCTATATTCTCAACATCAACAATGTTTGCTATATAGTAAACACTCCATAAATCTGAATTTTTGAATATATATATATATATATATATATATATATATATATATTTTTTTTAAATGCACCCATTAAGAAATTTATCTGGAAATCCAAGTAGTCAGACAGATTGGGGAGGAGGGAGTGAATTTTAACTTCATAAAGTAATTTCCCAGAGGAGTACTTTAAACATGGAGCTTCTTTCAGGCATTTAAAATAGGATTTTATTTACCAGAATTTGATTTACATTACTTTTTCAGGAAAACACACACACACATACACACACTGCAAAGCCTTCTCATATAAACATATCCTCTAAATTCCTCATTTCCAGGCATGATCTAAAGGCAATTATATTTTTTTTTAAAAAAAGGGGGGGGGAGGAAAAGAAAGAAAAAGAAAAAAGAGGATAAAGCCAAGCTAGCTCTAAATTATGAGCCTAGTGATTAACAGAATGGAATAATGATGAGAAAGATTGGATGCCTCCTAGGAACAATAGGATAGGATTATGTGGCTCTCCAACAATCATCTCCCATTCTTTCTCAGAACAGCAGGTTTGATTTTGAGTCAGTTCTGGGCATGGATCTGTTCTGTAGATGACTAGAATGATTGTTCTTGTCTGAAACAAGCCAAGTGGGCTGTTGGCCAAGCCCATTAGTGTCAGTGTGGGCCTGGGGGTGGGGTGACGATAGAATACCGAGACCTGGGTAATAATGATAACAGCAGCCGGCAGTCCTGTGTATTTACTGTGCACCACACACTGTGCTGTACGTTGGACTTGGATAACTTTCTTATGAACTTTGAACTCCTAGCTGCCACTTACTCACTTCATAATTTTTAAAAAGTAATTTGATTTCTTATCATACAGTAAGAAAAACAAATGATGCCTAATTTTTTTAAAAAAAATATATATTTTATTGATTTTTTTACAGAGAGGAAGGGAGAGGGATAGAGAGCTAGAAACATTGACCTGCTGCCTCCTGCACACCCCTCACCGGGGACGTGCCCACAACCAAGGTACATGCCCTTGACCGGAATCGAACCTGGGATTCCGCAGGCTGATGCTCCATCCACTGAGCCAAACCAGTTTTGGCAAATGATGCCTAATTTAACTTCCTCATAAAATAAGGTTCAAAGGAAGTGATGGATGTGAATACTCTGTCATTTGTGAAGCCCTTGAAAAATGTAAGACATTTAACTATTGTTTATATTTGTATTTATATATATATGGCTTGATGCACAAAATTTGTGCAAGTGTAGGCCTTCCTTCCCCCAGCTGCTGGCACCAGCTTCCCTTTGCCATTCGGGACCTGGGCTTCCCTCGAAGCCCTGTCTTCATCCAAAAGGATGTCTGGCCTAATTAGCATATTATGCTTTTATTATTATAGATTACATATATAGTTTTATATGTTATATATATTCACTTATATACTTTATATTTTGATTTATATTTATTTGCTTCAGCAAACATTTAGTTGGATCTGTGGTTGGATATAATGGGAGCTGAAGAGACAGCCATATAGCTCATCAACCTTTAAGACTAAGTAAAGACTCCTTAGAGAAGGAGAAATTTGCCTCTTAAAGGATGAGGAGGCATTGCCCAAGTGAAGTGGGGCAGAGGAGTACTGGGCCTGCCAGACAGATGCAGTGGAATGAGCAAAACTAAAAAGGCCTTAGAGAATATCCAACAGTTGGTCCTGAGAAGAAAAGCAGGACTTGAGTCAGAGTATCAAACGATGAGGCTTGAGAAGTCACACAAGGCCAGGTTATCTAGGACAGCCCATACCCCGCTAATGTGTTTGGCCTATATTTACGGAGAACAAATGAGCTGCTTTAAGCAGAGGGATGACATGGTTGTATTTGTATTTTAGGAAGATCAATCAGTGGCAGCATGAAGGATAGGCTTGAGAGGCCCCAAACCAGAAAAGGAAAGTGAAGTTAGGAGGCTAAAACAGTAATTCTAGTCTGATGACAAGGCCTCAATAGCAGAAATGGTAATTGAGATAGGGAGGAAGGGATGGATTCCCTAAATATATGTGTATGGGAGGAAAGTTTTTACATTGGCAAAAGCTGGTTACTGATTAAATATGCAATAAATAAGAAAAAGTAAAAGAAAGACCTTTTTTTTTACTGGTGAATTCAAGATCCATAAATATTTTTCTGGATGAATGGGTGGCTGGATGGATAGATGGATCATTTGTATACGTAAATGCTAAAAAAGTTTGATTTGGTTCTGGACCTCATGAGGAACCAGAGATTTGATTTTGATTTTACTCCTATAAGTCTAATTATCCAGTCAAATTATTCAGCCGCTCAAACACCCACATTACATGAATCCTACCATGGACCAAACACTATGCTGAGCTCCAGTGGCATGCATCATTAAATGATGGTGGCCATCCCCTTGGAGAGGTTCCTACATTCTTGGTAGGAAAACAAGGCTTATAAAAAATATAAGGCATACTGGGGGCAAATGGTATGTGCAGAAGATCAGTGGTGCAAGTCCTCAGGCATAAAGGAGAGAAGATAGGGTGGCATGGGTTGCTTCATGTTGCAGGTGCAACCTTATTGGGGCCTTAAAGGAGAAGGACAACACATTTAGGTCAAAGGAACAGGGAAGGAATTAATAGCAGGAAGAATGAAAGGAGTTAGGGGGTGATGGGATCAGCAGAGCTGTGTTTGGAGATTGTGTCTGGAGAAGCCCTCTCTCTAGTGTAGCCATACATGGGATCTTCTGGGTGGTCCCGATCTGCATCGTCCTCCTTGCTCTGTCAAAACACTCACCCTCCTTATTGAACATTGAATCCAAATCAGTGGAGTTGAGGGACAGGTCCTATCCAACCAACCACCTCAGAGATAACTTTTAAGGCAATTATAAGAAGGCGCTCGTGTTCTGAAGATCTCACAGTTTAGAAACCCTTGGGTGAGTCCAGTCCCTTCATTTTAACAGTGGGAAAAGTTGGACCTGGAGAGGGTATGAAAATTGCTCAAAGCCATGTATAGCTCCTGACTCAGTGGAGTAAAGTTGTAAATAGAACTCATATTTCCTGTGGCGAGGCTGAGTTGCAACAGTTTCTATATTTTGGGTTGGAGACAGGCACCTTGTTAAATCATATGCTGTCCAGTTCTTGACGCTTTTTGGACATTTTTAAGTTGCCACTGGCTGGGTAATCCAGAGTCTGCAAAAACCCCATATCATTTCTACTGCATGGTCAGAAGCCACTATGCAGGCCATCCATTTGAAAACAATGGGCAGGGAGAGGGAATATTCACTTTTGGGAGAAGGCACTGTCCTGATATTCCCTGTACTTAGAAAATAGCTAATTTTCCCTGCTCTGTGTTCTGAGGGAATATCCCCACTTTTGACAGATATTCTAATTCAACAGTTAGCATTGACTAAGACATGCAAAAATTATCAGTTGCTAAAGCCTCACGTAGCCATAGGGGAGACAGAGGGTATTTTTATACCCAGCAGCCATGGGCTATGTAGCTTGAAGCACTCACTTGACCAGCATTTCTCTAGCTTATGTGTTTTACCACTGTAATTTATTTTTAAATATTCTAAAACTGTGCATATCACAACAGCTTCTGGGTGGTGGGAGGAGAAAAGCAAAGCATGTGATGCTCTGTGAAATGGCCTCTATTAGGGAACTTCCTTTCTAACCCTTGGTACATGTGCAGCCTTGTTTGGGCCTGGCAACCCGTCAGCCAAAGGGCAGCTTTGTTAAGAGAGCCCCTAAGTGGGACACTGTGTTCCAGCAAATGATGAGGTCATTCCTTGTCACTCAGGTATTCCGGGGAAAATTAATACAGGGGATTTAGTTGGTTTCAATGCTCCCAGCATGTCTCTCTGCATTTTTCCCCTCACCTATAAATAATATACTTCCTCCATTTGTCCACTGCATATCAGTTATTCCCATAGCTCCATTTTTCCCCCTGAAAAATCTTCTCTCAAAAAATTCAATCTCAGTTTTTGAAATAACAATCCACAGCTGTGATTTCCAAATCTTTTTGATTGTCCCTGTTATTCTATACAATAAAAGGCTAGTATGCAAACTGACCGAGTGGCAGAATGACCTGTTGCTATGACATGTACTGAACACCAGGGGCAGGCACTCAACACAGGAGCTGCCCTCTGGTGGTCAGTGTGCTCCCACGGGGGTAGGGGGGGCAGGGGGTGCCACCCAGCCAGAAGCCCTGAACTGGACTCACAGCTGGTGAGTTCAGTGCAGTGGTGGGAGCCTCTTCCGCCTCCATGGCAACACCAAGGATGTCAGTGTGGTGAATGGGCCTAAGCCATCAGTTGAACATCCCCCAAGGGCTCCTTGAATAACAGAGGGCACAAGCCAGGCTGAGGAACTCCCCCACCCACCACCACCCCAAAGTGCACAAATTTTGTTCACTGGGCCTCTAGTAGTAAAATAAATAAATGCATATAAACACATGAGAAAGTGCTCACAATATAAGTATATTCATAAAATACATGCACAGTATACATTTAGGAAAATATTAATAATCGTAGTGGGTACATATAGTATTAATAAGTTCAATACTTTTGACCAACTTGTTGTCAAATTGGGTTTTAATGTCACTCTTTATTTTTTTTCATGTGGTTAGTGAAGGCCTCATGCCAGGAGTAGGAAAAGTCTTAGTTGCACCATTTTTATTTTCTTCGCAGTTAGATACTATATAAATTATTTGTATTGCCTTGACTATGCAGTTCCTCAGAGAGGATTGTTATAAGCTACAAGTACATTTTGTGCTGGTTAGCTCGTTTAATATCAGATAATCAACTCTGTATAGCCACTTTGTGCAAATGATAATATGTGGCAATATTCCAAAAGCAGCTCCGTGTGCAGGTGCCACTGCCAACATATCTACCAGTGATGTCCTGCTCTGCCAACAGCTTCTTCTTTCACTGACATATGGAGTCCAGACAAGAGACTCATCTAAATCTAAATATTAAATATTAGCATTTTTTTCTTCAACTGTTTTCACATTAAAAAATAGAAGTTCTCCTTTGCATTTTTTGTTCCTTAGGTGTTCATTGGAGCATTCCACTTTGGAAGCTGTGAATGGGCCTCGGTAGGTGGGTCCCTCTGTCCTCTCTCTGAGTTATCTATACATCTGGATTGCCTGAATGGTTTTCATTGGTCATGAGGCCTCAGAGGAAAGCTGTGTACAATGGGGATGCTCAGTTTTCAAAAACCTGGCTTCCAGGAGCTGAGGGTTAGTTACGATCTAATTCAAGGTCTTCAAATCTACATTTTTGTTTGACTTTGTGTATATTTCCCAGGAAAGTATGGTTGACTTGGTTGTGAACAACTAAGCAAGAAGGTGCCCTGACCTGACCTCATGGGTGCTATATTCTGAAAGTCAATGGGACTCTTTCTGACTTGGTCCCCATTTCCCTCTTAACAACTAATCTCTCTATTTTTTTCTTTAAAAATATTTCAGATATGCTAGAAATATCTTCATGTTATTACATTTTTTTATTGATCTCAGAGAGAGACAGAGAGAGGGAGTGAGAGATAGCAACATCAGTGATGAGAATCATTGATCAGCTGCCTCCTGCACACCTTCTACCATGGATCAAGCTATCAACCCGGGCATGTGCCCTAACTGGAAATCAAACAGTGAATTCCTGGTTCATAAGTCAATACTCAACTACCAAGCAACACCAGCCGGGCAACAGTCTGCTCTCTCTCTCTAGTGTTGTGATTCCCTTGCCACTTTAGCAATCGAGCTATCTTCACTTTCTTCTGCTCGCCATTTCAGATACCCATAGTAATGATAAGTAGAGCACATTTTTCTCCCCACATCCAACTTATTACCAGTTGTTGTAGGTTCTGGTCCACAGTATCTCTCTTATTTTTCTTACTTGTTTTCTACCTTCACTGTTAGCATCCTAATTTGGGCCTCATTATCTCTTGCCTGAACTGGTTTAACAGCCCTTCTCCTCCCCCTCTCCCAGCCCCAACATCCCTGCCTCTTATCTCTCATCACTGAAATCTCTTCTTCACACCTCTGCCACCTCACAATGTGCCTCCTCTTTGCTTGGAAATTTCCAATGGCTCCTCCACTCCCTGTACTATTGATCAATCAGCAACTGAGGGTGACATGCCCATTCACTACTGCATGTGCCCAATCTGCCTTTTCTGACTTCCTGCACTTCTCTAAAATGCATTATTGTCCAGACCGATGAATCCTTCAGCTGTTCATTTAACAGTTCTCACATTTGCACACCGTTGTGCTTTTATTCCTAATTTTCCCTGCCTGAAAAATAATCCTCCACCTTCATGATTTAATCCTTTCATTAAACTACTTTTTGAGCAACTGCTAAAATTTTCAAAATCTCTCACTGTAAAATGTCTACTCATCCTTCCAGGTCCATATCAAATATGACCTTCTCCAATAAGTCTTCTTTGTTTTCACAAAGTAGTGCCTTCTAATCTTTCTCAGTATTTTTTCATATAGCACTTTTATTTTTTGGCCTCAGACTTTGGCTAAAACCATTTAACAAATAGCTAAGCACTGTGATAGGTCATATGTGATTATACTTAATAGTCCCTACACCCTTGCTAAATCTGTAATCTTACCTTCCTTTTAAAGGTTAGGAAAATGAAGCTCAGACAAAAATGTAATTTGTCCAAGGCCAAATCACTAAAGAGTTTAGAGTCAGGAATCAAACTAAGCTGTCCTATGTTCTGATCGGATGATCCCTGATTATATCTATCATTGTGCTTTTCTAGAACCAATAATATAGCACAAATTCCTGGTGCCATTTACTTCAGTGTTAGCCTTATCATATTTATTCAGAACTGGATTGATTGAGTTTGATTCAATCAAACTGTACCTGAGGCACCCTGGGAAAGGCAAGTCAAAAAAGTTGGTGGTTTTCACATGCCTTGAGGTTGGCAAACCCCACTAGTAGAGATCTGTTCACACACCAACCTTAAAGGCCCGAGTCCATGTAGGTCTTCATTTTCTAGCTGTCTACAGTAGTTGCTGCCTAACTCCTGGCTGCCACACAATCTCCTGTAGCTTTAAGTATTCACTATGATAATTCTGATTACTGAAAAACTGGCAATTAAGTTTTCATGGCATAATTTCAGTTTCACTGGAACAGTGCTAATAGTACATTGTGTCTGTCCCTTCAAAGAACCCACCTGTTTTGAGGAGAGATGGCAGCAGGCCCGAAATGTGGGATGCGTGACGGAGTGTGGGTGTCAGTTACAGGATTCAATGATTGCATCAGGAACACAGACCTTAACCACAGGAAAGGTGAAGGTGTGGGCCCTCCTTCGCCCCTGCCCTGAGCCTGACCTGAGTTAAATTTGTCTTCAGACTCAAATGAAACCTTCATCTATGTCTTTGCCACTTTATATTTCCTGGTATTTCAAAAAGCTGTTAGAGACATATATTATAGGGGGCTCCCTTGTGACCAACAGCCAAGACCACAAAGCTTTCATAAAATCATACCTGTGCCACAGGAGTTTTCCTCTGTGCCTGGTCTGTATTGCTACATTTGCCATCTCAACCTTCATTCCCCACTGGTTTCTCAACCTTTAGCTCATTTTTATCTCTGCTCCATCCCTTTGGACCAAAGTCTTTCTTCAAACTAATCTTTATTTCCCCAGTTCACTATTATTATTTAGGAAGCTGGCGTCTGTTCCTCTGCTTTAGGCTCCAGAGCTAAGAGCCAGCCAAGCACAAAGTCCTGAACACACCAATCTAGGAGGCTCTGCTCTGCTGGGAGCCTAGTGGCAGGCAGGCTGGGACAGAGCTAAATGGAAATGAGAAGGGCCTCAGCTGGAGGGGACTGACCCAGCTACAGAGATGACCCCTGAAGGGGAGACATCAAGCCCAATGCCACTTCCTTAGGAGCTGCGGGAGGAGGCCATCATGGAGGCCCATATGGTTCTCTCTGGTAGTCGGAGCATGGGGATTAGAGCCTAGTTAGTGGCCATATGCAAAGTCAAACTGGTGGCAGCTTTGTGAATGTGAGTGGTCTGAATAATTTGGAGAAGCCTACTCTAGTCAAAGTTAGACATCATGAAACAGACTTTAGGCTTTGGAATGAAAAGGACTTGGGTTCTAATTCTTGCTGATCCCTAAGGAGCTCTGTGACTTGGGGCTATTTAATCTCTGTGAGCTATGGTTACCTCACATTATTAAAGGAGACACCATAATTACCTTTTAAGGCTATGGTGGGATTTAAATATATTAATATATGTCAAATATCTCACTCAGAGGCTGACAGTAACAGACAGTCATTCATATTCAATGGGAAGGTTGAGAGCCCAAGAAAGATGAGAAGATATGAACAGATGCATATAGTGACTTGTATACAGGATCTCAGTATAAATAAGGTGCAAATCAGGAAGCACTGTCAGAAGACCAGGAATACAGGTGGGACCCAAGAGGGCCAGAGCCAGAGACAGAGAAAGGCAATGTCCATCTCCCTGGTATTGACTCAGACAACAAAAATTAGAGCCTTTTCCAGCTGGTAGGTCAGAAGCTGCTAATGTCCTCCTTATCACCATCATGTTTGGTTCATAAATTGGGCAGGGGCCCTTGGCACCTATGGAGGAGTAGACAAGGGCATTGTAGGATAGGCCAGTCTCTCAGATTGATGAGGTGCCTGAGAAATAACATAGAATTCACTACCTCACCTCTGCCAGGAGCTGGTGCAGCCACCTGGTATCCTGTCCCAGGAGCCAGGAGCACAGGTTGCAATGGCACTGTACTTGGCTCTTACATTAGGGGACCTGAATAGGGCAGATTACTGGTATTCAGGAAACAGCTTGGCACAGAGTAGAGTCATCCTGCAAAGGCAGAAGCAGATTAGAAGTAAGGTACTGAGATGCCCACTGACAAGGCCTGGCTGGTCGCTTCTTTGTTGCTTCTATTGATTCTTGGCACATGTCTCTATACCAGCTGTGGGCAAACTATGGCCCGCGGGCCGGATCCGGCCCTTTCTGCCATTCTATCTGGCTTGCGGAACTGAAAGAGCGGAGGGTTCTCTTGCTCTCCCCTCTGCTCCTTCACCAGCAGCCCAGGATGAGAGTGCCAGCATGGTCAGGTTGCTTTTGTTCCTGCCCTCCGGTCCAGTTTAAGAACCCATTGTGGCCCTTGAGTAAAAACGTTTGCCCACCCCTGCTCTGTACCTAACTTTCTGAGCTATTGTCACAGCCATGATGATCGATGGCTGTGTGTATATGTGTGTGTGTGTGTGTGTGTGTGTGTGTGTGTGTGTGTGTGTGTGTTATTAAGACAAGAATAAGCATTAGAAAATCAATGGGTATAGTAATCAAGTTGCTTATATATTTTAAGGGTCCCATTATTTCAATCTTTCTTCCCAGACAAATCATGATTTTTATGAGCACCCCTACCCAAACTTTAAAATCCATGAGGGCAGAGAGAATTTCCACCATCTACCTAGCACAGGGTAAATGCCCAGGAAATATTAATTCAATGAATCACCTGTATTTAAGTTCCTGTGTAGAACACTTGAACTTATGGTTTTTAATTTTTGTCATAACCCTGTGAAGTATCATTAACCAAATTTTATAAGGGACAAAACTGAGATACAGAGAAAGTCCATATGAAGTGTATAAATTTCAGTGTTGTGGAAAATCTTTACTCTAACTAATGTGTCATGTCATATGTCTAGACTTGTTGCTTGGCAATGTGGTTATTCATCCCTGAAGCTCTGAACTAGAAGGGAGAACTCTTAGGATTTGGGGGTTAAATGGAGAGAATAAGTATCAAAGAAGGGAGGAAAGGAATCTGCCATTTCCAGAATGACATATTTAATATTAACATTCTTTATCTGGTATGGTATCACAAGATTTAGCAAATAAAAATACAAAATTCGAAGGTAAATTTAAATTCCAAATACAGAAGTACATTTTTTATGTGAGTAGATTTCAAAAATTACATGGCACATACTTTCATCAAAAAATATGTCATATATCTAAAATTTAAACTTAATTGGGCATCCTGTATTTTATTTGACAACCCTACTGGAGTAAAGTTCCCAGAGATAGTGGTTAAGATTGATGGGGGTGGGGGAGAGGAGAGATTGATGAGGATGGAGTTCTTACTGAGGAGGTAATTTACAGTTGGAACAAGTTTGAGGACTGTGTGTCTTTTCAGGTACTCAACACACATTTGGGGGGCCATTATCTCATTCTGGGCACCATGAAGACGAGAGAAATGTCTGGGTGCCAGCTGATCTTCTTCAGTGCTTGGAGCCCAGTAGAGAAAAGAGGAATGTATATGTTACTGTGATATTAGGAAGTATGGGTCACATGGCTTGGGGAGACTTGGATGCAAGGAGGCTTCTTGAGGAACAGTTTACCCCAGCTAAGCTTAACTTGGTATAATTTCCCTGTTCCCACTCCACAATTTAAGCTCCATGTTCTTGCTGAAAGGATTTTCCAAAATGCAAGTCTATATATATCCCCGCCCTTGTTTAAACTTTTTCATGGTCCCCATAAACTTTAAAGGCAATAAGCAAATACTTCTACTTGGAATAAAAGTATCTGTCTGAGAGAGAGCCCATGTCCTGGGCCAGCCCCATTTCTACTTCGTGTTGGCTATGAAGGAGTGTCCTGCAGTCCGGTCAGCTCTCCTTGACCGCCTTCCCCTCAATGTGGTCCTCTTCCTGGCACGGCTTCAGCTTTGCCTCAACTGCCTAAACCCTACTCTTTTATATATGGCTGCTAGGTATGAAGTACCTTGGAGTTGGCCAGCTCTTGACAAACTACTTAAATTATTTAATCCTCCAAGATTCTGCTGAAGAGCCACACCTCCTTGAAGCACACCTCTTCCTGCCTGTAATCTTGTGAGCTTCTCCTCCTAGCTTCCCTTTATCAGTTCAAATTTAAATTATCTGAGCACATTCAAACAGTGTACTCATCCTCAGTTTGCTGTCTGTCTTTACTACATTATGAGCTTTTTGAACAGAAAGGTAGCATATTTTTGTCTGTGTCTTCAAGATCTAACACCTTGCATGTAGGAAGGATTTAGGCATTTGTTGTATGAATGAATAGATATTTTAAGGAAATTAGTCCATGTAATAAAATTACTACTAATAACAACAGCTATCATTTATTGAGCCTGACTCTGTGTTAAATGTTTTATATACATGTCTTTATTTAATACCCATGGTCATTACAGGAGACAGAAATTTGTAAAACATACTTTATTGATTTTTTACAGAGAGGAAGGGAGAGGGATAGAGAACTAGAAACATCAATGAGAGAGAAACATCGACCAGCTGCTTCCTGCACACCCCCTACTAGGGATGTGCCCGCCATCAAGGCACATGCCCTTGACCGAAATCAAACCTGGGACCTTTCAGTCCGCAGACTGATGCTCTATCTACTGAGCCAAACCAGTTTCGGCCAGAAATTTTTTATAATCTTCATTTCATGGATGAGGAAATAAAGGTAAAAAATGTTAGGTGGTAGAGATGGCATTCAAACCCAGGTGTGCCTAACTGCAGATCCCATGGTCTTAATCACTAGGCATCTCTGCCTCTCAGATGTCCCCTAGGACTGTCATCATCTTCCCTAAACTAGTCTGCTACTCTCTTCCTAGTGGGTTGAATGCACTTGTCACATTTGACTATTCAGGTAAACCAAGCTGGGCCAAAGAAAATATATCCGCTGGGAGAATCAGGGCTTATGTAAACACCCAGACTGTGAGGAGGCCTGCTGTTTTCCTTTGTGCCCTGCTTATAATAAATAAGCCAGGACTGCATGCTCAAGTCATTAACAGAGAGAGATGGAGTCAGCCAAATCATTGCTTTGTACTTGGAAAAATGGAAATGCTGCTTCCTTTTTGTGGAGCAAGGTAGTGAACGAATCCCACAGCCTTTATGTGCTCTAAGAGGATGGTTGCCTATTGGAGGATAAATAAGATGTAAGAGACGCCTCCAATGAGATTTATTGGAAAAGTCTTTACCGGAGAAGGCCAATGATGGGGCTTGCTAGTGCTGCACATGAATAGTAAAGTCTAGTTTTGGATTTGTGTTCAAGCCCCTGCCTCCCCCTGACCCAGACCTCAGTGTTCTCTACAAAGTGGGTTGAGATACATTACATTAGAGCAGGGCATTCTGCATTGGGTCCTGATGAATACTGTGGTGTGTTAGAGGGTATTATGTGGTAAAAATCACTTCAAATTTAAAACAAAAAAGGAACCATCCTATATAATTAAGAGCTATGCTAATTAGACCAGACGGTGGAACAACCTTCTGGAATGACTTTCCATAATGACCTTCTAGAAAAACCAATGGATCTGGGCAGGGCTAGGAAGGGCTTACTTTTGTATGAATTTCATGCATCAAGCCTCTAGTCCTATATAATATGTTTGCACAACCATTTGATCAGTCACTATAATGCACACTGACCACCATGGGGCAGATGCTCCAACATATAGGTTAGCTTGCTGCTGGGGTCTGGCTGATCAGGACTGGGCTAGATGGGCCAGACATACCCTGGAGCCCTCCAGTGGTCCCTGCTTGGCCCCGGTGGGGTCCTTTGGCCTGGGCTGTGCCCTCTCAAAATCTGGGACCCCTCAGGGGATATTGGAGAGCTGGTTTGGCTCGATTCCCACAGTCCTGGCCTAGGGGCCTCTAGTTTGTTTATAACAGGTTTGTTGTTAGAGTTTTTTGTTATTTGCTGCAGGATTTCTCAGGACCTTCATATGCTAATGTGAATTACTAATATCCCAGGAGTCATGTACTAAGTGGCATTTCCAAAACTTGATCAATTACCAAACCACATTTTCAGAGTTAATTATGTGGCAGAGTTTCCCAGGATCTAGTTTGGGGGAATGTCATCCTAGATTGTTTCTGGGGATCGTTTGTCAGAAGGAGAGCTGGACTGCCACGTCTGTTTGTGTTTGTGGGGGAACACCTGGCACCAGGCTAAGTAAGTGGAAGAGCTAACTTACTTTTCATGGCGGGGGGGGGGGGTCCCTCACACAAAAATGTGCTTTTTTTCCAGTTGTGTTTCTAGGACTTCCCCACTTACTTAATTCCTAAAATCTTGTCAGAAACAGACTGAGCTTCACTGTGTGTTTATTCCTATATTGATCACTTACTTGGAACCACACATTTAATATAAGTTTTATATTTTAATTCAACAAATTTATTGAGCAATGATCAAGTGCCAAATACACTATTAGATACTAAGGATGCTAAGCACTGAGCAAGACAAATATATAAGTTTTATATGAATTATCTCATTTAATTTTTATAAGGCAACCCTCATTGCAATGATTGCGCATATTGTATAGTAGATTACATTCATAACCCTCCCTAAAATATACATTTAATTGTTCCCATTTAACTGATAAGCAAACTGAGGTCCAGGAGTTTAAGAATTAGAATAACTAGTGAGCATCGAAACCAGTATACAAACTTAAGTCTTTTTCTATTGAAGTACCAAGAATAATTTCAAATTTTCCCCAGATTTTTGTGTGTGGTCTTTTTGTTGTTGTTTGTTTTGTTTTCCAATCAGGCTGACCTAGATTATTAGTCCATTTATAAATGAAAGCTTTGGTACCAATTCAGGATTCAGCTTTTAGTCTTCTCTGTCAGCAACAAAGAACGTTACTGAAATTTATGAAAATGCATATTAATTATCCATTTCTGCATAATAAAGCACCCTAAAACATAAAAGCTTAAAACATAAACCATCTTATGTGCTCACTGTAGCTCCATTGGACTCTTCTGAAGTTGCTCACATGGCAGCAGTATCTGATAACTCAACTGGGGCTAGAAAATCTACCATGGCCTTGATTTCCTACCTGATGGTCATTGCCTGCTCATAACAGAACCTACTGCATGTAATAGGATCTTCCCTTGGGGGTGGTAATATGCCCTCTCAAGAATTAGGATTAAGAACTCCCACACCATTAGTTCCCCCACATTCTGCTACTTAAAGCAAGTCATAAGAGTAGCTCAGAATCAAGAGGCAGGAAATGGATGCGCATTCTTATGGGGAGAAGCAGCAAAGTGACACCGCAGAGGGCCCCATGGAGAGAAATCATTATATTGTAGCCATGCTTGCTAACGTTCAACCACTATTTTAACAGATTTCTTTGAAAAATTGCTCATCTGATGCATCCTTTTCTAAGAGTCCGCCTCCCTGTTAGTGGGCAAGGGCTCCCTAGTAAGACTGATTAGAAAAGTGACCCTTGCCGAAGAAGGAGTCAATCCATTGCCAAGTTGAGTCAACCAGAATCTTTCTTAGAATTTTAATCAATGAAGGACAGATATAAATTGACAGTCAGCAATGCTGGAATCAGAAACCCTTCCATGCAGTCATTTCTCTCCATATTAATAGAGAAGCAGAGATGTATTATTCATTTATTCATTCATTCAAAAATATTTATAACACATCCATTGTGTGCTTGATATTATGATAGCCCCTGGGCCACAATACTCTATCCATTTTTGAGAGAAAACAATTAAAGAATTTCCACAGAGATGAGAGAATTAACCCCACATTTCCAAAGAGACAGAGGCTCTGATTCTAGAACCTGGAAATGATATACATCCTTCCCTGGCTGCTCTAAGTCGCCTCTGGAACTGGACGATAAAAACCTTTATTTCCTTAAGCTGGTAGAAATGGGTTCTGTTATTTCTACCTAAATGAGCCTGGATATTCTCTTGAGAGAAGCTACCAGTTACTTCATGCATTGCCAGAGAGAATATAACTTTGGAACAATTTTGTCTACTGTTCCTGGGACTTTTAAGAATTAGTACCTGGGTAGCATGGTCATTTGGATTTGGTAACAGCAGTCCCCCAAAATGCCATGCAGATTCTTCTTTATTTTTATACAGCAAGGTATTTCTAAATATAGCAAATCTCTACTTGCTTACTAGGCACAAAATGACTCAGGAGGAAGTAATCTTACATTGCTGATAATATTTATTTCTTCAACATTCCAATGATTATTTTTGAGTACCGACTGTGTACCAGGCACCACTCTAGACACTGAGACATCAACCAACCAAATTGACAACGGTCCCTGCCATTATAAAGCTTAAGACTAGCACATTGTTCCCATGTTATCAAGAGTGAGAAAGTTATGGAGATAATTTTCATTCTTTTGGTCTGTTTAGAAATAGATACTTTCTAAAATCAGTATTTTCTTACTGATAAATCCAATGTAATATATCTAGTTTTAAGATAAATATTGTAGAATTTACAACTACAATAGAAAGTAAAAACAACAACAAAGCATTAAAGGAAATCCGGTATGTTTATCTAATAATTACAGGCTGAGTGCACGAAATTTCGTGCATTGGGAGAGAGGGTCTCTCAGCCTGGCCTGCACCCTCTCACAGTCTGGGACCTCTCACTCCTTACCACTTGCCTACAGCGGAGGTGGGAGAGGCTCTTGCTACCACAGCTGTGCTTGCCAGCTGTAAGTGTGGCTTCTGGCTGAGTAGTGCACCCTCTGTGGGAGTGCACCAACCACCACACAGTGCACCAAGCACCTGCACTGGGCATTTGCCTATGGTGGTCAGTGCATGTCATAGTGACCGGCTGTTTCACAGTTCAATTGATTTGCATATTAGGGTTTTATTATATAGGATTTCTGTGAAATAATTCACTGACTTTCTTGCAAGTCTGACTATACTTCTGATCTGGTAAAGTGCTGAGCTGTACTATGCATTGGGAGTGAACTGGTAAGAATGGGGATAATATGTGTCTATGTTAGCAGGATTTGGGGCATTGCAACTCATCTACTGAATTACTGTTAAGAGCTTAATTTCATTCTTACTAGTGCTGGGAGTATTTGTTTCTCCTCTAGTAATTATCATTGCTAATATAGGTTTAAATCAGTCATGACTATTATCTTCCCATAACTTTGTGTGTGTGTGTGTGTGTGTGTGGGAAACTATTTAGTTTATTAAAGTATTTTTAAAAATAAATAATAAAAAATGTTTTCTGAATTTTTTTGCATGCCAGGATTTTTAACCTTAATAAAAATATGACACATTTTATGATAGTCAAAATATTTCTTATTAAATGACTGGATTTGATTCTGGGAATTCAAACATCAATAGCTTTCCTAAATATTCTACATAGATTGACATAAAACATTTATTAAATCAATTGTCATGATGAACTCTCCAGGATGTTGGAGTCTCAATATAGATAGAGATATAGAAAGATAGAAATAGATATGGATATTATAGATAGTAAATAGTATAGATATAAATATAGCTTCTGGTGTTCTTGCTGTATTTGCAGAGCCTGGGGAATCATTTTCCTTCTGGTGGACTCTTTGAAAGCTTAATCTGACAGTTGATAATACGCCTATGCTTGGTAGTGTTCCATTTTGCTCAGCCCACAGAAACATGTCTGCACAATTAGGCCAGACTATGAGAAGACATTACGTGGAGAGAGAGATCATGCACTAACTGTTCAGAAGGAAGAGAAGTGATAGAGCCTAGGGACTAAAAGTACAGGTCTTGTCCTAATGGGTTTGGCTCAGTGGATAGAGCGTTGGCCTGTAGGAGGTGTGCAGGAGGCAGCGGATTGATGTTTCTCTCTTATCAATGTTTCTAATTCTCTATCCCTCTCTCTTCCTCTCTGTAAATAAATAAATAAATAAATAAATAAATAAATAAAATATATTTAAAAAAAATAAAACAAAAGTACAGGTCTTGGCCACTTATTGGCCACATAACTTCAAACAAATTCCTTAACATCTCCAGTTTTCTCATCTGTTATGTAGTCACTTTAAAAACATCTAATTTGCCGAAACTGGTTTGGCTCAGCAGTAGAGCGTCAGTCTGCGGACTGAAAGGTCCTGGGTTCAATTCTGGTCAAGGGCATGTACCTTGGTTGCGGGCACATTCCCTGGTGGGGGGTGTGCAAGAGGCAGCTGGTTGATGTTTCTCTCTTATTGATGTTTCTAGCTCTCTATCTCTCTCCCTTCCTCTCTATAAAATATCAATAAAATATATTTTTTAAAAATAAAAAAATAAAAACATCTAATTCACTGTAAGAAATATATAAAATTATTCAAGCAGACCTCGATGGCACAAAGTAAAGCCCTTTTTTACTAATGTGGGGAGAATGAACAATAATGGAGTTAAGGGTGAAATTTGAGTTAGTAGAATATGGACTCATGAAATCTTAAATTAGCTTTTCCAGATCCTCTGTTTTGTGGATTGGGAATCAAAAAGGTTAAGTGACTCACACAGAGTCACCCAGAAAGTGGTAGAGCTATGACATATACACTAGTCCACAGTCTCAGGTGAGATGCTTTTCAATTGGTCTATTCTTTTATTTCCCCCTCTCATAATAAAAAAAGATCATTAAGGACAGATTACCCAAGTGACTTTCGCAGTAACTTCAATCCAGGGAGTTACCTGAAACCCCATCACTTAAATGTGTGTGTGTGTGTTTTTTTAAGGAGAGGAAACTTTTGTATCATCAGGATAAAAGGGAGCACAGTGCTTAAAGAACAGACTCTATCTCTGACTCTATTAACTCTATTTGTATGCTCTCAAAAGGAAATTCTCTTGGGCAGATAAGAAGTTGGCATGCTGCAAGGTAATACATAAATTTCCATGCTCAATTGTCGGGACTCGAGCAGGCTCGTCTGCAGTGCAGCCCACACCATCCATTACTCATGGCTCTGAGCAACAAAGCAGGGCAGTGCTTATTGTTCAGCGTACAGATTCATTCTCTGAGGGGGCTGCTCCAAATGGCAATCCACTCACTTCTATGCCTCTGGGGATATGAGAAGGTAGATAGAGGTGGGGGGATGTGGAGGGTGTGGCAGTTTAATGATGCCTTAAGTGGACAGATACCTGAGGCTTCCTGCCGGACAAGGATGCTGAGTTTCCTGTACAAAGCATTTGCACCTTATAAATAGATCCTTTATAAAAGCACATCTCGCCGAGGTCGGTTTGGCTCAGTGGTAGAGCATCGGTCTGCGGACTGAAAGGTCCTGGGTTTGATTTCGGCCAAGGGCATGTACATTGGTTGCGGGCACACCCCTGGTAGGGGGTGTGCAAGAGGCAGCTGGTTGATGTTTCTCTCTCATTGACGTTTCTGGCTCTCTATCTCTTTCCCTTCCTCTATGTAAAATATCAATAAAATATATTAAAAAAATAAAAATAAAAAAGCACATCTGTAACTTTCCAAGGTGATGCTCTCATGCAGACCTGAAGAGGTATGAAAACTCCATCTCAGTTTGTGATAGAGAGCAGCTCAGAAATGCCACAGTAGTTGTTTAGTTCCATGGGCATGTCCTCCCAAGGTGTCTGATGGGGAAATGTTTGTTTAATCTCTTTTAGATTGGTAGGCCAGGCTGTTTTCAGGGGAAAGATCAAACAAAGAAAATAACCTTCTATAATAATAAGAGAGTAATATGCTAATTAGACTGGACGTCTTCTGGATGTCATTCCAGTGTCCTTCCTAACAAAGCCAGGGCCAGAGGGAAGCCAACCTGGGTCCCAGGTGCCTGTGGGTGACTACAGGAGGGAAGCAGCCTGGGTCTTGGGTGTCAGAAGGAAGGTGGTGCTAGCAACATGGGGAAGGAAGGCCTACTCTTGCACAAATTTTCGTGCATCAGACCTCTAGTAATTTTATAATAAGGTAAATGCTAGTTGTATATAATTGAGTTCTATAAAGATATCACCAAACATTACTAGAATTTATTTTTTTAATTAAAAGTCTTTAATATTTTATAAATACCTTGGATAAAATTGCAAAAGGCTATTTTACTAATTATGATTCAAGTATCTAGGGAATGATTTTAGCCTTCTGGGTTCCAAGCTTCTAGAATGGGTTCTTGGGAAATGAAAAGAACCAATAAAGGGGTGGGCAAAAGGTTTACAGTTATTTGTATGGAAAACAATACAATCCTAATATATAAAAACCCAGGGTTTGTAACATCCAAAATGACCAAAGGTTCAACTGACTGGAAGTCAGTGCTGGATTGCCATGGTGACCCAGTATTGACTGCCAAGAAAGCTAGGATCAGGCCCAAAGAGGGGCCCAGGGAGAGTGAACCAGGGTCTGATCCATAGCCTCCGCGGCAGCTGTTGATGAGCCCTTACTTCTCTCTTTCTCTCAGATCCTGGCCAGCAACAGCACCTCTCTATCTCTTGGGCCTCCTCTGGGGCTGCTGATCAGCCCCACCTCTCTGATGAGGCTCATTGGTAGGCCCAGAGACATTGACTGGCATAGCAATAGAAAGAACCAAATCTGGGTGAAGTGCCAGGAGCCAAGGGCTGCCTAGGAGGTGGAGCTTTACACACTGATTGGCATAGAAATTGACCAATCAGAACCTAATTTGAGTGAACTTTGAAGACAGAACCTAAGGTGGGGCCTGAGGAGGGGTTTTAAGGGCAATAGCTATTTGGTGTAAGGTATAAGAAAGCGGTTCAATTTTTTAATGACTGGTTTGGCAGTATGGTGCGTATGGCTGGCTATCAGTCCAGATTTAGGGACTATGTATTTTTGTCTGCCAAGAGCATTTCTTCCTGATGAAAAAGGCTCTCCACCCCCCACCACTACCACCACATTTAAGCATTACTACCCTATCTCATCTATCTATACTAATAAAAGGGTCATATGTTAATTAGATCCCCCATCTTTCAGATGTTCAACTTCCTTCCAGACAAAGCCATGGTGGTGGGGGCCAAGGCAGAGGCTGTTAGAGGTGATCAGGCTGGCAAGGGAGGACAGTTGGGTGAGAGATCAGGTTGGCAGGGGATGGCAGTTAGAGGTTATCAGGCAGGCATAGAGTTTAGGGGCAATCAGGTAGGCAGGCAGAGGGGTTAGGGGCGATCAAGCAGGCAGGTAGGTGAGGGGTTAGGAGCCAGTGGTCCCAGATTGCGAGAAGGATGTCCGACCATCAGTTTAGGCCTGATCCCAGGGATCAGGCCTTTGATAGTCAGACATCCCCCAAGGGTTCCCTGATTAGAGAGGGTACAGGCTGCCCCAATCCCCATGCACAAATTTCATACACAAGGCCACTAGCAATTAAATAAATAATAATACAAGGATGAACTCTGCTTAGTGTATTCACAACTGAAAACCTACTTTTGCCAACCCCTGTATATAGATTTTGTCTCATAGTCTAGGAATTATACATATTTCATTGTAATATTTACCTAGAAGAATTTTAATGAGTTTAACTTGCAGAGACCAAACAATTCTACTAAATAACATTCATTTAGCCAAGTGAATATTAATCATAACATTCTAACTGAATAGAAATATGAAGGGGCATAATGTGTTTGAATTTGAGCCCTGACCACCACCCCCCCTGGGTGACAATCTCTTCTGAAATAGCTATGGATGGCCCTAAATGGGTTTGTTTTTTCTACCCTGCCCTGCTTTTCCTTTGTACCTCATTTCCTTTAATCACTTAGAACACTTTGGCTAAGGCATATGTGTGCGAGGCCAGTCACTGCCCCTTGTGAACAAGATTGTCATCTGGGAGAAGTATATTTTTTACTGATGCAAAATAAAATAAAATTTAGGTAACTTGATATCTGTAAATCTCAAACCTGGATATTCTTTTTGTTGCTGTGTATTACGGAGTAGCTAAGGAGACAAAGCACTCCAACCCCTCTGGATAAGCATCAGCATCCTCTCCTCCAATCCTTTTGGTATATACGTTGCCATGGTGTCAGAAGGCGGTGGCCTAGATAAAGCATTGCAATACTGGGGCTCTTAGAATGCTTTGTGAAATGTCCTGTCTCTCTGAAAGGCTTAGATTAGCTAGATATTTGTTTAACTCTCATGGTCTGAAGTATGCAATGTCAGTGTTATTAAGAAAATTTTCTAAAATCTCATATATCCTCTCTTCTGTCTTTTACATTTCCGAAGGTCCCCAAAGTGCCTTGACTACATTCTTTCTATCTCTGTCTCTCTCTTTTTTCTCTTCATACCTCCACCTTCTCTTTCTCTTTTGCATATATTTATTGAGTACTTCATATAGTACTTTCTATAGGAATGGTTTGTGGTAACACAATCCTGCTACACACATATTATTTTGCTTTTCTTACACAATTGCACCTGAATGTTAGGGAGTTTGGGTATTATGATCAAAGTCACATGGCCCGGAGGTTTAGCAGAGCCAGGTTTCAAGCCAAGTTCTACTTGACTTCACCATCTCTGGACTTTTTATTACACCTTGCTACTTGGGGTGGGGTTAGGGGATTAGAGTGGTCTGATCAGTACAGGTGTGTCCCCTAAAGCTTTACCAGTGACTGACCTGTTATTAATTTGTAGATCCCAGGATCTTCTTATCAGTGAAGAAATTGATAGTAAATCTGATGAAAACAAATACTTGAAGTAGTTAAGGGAACCCTATAAGAATCAGAAAATGCCAAAGATAAAAATATTTTATATATCCATGTGAAAAACTATTTAGTGTCACTTTACATATGCCTTTTATTTAATAAATATTTTTAGTACTAGATTGTCTTGGTTAAATTTCTCACTTAATTTTGAGTCTTGAAGGAATTATTCCAGAAGTCAAGTTCATCTAAGTTTGGAGATGGTAATGCTGACACGTAGTTATACTATTAAAATATTTTAAAAGTAATGAAATAGTTTGCTCTGACCTTTTCAAAGACATTTAGAGAAATGATGATGACTGGCAGGCTATCTTCTTTCTGGCATATGGTACATGAAAAAAAAAATGTAGTTTCACATTATGTCAGTTTTCTGTCTTAAAAGAGGAGAAGGTAGGACCAGCATTTGTTGATATCCCATTAGGAGCCTAAATTTTTGTTATACATATTCATACATGATTTCATTCACTGTTTACATTCTACAGATGAGAAAACAAAGGAGAAAACTGGTCTTCTTAGGTAAATAATTGGTAAATATTTTAAAGTAACTCATCACATTTTCATCCTGATTTCTAAATCTATACCACTATTCTCTTTTATTCCCCACATGTAGGATATACTACTCTTCCTATTTTTCTCTTTATCTAAAAAATTAGTCAAACATCACTTCCTCCAGGAAGACTTCCAAGACAGCCCAGCCCTGCACTGTTCTCTCTCTCTCTTCAGAATTCCGATAGGACTACTTTTCAGCATTACAAATATAGTTCATTTCAGACTGCCTTAAGTTTATCTCTGGCTCATGAGAACATGCCTTGCCTGCCTGTCTAAGCTTCACTTTCCTGAGCAACTTGAGAAGCTGACACACATCTCACTCATTTATTATTTCCCATTAGAGCAAAAGACAGCTGGTCATATAGATACTTATCAAATGTTTCTGAACACAGATGAGTTCAAAATACTCAAGAAGGATTGGACATTGCCACTAGATAACCATGTGTCTTTGGGCATGTCTGCCTGATTTTTTCCCCTAGATTTCTACTGTCTACTTTTAAAATCAGTTTGTTGAATTAGTCCAATTCTATGATAAAATGTATCAGTTTTATAAGTATCACCAGATGATCCTCATCAAAAAATTAAATTATCGCCGAAACCGGTTTGGCTCAGTGGTAGAGCGTCAGTCTGCGGACTGAAAGGGTCCTGGGTTGGATTCCGGTCAAGGGCATGTACATTGGTTGTGGGCACATCCCCGGTAGGGGATTTTGAAAATAAAATGTACAAGGGCATGTACATTCAGGGTTGTGGGCACATCCCTGGGTGTGCAAGAGGCAGCTGGTCGATGTTTCTCTCTCATCGACGTTTCTAGCTCTCTATCTCTCTCCCTTCCTCTCTGTAAAAAAGAAAAAAAAATCAATAAAATATATTTTAAAAAATTAGATTATCTTTACTATAACCCTTCTTAGGGATTTATAGGACAGAAATTGGGCCCAGGAATCTGGGTGATTCTTGGGTGAGCCTATACAAGTGATTGAGGACCATAGCAGCTTCTTGGGTGATCCTATACAAGTGGTTGAGGACCATATTTCATTATTCACTGCTGGAAAGCAATGATTATCTATTGTTTATTTTTTAGTTTAATTTATTGGGGTGACATTGGTAATAAAACCTTAATGGTTTCAAGTGTACGACTCTGTAACACAACACCTGCATACTGTGTTGTGCATTCACCACCCAAAATCAAGTCTCTTTCCACCACTATCTATCCCCACTTTGCCCTCTCCCACCTTTCCCCACCCCTTGCCCCCTGGCTATCACCACACTGTTGTCTCTTTCTGTTTCAGCTGCATCTCTTTAAATTGGTTGACTAAATGAAAATTTTAAAAACCAAAATGGGGCACTAATACTTTCTCCCCTCGGGAACTCCTCACACACACACTGCCAACCCACCTGTGTTTGGCACATTTCCATGGTAACTGCCATGCTAATTAATGCTGAATTATGTTGTTGATATGGCGATTTCACATTTTCCAGGGGGTTAAACTGGATACAAAAAGCTGCAACTGCTTATTCATGTAGGATCAATTTTATGGAATTTTCAATGGTTTCACTAAGCCACATTTCTTCATAAATTTTAAGGAGATTTATTGCTGAAATCAAAAGTTTAGCTCAAAATAGTACTTGAAATGTGCTTGTCTCCTATGGGAGATTTTATTTTCAAAATGGCAGTCTGGCTTTAGGTATTTTCTCACCCCTTAGAGAGAGCAGTGATTTGACATAGCCAGAGGCCTGGCAGATGGTGCCAAGATCACAGATGCAGAATCAAGAACCTGATGGCTAATGGAATATGATGGGAAAGATGGGAAAGTAATTAAAACAACTTACTGAGTAATCATAATAAGACTGGTTATTTCAGCGCATGCCCCCATGAATTTTCTCTTGCTTCACCAATGTTTGAAGGAAACACACCCAGGACTCCCCTTCTTTCAGCCTCTGACCACCCTGCAGCCCCCTCTCTGATCATAATCTCTGATATCAGCCAACAATTTCTTGTGGTAGCTCCTTATTACCGACCAACCATGAGCTCCAGATTCATCAGAATTATTCCTGGCCAACTGCATCTTCAGGCCTTCTAACCCTACCTTTCTATTTTGATCACGAGGATGTATTTCCAGAGGGCACCCGGTGTCTCTTTAAGATGTGCCCTCTTCAAGGATGTGCAGAGACTGTCCCCAGAAAAGTGGGGTAAAACCCTGGATTGCCTGATGATTAAATGCAATAATCCATGGCACATACTAAATAGCAATGAATGTATACTAATATTCACTAGAAAATATTATGTAATTGGACACCAAATCTAAGAACTACCCTATTTTCTCGAAAATAAGACAGTGTCTTATATTAATTTTGCTCCCAAAGATGCGCTAGGTCTTATTTTTAGGGGATGTCTTATTTTTCCATGAAGAAAAATAGGGTACACATTTATTGTTAAATGAAAATAAAGGAAATTTATTACCTGTATACGGTACGGTAGTACAGTAGTTGTCAACACAAACCAGACAAACTGTGAATCCTACAGTATCAAGAATTTACTCATTTATTCAATGACAATCATGTCATCATCTTCTGGAACATCATCATAACAATCCAATTCCTGAATTTCCTGGTGAATTTCTTGTGATTCCATTTCTTTCAGAATCAGTGGACCAAATCTCTCATGTTTAGCAATAGCACTGTCTTTAAATGAGTACTTCTTGTCAAGATAGCCTGCATTTGCAATGCAACTGTCAGTGATTTTCTGCCATGAATTCTTCACCCAAGTCACAAATTCTTGCAGTTTAGGTTTCACAAAGTTTCCATGCTGATTTCTCTCCATTCACACAGCAGTGACATCAGGATTCTGAGTAAAGTCACTGGTTGCTAGACGGCAGTCAGGGTGGCCTTAGTGACCAGTTTATGGTAAATTAATTTTCATTCTGAGACAGAGCCTGGGGCCTTATTTTTTTTTTTTGGGGGGGGGGGATGCCTTATATTTCACTCAGAAGGAAACCTGTAAGTAGGTCTTATTTTTTGAGGATGTTTTATTTTCGGGAAAACATAGTAGGTCTGAGAATTTTGACTGTGTTGTGTTTCCTCATCCAAATCTTGCTCCCTTGGCCTCAAAGGATTTGCAATGTTGCCGGTTGAGTTCTCTAAGAAGCAGATTCTGAGATGCAGTTTATTTAGTTCACAGTATGTTCAGATGGGAGGGTCTGGGGAACAAAATCCTATGAAAGAGAAGGCAGAAAGCAGTTTTGAGCAAAGGGAGGAGTTGAGCTGTGTTGCAGACAGAGCAGCATCAGCTGACCCTATAGCAAGCTCTGGACTCAATTGTTGATTAGGGTTGTCCTACACTGGGCCAAATTGACCAGGTACTTGCATCTCTGCCTAAACAGTTATTGAACATGGCTGGCAGGAAGACATGATGCTGAGTGAGGTGGCTCTCTGCAGCTGATGCAGTCCTTGCTGGCAGCACTCTCTTCAGCTTAGCAGTAAGTATTCTTTGAAGAAGTATTGGGTGGCCATCACTGAGTCCACCATACCATATTTCTGCCATACTTTTGCATGATAATAGCTAGCTTATAGGTTCCTATATTTGTTTATCTATCTATCATCTATCTATCATCTATCTACTTATCATCTATCTATCATCTATTATCTATCTATCTATCTATCTATCTATCTATCTATTGAAACTAAGGCACAAATAAATTAAATTACTCAAGATCAACCACCTGGTAAGTGCCTTTAGAAACAAGACAGTCTAGCTACATTGCTCACAATCTTAAACCTTGTAATATAATCTGTGGAAAGTGACATGGGCCTTCAAGAGATTGAATGATCCTGTCTCTACTATAGTGATTCTCAAAATGTGATCCCCAGATCAGTAACATTAGCATCACTGGAAATTTATTAGACATGCAAATCTCCTGGCCTCACTAGACCCAGAATCAGAAATTCTGGGAGTGGAGCCCACAATCAGTGTTTTAACAAATACTCTAGAAGATTCCAATGCATCCTCAAGCTTGATAACCATTGCAGTAGTATATAGGTACAGCCCTTCAAGACAATCTGCCATCTCTTCTAATAGCCTTTCTGTTCAATCTCCTTTTAGTTATGCAAGTGGTCCATCCTTCTCCCATGTAATTCTGCCTCCTTCCAGTCATTGGCTCCCAAAGGTGACTACCTTCTTTTGCTAGATTTTACATTTGTAATGGGAGGTTTCCCATTGCATAAGATTGCCATCTTCCCCTCCAAACCTAAGGGCACTGCTGAATTGGTTTTATTATTTATAATTTGGTGTTATCCCAAGGCAAGGCTTGATAACCCAAGTCAACTGTACTGGTTTTACTGGCAGGTCAAAAAGTTCTGAGTTCAAATATCAGCTCCATGACTTACTAACAGAATGCCCTTGATCAATTTCAAATTCATCTTTAAATTTCAATGTTTTCATCTGCAAAAGATGGGAGTAAAAAATACTTATCTCACAGGCCTGATCTACATACTTATTTAGATCATTTATTTAGATAACTGCCTAGGTTCTGAAATATAAAATATGTTCCTGAAGAAATTTGTTTAAAACTTATGTGGATGCCCTTTTCCTTCCCCCCTCATATATTTCTGAAAGATCAGCTGGTCTGAAGAATTAATACTACATAGATATACGACATCTTTATGCCAGGGAAAGCATCCCTATTTATCCCAAGAAAACCATTTGTTGAAATACTTTGCTTCGACAAATATATTGGTTGCTCCAGTGGATTGTACATCTAAATATATGTACATGTACACACACACACACACACACACACACACACACACACACCTAAGCTGTTTTAACAAACCATTATATAATCATATAATCATACTGTGACTCTAATATCAACTCAATGAGATAAATATAGACTAATACTTTAATGATGATGAACTATCATTAATAGTGGTTAACTATCTTGCCAGATATTCCATATGATTAATAAGGAACAGAACCAGAATTTTATCCCAGGATCCTGGGATAGTCTTCTTTTCATTATAAAACCCTCCCGCAAAGAACTCTGATTAGCAATTATTTTTTTTTTTAATTAGAAAGATTTTTAAGTGTTAGTAATAGATTAAGGACAGTATCCAGATAATGAAATTCACCACTTCTAATCAGGGAATTATCAGATTTTTCTTTGTTGATTACAGTTGGGAATCATGCAGAGAAAAATTCATGTGATCATCAAGGTCTAAGAAGGCTATAATGTGGAAGAAGCTGAGAAGTTATTTAAATTCAAAGGGATTGTTATTTAAACCTAAACTCAGGAACCTATGAAAAAAAGACAATGAGTATCTCCTGGAGTTAGGCCCATTAACATTCTGTGAAGAGCTAACTGTGAAACAGGGCACAACTTTTTAGAGGTTGAGGACCCAGCCAGTCTTCATAGGTGTCTAGATCTCTGAGATCTTGGGTGAGCTACTGGAAGTCAATGTAGGAGCAACCATAGCAGTGGTTCTCAACCTTGGCTGCACATTAGAATTACCTGGGGAGATTCTAAAAATGCCTATGTCCAAGCTACATCTATATTATTTAAATCAGAATCATTAAGAGTGGGACCCAGCCACTATTTTTTGTTAAAGATCTCCATATCTCCATAGGTTGTAACGTATAGTTAAGGTCTAGAGTCTCTGTTCTGGAAGCTCTCTTTTTCTTTTGTTGTTGTTTGGTTGTGTTTTTTTTTTGTTTGTTTGTTTGTTGTTGTTGTTGCATTTCTTACTTCTATTCCCCCCTCACTCCTCCCTTCTTCTCATTCTTATTTTATATTTCCTAAAAACATGGTAGAGGACTTATTACATGAGAATCCATGTGCTACAAAGACAAATAAAATGTGATTTCTGTGTCTGCATTATTTGAATGCAGCGGTGTAACAAATGAATGCAAATGTAGAGGCTTAAACCAACATTCATATTAGCTATCAGTTCTGTAGTTCAGAATTTGGCACAGCATAAATGAATTAATTGCTCAGGATATAACGAGGCTGAAATAGAAATATTGTTCAGACTGAGTTTTTATCTAGAGGCTCTAGGAAAAAAATCCTCTTCAGGTTGTTGACTGAATTCAGTTCCTTGAAGTATAGAACTGAAGTCCTGGTTTCCTTGCTGGCTGTCAGTCAGAACCTAGAGGCAACTCATATTCCTATTCACTTAGTGCCTTCATCTTCAAGCCAACAGTGGTGCACTGTCTTTCTCATACTTTTAATTTATAATTTCTCTTCTGTGACCAACTGGAGAAAATTATTTGCTTTCAAAGGATTCGCATAATTAGGTCAGCACCACTTGAATAATTTCCTCATCTTAAAGTCAGTTGCTCTGGGATCTTAATTACATTTGCAAAACTTCCTTCACAGCAACACCTAGATTAGCATTTGATTAAATAATTGGAAGAAGGTTTGAAAGCACGAGGGAATTTGGGGGGTCATCTTAGAATTCTGCCTATGACAGTTCCCAAGAAGTTCACATGCAGGAAAACAAAATAGGAACCCCTGGTACAGCAATAGAAGATAACAGATACAAGGAATAGAGGTACTAATGCATTCTTGAAAGAGCCATGAACTTTAACTCCAGAGTGTGTGTGTGTGCAGAGGATCAAAATAGTTTCTTAGAATTTACTCCTGAGCCTATGTAGACACTAGACAATTACTTATTGAGCACCTACTGTATTCTAGGCATTGAACTGAGTTCTGAGAGATGACTAATTGTTTTCCAGTTGAAGAGGAGTATCGGTGAACTTTCCATATAGGAGACACTATATGAAAAAGCTGGATTCCAACAAATGACAAAGAAGAGAAGTATTAAAGGGATGAGATACTTTTCAGTTCTGTTACAACATAAAACACATGGGAGAAGTGGCTGGAGATGAGGCCAGCGTGAGGCAGGGGCCTAAATAATACAAACTCCCTGTGACACAGATTTTACTTTACATCTTGGTACAGGGAGTAATTCAAGGTTTTCTCCCCAACTTTGCTGAGGCATATTTAAAGTAAATAAGTTGAACATATGGCAAGCATGTAATTTGATAAATTTTTACATACTTATGCACCCATGAAACCATTAACACAACCAAGAAAACATACGTTTTCTGTTACTCCAAAATTTTCTCATGCCCTTTTGTAATGCATCTCTCTCCATACCTGCTCCAGCTAACCACTGATTTGTTTTCTGTCACCATATATTAGTTTCCATTTTCTAGAATTTTATCTCAATGGATTCATATGACATTTATTTATTTGTACGTTGTTTCTTTGGCTCAGCATAATGATTTTGAGGTTCATCTATGTTGTTGCAAATATCAGTTGGTCATTTATATCTGACAAACATTTGCCTGTGTTACAAAGGCTTCTGTGTTTTCTTCTAGAAGTTGTATTGCTTTAGTGCTTGTGTTTAGGACTATGATTCATTTTGAGTTAAATTTTTGTATATGATATAAAATAAGGATCTAATGTTAGTTTTTTAAAATATATTTATCTAGTAGTTCCATGATGATTTGTTGTAAAAACTTTATATTTCTCATTAATTGCTTTGATAACTGTTGAAAATAAATTGAACATATAAATGTGGGCTTCAGAGGAGTTTAAGTAGTAGAAAGGTGATGATCAGTGCATATCATGCATTCATTTTTTTATTATTGCGTTTCATAAATATTTCTGAAAATCCTACCATATGACAAACACTGTGCCAGGGACTGAGTCTTGCTTGCGTTTCTGTCTTCAAAGATTTGAACAGAGTATGGCACACAATAGGCCCTTTGAAGTGTTTGTTTAACCAAAAGAAAAAAAGAAAGACAAGTAATATAGAGCCTCTGTCTTCGGGGTCCTTAGGGCCCAGAGCACAAGAAAGATTCTTGGGTGAAATAACAGTCAAGGAGATGATTAAGAGTGAATGCAGAGAGGAGCTCAGATTTCGCAGCGATCCGGTGGGTGAGTTCCCCTCAGCCCGGTAGTCCTGACTGAGTTCCACTCGGCGCAGCAACCCCCGCCCACCAGTTCTTGTGCTCTCGTGCACCAGCTCGCGCACAGCGCCAAGCGCACCGAGGCTGAAGGACTTGGCCTGGATTTGCAGGAAGCCCCAGGGTTTTCAGTTGGAGGCGAGCCTTTCTGTGGACTGGGCTCCTAGGAGGGGGAATATCTGGGGAGCAGCATATCTGGATCTGAATCTTGAATCCAAGAAGTGTCCACAGAGATACAGGGGAGTGCAGCCAGCTCGGGACCGCCCCACCCCCAGCCCTCCATAGACCAGAGACACAGAGAGAGGGGGGGAAAAAGATAGAAAGGCTTTAGAGTCCTGGAAGTCATCCAGAAACACTGCCACCCAGAGGCTAAAGCACATATGGTCTCTAGATCGGCCTATAAATCAGGACTTGTAATCAACACAGAGGAACAGTGAAACACAGGGATCTGCAACTACCGCCCAGACGGGGAACAGGCGTGCCAGACAGAACAACACAGAAACTGAATGACCTTCATTACAGCAAATTTTGTTTAATTTTCAATTTTTACTTTTTAACTGTTTAATTTTTGTTTTTTACCTACTTTAATTGCAAAGTTTACTCAAGAAATTTTTTCATCTGCCCTCACTTGATTTTACCTTTTTAATTAATTCATTTTTTATAGGTAATCAACATTATTACTACTACTATTTTACCTTTTTTATGTTTTTTATCTTATTTTCTTTTGTTTATTTTTATTACTACTTTTTAAGTGACATATTATAATCCTTTTTTTTTCTTTCTTTTTTTTTCTTTCTCTTTTTCTTCTTTTTCCTTCTTTTCTCTTTTTTCCCCCTTTGGGATTACTATTCAAAAGACTATTTATACCTTTCCTTCTCCAACGCTCTATTCTAACTCAACCCTACCTTTATGCCATCACTCTCTTCCTAACCCTTTCCCTTTGGTGCCCTGCTTATCTTAACTCTTTACTGCTCTAGATTTTCCCTATTTTTTCTATTTATCCCCTCCTAAATTTCACCCTTCCAGTGTATATCTAACCCCCAACCCCCTACTCCAAGTCCATTCACACCTACCTTGTCACTGTCCTTAAAAAAAAAAAAAAATCCTTCTCTCTACCCCTTTGTAGTTGTATGCTAAATGCTAACTATATCAAAGTTTTATGCTTTTTTGTAAGATTGGTTTGCTTATTCTGTTTATTTGATTGTATGATTTTGTTAGCTGGGTTCTAGTCACCTTTATTGGAGGATATTAATATTGCAAACGCTTTTCTGTTCAGTGCCTTGTGTGTTGTACCTGGTTGTGTTGTATTTTGTACCTTTAAATCTAAGCAGGAGAGAGAGAACTACATAAACAGGCGTCCTAAAAAGATAGATCATGGGGAGGCTAAGAAACAACCCGCCTATGAAAGAAAATCAGCCATCACCAGAAAATGAAGTAAACGATTTAGAGGCAAGCAACCTACCAGAGCAAGAATTCAGAGTAATGATCATGGGATGGCTAAAAAGAATGGAAGACAAATTTGACAATATGAGTAAGACCCAAGAGGAAATGAAGAAGAACCAAGAAGAAATGAAAAATGACATAGCTACTGTAAAGAACTCAATAGAAAGCATCAAAAGTAGGCTAGATGAAGCAGAGGACCGGATCAGTGAGCTTGAAGACAAGATGGAAAAAAATACCCAATTAGAGCAGCTTTTAGAAAAAAAAATTAAAAAGCAGGAAGAGAGCCTACGGGAACTTTGGGACATTACAAAGCAAAACAATATTACAATAATAGGGGTTCCAGAAGGAAAGGAAACAGAGGAAGGCATAGAAAAACTGTTTCAAGATATAATGACAGAAAACTTTCCTGAGATAGAGAAGAAAAAAGCCATACAAATACAAGAAGCTCGTAGAGTCCCAAGCAAAATGAATCCCCAAAGACCAACAGCTAGGCACATTATAATTAAAGTGCAAAACAACAACGACAAAGCAAGAATCTTAAAAGCAGCTAGAGAGAGACAGAAGGTTACATATAAAGGAACCCCCATCAGACTAGCAACTGATTTCTCCACAGAAACTCATCAGGCCAGAAGGGAATGGGATGAAATATACAAAGTCATGCAAAGGAAGGGTCTGAATCCAAGAATACTGTACCCAGCAAGGCTATCAATCAAGATTGAAAATGAAATCAAGAGCTTCACAGACAAAAAAAGACTAAAGGAATTTATCTCCACCAAACCAGCAATGCAAGAAATGCTAAAGGGTTTACTGTAAAAATGAAGAAATAGGAAGCAAAGAAGGAACACAGGGGTATAGAATAAAAATGGCATCAAATACCTACTTATCAATAATAACTTTAAATGTAAATGGTTTAAATGCTCCAATCAAAAGACATAGGGTAACAGAATGGATAAGAAAGCAAGACCCATATATCTGCTGTCTACAAGAAACACACTTCAGGAAAAAAGATGCACACAGGCTGAGGGTGAAGGGATGGAAAAAGATTTTCCAGGCGAACGGAAATGAAAAAAAGGCTGGGGTAGCAATACTTATATCTGACAAATTAGATCTCAAAGTGAAGGACATAAAAAGAGATATTGAAGGCCACTTCATTATACTAAAGGGAGCAATCCAACAAGAAGAAATAACCCTGGTAAACATATATGCACCCAATACGGGAGCACCCAAATACATAAAGAAACTGCTGGAGGACATTAAGGGAGAGATTAATAGCAATGCAATCATAGTAGGAGATTTTAATACTCCACTGTCACCTCTGGACAAATCATCTAAACAAAAAATCAGTAAAGAAACGTCAATCCTAAATGACGTACTAGACCAGATGGAATTAATCGACATCTTCAGAACATTTCATCCCAAAGCCACAGAATATACATTCTTCTCAAGTGCACATGGGTCATTCTCAAAGATAGACCACATGTTGGGACATAGGCAAAGTCTCTTCAAATTCAAGAAGATAGAAATCTTATCAAGCATTTTCTCAGATCATAGTGCCATAAAATTGGAAATCAACTACAATAATAATAAGCCAAATAAATTAAACACATGGAGACTAAATAGCATGCTATTGAACAAAGACTGGGTTACCAGAGAAATCAAGGAAGAAATCAAAAACATCATGGCAACTAATGACAATGAAAACACAACAATCCAAAATCTATGGGATACAACAAAAGCTATTTTGAGAGGGAAGTTCATATCCCTACAAGCCTATTGCAAAAAACAAGAAAGAATGGTAACAAATTATCTTACCCTACAACTCAAACAGTTAGAAAAAGAACAGCAAGAAAGGCCCAGTGTAAGCAGAAGGAAGGAAATAATAAAAATCAGAGTGGAGATTAATGACATAGAGACCAAAGACACAATACATAAGATCAACAAAACCAAGAGCTGGTTCTTCGAACGGATAAACAAGATTGATGAGCCTCTAGCCAGGCTAACCAAGAAACAAAGAGAGAGGACCCAAATAAACAAAATCAGAAATGAAAGAGGTGAAATAACAACAGACCCAGCCGAAATACAAAGGATTGTTACAAAATACTATGAACAACTCTATTCCAACAAACTGGACAACCTGGAGGAAATGGACATATTCCTAGAAAAATACAACCTTCCAAAACTCAATCAGGAAGAATCTAAAAATCTCAATAGACCAGTAACTTGGGAAGAAATTGAAGCAGTCATCAAAAAGCTTCCAGCAAACAAAAGCCCAGGGCCAGATGGCTTCACAGGAGAGTTTTACCAAACATTCAAGGAAGAACTAAAACCTATCCTCCTCAGACTTTTCCAAAAAATTCAAGAGGAAGGAACACTGCCAAACTCCTTTTATGAAGCCAGCATCACCCTAATATCAAAACCAGATAAAGACAACTCAATGAAAGAGAATTACAGGCCAATATCCCTCATGAACATAGATGCCAAAATCCTCAACAAAATTCTAGCAAATCGGCTCCAGCAGTACATCAGGAAGATCATACACCATGACCAAGTAGGTTTTATTCCAGGAATGCAAGGATGGTACAATATTCGCAAATCAATAAACGTGATACATCACATAAACAAATTGAGAGATAAAAATCATATAGTCATATCTATCGATGCAGAAAAGGCATTTGATAAAATCCAACACCCTTTCCTGATAAAAACTCTCAACAAGGTGGGAGTACAAGGATCATACCTCAACATAATAAAAGCTATATATGATAAACCCACAGCCAACATCATGCTCAATGGGCAAAAACTAAAACCATTCCCTCTAAGAACAGGAACAAGACAGGGATGCCCACTCTCACCACTCCTCTTTGACATAGTACTGGAAGTACTAGCCATTGCAATTAGACAAGAAGAGGAAATAAAAGGCATCAAAATTGGAAAAGAAGAAGTAAAGCTGTCACTATTTGCAGATGACATGATATTGTACATAAAAAACCCAAAAAACTCCATCAAAAAGCTAATAGACTTAATAAACGAATTTGGCAATGTAGCAGGATACAAAATCAATGCCAAGAAATCAATGGCATTTCTCTACACCAATAGTGAACTTACAGAAACAGAGACTAAAAAAGCAATCCCGTTTACCATCGCACCAAAAAAATTAAGATACCTAGGAATAAACTTAACCAAGGAGGTAAAAGACCTATATGCAGCAAACTACACGACACTGAAAAAAGAAATAGAGAAAGATGTAAATAGATGGAAGAACATACCATGTTCATGGATTGGTAGAATCAACATCATCAAAATGTCCATACTTCCCAAAGCAATATACAAGTTCAATGCACTCCCCATGAAAATACCATGGACATACTTCACAGACCTAGAAAGAACTCTCCAAAAATTCATTTGGAACAATAAAAGACCCCGAATAGCCTCAGCAATCTTGAGAAATAAGAGTAAAGTAGGAGGAATCTCAATACCAGATTTCAAGCTGTATTACAAAGCAACTGTTCTCAAAACAGCCTGGTACTGGCACAAGAACAGACATATTGATCAATGGAATAGATTAGAGAATCCAGACATCAACCCAAATCAATATGCTCAATTAATATTTGACAAAGGAGGCACGAACATACAATGGAGCCAAGACAGTCTTTTCAATAAATGGTGTTGGGAAAATTGGACAGAGACATGCAAAAGAATGAAACTAGATCACCAACTTACACCATACACAAAAATAAACTCAAAATGGATACAAGACTTAAACATAAGACGGGAAACCATAAAAATACTAGAGGCATCCGCAGGCAGCAAAATCTCAGACATATGCCTAAAGAACTTCTTCACTGATACTAATCCTAGGGCAATGGAAGCTAAGGAGAAAATAAACAAATGGGACTACATCAAAATAAAAAGCTTTTTTACATCAAAAGAAACCATCAACAAAACAACAAGAAAACCCACTGTATGGGAGAACATATTTGCAAACGATATCACTGATAAAGGTTTAATCTCCAACATCTACAGACAGCTTATACAACTCAATAAAAGGAAAATGAATGAGCCAATTAAAAAATGGGCAATGGACCTAAATAGAATCCTCCCAAAAGAAGACAGAAGGAAGGCCAAGAGGCACATGAAAACATGCTCCAAGTCACTAATTATCCGAGAGATGCAAATCAAAACAACAATGCGGCACCATCTCACACCTGTCAGAATGGCCAACATCAACAAAACAACAAACAACAAATGTTGGCGAGGTTGTGGAGAAAAAGGAACCCTCCTGCACTGCTGGTGGGATTGCAGGGTGGTGCAACCACTGTGGAGAACAGTATGGAGCTTCCTCAAAAAACTGAAAATGGAACTCCCATTTGACCCAGTAATCCCACTACTAGGAATATACCCCTAGAAACTAGAAAGACCAATCAGAAAGGATATATGCACCCCTATGTTCATAGCAGCACAATTTACAATAGCTAGGACTTGGAAACAGCCTAGGTGCCCATCAGCAGATGAATGGATCAGAAAACTATGGTACATCTACACCATGGAATACTATGCTGCCATAAAAAGGAAGGAATTATCATCATTTGCAGTAACCTGGATGGAATTGGAGAGCATCATGCTGAGTGAAATAAGCCAGTCAATGAAAGAGAAACACTACATGACCTCACTCATTTATGGATATTAAAGAACATTATAAATGAATGAACAGAAAGATAGATATAGTGACAGTAAAACAATAGGCAGACTGCCAAATGACAGCGGGGGGGGGGAGGGTAGGGAGATCTGGGGGAGATAAGAGATCAACCGAAGGACTGGTATGCTTGCATAGAAGAACAACCAATGGACACAAAACTCTGGGGAGGGAGGGCACCTATGGGGGGGGCAATGATAAGCTATGTACACAGATAATACCTTAATAAAAAATATTTAAAAAAAAAGAGTGAATGCAGCCCTTTGGTACAGAAAAAATGGGAAAGTATTGAGCGAGGATAGCACTAATGAAAAGAAATAGTCCTTTCAAGAAATATAGGGAAATGGTAACTAATGAGGAATTAAAGATGCTTTTCAGGTTTGCCAAGTAGGAAAATTAAAGATGTAGTAGATTTAGTGGAAATAGAATCTGGGATGCATGTATGTATCTGAATGTCCTTAGGCAGAAAAGGCATGACACCAGCTTTCCAAGAGTTTATATCCCAGAAAAGAATGGAGACCTGTGTAGAGAATGTATGATGTAAGTAGAAAGAAAGGAGTCAACATGAATTGATGGGATAGCAAAGAGGAGACTGTGTGGAGGAAGTATTATTTATTTGGACCTCAAAGAAAGATGAAGATTTTTATTCTTTGAAATTATTAGGGACATTTCATGAAATGAAATATCTGAGTGAACAGTATGAGTGAAAGCAGGAGGCTATGGCTGTACATGCATTTGTGCATGTAAGTGAGTTATGTGTTGTGTATAAAGCAGGGCAATGTGGGTGAGAGACTGGTGGGTTTAGTGGGAGTTGAGATTGGAAAGAAAGGTTGGGACCAGATGATGTGGGATTTCAAGTACCTGGATATACAGCACATTGCTTATTGTGTCTTAGACTTATCTGATAGATTAGCAAGACACGGTCTCAGCTTCCATGAAACTTATTTTCTAGTGAGTAAGGTAACCCAATAAATAATTATACAGAGTCTGAAAAGTGCAACAAGGGCATATCTAAGTTGGAAGGTATAAAGTAAGGGGTAACTTTGTGGAAATTGGGCTATCTTCACTCAGGAGAACTTTAAAGAGTGGAGATTTCTGGAGGATGTAAGGTAGAGTTTTGTTTAAAGAGACAGTAGCATGTTCAGTTACTGGAAGTATTTGTGCTCGGGCTCCATGCTTCTCTCATTTACATTTTGCTTGCTTCTACCTAGAGGAAATATA
Source organism: Vespertilio murinus (assembly GCA_963924515.1). Classification (NCBI taxonomy): domain Eukaryota; kingdom Metazoa; phylum Chordata; class Mammalia; order Chiroptera; family Vespertilionidae; genus Vespertilio; species Vespertilio murinus. The sequence continues at coordinate 47,473,235 of OZ004706.1, forward strand.
ATCCTAAAATCTGATTTGGGCTTACGGTGGAAATGGACATACTACTTTGGCTTCTGGACCATTCTCAATGGGGTCATTTTAATTTACCAACAGCAGAGAGTACTTATTGTAGGATCAGGTGCTGGTCCATTGTTAATGATGAAGCTGTAGTTTTATATCTCTTCTTGGGTACTGATACTTGTATAAATTTGCCTCAGACAACCAATAGGAAGTGGTGATCACAAAGTAAGATTCCAGTTTTCCTTCATTCTTATAAAAACCTTACCCTCCACTAATAATTTGGAGTAAAAAACTTGAGTTCTGCCTTGAACAGACAAGGTTTTGGTCAGATATGCTAAATTTCAGAGGCTTCTATAAATGTTGTTTTCTTGGTTTAGGGCCCTCCTTATCTCCTGTCACAGCTCTGCAGTGCCTGGAATTCTGATGGTAAGAAGCCTTAGGGGGGGACAGTGTAGGTGTTTGGAATTTTAAGTGATTCAGCACCAATGGAGACATGACATGCTGGGAATGACAACCTCTCCATTTCCATCTGTCAGAAATTTGGGGACCAGCGACAGCCTCTCCCCAAGTCATGAATGTGATGAATAGCTTTGTGCTCACCAGGCCGTTATCTTCATAGAGTAATTCAGGCTGAGAAGACACTTTCAAAATAGAACGCTTGAGTTTCAACTCAGAAAGCACTGAAGCGTAGTCGGAATCTTTACGTATATACACTTATTTGTTTTATTGGGTTGTATCATTTTTATTGAGTCTAAGGAATTGTGATTGCATAGTCAGTAGTTATACAGAGGGACACTGTCACATGTGGGGTTTCCTGGGAATCGGATGCTGAGGTGGGGTATATTAGTCAGCTCCACCTGCCATAACAAAATAATGAAGTTTAGGTGGCTTACACAACAGAAATTTATTTTTTCACAGTTATTAGGGCTGGAAGTCTGAGATCAGGGTGCAGCATTGCCAGGTTGTTGTGAGAGTTCTCTTCTTGGCATGCAAGTATCTACCTTCTTGGTACGTGCTCACATGAGTATTTCTGTGTGCATGCACATGGAAAGAGCTCTCTCAATCTCTCTCTCTCTCTCTCTCTCTCTCTCTCTCTCTCTCTCTCTCTCTCTCTCTCTCTCTTTCTCTCTCTCATAAAGCCACTAATACTATTGATGTAGGGCTTCACCCTAATGCTATCATTTAATCTTAATTACCTCCAAGTTTAATAGCATTGAGGGTTAGGACTTTGGCATAGGTGGGCACAGTTCAGCCCACAACTCAGAGATTACCCTGCAAGAGGTTTATGAGGGAGTACTTGGGTTTTCCACTTCTAGAAAAAAAGAAAATGAAATAGGGTTGAACAGAGGGAAAAGTTCGACTCTGAAGCAGCCTCTCTCACCAAAGGCATCAGTTGGCCCTCTAGGAATTCTCAAACCAGAGAATGCCCTTCAGAGTTGTTGAGGACTTTTAATCTCCATGTCAACCAGTCATTGGATGTGGACTGGCCCCAGCAAGAGTTTTCTTATTCTCTCCTTATTGATCTGTATGTAGTTTGAGAATGAGTGTCTAGATTTCCACACAGCTGCCATTGTCCGATGGGTGTGGAAAGCCTTTTTCAGATTCTTGCTGCAGATAATGGTTTTGATGACTCATTCCTGAGGGGGAAAAGCAACAACAGAAAACAGGCAGAGTTCAGACCAAAGGATTGTGCTTCTGAAGTCACCTTAAGGATAAGATACTGAAAATCTAGTCTTGGGTGAAAATTGCAGAAGATACCAGCATCAAAATTATACATCACTTTGGGGGATCCATCTTCCAATTAACCTACTCATCTGTCTTTATTTTCTTTAAATCTAGGCTTAATGGCTTAGTTAGCTAAGTTGACCATTTCAGACCCTTCTTCTCATGGAGAAAATATTTTCATCTAGACAATATTTACCACTTTTACAACTTCATGTGTTTAGCCATTACAGACCTTTTGGGCTTTAACACTTCTTAATCTCACAGAATTAACAATTCCCATTATGATCTTAGCATGTCTTTGTTATGTCCTTTGCAGCAATACCCACATGTGTAATTACTTCGCTAATCCTTGTTTCTCTAGTAGTCCCATGTTAGTTTCAGAAAACAAGGGAACCACATTTGTCTTATTCACCATTGCATCATCACCGTCTAGCACACTGCTTGGTACTTAGCAGTATTCAGATATTTGTTGAATAAATAAATGGATGAGTCAATGAATTTTAACAAGGCAAATGTGTCAACCAGAACTTTGGGGATTATTTAGCATTGATAATATGGAGTCCACATTGTCTCTGTTCTCATACTAAAATGTTCCACTTTTTAATAACTAATTTAAAAAACAAATTGCCCAAAGTATGCATTGTCATATTGGTTCAGACCACCACTTTGGGGAAAACATATCAAGATCTGTCTTCCTGACATACATCAACAGCATCCTGTAATTATTAAAAGGTCAGTGATTTTAATTTGTCCTTCATGGTCCCTGAAAACACATCAGGGGGTTCTCACAAGTTAGATGCTCACGTCAATTTGTATTCCTTTAGTAAAGAACAGCCCTTTAATGAAGAACTTTCCGAGTTTTCCTCTTTGACTGCAGCAATGTAGAGAATGCTTACTTCACTAGTCAAAACACCAGAATCCACTGGCTTTCCAGTGAGTTCACAGTTAGATTCCCCTAGCATCCAACTTTCCTTTCCTATCTTAAAAAAAAATTAAATAGCTTCAGTAATTTATTAGCTTCATGCAAAGAGACTGTACCATTAATCACCTATGACTATGTCAGGTTTCTCCTGGTCAGATAGAAGAAGCTAATGTTAAGTAATATAAAGTTTTGTTGTTGTTGTTCTTGTGTTAATCTTGGGCCTTAAGTTGACAAGAAAAATCTAATTTATTAGAATAACTGTTTTGAGTTTTAAGGAAGCTATTGAAAATGTATGGCATGGCATGGCTGCTGTATTCCCATGCTGGTCCCTGTGGGATATATCATTAGTATTAACAATCTCTATTTTTACTAAACCTAATCCTTCCGAAAATGGTATTTTAGGCGGCCACTATCGCTTACCATATTGATATGTGAGGTGTAATTTCTTCTAACTTTACTCTAAGACAAAACTAAAATTTAGAACACATAACAGAAAAATGAATGATGCACTCAAGGGATAGTGTAAGTATACAGTTGGATAAATCAAACATGTTTGTATACTTTCTATTTCCTCCGACTTTTATGCACATTCTTTCACTTGATATTCATAATACCCTTATAGAATAGGCAAAACAGACATTTTCTTTCCATTTTATGGATTAAAATATTAAGACTGAGAGAAGTTTGGGGACTTCCTTGGGATGAGAAACTTAATGAATAAAAAAAATAATTGGCCTTCTGTTTCCAAATTATTTTAATTTTCTATAGAATTGTTTTATAATTAAAATTACTTCCTATTATAATTACACTAGAGGCTCAGTGCATGAAAATTCATGCTCTGGAGGTGGGGGGGGTCCCTCAGGCCGGCCTGTCCCCTCTCACAATCTGGGAACCCTCAAGGGCAGGAGGTGACCAGGTGATCAGGGGAAGGCAATGCCCTATCACACCTCTGCTGCTGTCACTGCTGGCTGCACAAGCCTCAGCCGGCCCTGGTTACCTGAGTCTTGGGAGGCCCTGGGTGGCTGGGCACCTGGCATTCAAGGCTTGCCTGTACCTTGGGCTGACCCTGGGTGGCTGGACAGCCACCATCTAAAGCTTGTCTGCTCCTCAGGCCAGCCCTGGGTGGCTGAGGGATGAGGGGACTGGGGAGCTCTGGAGGCAGGTGCATGGAGCAGTGTGGTCCACTTGGGGGGGGGCAGCCTTGCTGTTGCCTGCTGCCCTGGCAGGAATGAGGGGACTGGTGCTGCCATCTTTTGGCTGTGGATACTGCCATATTTAGAGTGTGACAGTCAATTAGCATATTCCCTCCTTATTGGCTGTGGGCACTGCCATCATTTGCAACACCATAAGGGTCAATTAGCATATTCCCTCTTTATTAGATAAGATAATCATTTATTTATATATAATTAGAATTGTTTTGTTTTCTATTTTTTCTTTCTGATGATCAAATTTATTAGTATATAAGATGTATGAGCAGGAAATGTGTAAGGTTAAAAAATATACTGTGGCAAACTTCCCTTTCCTCAATAAGTGACCAATTAAAGAAATCAGGGATAAATACACTGAGTGGCCAAATTATTATGATCTCTGAATGCATAACAATCTGGCCATTCGGTGTATAGCCTATATAATAAAAGGCTAATATACAAATTTCTCCCTTGACCAGGATTGCGACCAGCAGGTAGGCCAACAAACTGCCCATGTTCCCTCCCTCTGGCCAGGCTGACCGGACCCGACCCATGCACGAATTTATGCACTGGATCTCTATATATACACAAATACACACATACTGAGTGGCCAGATTATTATACATTGAGATCATAATAATCTTGCCACTCAGTGTATGATGCTAGTATGAACTTTATTCAAGACATCTGAAAAGATCTTTTGACTCAGAGAGGAGAACTGGTTGTTTTCCAGCCCTATTGTCAAAATATTTTGATTTTTCTGATAAAAAAAAGCTGCTTAGAAACCATTGAGGGGTGCTCATATTAAACCCAATCACTAAGTAAGAAATCAGAGAAGGTCACTATGCCTACATAGCATAGGCTCAGCTATTCTGGAAGGGAGGCTGCATTGATAATCCATTTTTGGCTATACTTCTGTATTTTCTACAGATAATTCCTCCGCTATCACCTCTCTCGGTTGGTCTAGACAGGCTCAATACCAATAGGTCTGTCTCTATGATTTATTTTTGTGCTACTTGAAGAACTTGAATTTTATCAGTGCACATGGAAACAGGGACTAAAGAATGGATATGAGGGTATAAGAGATTTTTAAAATAAATGTGTGTGTGTGTGTGTGTGTGTGTGTGTGTGTGTGTGTGTGTGTATGTGTGAATGTTTGGAAATGAATGCCCTAAAAACAAACATTTACTAAATTTAGAGGGTCTTACAAGTTTATTTGTGATATAGTAAAAAACATTATAGTGAAAAAAAAACACTTAAAAATTTAATGTAAAATATCTTTAATAATGAGAACTATACATATTCAATACACAAACCAACATATAGGGTAATGAATTCATGATAATCTCATTGTTAGGTATATCAATCAATCAAATAAATATAGACCAATGGTCATGAAAATAAGCCATCCTATTTATTTATTCATTTTATTATTTTTGTTTGTTTTGCTTTTCATAAAATCATAATTGTTAAGATTATTATAGATGCTACTCTTTTTTCCCCCCATAGTTCCCCTCCAACTGGTTCCCACCCCCACCCCAATCCCCCCCTGCCGACTGACATCGTCCAATCTCTTCCAGCACCGCCTACAACCCATTCCCTCCGAATTGTCAGTCTGTTCCTTTTCCATGCCCCTGATTCTATTAAATTCACCAGTCTGTTCTGTTCATCAGATTTTTTTATTCATTTGAATTGTAGGTTCACTTATTAATATATATGTATTTATTGTCACTTTGTTGTTCATAATTTTTTATCTGTACCTTTTTCTTCCTCTTCCTTGTCTTAGAGAATACCTTTCAGTATTTCATATAATACTGGTTTGGTGGTGGTGAACTCTTTTAGCTTTTTCTTGTCTGTGAAGCTCTTTATCTGACCTTCAATTCTAAATGATAGCTTTGCTGAGTAGAGTAATCTCGGTTGTATGTTCTGGCTATTCTTCACTTTGTATATTTCTTGTCACTCCCTTCTGGCCTGCATAGTTTCTGTTGAAAAATAAGCTGACAGTCATATGCGTACTCACTTGTAGGGAACTAACTGTTTTTCTCTTGCTGCTTTTAAGATTCTGTCTTTGTCTTTTGCTCTTGGCATTTTATTTATAATATGCCTTGGTATGGTCCTCCTTGGATTCCTCTTGTTTGGGGTTCTCTGTACTTCTTGGACTTATAAGTCTATTTCTTTCACCAGGTAGGGGGAGTTTTCTGTCATTATTTCTTCACATAGATTTTTCAGTATCTTGATCTTTCTCTTCTTCTGGCACCCCCATAATTCGGATGTTGGTACGCTTGAAGTTGTCCCAGATGCTCTTTACACTATCTTCATATTTTTGGATTCTTTTTTCTTTTCTGGTTGGGTTTCTTTTGCTTCTTCATATTTCAAATGTTTGATTTGATTCTTGGTATCTTCTAGTCTGCTATTAAATCTGTATATTATTCTTTATTTCAGACAGTGTATGCTTAATTTCTGATTGGTCCTTTTTCATATCCTGAGGGTCTCACTAAATCTCTTGGAGGTTTCTAGAATATTCTTTAATAACCTTATAACTGTGGTTTTGAACTCTATATCCAATATTGTTATTTCATCCTTTTCTTTCATTTGTGACTGGTTTCTTTGTCTCTGCATTTTGGCTGCTTTCCCTGTGTTTCTTTCTATGTACTAGGTAGCTGCTAAGTCTCCTTAGTTGATAGAGTAGCCTTATGTGGTATGTGTCCTATAAAGCTCAGTGGCTCAGTCTCCCCAGTCACCTGAGGTGGACACTCTTTGAGCACGCCTTTGTGGGCTATTTGCACAGTCTTATTGTAGTTAAGCCTTGATTGTTGTTGGTATCACTGGGAGGAATTGACCTCCAGGCCATTCAGCTATGATGATGAGCTATGTCTACACTGGAAGATCTGTTGTTCAGGAGAAACCCTAATGGGGCAGGACTGCTTCAGTGGGTCTTTGGTGCTCACTGAGTCTGCCCCCTTGACTGTGTCTCTTATGGATGTGAAGAGTTTTAACCCATTAAGGTATCACTCAGACCAATGGGCACACTGGCTCTTGGAACTCCAAGGAGGTGTAATGTCAGCCACTGTCTGGGGCTATTTAGCAGGAGCTACAGAGACATCTGAAGATTCCTTCTCTTTGTATGGGATTTGGAAATGCCAAGACAAGGCCCAGCTGTGAAGCAAGGTTGGCTGCTACTGCCAGGCCTTGGGCCTTCTTTTGGAAGCTCTGGAGCTCTCTTTCTCAGCTGCAGTTTGACAGATTTTAGGCAGAGAAAGGACAGACCATTCATATGTAAAAACCGATGTGCACATCTTGGGTGGGGTTCTAAATTGGGTGGGGCGGGATCTCTGGGAATCACCAGGGCAGAGCAAACAGCAATGGCTGCCAGTCAGACCTGCACCTGAGACATCCTCGGGTCTCATTTTCCCATGCCCCCATGCAGGAACAATGATTACTACGAGCACCTCTGAGGGATATCTGTCCTTGCATTCCTTTCCCAATGCTATATAGTCCAGTTTCTCCCTGTATGTGTCTGGCTCATATTGGAGTTCAGAGCAAGTGTGAACTTGTATCTCCCTCCCGATTAAAAGAGCAGCACATCCAGGTGCCAGCACTTTCTGTGCCTCCAAACCTCTTAACCAGTCTCAATGTTCTTTCTTCACCTCTCTAGTTGTGGAACTTCCACTCAGTCAGCTTTCCCATGGTTCTGGGTGGTAGTTGTTCTGCCTTTCAGTTGTAATTCTGATGTGGTTGTGAGAGGCAGCAAGTATAGCTGTTTACCTTTGCTGCCATCTTGATTCTTTAAGCCATCCTTTTTAAAAACATAAAAATTTAACATATATAGAGATAAATCATAATTTTAATTTTATATTACTTAAGTCTCATTTTCTTTGCTTTGGGGATTAGTACTTGCTCTAGATAGTCCTTTCCTTTGCTACATATAATAGATAACCTTAATCTGCAGACTCTGTCTCATTCAGACTGAGACAATCCTGAAGAAGGCCTACATAATATTAAAATTATGGAAAACCAGATAATAGGACCTAGTTGATCCCTCCTAACTTTCCTCCTCTGCAGCCCTGGTCACCCCCAAAGATATTATTTTTTCTTGTATCTAATATATATATATATATATATATATATATATATATATATATATATATATATATATCAAGCCACTGGAAAGCTGGGATGATCAATCACTATGATGTGCCTGGTAGCCAGCCAACTGGCCCAACTGGGGGAGGAGGGAGGTGGCCCCTCCCCCTGGCTGGCTTCATCCCAATCAGGAGCTCTTGCAGCACAAGCCTGACCTGATATGCCCTCCTCAGGCCAGATTGGCCAGACCCTATGCAAATTTACCATAACTCCAACACACAAGATGGCTGCCCCATGTGGTCAAAGATGGATGCCCCAATGTGGACACAAGATGGCCACCACAAGATGGCCAGCAGGGGAGGGCTTTTGGGAGGGATTTGGTCTGAAAGGGAGGGCAGTTGGGGGCAATCAAGCCTGCAGGGGAGCGCAGTTAGGGGTGGCCAGGCCAGCAGAGGAGGGAAGTTGGGGGTGACCAGTCCTTCAGTGGAGGGAAGTTAGGGGCAATCAGGCTGGTAGGGGAGCAGTTAGGCATCTATCAGGTTGGCAGGGGAGTGTTTAGGGGGTTATCAGGCTGGCAGGCAGAAGCAGTTAGGGGCAATCAGGAAGGCAAGCAGCTGAGCAGTTAGGATCCAGTAGTCCTGGATTATAAGAGGGATGTTCGACTGCCTGTTTAGGCTTGATTTTAGTGGAAATGGAATTTTCCAGTGTTTAAACTTTAAACTTTAAACTGGCAGTCAGACATTCCTTGAGTGGCCCCAGATTGGAGAGGGTGCAGGCTGGGCTGAGGGACCCGCCCCCTCCTGTGTACAAATTTTGTGCACCAGGTCTCTAGTAAAGAATAAATGCCAAACACAATCCTATTACATAGATTTATTTTCTGTGGATGCTATTATTGAAAGCAGGCCAATTATTTGTCAAATATAGCCAAACATAACTTATACCTAAGGAAAATCCATTATTGATTATTTGGTGGTCTTTATTCTACATATATTTCAAGAATATGAAATATTTCCTTGAGATTGTATTTGCATACTAGAGGCCCAGTGCATGAGATTTGTGCATGGGGGTGGGTGTCACTTAGCCCAGCCTGTGCCTTCTCCAATTTGGGACCCTTCAAGGGATATCTAACTGCGCATATAGGCCTGATCCCACTGGACAGTCAAACATCCCTCTCACAATCCAAGAATGCTGGCTCCTAACCACTCTCCTGCCTGCCTGCCTGATTGCCCTTAACTGCTTCTGCCTGCCAGTCTGATCATCCCCTAGCCACTACCCTTCCCACCTGATCAATGCCTAACTGCTCCTCTGCTGGCCTTATCACCCTTAACTGCCTTTCTCTGCTGGCCTGGTCACCCCTAACTGTCCTCCCTTGCCAACCTGGTCACCACTAACTGCCTTCCCCTGCCAGCCTGGTTGCCTCCAACTGCCCTCCACTACAGACCTAGTCACTCCCAACTGCTTTACCCTACAGGCCTGGTCCCCCCTAACTGCCCTTCCCTGTAGATCTGGTCACCCCCAACTGCCCTCCCCTGCAGGCCTGGTTCCCCCCCAACTGTCCTCTCTTGCCAGCCCGGTACCTCCCTACTACTCAACCTTGCTGCCTGATTGCCCACAACTGCCCTTCCCTGCCAGCCATCTTGTGGTGGCTATCTTGTTTCCACATGGGGGCAGCCATCTTTGACTGTGTGTGTTGGAGTGATGGAGTGATGGAGTATTGGAGTGATGGTCAATTTGCATATTCCTCTTTCATTAGGTAGGACGTGATAGACACTTTGGTTTTCTGGAATTCTACCACATGTCAGATCATTAAATAAACATTGGTGTTTATTTTAAAACTCATGGAAAATGAAAACTCCCTAAATTGGTTTAAAAATTCACATGGTAAAGTAACACAAATTCTGAATTTTGATTCAGTGGTTCTTGTTTAGACTTTGATCATATATCAGACAGAAGCTGGCATTGTTACATAGGGAAACATGTATATACTTGAAGTCAGAGATAACTATTGAGTTTAAAAAGAAAGCTGACTCACAGGAATCAATGGTAATTACAAAGATATAAGCAAGGCATTTCTTTTCTCTTGGTGAGGCTCAAGATGACCAAGCAACTTTGAAGGTCTGTTAAGACCTATTTTGGTTTTGATTAAATATGTGATGTTCTAAGCAATGTATGTAGGACTTCACTTGTTATAGAAGGATCTGTTTGGTTATGATGTCTTTTTGCATTTATATTAGTTTATGTGATAGTTTTCGTAGGTCTGTCTAAGATGTCTATGAAGTCCTAGGGTCTGTACAATCAGCAACCTAGACAGATCAGATATATTCTGCTAAAAGCATTTCACCTTTAAGGACTCTATTATATTTCTGCTGGTGATTTTGCAAGGAACTTTGACCAGTGCAGCTTGTTCTTTCCCAGGTGTTTCTGAAAGAGATAAAATATTTCACAGATGTTGTAGGCTTGCTGCTACCCTTTCTTTCCCACACAGGGTTCATATCCTTACTACATTATCATGTTCCCAGAGTGTGATTATTCTGGAAGATCAGAAGGTTTTAAGGCTTCAGGCATTCACTATTCATATTATTGTTTTCCCTCTTTCTCAGGTAAACAATGAGAATAACAAGATGTAACTGTTAAGAATTGTTCTCAAAGATTTCACACCAAGAAACTCATGCGCCTTTCCCAGAAATCCTTGCCACAAATAAAACAAGAAATACTTTCACAGTTTTTATAAGAATTCTGTGTTTAGAAAAAACAACAATCCAGATCCACAGTTTTTATGCTACTACGAATGACCACCAAAAGTATTTAAAGTAAAGTAATAGAGTTACATTTCAGTACTACCATTTATTTCTGACCCTTGGTCTGGATCACCAGTGGCAGATAAGAGGAGAAAGGTGTGGCTGTTCATAAATAGTAAAAAAGAAATCTGCTCAAAAAAAAATTCAAGTGTGGGCTGGTAGTATAGTACAGTCATGTTCCCCATAACAATGGTAGTATACTGTACTGTATAGTCTAGGCGTTATCTAATAGGCTGTACAGTTTAGGTTTTGGTAAGATTACTTGTTGGTGAAATCCTAGGTTATGTACAATAAGCAACCTAGACATATCAGATGTATTCTGCTAAAAGCATGAATGAAATTTCTTAAGGTTACATTTCTCAGACTGTGTCCCCCTCATTAGAGGAAGAGCACTTGGAGTGGGCAGGGATTAAGGGGGCTAGATTTTTTAAAAATTGCATTCACTTGTAGATTAGGAACCACTCAGGAATCCAGAGAGTATCTCCAATGGTAATGTGTAGGAGGAGGTCTTCCTCTACTATAAGAAAGGGAAAAAAAACCACCTCCTGCTTAGACTCTTCTCTCAAATGAGAAAAAGTCTTAAATAGAAGTGCAGCAATCCCTGATACAACCAAGGCCCACTTCTGCTAAAGACAGTATAGTAGAAAACCCTCTACTCAGGGGAAGGTGGTAGACAAGAGCTCTGTGTCCCAAGTGCTATATAATTACTAGAGATCTCTTACCACAGAGTGAGGACCAAAACACTGTCACCTGCAAGTACTAGTCAGAGTTTGGCTGCCATAAGGAAGCACACAAACACTGAGGAAGCCCTACCAGGAAAACCCAGGCACACAGATACTACCTACATTGAGCTGGACCAGGTAATAGCAGCCCGATACAGAGAAAAAGCAAAATGTGAAGAAATCCCCTATACATGAAAGTATATTGATATGGCAGAAAATTGAAAATGGAGCACAAACATTGAACCAAAACCCAAGATAAATTTGTGAAGTTTATGATGCTTGGAGTGTGGCCATAGCAACACCAAAGCCCAAATTCAGCCTAACCCCTGACTGACTAGATTGACTCATCCCCCAATATGCATAGCCTAATCAAAAAGAGGCATGCCCATTTTCAAGCATAAATTCTATTTACCTCAGTCTTTACACAATATGTCTTGTATTCAATAATAATAATAACATAAAATGTTCAAGACGTGGGCACAGACACACATTTCTCAACCTATTGTCAAGGGAAAACATAATCAATAGAACTATATTTGCAGGTGACTCATATTTGAAACTTGATAAATGGCTTTAAAACAAGTATGTTTAATATCTTGAAGCATCTACTGAACAAGGTTGATAATATGTGTAACAAGAAGGGTATTTTCAGCAGAGAGATGGCACTATAAAAAGGTCAAGTGGGAATACTAGAAATACAAACCCTGATATCAAATTTGAAGAATACATTTGCCAGGTTCATCATTAGACTCAGTGCATCTGAGGTAAAAGTCAATGAGTCCAAATATAGATAAGAGGAAATACTGAAACTGAACTACAGAGAGAAAAACAGTGGGGGAAGCAAAAACAGAACAAATAACCAATAATGCTAAATGTTTTTGTAGTCATATAATTGGAGTCTCAGAGGAACTAGAGAGAGAGAGGGCATAACAGAAGAACTATTTGAAGAGAAAATGGCCATTAATTTTTTTTCAAAACTAATATCTTATGAAATTGCAGAATTTACAGGCTTAGAAAAACATAAGAAAAGTAAACAATAAAGCACACCTAATAGAGCATATTTCAACTTCTGGTAATTAAATAAGATAAAACAGTAAATGTTGGCCCAGAAAAAGAGATATTACAGACAGTGAATAAAAGATATGGATTATAGGAGGCTTCTCACCAGAAACTGGGTGAGAGGGAAGATAAGGCATGACATCTTTAAACTTCTGGGAATTTTTTTTCTAGCTATCAATTTTATACGAAGGACCAATCAGAAACAATAGCCAGTGATAAAGTAAACCACAGAGAAAATTCCTGGAATAATTTAGAGACAAAATAGAGATGTTAAACAGGAAAGCAATGGATGATTTATTTAAATGCATCTCTGCTTGTCTAGGTCTAGGGAGCAAAACAATAGAATTTTTTTTGTTCCTGAGAGGAACACCTAGAAGATGATATGGACACATTGGAAGGCAGTCAGTTTGGCTAATTGTATTACTCCTAATACTAGTTTAAAAATATATAGATTTCTGGGTATCCCAAGTTTCTTGTTATCTTAGCAACTGCAGGTGGAGCATAATAGTAATGGTATTGACTCATTAAATCCCTTTGTATATCCCCTCAGAGATTTAGTTTTGTTAGCTTATCAAGCCTATCTCTGGAATCTTGCTGCTTTAAAAAACTTAGAAAAACCCCTGATTAAGATCTAAAATGATATGTATGTATCACTGATGAACTTTTATTAAGCCTGATCTTTTGAATACTCATCAGACTAAAGCTTGAGCTTCTTTTACAATGGTGAATCACAGCTTCCAAACCAGGTTTGAGATATTTATGTTTTGTAGACGTGATATATACACCAAAGGAGGAAATTTCCAGGATTATCAGCCAAGACAGACTCAATTAGCCTTAGTGTTTGTGTTCAGTATTTACTGAGTACTTTAAGACAAACATGTTTGTTGATAAATAATAAACAGACAAACATAACTTGTCATTAAAATTTCTTCTTAACTAACCTATATATTAATATTGAGATGTCCCTTTTAAATCTCTCCTACTCTTCATATTGTTTATCCATTCAGCAAATAAATGGATCAGCATGTAGGTTTCAGACGCCCAACACATAACCACAATTGATAAAAATAGCTCTCACAACATATCAGGAAATAATATTAATCTTGCATTGCAATAGAATCTTGCAACTTCTAGAGAACTTTACTATCACCCATCTTAACTTAAAATTCAGAACAGAAATGAATATTGCTGTTTTCTTTGTACAGATAAAAAAGCAAAAAATAGAGACTCCACGTGGTTTTCCCCAAGATTATACAAGTAGAAAGTTAGAATTTAATGCCCCTTAAGACTGTTCCATCAATTTAATTTTCACATTCATAAAAGAATAAGATTTTGGAGTAGCTAAGATTGCAACTATGTACAAGGAAGGGCAGAGAAGGCTAGGAAGATAACTAGGGATCAGCTGATAAAAGTCTTTTAGGATTTCAAAGAGGTGGAATTTCATCCTATACTTTATAGGAAAACATTGAAAATCGTTAACCAAGGAGAGGAACATGATTATATTTGTATTTTGGAATAGCAACTTTGGAGTCATTAAGAAATAGAGATTTGAATGAGGCAGAACAATAGGCAGAGAGATCAGATACCATGTTACTCCTATCCAATCCATATAACTCACAACTATAAATTAAACAAACGGGTGAAACATGTGTAGAGGAGGAATGCACCTACGAATGAGCCTACACTACCCTTGGTGCTGTGCAAATACTCTTTAACACTGAAAGAAAAAGAGCCCTATTATTTTTATACCTATAGAAATTGTGTATTTCATTTCTCACAGCCAGCAAATGGCATAATCAGGATTTAAAATTAGGTTTTATCTGGTTCTAAATCTTTTAATTTTTTATCAGCATAATTCAGGTGTAATGGGTTGGAAAGGAAGGAACACATTTAGGTTCTATTTAGGAAACAAAACCCAAAATTTGAATGGGGGTTTAGTGCTTGGCATATAATAAGTGATTAAAAATTAGATAAAATTTCTGAATTATCAAGGATTCTGAAGTCCAGAATACCCATTTTAGGTTGAATCAGTCAAAGTTTACCTAAGAAAACAGAAATCACATTAACCATTTCAAGTAAGAATGAATTGAATATAGGCAATTAGAGGCTTAGACAACTTTCTAGTGAAGGCATTAGAAATATTACTGCTTTTTTGATTTTTGAAATTTTGAAGAGAATGAATTGTGGAGAAGATGTTAATGATCTCAACTCTCTCCACAGTCTAAGTGGGTTATTTTTTTTAATATATATTTTTATTGATTTTTCTACAGGGAGGAAGAGAGGTAGAGAGTTAGAAACATGGATGAGAGAGATACATTGACCAGCTGCCTCCTGCACACCCCCAACACCAAGGTACATGCCCTTGACTGGAATCAAACCCGGGACTTTTCAGTCTGCAGGCCGATGCTCTATCCACTGAGCCAAACCAGTTTCAGCTAAGTGAGGTATTAGGACAGCTGAACTTGCTAGCAAAAGTCCACATTTGCCATCTCTAAAATGTATGTGTCTATCTATTGCTCTACTGAAAACTAATGGCTTCTCCTTTTTACCCATCTTCTAAATATCAATAATTTCTTCAAGATTATGCAACATATTTAGTTTCTAGACACTTAGGCACTGTAGTAAAAGGGAAAATTTGAAAGGATGTGACATCATCATCAAATGATATTGGCAGATATGACGCGTGCTTTATTCTCAGGCTCTTTTAAAGATGGAAGGAAATCCTTCTCGCTACTGTTTCTGCCTTCTCTCCCCTTCGATGCAAAATTTATGGGCCACCTTTCTCCACTCCATGTCTTGCAAATACAAGTTTTAGTGTACTTTCATTCAATATAAATATTTATTATAATATAAGGATAGATTGATTTTTAATTTAATTTAGTTGTGTTTAATAACTTATAAGTTATTTGTGTTTCCAAGTCAGTGTTGTCACAGATTATATTTTTTAAGAGAAAGGGTATGTCTGTTTTACTAGTTTATAGTATGTTACTCATAAATGTTACTCAACAAAAATCAAACAGGGTCTCAGAATCACAGAAGGATAAAATCACTGAAGGAAGCCAAATATAGCCTTGTCCAATCTCTCACTCCATGTACAAAACTATTTTATAACATCTTTTGGCAACCAGTGTCTTACTATATGGTAACATGGTTCTTCTGTTTTTGTCTTTCCTCACAGAACAAATATTCAATCATTTCCTGTATAAAATTTGTTTCCTTGTAATATGTAGCCAATTTAATACTCCTTATCAAATGAATAGCATGAAGTCATGATCCTACCAACCTTTTCTTGGATAATTGATTATTCTCCCAGTAAATGCAAGACTTAATCTCTCCAGAACTTCATTGTGTTTATTTCAGTCACATAATTTTTCTGCCTTAATTGTATCATCCAATAAGCCAGCCAAATTTCTCAGCTGTGAGTAGCTCAGATAATAAGAGGAAGCCTTCTATGCATTAATTCAAAACACTGTTAAAATATGGGGAAAACAATTGGAACAGGACTATTGGCAAATCACTACAATCCTTGCTTCAGCTGGACCCCGGTCAATTACTCAGTGTTCATATATGTAATTAGCTACAAATCCACCTGATGGAAGCAATACAATTTACAAATATCAGTTTGTTTCAAATACATTCTCAAATATCTTACTGAAATTAATTCTGTAAAAATATGTTATTGAAATATAATTAACATATGTTCAAATACACAGTTCTTAGGTGTTATTGTTTCGTGAGTTTTGACAAATGCAATCATCCAGGTAACTACACCTCAATCAGGAAATAGATACCGTCATCACTTACGGAATGGAATTCCTTTATACCTCATCCCAGTCAAATCAAGTTCTTCTTTCTCCAGAGCAATCAGTATTCTGATTTATTTCACCATAACTTAGTTTTGCCTGTTCTAGTACTTCACATTAAAAAAACTCAGAGTGTGTATACTTTTATGTATGTCTCTTTTCTCTCAGCACAATGTCTTGGAGATTCAGCTACACTACAGCATATTTTAAGTAGTTGATACCTTTAGTTGGCATCCACCATATCAACATATAAATATCTCTCTATATAAAAGCCTAACTGACCATTACAACCAAACAACTAGAATGACTGGAATGACCCACTGGGCAACCAGTCGCTATGACTCACAATGTCCACCAGGTGACAGATGCTCAACACAAGAGCTGCCCCTTGGTGGTCAGTGCTTTCCACAGACAACTTCCCACAGCCGGTCAACCTCTCGCTGTCCAGTCTCACAGCCCGTCTCTCCCCCTGGCTGGCTGGCCAACCTCCCACAGTTCCTCCCACTGTCCTTCCCCTCAGCTGGCAGGCCCAGATCGGCCTGGACACAATCAGGATTGGGTAAGATGGCCCCGATTGGCCCTAATCTCCCGCTAGGCCTAGGGATCCCACCCATGCATGAATTCATGCACCGGGCCTTTAGTATCGTAATGTTGTTTAATAAGTTCTTCTTTATATAGACTCTAGAGACAGGGTGCACAAATGTTGTGCATGGGTGGGGTTCTTAGGCCTGGATGGCAATTAGGGCCAATCTGGGCCATCTTGCCCAGTCCTGATCAGGGCTAGGCTGTTCGGGACCTGCCAGCCCAGGGGAAGGGATGAAGGGTGATACTATAGGAGGCTGGACAGCCTCGGGGAAGGATCTTGGGAGGTTGGACTCTGGCCCCAAGGAGGAAGCCAGCATTTGGACCGTCTGGGAAAGAGGCTGCATCTGCCACCACCCAACCCTATTTTCCCATCTCAGCCTGAAGCCCGAAGGCCCAGGTGGGTTCGAAAGAGGAGGCGACAGTCACCGGGCCAGGTGCAGAAGGAACAGATGTCAGACACCTCTGCTGCGGCTGGTTCCCGGACACTGCTCAGTTCCATCCTTCTTGCCTCACTGCTGCACTGCCACCATGGTGGGCGGATGGCCCCTGGGGAAGGGAGAGGACAGGAGCGAGACAAACCCTTGTATAGAGGGCTGACTTTCAATAGATTGTAGTGAGGGAGTTGCTCTGCTATGTATGAAACCCTGACACAGAAGCAGTTCATCTATGAATGTTTAGCACCAGGGCCAAAGGAGTTGGCTGGCCAGGGGGGTGGGGGTGGGGAACCAACCAGGGGGAGGGACTGCAGGAGGTTGGCCAACTGTGGGGGGCAGGAAGTTGGCCTGAGAGCCCACTGACCACCAGGGGGCAGCTCCTGCTTTCAGTGTCTGCCTTCTGGTGGTCAGTGCACATCATAGTGACTATTGAGTCATTCTGTTGTATTAGTCTAGGGGTGGGCAAACTACAGCCCTCAGGCAGGATCCAGCCTGTGGAGCCGAAAGAGAGGAGGGTTCTCTTGCTCTCACCACTGCTCCTTCACCAGCAGCCAGTTTAAGAACCCATTGTGGCCCTCAAGTCCAAAAGTTTGCCCCCCCCTGTTAATTAGTCACTTAGGCTTTTATTTCTATAGATTTGGATTATTTGCATGCTTGGCTATTATGAATAAACCCAATATGAGCTTTTTAATTTTTATAAGTGTTTTTATTGATGTATCTTCATTTCTCTTTGATAAATACTTTGAAATAAATTTTTGAAAAATAGGGTAGTTATTTCTATTTAACCTGCTTGGAATTCAGTGAGCTGCTTACATCTTGCATTTAATATTGTTTCTTAGAATGTGTTTGTGGTTAGTCTTTCTTCAAATACTTTTTGTGTAGCAATCTATGTCTTTTCTGTAACTTCAAGACCATGTATGTTTACCTGCTTAAGATTTCTCTGTTATTTTTTCCTCAGCTTTTTTCTGTCTGTGTCTCATTTTATTTACTTCTTAAATATGTTTGTATTGATTTTAGAGCAGAAGGGAGAGAGAGAGAGAAACATCGATTGGCTGCCTCTTACACACTCCCTACTGGGGATGGCGCTCACAACCCAGGAATTGAACTGGTGACCTTCTGGTGCATGAGGCTCAATCCACTGAGCCATATGGACCAAGGCTCTCTGTGCTTCATTTTAGGTCATTTATATTTTATTGTCTTTAAGTTTACAGACCTTCTGTTCACCATTGCCCAATCAGTTATAAAAGTAATCTATTGATTTTTTTTAACTTCAAATATTTTATTCTTCAATTGTACAATTTCTGTTTTTTGGTATTGTTTTTCTTTTTTTTGTGTGTGTGTGTGATGTAAATTTGTTTTCTGAAACTTCCTACCTTTTCACTTAATTTGTTTATACTTTCTTTTAATTTCTTAAAATATTTATAATAGCACTCTTTAATTATTTGTTAATTTCAACATTTCTGTTAGCTCTGTGTCTATTTCTATCAACTGCTACTTTTTTCTTGGTTATAGGTAACATATGTTTGCTTCTTTGCATGAGAAGTAACTTTGTATTGTTTGCTGCATGTTGTGGTATCCTGAGATAAGGAATCTTGATTATGTTATATTTTTGAAAGAATGCTTGATTCTTTTTACATTTTCCTAGGGTGTATGACAAGTAACCCTTACCCTAGGACGAGAGTGGCCCCACTATATTCTGCAGGATCATTTGAATTTTTAAGGTGTCCAGTGGGGTTTCTAATCTGGTTGGACCTCCTAATTTTTTTCTGCTCTGTATGATCTCAAGAATTTCCATTCACCTTGCATTTCCTCAGTAGCTGTTCCCTGTCAAGAGATATTCCCAGCTGATTTTTAACTTAGTATTTGCCTAAGACATGAGAGCACCACTGCAGGTTGGTGGTGCTCCAGCATCAGGACCCACACATTCTATCTGCTCAGCATCCCACACTCCGGTCTCTGCCTCAGCAGCTTAATGAGACTGTCATGCTTTGTGTGGGCTCTGACTCTCTGCACCCATGCCATAAGAAAGCCAGGACCTGCAGGAAGAAAGCCAGGGTGACTGGGACTCTTACCTCATACATTTCCCTTATGCAGGGGTCAGGGTCCTAGGCTGCTTCTTATTGAGTATCTGATAAGTGTCATTTCATTTATTTTGTCCACCCTCATAGTTGTTCACAGTGGGAGAGCCGGTCCAGGAGTTATTCAGTTATATCCAGAAGCAGAAACCTCTAAAATAAAATTTTGCTATAGCTATCTCAATCGTACAGACAGGTAAGAAAAAAAAAGTTTATCTTGACTTCTAGAGTCAAAATAACATTCTTAGAATCAATCTAAAGCAGAGACTTGAAGTTTTCCGAGGTTAAGAGACTTCAGGATGATTGGCAGTTCAGGCTAGTTGTCGTGATAGCAAAGACCATGAACACAGTTTCGGATTGGGAGGAATCTTCTGGTGGGAGAGTAATTATAGAGTGATGTGAATTACCACAGGTGGAAAAGTCTGCCCACGAGTCTGTCCTCTGCCGGTGAGGAATCATGTCTTAGACGTTGGTTGGCTCTTCTGTGCAGCATTATAATGGCAATGCTCACATTTCCCTTATCCATTATAACGGCAATGCTCACATTTCCCAAAATCACTTATTTTGAGGTGTCTTTCTTTTCCACCCAGCATACTCAGAACTTCTTACCTTTGGCCCTGTGTTTCTGGCACCAGTACGGAAATGACTCTGAGCTCTGTTTCCTGACAGCTTCCTTATTACTTTTGAGCAGGCAGTTTCAGCTTTGAGGTATGGTAGCTATTGATAGTCTTGCTATATGGAATTGCTAACACTGGAGAAGCCTGCTTCTTCGGAAAGATAACTGCAGTCTTCACTGTTGTTCCATCTGGATAATCATCCTCAGTGGAAAAGCCACAGTTGATTTTTCTGAAGCCTGTTCCCCCACGGGCCTAGCGCTGCCTCTTCCTTATACGCATCAAGCCACGTCTTCCCCATTTTTGGAATGTTTTCGTTCTCTCTGCTAGTAGTGAGTCAGTTAGTTCTGGGTATGACAAAAGCAACTAGTGAAGAAATAAATCCTGTCAAGGTTAGCTCCCTGAGCTGGATAATTTTACCCAAAGATTGCTATCTCATTGGGCCAATATTTTGCCCATTCCTGAACTCAATTTATTATTGCCTCTTATTTTATTTTTAATTATTTATTTTAATCCTCACTCGAGGATAGTTTTCCATTGATTTTTAAACTGAAAAGAACAGATACTACACTTGATTTTAGCCAAAAGGCCAAGAAGTGATTTTTCCATTGATTTTTAGAGAGAGTGGAAAAGACAGAGAGAAATATCAATGTGAGAGAAATAGATTGATTGGTTGTCTCCTGCAGGCACTCTGACCAGGGCCTGGGCCAGGGCGGAGCCTGCAACGGAGGTACACGTGCCCTTGACTGGAATCCAGCATTGGATCCTTTGATCTGCAGTCTGATGCTCTAGCTAGAGCTATTGCCACTTATTTTAATCTACCCTTTACTCTGTCTTATTTTAGTAGTATCTACCTTCAAAAAACAATTCAGAATTTGAGGGGAGGGGACAATGTTCCTCAGGACACCCTCAGTGGCTGCATGTCACATACAATGAGTATCACCTTGAAGCTCACCAGTAATTCTTTTTGTTTGTTTGTTTGTTTTTTAATATTTTATTGATTTTTTTTTTACAGAGAGGAAGAGAGTGGTACAGAGAGTTAGAAACATCAGTGAGAGAAAATCATTGGTCAGCTGCCTCTTGCACACCTTCTACTCGGTATGTGCCCAGAACCAAGGTATGTGCCCTTGACTTGAATCCAACCTGGGATTGTTCTTCCTGCCACTACCAGCTCACCTGAGAGGCCTTCCCTAGCCACAGCCCTGCAAGCTGGCACAGCTGCCAGTGTGTTTCTTTTTTAATTTTTTTTAATTTTTTTAAAAATAAATCTTTATTGTTCATATTATTACAAATGTCCCTCATCCCCCCCCCCCATTGCTCCCCTCCACCAAGTTTCCATCCCACACTCTGCCATTTCCCCATCCCACATTGTCCTCATTTCTAAGTGCAGTTTATATTCAGTCTCTTCCCGCCCCCCCTCAACTCCCCATTTCCCCGAGAATCATCAGTTCACTCCCCTTCCATACCTCTGATTCTATTATATTCACCAGTTAATATTGTTACCAGTAATTCTTAATGGCTGTGTGTTCTTATGGGACTTTCTGATCTTTTCATCTCAAACCTATACAATTTGTAACTCTCTAGTTCAGTTATAGGGAATGAGAGTGTTACTGCTCTTACTGTGAAATTTCCAAGGGTGCTTGAAGAGGGCATTCCTCAATAGCTTCCTGGAACCTCATTCTTTCTGGCCAGCCTGTCTTCTCTCTGGGGACTTAGCATTTTTCTTTTGTTGGCTACTTTGTACCCTCTGCCTCTTTCCTGATTATAAAAGAAATATTTTTTCCCCTAACACCCTCTTTAAGAATAAGTAGATCTGGATGATTGTCCTTTTCCCCTTCACATATATTAGTCTCTTTTAATCTTTAAGACCTCATTTACTTTTTCATCTATGAATAATCTGTCCTCTGGCATCTTTATCATTTCTCTTCCAGAAATGAAGTTCTCCTTCCAGCTTATTACTCTGTCTTCATTTGTTCCCCTTCATTTACACATTTATGTTCCTTTGCCTTAGTTCTCCTTAAAAGTCTAAGAGTATTTTTAAATATGCCAATTCTGCTCCAATCTTCTAGGCAATTGAGATTCTTAGAAACAAAGTTCATTTAAATACTGTTTGACCCTTTGGATGTGCCATAATTTTTAAAAAAATATATTTTATTGATTTCAGAGAGAAGAAGGGAAAGAGAGAGAGAAAAAAAACATCAATGATATGAGAGAATCATTAATCGACTGCCCCCTACATGTCACTTATTAAGGATTGAACTTGTATGTGCCCTGACCAAGAATTGAACCATGATCTCCTGGATCATAGCTCAATGCCCAGTCATTGAGCTATACTGACCATGCTGGAT
The DNA here is from genome assembly GCA_963924515.1 of Vespertilio murinus. Classification (NCBI taxonomy): domain Eukaryota; kingdom Metazoa; phylum Chordata; class Mammalia; order Chiroptera; family Vespertilionidae; genus Vespertilio; species Vespertilio murinus. Next base: position 47,495,590 of record OZ004706.1, read on the forward strand.
GTGTCATAATTTTTTTGTTTCTCTACATTAACCAAATATATATATATATATATATATATATATATATATATATATATACACACACACACATATATATATATATTTTTTTTAATTAGGAGCCCTATTTATTTTTATTTGCTTATGATCAAAATCTTTCACTCTTTTGAGGATATGCCACTTTGTCTGTAATCAATTTCATAATTTGTGTAATGGGGCAAATCCATTATAACTTGTAATTATATGATGATGAATGATTCTTGAATTTGGGAAAGTTATAGCTCTACCTTTCAAGGTTGGCACTAAAGATTTAGAGCTAAGCCGAAACCAGTATGGCTCAGTGGTAGAGTGTCGGTCTGCGGACTGAAAGGTCCCAGGCTCGATTCTGGTCAAGGGCATGTACATTGGTTGTGGGCACATCCCCAGTAGGGGGTTTGCAGGAGGCAGCTGGTCAATGTTTCTCTCTCATCAACATTTCTAGCTCTCTATCCCTCTCCCTTCCTCTCTGTGGAAAATCAATAAAAATATATTTTAAAAATAAATAAAAATCAACTGTATAATTGTAAATGATTATCTGCATAACACAATATAAATTGCCACCAGCAGGCATGATGAAAAGTACCTAGATGCACTGTGTTTACTAATAGGCAGAAATGTCTGATGTCACCTACCTAAGCAAGGTTAAGAGCTCCAATCTTTCTGTGTTACCTATGTCTTCTCTGTTACCCAAGGATTCCAGTCCATGTGTACACAGGGTCTATTACTTGAAGGGTCTCAATATATGGTTGTTATGTCAAACTGGATAGTGCTGGATTAGACTGATATTTGTTATTTGCTTGTACCTAAAACAAGATGTCTTTCTGCATAGAGAGAGCATAATTGCCTTTTAGTACAATACAAAGTTACCACCCTTTCCAAATTAGATTACTCACCCACACAGACAATGTCAAATTTTATATTTCAGCCATGCCTAGCCACAAGTTCAGTTAACCAAAAAATTGCACATCCAAAGGGAAGCACTCGGTAAGTGACAGGCTGAAGCCTCAAGGGCACTCATCAGGCCGTGGATTTTGACATTCATGAAAAAGAATAGCAGGCACAGAGAGTACAGATGTGTTGTTGGCGCTGTTGACAGAAAAAGACCCTGCAGGACTGGAAAAGAGAAATGGAAATAATGAACAAATCAACCCAGAGAACAGGGGCTGACATGCAGCTACATATCAGATGAAACACTTCCTTCACTTGTCTGACAAGGAAATTAGGGACAGAATGCCCAGCAACATTACACACACATACACATACACACACACACACACACACACACACACACACACACATCTCAGAAAGGGGACACAGAGGCATAACATGATAGATGAAGGGACGCTAAGAGGTGGCCTGCTCAAATGGCTTGAAAACCACTGTGGCTGCAGGCGGTGTGGTGCTTTACCTCTGGTCTCTGTTGGCCTCTGGTGACTTTATCTCATCTGGCTTTTGCGTTGAAAGAAGGTTGTAATGTAGAGTTCTTTTTTCGTGGACCAAAAAGGATCTTTTCAGTTTAAATGTGGATTTGAAGAGCGCTGGGTTTCTAACCCATGACGAAAGGGAACAAGTAGGACTTGGAAGTCTATTTTAGCACATCAAAATGTACCATTTTCTATGCCACAGATGGAATGTCAACCAGCAACTCTCACACTTAGAAATGGGAGCATATAAGCCCCTTCAAGGAAGGGTTTAAATGCAGTTAAAATGATTTTCATAATAATGCTCAGAGGTTATTTGCTCTTTTCACTCTTATTCTCTTAAGAGTGCATAGTGGAAATTTCTAGAGGCTACCTAAAGTGTGATGACATTCTCACTTTGATAGCTGATTGCATGTATACTTATGTATTTTTAATTTCCTAAGAGATTTAGGGTATAAATATATACTTTGTCATTGATTAATCCAGTTTGTCCTCAGTGATTTTACTTTGCTCTCATAGCTATCTGCAGTTATGACTTTTATCAGCTCACTTACCTTACCTAAAAAAATTATGATTTTGAAATTCTAGGAAAAGCTATAACATTCTTTAAAAAAATTAAAAGGCAAGTTTTAGAATTTTAAAATAATGATTTATTAGATGATATCTGGCTTAGAAAGTTTATAAAAGGCAAAATTGTTCCTGTGGTACTGGCACAAAGATTTCCTGGTAGCTTTTCACTATCACACACACTTTTTTAAAAAAAGCCAATTTCACTTAAGAAAGTCTTTAATCATGTTGTAAAAAATTGCTAACTTCATTAAATATTGACCCTTGAATACTTGCTTTTTAATATTTTAATGACAAAATGGGAAGTAAATGTAGCACAGTTCTGCATACCGAAGTGCAATGGTTGCCTCAAGGAAAAGCACCTGAGTATTGAGTAATGAGCTAACTCCTTTTCATAGAATAACAAACAAACCTACCAACTATGGTTATTCAGACAGAAGTATTTGGCAGGTATTTTCTAAAAATGAATGCCTGTCACTTTAAGGAAAATAACTGCCAGTATTTGTTGTCAATTATAAAATCTGAGCTTTGAGCTTTAGAATTTTGGCAAACCTATATTCACCAATGTGAGTTTGTCAACTCTACAGTACTTAAAAAATTTACTGTTAAGCTAAATGATACTAACAAATGTGATCAGTTATCTAATGAAATGTGTTCATATGTGGAAGACCAACATAAATTATTGAACTAATATTTTCCAAATGATTCATTCATGATGTTGCAAAATCACATATGAGTAAAAGATTAGTTCAGACCACAGATATATTAGTGGAATTTGATGTAACAGAATTAATTTCACATTACACATTGTAAATAAGTTAAAATACTACCACTTACATTTCGCAGTAGTATCCAATAGGAATATTTATAACCATCTGAAAATACTATAGAAGTAGTTATCTTTACAACTCAGATCTTTGTGAAGCTGGCTTCTCTTTATACTTCAACTAAAACTACACATTGCCATTAATTGTATGCTAAAGCCAATATAAGAATGTAGTAACCTGCTATGCAACCAAACACATTGAAGTGGTTTGCAAAAAATATAAAACAAACCATTAGCCTCACCAACCTTCTGTTTTTCTTTGGAAAGATTATAATTTATGTTAACTAGTAGTGGTTTCATTTTTATTACTAATTGAGTTAATATTTGCTTTAATCCTCCAATACAGTAAATATAAATAGTTATGACCAAAATAAACAATAAAAGATCTTTGGGGTCCTCAATAATTTTTTAAATACATTTTATTGATATTTTTACAGAGAGGAAGGGAAAAGGATAGAGAGCTAGAAACATCCATGAGAGAGAAACATCAACCAGCTGCTTCCTGCACACCCCCCACCAGGGATGTGCCCGCAACCAATGTACATACCCTCCCTTGACCAGAATCAAACCTGGGACCCTTCAGTCTGAAGACTAATGCTCTATCCACTGAGCCAAACCGGTTTCAGCCTCAATAATGTTTAAATAGTATAAAGAGTTAATGAGACAGAAAGTTGAGAACATAGACAATAACAAAATTACTAGGCACTTTTTATGTTTAGGAATTGTTCTAAGTGTCTGAGTGTCTGAGAAAAGAGGCAGAACATCAATGTATATTGTTAAATGTAGTAAAGAAAGATTTTGAAAGTCATTTGACCTTATTTCTGTACTACCAATATTAACCACATATTAACACATAACATTTATTGAGTGCCTACAATATGTCAAGTGCTTTATAAACATCTAGAATTTTTTAAAGATCTCTATAAAGCATCCCCATTTGAGAAATGAGGAAGTCAAGACCTGAAGTGATCTGACCATGATTATGGCTACTTATTGGCAAAGCCATAGTCTGTTAATTTAAAGACAGGCCTGCCAGTTTCTAAAACAACAGAGATTGCTTCCACTCTATAAAACTTGTACTTTATAGGAGTTGCTTAGTAGAAGTCTGATGGCCTAGTTAGGATAGATGCTATGTAAAAATTTCATGGATCAGAGGTGGTTGGACTAACAAACTTTTAGTTATTATCTACATAAGTGGTGTTCTGATTAAAAGATTCATATTTATTCTGTTGATATGGTAGTTAACTCAGAAAGAGTTGCAGTTTGATTCCAAGGCAGTCTGCTGGAAAAGCCAGTGTTGCAGATAATGTCTGAAGGCAGACTGCTGGAGAATTTTTCTTGGCCAGTGCATGTCAGTCTTTTGTTTAATTTACCGTATTTGCCGGCGTATAAGACGATTTTTTGGCCCTGAAAAATATGCCTCCAAGTGGGGGGTAGTCTTATACGGCGAGTATATAACAAACTCTGTATTTTTAGTGGAAATGTTAGGGGGTCGTCTTATACGCCGGCAGATACGTATTTTTTTTCAGGCCAAAAAATCATCTTATACACCGGCAAATACGGTAGGCCCTAAATTATTGGGTGAGACCCAACCTCACTATGGAGGGCAATCTACTTTTCTTAGAGTTCACCAACTTAAATAGAAATCTCATCCAGAAACATTTAGAATAAAGTTTGACCAAATATCTGGATATGATGGCCCAGACAAATTGACACATAAAATTAACCATGACATCAAGGGTGGATTTCATTAATTTTCTCTGCTTTGTCCTGATCGTGACTTCATTGATTTCTGTTCTTTTTCTTTTGTTTTCCTTCTTCATGCTATTTTTCTTTTACCTGATTTCTTAAGGTGAAAAGGCAAACTATTGATTTGGACCTTTCTTCTTTTATATTTCTATTATTTAAAATTATGTTTCCTTCTAAGAGCTGCATTAGCTGCATCCTATAAATTTTTATGTTATATTCTAATTTTCCTTTAATTCAAATATATTCTTATTTTTCTTTAAAACTCCTCTTATCCTTAGTTTAATTACTAAGTATTTGAGGGATTTGTTCACATTTTTTTGTGATTAAGTGCTATTTCAATTCAATTTTAGCCCGAGAACAAGCGGTATGATTTTAATCTGTTTAATTTATTAAGATTTGTTCTATGATCCAGAATATGACCTATATTGATAACTATCCTGTATTTAAAAGGAACATGGATTTTATTGTTATATGGAAAAATTTATAAATGCCAATAAGTTGATGGTATTTTTCATATCATGCTGCTTTTTATCCAATTGCTCTATTGATTAGTGAGAGAGGAAGTAAGTGTTGAAGACTCAAACTATAATTGCGAATTGGTCAATTTATCTTTTCAATTTTTTCTTCATTTCTGAAATTCTTTCCATCTGAAGTGTTCTTCTACCTAAACAACTTCCTTTAATATTTCTTTCAGTATAGATCTTCTGATGACATATTCGTATCTTTTAATCTGGAAATGTCTTTATTTCACATTCAATCCTGAAGAATATTTTCTTTTGAAATAAAATTTTGGGTTGGTAGTTATTTTCTTTCAACATTTGATAAATGTTTTACTATCTTCTGGCTTCCATGGTTTTAGATGAGAAATCCACTGACATTTGAATCATTATTTCTCTAGAGACAATATGTCATTTTTTAGATAGTTTCAAGATTTTTTCTTAGTCTTTGATTTTCACCATTTTGATAATCATTTGTGTGAGTGTAGACTTCTTTGAGTTTACCAATTAAGGGCTTTCTTTTTTAAATTGCCTTTAATTTGCAAGTGTATTTCTGTCATTATTATTATTATTTATTTATTTATTTATTTTTGCGCTAAACTAACTTCACCTTCTGGAGCTTTAGTAATATGAATATTAGCCTAGCTGGTGTAGCTAAGCAGTTGAGCACTGACCAGGAGGTCACTGGTTGGATTCCTGGTCAGGGCACATGCCCTGGTTGGGGGCTCAACCCCTAGTTGGTGATGTGTAGGAGGCAGCCTATCCATGAAGTTTCTCTCTCTTGGATGTTTCTATCTCTCTGTCCCTCTCCCCTCCCATATATCTAAAAAATCAATAAAAACATATTTTTAAAAATAATATTATGAATATTAGACCTTTTGTATTATCTCACAGGTCAGGGCCAAATTAATCTTTAAAAGTATGAGGAATCCTATGGGTAACATGACAAGATAAAGCTTCAAAAGCAAAATAGAACAGAACTGGTCTTTGATAGATAAAAAAGATTGAAATCCACTAAAAGAAATGGAAAAAAATATGTAACTGCTGAGTGGGAAATCCTGAAACCACACTGCCTGACTAAAATTGATGATGTCTATACTTGTTTATAAGCCATACTTCTATTAAAGGAAGATAGATTTGGATAAACATACCATACCACAATTTATATGGTCAGTCATAACAAGGGTGAAGATATGGGCTGGCCCTAAAACTGAGAGAAAAGCAAGTATTTTTATTGAATTATTATTGATTCAGTATTGTATTATTTTCCATACAAATTACTGTAAACCTACCTTCACTCCACCCTGTATGTGATTAAAAAGGTTCTATCCATGTTTATAAAGCTGACCCACTGATATTAGTAATCAATATCCCTTCTTCAGAAAATGTTTTTAAAACTATGCAAAAATGTTTGTATCTCAAATACAGTATTTATGTATAATGTTTTCTTGAGGAATGTTTGATTCTTCAGAGGATCAAAATATATCTCTAATAAAGGCAGAAGAGTAGAATGGAGTTGAATAAATTTACCTCAAAATAGGCATTAGAGTAATGGGGCTGTTCCTCGCTATCATTTTTGCATTAAATTGAGGCCTGATGCTGGAGAATGTTTTGACTCAGCTCAAAACACAGACAAACAAACAAACAAACAAACAAAAAACCATGTATAAGAGTGTTCTGATCTCAAAGAAATATACAATTTAGTTGTTGTTTGAGACATCCTGCTTCTACCTTTTGTTTTCTTGAATGATAATAGATGTTTTTTCTCTATAGGACATTTTACTAACATGGCAAGATAGAAAGAAAGAACATGTATTATCAAAGAAATCTAGGTTATATTATCAAGTTCTTTATTATGAATCTAATATTAAATTACATCCTGAGAAATTCTCCTGAGTACCTATCATGTTACATTCACTGCACTAGATGCTTAACAGCTGTATTTTATTTAATTATTAAAAACATTCTGTGATATTGATGTTATCATCTCTATATATTTTTTCACAAATATGGAAATTGAAGTTAAGAGAAGTTAAATGATTTGTGCAAGGTAATACTGCTAGAAATAACTTAAACCCTAATCCTTTCATTATAAATTATATTCTTCCAATTTACCTTTTCATCTTTCTACTATAGATTGAGATAAAGTGAAACCGACTATATTTTCTTTCAAAATTATAATTCATTGCATTATAAAGGCAGAATATGATACATGCACTCCTAAAGAGATTTTACACACATAGAGCTATGTATGTGTGCATGTATACATGTACATATGGGGAAAATAGGGGGGCATTAAAATAAACTGATTATGATAATATATAATGAACTGACAAGTAGGATTAGTTCAAATTTGTAGTAACTCAACTCAAACTCAACAGTGTAAAGAAAAAAAGACTAAAAAATAAATAAATATAAATGCTATTCTGTGAGAGAAATTTGGAAAATCAAAAAAAAAAAAACCCAAAACTTTAAAAGTACAAATAAAACTTACTTTGAAAATATATAATAACTAGGGGCCCAGTGCGTGAAATCTCATAAGACCCAGACCCACCCTGCTCGAGATGAGGGCCCTTCTCCACCAGGTGAGCCACAGCCCCACCTCCACAACATCAGCAACATCAGCTCCACACCAGCCTTGTGCCAACCCACCAGCCCCACGCAAACCCTGCCTTGCTGTGCAAGCCACAAGTCCTGGCCTGCAAGAGAAGCTCCATGTACCGCTTGGTGACTGGTTGTTAGGTCATTCCACTTTTACAGTGTTAGGGCCATGGGCCTTTTATAATAGAGACTAGAGGCCTGGTGCACACAATTTGTGCATTGGGGAGGGGGGGGTGTCCCTCAACCCAGCCTACACCACCTCCAATCTGGGACCCCTTGGATGTGTCTGACTGCCGGTTTAGGCCCGATCCCATAGGGCAGTTGGACATCCCTCTCACAGTTTAGGACTGCTGGCTCCCAACCACTCATCTGCCTGCCTGCCTGATAGACCCTAATCGCTTCTACCTACCAGCCTGATCACTCCCTAACCACTCCTCTGACAGCCTGATTGACACCTAACTGGTCACCTGATGGCCCGATTGCCCCAACTGCCGCCCCCCAATTGCTCTGTCATGCTGGCCTAGTTGCCCCTAACTGCTCTCCCCTGCAGGCGTGGTCCCCCCAACTGCCCTCCCCTGCCGGCCATCTTGTAGCAGCCATCATGTGACCACATGGGCATGGCCATCTTGTGTGTGGGTATGGCAGTCAATTTGCATATTACTTCTTTATTATATAGTATAATGTAGTGATTGTCAAAATTATCAAAATAGTTATCATTATCTTTTACAGTTTCAATTAGGCTATATTTTTAGTTCTCCACAACATTAAGATTTTTTGAGAATATAATTTTTAATGCTATATAGGAATAGGCTATAATTTTTAAAATTTTTATTGCAAAACTATTGGAACTATAGGTTGGTTTCAGTTCTTGGTACTACATATAAAATGATGTGATGGAAATACTTATCAGCATTTTTTTTCTCATTTCTATAGTGTAAATTATGAAAAGTAGAAAAGTAGGTCAAAAGGTATGAATATTTTTAAGACTTCTGGAAAAGTTTTAATCTTTTTGTACTAACATCAACAATATATTAGAGTTTCTGTCCTAACACACTTTTAAAACTAAGTATTATTTTTAAATTTGATAATTTATGAGTAAAATTTGGTATCTAATTGTATTTAGGGATTTCTTTAATTCCTATTAAATTTGAAATACTATATAATAGAAGGGTAATATGCAAATAGATTGAATAGCAGAACAACTGAACAACCAATCAAAGCATAATATGCTAATGATATGCTAAGGCTGCTCATCCGCTTGCTATGACATGCACTGACCACCATTGGACAGATATTCAACTGGTTGACCAGTCTCTATGAATGCACTGACTACCAGGGGGCATATGCTCCAACCTGTAGGTTAGCTTGCTGTTAGGGTCCAGCCAATTGGGACTGAGCCAGATGGACCAGACATGCCCTGGGACCCTCCCCTGGTCCCTCCCCAGCCTGATCGTGCACTGGTGGGGTCCCTCAGCCTGGCCTGTGGCCTCTCATAATCCAGGACTCCTTGGGGGATGTCAGAGAGCCAGTTTCAGCACAATCCTGTAGGGCAGTGTTTCCCAAACTTCTCTCATGATGAGAATCAGCTGGTGGAGTTGTTAAAATGCAGATTCCTGAATTCCAACTAAGAAGTGCTAAACTAGAATTTTTGGTAACATATAGGTAAAATTATATACTTAACTAGTGCTCTAAGCTTAGAGCACTAGTTAAGTGTACAATTTTTGGGAACTAAGCTTAGAGCACTAGTTAAGTATACAATTTTTGGGAACTAAGCTTAGAGCACTAGTTAAGTATACAATTTTTGGGAACTAAGCTTAGAGCACTAGTTAAGTGTACAATTTTTGGGAACTAAGCTTAGAGCACTAGTTAAGTGTACAATTTTTGGGAACTAAGCTTAGAGCACTAGCTAAGTATACAATTTTTGGGAACTAAGCTTAGAGCACTAGTTAAGTGTACAATTTTTGGAAACTAAGCTTAGAGCACTAGTTAAGTATACAATTTTTGGGAACTAAGCTTAGAGCACTAGTTAAGTATACAATTTTACCTATATGTTCCCAAAAAATCTAGTTTAGCACTTCTTAGTTGGGACTCAGGAATCTGCATTTTAACAACTCCACCAGGTGATTCTCATCACCAGAGAAGTTTGGGAAACATTGCTGTAGGGCACTGTCCTTGGGAGGGCTCCAGATGCAGAACTGAGGAAGCCTCTCCCAATCGGGACTGATTAGGCACAAGCCATCAGCAGGCACAATGGGAGTGGGATGAGCAGGAGTGGCAGGTAGAAGCTACAAGTGACATTGGAATGCAGATTTCAGCCTAATCCCCGAAGGCCACCAAAAGGGACCCCACCCATGCACGAATTCATGCACTGGGCCTTTAGTGTATTTATATGGTTATTTAAAGAAAATAATATTTTTATATTTCTCAGAGTAAGGAGAAGTTTACCAAAGCAATAATACCTCTGAGTATGTACTGTTCCAAGGTATATATATTCAATTAATTTATCCTCCCTATCTTAACAATAGACACAGGAGGACAGAAAGTAATTTGTTCATGATCACACAGTGGTTAAGTGGTAGAGCCAGCATATGAACCCAGGAAATCAGTTTAGAGTTTCACCTTTAACAACCGTATTTTATAATTAAGCTAGCCTATATCAATATTTTATTTTCAAGGTGATTACTACTTCTCACAGGGATAGAAAACATTTTGATCCGAAAATAATGTTCATGCATGGCATGGGATGAGGCTTTTTGTGTGTTAATATATTGATTCACACTATATCAAGATAAGAATATCTACATTAAACATTATATATATATATATATATATATATATATATATATATATATTAGAAGCTAGTTTATTTTCCCACCTGATTCATCTTATAAGGGAGTTATTTTATTGGAGAGAAATATCTAATTTTGTGCTTTCAGGGCAAATAGCTGAGACTTTACTATTTAGGCCAGCAATTCTCAAACACTCATTTTAATTCAGCTGCATAAAAACAAACTGCGTGATTAAAAAAAAACTGGTACATCTACACAATGGAATACTATGATGTGGTAAAATAAAGAAAGAATTTTTACAATTTGCAAAGGCATGGATGGAACTAGAGAGTATTATGCTAAGTGAAATAAGCCAGTCAGAGAAAGATAAATATCACATGATCTCACTTATTTGTGGAATATAATGAACAACATAAAGTGATGAACAAAAACAGGTCCAAAGACAGAGAAGCATCAATCAGACCATCAAACCTCAGAGGGAAGGTAGGGGAGAGTGTGGGTAAGGGAGAGAGATCAAGCAAAGGACTTGTATGCATGCATATAAGCCTAACCAATGGACAAGACACCAGGGAGGTGAGGGCATGAATTGGGGGAGGTGGAGGGAGTAATGAGGGGATAAGGACACATATGTAATACCTTAATCAATAAAGAAAAAAAAGTAAAACAACAAAACAAATTGGATATACATTGAAATCATATTTAAGTGAGAATTAGGTTCTAGAGACAACTTTAAAAGACAAAAAGTCTTGTATTATCAAAATACTTTAATTTTTTTAATTGCCCATGAATTAGAGTATACATGGTATGTGTGAACCTTATACATCAATTTTTATGCATGTTAAACTTTTAAGATCAATAACAAAGGAATGGTAAAGTAGGAGAGTTGATAAGAAGATGAGTGGGCATTCAAATCTTTCTGTATTTAAGATAAATATCAATCCATATTACTGAATGCAGACTGAGTTCAAATATTGGTCTGGCCCAATCTTCCTTCCCTCTGGAATTCCAATTACTTGTCTGCTAGTCTTTATTAACATGGCTCTTGTTTCTTTTATGCTCTTTGGAAATTATTTTTAATATATTTTTTATTGATTTCAGAGAGGAAGAGGGAAATAGAAATATTCATGATGAGAGAGAATCATGGATTGGCTGCTTCCTGCAAGTTCCCCACTGGGGATGGAGCCTACTACCTGGGCATGTGCCCTTGACCAGAATCAAACCTGGGACCTTTCAGTTCACAGGCTAATGCTCTATCCATTAAACCAAACTGTCTAGGGCTCTTTGGAAGAGTTTTAATCCTCTCTTCTCTCAATGCTTTAGTCTAGATATATCCTTCTGAACTACCTTCTAGTTTACTAATTCTTCCTTTACCTTTTCTTTTAAGGTCATCAATCAAATTTTTACTTTGTCATATTTTTTAGTTCTGAGATTTCTGTTTGATCTTGTACATAATTCTTTCTAGTCCTTCCTTAAATTCTCCCCATTATATTTTAATCATATAAGCATATTTATCATGTTTATTTTAGTGACTAGGTTTGGAGTTTTAATTGTTCATATTTCTGGTTGGCCTGTTTGTTTTCCCTCACCCTTAGCTTGTTTATTTTTTCTTAAATATTTTCTTTTTGCATGTTTGGTTATTTTTTTACTGAGTGCCAGACATTAAGTATAAAAATAATTTGAAATTACGTATGCTTTCTTTCTCTAAAAAGGATTTAATTTTGTTTCTAGCATGCATCTAGGCCACAGACAATAGCAACACCAGATTGCCTTAATATAATGAAGGCGTGAGATAATTTGAAACTGAGAATTAGTTCTCAGGGTGGTCACCCTTTCTCCTATATTTAACCCTTTGGAGTCACAGTTAGAAAGCCTTCATACATACCAGGGTCTTTCCTGCTTGGTGAGTCTTGATGTCCAGTTTTGATTCATTCAGCCTAATCATGCTGAAAATAGATTGCCTTCTCAAATCTCCATTAGTACTTTTAGAATTAGTAAATTCCTTAAGAGGGAAAACAGTACTAATTACCAAGTATATCTTTTTGGCTTTCTTTCCTCTCCTGCATTCTGCCCTCCTACCCCCAACTTTATTGTTATAACTTTTCAATGTCTTAAGACTTAAAGACTGATTTATCCAACTTTTATAGTTCTTATCAATAGGAAAATAAGTCTTAAAAATACAGTCTACCTTTGCTGGATTTGGAACTCAATTTTTATCTTATATATTTACTCTGATGAATAGAGGTTTGAAAGAAGTAAAAAACAGGGAATAAGGTATGAATGAAGAAAATAACACCATATTGTGAAGGAATAGGATAAAAATCATGAGGATTTAAAGTGAGATCACAATGGTAAAGGCAGAGAAGACCTACAGGATCTTAGGGAAGTGTGGGAAGTAACCTTGGCATCCCACGTGGAAGCCTGAGGTGCTTTTACAGTTCCTGCTCCTTCTTGGGTTTCAACTATTGATTGTGTGGATGTGGCCCTAGAATATATTGACACTAGATTTTCTCTTTAGATGACACTGGATGGTGGTGCTAGTAACAGGAGATATAGGAGGATGATTAATACTGGGTAGGAATTGGGAAAAAATAACACCAGCTTTGGACACACTGCATTCGGGATGCATTGAATGCACACACATACTGATAAGCAGAATTCTAAAGATGATTGCTCCTCCCAGATTCTTGTCTCTTGATTCCATCAAATAATAATTAATATACTGATGTGAAGCAATTTTGCAAACATAATTAAGATTACTAATCTGATAACTTAAGACAGTGTTTAACCTGAATTATCCAAGTGGGCCCAATATAATCACAGGGACCCTTAAAAGAAGAGGAAGGCAGAAGATCAAGTTAAAGAGATGTCGCAGAAAGGAGCACTAGAGAGATTCCACGTGTAAGAAGAGATTCTGGTCCCATTGCTGGCTCTGAGATGTAGGTGCCCATGTGCAAGAATTGGAGTAAACTTTCTAGGAGCTAAGGGAAGCCACCAGTTGATAGCTAGGTTCAATCCTAGAGCCACAAGGAACTGGATTCTGCCAAAAATGTGAAGGAACTTGGAAGTGGAATCCTTTGTCTCCTACCCCCCAGATTGGAGCACAGCCTCTTGATTTCAGTTTTGTGAGTCCCAGAACAGAAGAAGCAGATGGACCATGTGCTGCCCAAAATTCTAACCCTCAAAAGCTGTGAGATAATAAATAGCTATTGCTTTGCCCAGCTGGGTGTAGCTCAGTGGTTGAGCATCAACCCAAGAACCAAGATGTCACTGGTTCAGATCCTAGTCAGGGCATATGCCCAAGTTGTGGGCTCAATCCTCAGTGGGGGGTGTGCAGGAGGCAGCCAATCAATGATTCTCTCCCATTGATGTTTCTATCTTGCTCTCCCTTCCTCTCTGAAATCAAGAAAAAATGTATTTTAAAAAATAGCTATTGTAAATTTGCAACAACTTTTATAACAGCAATACAAAACATATATGCTTTTCAAATATACATACACACCAAGCATCTTACACTCAGGATATAAATACAAGAGTAGGATGTAGTTACATAGAATGAGAGAAGTAGTTTCATAATATATACTTGGGGAATAATGATGTTTAAAGGGTAGATAGCACAAGAGCATTCCAAAGAAGTAGAAAATCAGGTGTTATGGAAGCCAAGAACAGAGAAAAATTCAAGGATGAGGGCATGGACAGCAACACAGCAGCATAAAATGCCATAGAAGGGAAAATTATTGACAAGTGATATCACTACACTATACCCTTTTCCACTATGCCATTTTGTGAATTATTGTGCTTTTTCTCCTTCTTGTAATATCACTCTATGAGGTCATGGTGTGAATTTATATTGTGAATTGTGTCACATACGATCTTTCCCACTCTTCAAGATTGCTAAGAATCTTAGCACCAAAAATGGAGTCCACCTCTGGGAAGTAGAAAAATTTGATGTCAGTTAGGGTCCTCCAAGAAGCAGAAGTCAAAATTAAATTAGTGAGGCAAAAGATTTATTGGGATCAATTCCTGTAAAGATAATGGGGAGGGGAGAAGGCATAGACAAGAAGATTCTTTGTACTATAATGTAGGTCTGAATCCTGCGGAAGGAAAGAGGAAAGCAAGAATTGGGTAGTAAGAAGCGCAGGCTGCCATGCTCAGCCCAGAAAGGGGAGGAACAAGACAAAGATCACTTATCAGAAGAGTCTCAAGTTGGCAGAAATGGTGCAACTGTTGTAAACCTCTGAAACTCGGTCCTTAGATTTGAGCAATTTAAGGTGAGTGTGGGCTGTAGTGGAACCAATGATGTGGTTAGTTGGAAGCTATCTGCCAAATGTGCTCCACAAGCAGGTTTCTTAAAGGAACATCTGAGCAGCACAAACCCAGGGCCACCTCCAACTATATAGCATGCATTTACTGCATAAATATTAGCAAATAATTCTTTTCCAATCCTTTCACTTTTTATTATCTTGTTGTTTTGTTGACATATACTTTGATAAGGCTGTTTCAAAATATTATTGAAATAAAGCAGATTAACATCTATTTTAACTGGTAGACTAAACTAAAAAAGTGTGATTCTAAAAATAAATGTTGCAATATATTAAAAATAGAGTAGATATTGTTCTGCTTATTGGATAGGTCTCCAGTGCCCTTAAACTTTCTATCCATGTCTTACATTTTCAGAGTCCATTTTTACCCACATACTTCACATAATTTCAGGCACTGAGGAATGCCCAAATGCATTTCCTTCTCTCTCCATCTATTGCCTGATGCCTGAAATTACACAATCAAATGGATGATATAGTCTCTTGCATTTGTATTTTCTCTTCCTGCTCCCTGGAGTGCCCTCCAATCCTTCCTTCTCTACTTGTATCTTTCAAGGATCAATTCAGACACAGTTGTCTTCAGGAACCACCCCCACATACCATTTCTCTACTTCTATAATACCTCCTGTGTAAACCCATCACCCACTGTACTCTCATGATTGTTCCAGCTCCTTGAGCAGAGAACTTGGGTTTTATCACTGCATTCCCTATAATTAGCACTTTGCATAGAACATAATAGGCACTCAGGAAAGGTTTGCTAAATGAAAAGCTTATATTCCACTAAAATGTATAAACTACATGTTATATAGCACTTCTATTTTATTATTTTCACTTGCAGGTGATTAAAATACAGAAGTTTTCATTGGGGTGGCTAATGATAGTGGGAACTGCTAGTGAAAAAGGTTTCAAAGCAGGTCACCCTCTAAGGTCATAGAAAGTGTTCAAAATTGGAAACCTGAGACTGAATTCTTATTCAAAAGCAACTAACACTTTTCACAAAACTGGCCCTGGGATAGGTTTATTTTATTTTATTTAAAAAATATATTTTATTGATTTCTTACAGAGAGGAAGAGAGAGGGATAGAGAGTTAGAAACATCAATGAGAGAGAATCATCCATCATCTGCCTCTTGCACACACACACACACCCACACACACACTGGGGATGTGCTGGCAACCAAGGTACATGTCCTTGACTGGAATTGAACCTGGGACCCCTCAGTCTGCAGGCTGACACTCTATCCACTGAGCCAAACCGGTTTTGGCATGAGATAGGTTTATTTTAATATCAATATGTTCCCTAAACATATAAGAGGTGTGGTTCGGTAAACTGATTTTTTTTTTTTTTTTGGCCATTAGTGAAGGTAAATGACATTCACACACCTGCTTGAGAGAAACATTTTTTTCTTTTCCTTACTTTGCTAGAGATGTGTCCTCAAGAATGGCATGTTAGTTAAATCCAGGAGCAAATAAATCAATACCAAGCACAAAGTGGCATTTAAAGGCTCATCTCTTTGCCAGTTTTTCTTTTAGATTTGGCTTAATTTCTTTCAGCAGCAGACTCTCTGGGACTCTACTGATTTGCATGGTTGTCTTAGTCATTTCTCTTCTGGGACATTCACTGACCTTATAAGAATATTCCCACCTCCTCTTATATCTAAGGCCTCTGTATCCAGGACTCTGTGCAGGTTGAATGAGAACTAGGCTGGAGGAATGATGTACCTTTGTCTAATGAAATACTTCACTTGAACAGTCATTAACATAATTATTATGTTCTAAATATTAATGTTGGGAACTATGACATGCTTGAGATTTTCTAAATATAGTTATTCTGAGTGATAATCGTGGATATAGATTTTGCTTTTTTTCTTATTATTAACTTAAGATATTTAACTATTGAAAGCTTATCAAAAGCTTATCAAAAGCTTTTTTTCTTATTATTAACTTAAGATATTTAACTATTGAAAGCTTATCAAAAGGTAAAACAGAAAAGTAATAGTTAAGCTTTGTGGATGTCACCCTCTCTACTTGAAATCATCAAATGGTTTTACACTGCAAATAGAATCAACTTTAAAGGTGATGGCCTGAAAGGCATTACATGATCTGGATATAGTCTTTCTTTATGACTTCTTCTCATAACATTCCTCCCATTTTCCTTGGCCCTAATAGACTTTCTAATTGCCCATTAAACAAGCAAAGAGAAATAAGTGAAATTAATTTTAAAAATTAAAAATTAATGAGCCCAATATATCAACATAGTATCATTTCAACATTTAATCAATATAAAAATGTTGAATACTCATGAGATATTTTACACTTTTTCTCATGCTAAAGTCTTTGAAACCTGGTGTGAATTTTACACTTACAACACATCTCAATTAAAACTAATGCTCAGCTGAAACCGGTGTTGCTTAGTGGATAGAGCGTCGGTCTGCGGACTGAAAGGTCCCAGGTTCGATTCTGGTCAAGGGCATGTACCTTGGTTGCGGGCACATCCCCAGTAGGGGGTGTGCAAGAGGCAGCTGATTGATGATTCTCTCTCATTGATGTTTCTAATTCTCTATCCATCTCTATTCCTCTCTGTAAAAACAAGAACAAACAAAACAAAAAACTAATGCTCTATAGCCCCTGAAATTAGTGACTATCTTGTTGACAGCACAACTCCAGAGTCAGCTAGTTTCAGTAGGCACAAACAAAGTTTTACATACCCAAGTCCTTTTAGAGATTAGTTTCTGGATGATTGTTTAAAGCTAGCTCTATGTTGAACCTAGTACATGCACACTTTAATCAAAGGAGATATTACTTTAACTGATGGGTTGCCAGTACATAGTGGAGAGGATCTGAAACCAATCACCAAAACAAGAGTATAGTCACCCAGGAGGAGTCTTGATGGAAAAGCTGAGGGCTACAGAGATAAAAAGTTTGATAGTGAGTGTGGTAAGAAAGGACAAGAATCTGGAGAAACTTAGCTCAAGTGACCCCAAGGAGAAGAATGCTGAATCTGGTGGGCTAAGATTATCTGTTTACCACCAGAATGGTTAACTTCACTGTTATCACAGAGATTTCATTAGACTTTGGGAGACTGAATACCATATTTGCCGGCGTATAAGACGATTTTTTTGGCCCTGAAAAATACCGTATTTGCCGGCGTATAAGAGACTGGGCATATAAGACGACCCCCTAACATTTCCACCCAAAATACAGAGTTTGTTATATACTCGCCGTATAAGACTACCCCCCACTTGGAGGCATATTTTTCAGGGCCAAAAAATCATCTTATACACCGGCAAATACGGTAAAATAATGTGATTATGCAAATCATGTGACTTTGATTACAGGAAAATGTTTAATATCTATTAAATGCTTACTGTGTTCTTTACCCACTTGGCCCATCCATAACTCATAAACTAGATACTATTGTTGTACCCATTTTGCAGATAAAAAAACTGATATACAAAGGAATTTTTTTTTCATAGCTACCAACTGGTAGAGATGGAATTTAAACCTCTGACTTACTACTCCAACGCCCATGTTCATGAGCTCCATTCTTTTTTATTCTCACTACTCACGGATTGGTGTACCTGTGGAGTCCCTCAGCCTGGCCTGTGCCCTCTTGCAATTTGGGACCCCTCTGGGGGATGTTGGGCTGCAGGTTCCAGCCTGATCCCAGTAGGGGCTGACATCGGCAGTCCAACACCCACAAGGGATGTTAGCAGTGCATGAAGCAGCAGGTGGCCAGGGAGGAGCCCAAGCTGGGGCCTGGCATTATGCTGCTCTCACTCATCCCGGCCCCACTGGGCCTACTGCTGTGGCTGCTCATTAGAGCTGTTGCTGCTGCATCTGCACTAGCCAGCCTAGCCCTGAGTCCAGCTTCTGGCTGAGCAGTGCTTCCACTATAGGAGTGCACTGACCACTGGGGGTGGGGGGGTAGCTCCTGCGTTGAGCGTCTGCCCCTTGGTGGTCAGTCCATGGCATAGCTTCTGATTGACTGGTCCAGCGGTCGGTCATGGTTGACTGGTAGTGTAGGCTTTTATATATATTATACACTAGAGGCCCCATTGCAGAAAGATTTCTGCAAGAATAGGGCTTCTGGTGGGTTTCCCTCCTGCCACCCCGCCCCCGCACTTTCCCTCCTGCTGCTGCCAGCCTGCACTCCCCACCTCACTTTCCCTCCTACAGCCATTGCTGCCACACTTTCCACTTTCCCTGGCTCTTTTCTCTATGCTGTCTTTACTCTCTGTCTGCATATGCAAATTAACTCCTATCTTTGTTGGGTTGATTTGCATACTCACTCTGATTGGCTATTGGGCATAGCAGGGTGATGGTTAATTTGCATGTTTCTTTTTTATTAGATGCTTATACAACGGTCCTTTGGCTAGCAATCTAAAATTTCCTTGTACACACTAACAGCAAATTGGTGCCCTAAAATCTTAGACATAAATATTTTGTCACCAAAGTTACATTCCCTTTCAGAAATTAATATTTAATAATTCATCTTACATTTTAATGTCTTATAAAACAGCCATCTCAATCCAGAGACCCTGATAAACTCTGGGTATGCTGGGTATGCACGGCTCCCCTCCCCCCCACACACACACCTGGAAAAAAGTTTTTTAAAGTTAAAGACCAAATTCTGAATCCTGGTGATCTTGTCAGATCCTAGCTGAATAGCCAGCCTCCCCTCTCTCTTTATGGGCTTTCCATCTCATCTTTCAGACAATTCTATATAGTTGAATTTTGGAAAAAATTGCTCTGGGATAAATTTTAAAAAGTTTCTGTCATCTTAATGTGACAGATAGAAAAGTAGCAAAGGGCTAGAACAATAATCATTTAATTGTTCTCAATTGCTTTGGGAGATGAGACGGAGCCTCAAAGAACTGCCTGAGGGAGCCTGTGATAAAAACGTTGGTGTCAGAATGTGCATTATCTGATTTCTATTCCCAAATCTAGTTGGAGACACAATATTCAGACCAAAAAAAAAAAAAAATTCAATAACCTGAGAATGCAGAGGTTTTGTTTTGTCTTTGCTGTTAGTGACTTTGAGGCTTCCTAAATAAATAAACAGATTTGACCTTGAAAAACTTACATTTTTCTCACTGGTCAAATCACCAATATTCAAAAAACATGCCGAGGTACTTATTAATTGTCCACTTATATAATTGTGATGCTTGTCTTTGTAGCAGAAATATTAAGTCAATTAAACAGTGGGGCCATTAGACCATTAAGGGGGTCCTAATGCTTTAACAACCTAGTTGCCTTAAGGTTAAGGTGTCAAAATGTAACCTCAGCCAATCACAAATAGCCAAGGTTTTTCCAAGTAAAACAGCTGCTTAAATTATAGCTAGTCAAGTCATTTCCTTGTCCCGCTTTGGTCTTTTCTGTAAGATTTGCCCTATCTCCTGTTGTTGAAGGGCTCCTGACACCTTCCAATTTAGATATGCTTGGTTTGAATTTATTATTTGCTTAAATAAACTCTTAAAATGTTGAATATGCCTCAGTTTATTTTTTAATAGACGCAGAGGGTCCTTGAAATTATCTTCTGAAGCTCTTACAGAAGGGGCACTTAAAAATCTTTAGCAAATAAGTTCATGTATCTGTCTGCTTGTGAGACAAGGTTTGGATCAATGGAAAGAAGTAAACAAATATTCTTTGTACTCATAAGCCGGGACAGGAACAACCCATGCAATGATAACCAAATTCAAAGACAGTTAATAGTAGGTAAGCATAAGATTGAACAAAGAAGGTCTTAGAATTTAAAAGTTTAAATTGCAGAGAAAAAGGACTCTCTCCCCCACCCCCAATGGAATGTTTTATTGAAATATATTTGCCAAAAGTAAAAAATAAATAAAACAATTAAAAATTAAGTTAAATGGTTCCATAGACTTTTACAATATCCCAGGGGTGGTGCTCAGGGATAGCATATTTTAAACTTGAAGTCCTATCCGCGGGTAGGTGCAGTAAAGCTGCCTGAGGCTGGGGCTGTATTCCTTTGGCCTGTTGCTGAATCCTCAGGTTGTGGCACTGGCAAGGCATTATGCAAATGCTGATTTAATAAATGAGTGACTTGCTCAGAAGTTTCTTTCATTAATTGCATTTTGGCTGCAAGTTGTCATTAAACCTGTCAATGTAAGAAACATCCAGACCTGTAAGAATTTTTGAGTATTTGAGCAGAACTGACAACAATTATCGGGAAGCAAAATCTCAGTGGATTGAGAAATGCTCTGGAGAATGGCAATTTTGTACCTTATTTTATACATGAGCATCAAAGGAGGAATTTTAAGGAAGGTTGTGGATACTCCATTGGTGGTAGATTAGGAAGGTGGGAGAAAGCAAAGCAGGGGATTGAGACTGAATAAAGAGTAAAATGAAGAAACACATACTTTTTTAGGTTTGTGTGTTCACGATAGTAAACAATGAACATTTATAGAACATAGGGATAGTATGTATGGGAGGTGGAGTGGGTAACAATGAGGAGCTCTGTGGTCTCCTGCTGGGGTGGGAGATTGTACCCTGAAGGGTTTGCAAAAAAAGGGGGGGTTATTTTGATATTCCAAAGATATGTTATTGTAGATGCAAAAAAAAGACAGGCTCAGTTAAGGTAAAGATTGACCTCTGTCAAGGGCATAGGATATGACTACCTACCATGTCTCACTTTTAGTTAGGAACTTCTAATTTCAGATCGTCTTATGTGGTTGCTTGAGGTCTCAGTTTGTAACATCCGCCAGGTAGTCTTCCCCTGAGCCTATCAGGTTTGGTACATACCCCCCACCCCCAAGTATAAGCTGCTAGATCTCTTGGTAGGCTGCCCTAAAGGAAATTTCGGAATGGTCAAAATAGATGACCTTAATGTGATTTTTAATCTTGAGAGATTATGATTTTAAGACCTTTCAAAGACTTGCAATCTGATGGGCATTTTGGAGCCAAATGCCTATTGCCTTAGTCCCAGAAGCATGATCTCTCTGATAGAATTTGAGGATCTATTGATGAAGATAAACTTTTACAAGAACTGCTCTTACCCTTTCAGATGCAGGCTGGAATGCCATTTTTTTTTTCTGGACATAAATTTAAAATCAAATCCTTCAAACAGTTTTGGTAAAGAATGTTTCATCATTTGAGACTCAGAAATGACCTCACCAAAATGTTGGAGGACTTCTCTCAAGGCCTGGAAGCTCCTTAGAAACCATTTGAGTCTGGGGGGAGGCACCTAAGAGACCTGAACTTAATTGGCTCTCTTTTTGGCTCCTTTGAGACCTTCCTTGCCTCACCATATGGAAGTAATGACACTCGCCACCTTGCATTCATTAGTATAATAGCTTTAATGATTTGGTTTGCTCCTATAAAGAGTGCTATATAAATGCAAATGACACCAAGACTGATAATTAATTGTCTTTACCTACAAACCACTCATACCCAATGTCCATATATCAGAGAATGAGAAATGCAGAATATTACTTGAGAAAACCGTCCTCTCTTTGTGCTAAATATGGTGACAGTCATTTGTAAAAGCTGTGCCTCTCTCTAGTTCGGTAGCCTGAGTATTTTTGCTGACTGTGGGAGATACTGATATAATTCATCTTTCAGAAGTGTTATTGCTTCTGTGGCAAGATGCTGCATTAAACGTGGAGGGAAGGTGGAGGACAGAGGAGCATGGAGTCTATTTCCAGGTGGGTGAAAATGCACAGGCCCCAAACCCTAAATGTACTTAATAGGGAGAGATTTATCATGGTTTGTACACTGCCAGCAGAGCACACAAATAGCTTTGCGAGATGAGAAAAGTGCCAACAGCAGGGCTGGAACATTTCTGGATAATGGTGTAGCTCACCCCCATACACCATGTCTTCTCTGCCCTGTCCAGATATTAGATACCACCTAATGATGGCACTGGTGATCTCCAGGAAGCCAACATTCTGGTTAAATAGCAAAAGCTTCAAGTTTTTTTAGTTTAAATCTGGAAGAAAGAGGTGTGTTTTTTTCTCTCTCTCTTGAAATGTACTTCATTTCCCCCACTAAGTTCATCTGACTATTTTGCTGTTATAATATAAAAAACAAAATAAGCTAAAAAGAAGGATAAATGTGGCTAGGCTTTCTTTCATTTCTTTAGCAGGTTGACTCCATTTTTAAAAAAAGGATATATTTCATGAGATTTTAGTTTTTACTATGTGAGCTGGAGCAGTCTCTGTTTTTTCTATTAACTAATATATCCCTTTAATAACCCTGATAATGATGAATATGTGGCAAAACCCTCTCCTCAGCATAGTACTTAAATAGCACATGAATTATGAATAAGGAATCTTTACCATTAGCTTAGGCCCCTTAACTTCCTTGGTTTGCCAGGAACTGTTATTTTTACATTCTTTGGGGATTTATTTTTGACTTCTTACAGTGTCACAACTTGCTCTGATCTTCAATGCTTGCCTTTGCTTCGTAGTCCATTAGTTTTACAACTTGGCTCTTTCATCTGTTTCTTCATCCAAGATCAGGTTTTTTAGTTGTTTATACATAAATTACTTTTCTGGTTATTGGGGGGTTTCATAATGCCAGTTGAAGTGAAACATTCAGAAAAGAAGAGACTTAAGTACTTAGTTGTTTAAGACATTTAGATTTCGCTGAAACTGGTTTGGCTCAATGGATAGAGCGTCGGTCTGGGGACTGAAAGGTCCAGGGTTCGATTCTGATCAAGGGCATGTACCTTGGTTGTGGGCACATCCCCAGTAGGGGGTGTGCAAGAGGCAGCTGATCGATGATTCTCTCTCATCGATGTTTCTAACTCTCTATCCCTCTCTCTTCCTCTCTGTAAGAAACCAATAAAATATATTTTAAAAAAGACATTTAAATTTCATCTCAGGGAGTTAATTCTCCAATTTAAGTAAGAAGATTTATATAGTTAGAGACCCTGATAAATTTATGAACTTATTTTTAAAATCTCATGTAATTTGCCTTTTAAAAAGAAGGGAAACATAAGTAATCTGGCTTCGAAATAGAGTGCACACAATGAGAGGATTAGTCCTGAACATTTTTTTTGGTGGGGGCGGGGAGTATTTTTCCATTCAAACAGGAAAGTGGGTGTGGAAAATAGGAGAAATTGATCCTGTAGCCAGCTAATGGTAGAGCTTAACAGTAGTAATATTTTAAAACATTCAATCTCAGTTATAAGATTAGAGTCATTTGAATTCTCAGCAAATTTTCAAAATTTGAAATTTCATTTTTGTTTCCTTATCTTCTCTCATTATTTCTCTTTTTCATCCTGATGCTATTGGTGCGGTGCTTTCCATGCCCCCACCTGTTGCAGGTGGAAGTGATGGGAACAGTGGGAATGAGAATTTTAGAGGCCCCACAGGAGGATGTGCTATCACGGAAAGCTTGATTTCTGTGGAATGAAACCCCTGAGTTTCCAAGGTCCCATCTACCTTCATCCAGCCATGGAAAAAGTTCCATTTTGTCTTCATCAGGGCTAGGAGCAAAATCATTGCCCGGAGTCTGGGCTCCATATTTGCATAGTCAAGTCAGCATCTGGCTAGGTCAGCTTGTGTTCCCAGCTGCACTTCATTCCTTGTAGGGTCCACATGGCTTTGGATCATGTGGCTTCTAGGGCCATGTGGCTATGGAGGGAACATGGGTGAGTGCAAAGAAGCAGGAGCAAAGCCAGAGGAGCGAGAGAGAGAGAGACAATTTCTTTGTCTATAGATCACATAATCCAAAATTTTTGCAGGCTTACGTTGGTTCCATCTTTCCAGCCAGTGATCTCTGTTCTCAGGTTAGAGTGACAGACAAGCACATTTCCTACATCACCTCAACTCAATGGCACATGCACCTATCTTCCACTTTGTTGAACCTCTTCAGCCCCTGTAATATGCAGGGAATAGACTGTTGATTCTCTGAAGACTGTGAAGTGTAGCTTCCTAGTGAAGCTGACCCTTATAATGTCCAGGCTCCCCTTTGCTCTCTTTCCATCATTAATATTAGCTAGCTAATTACAATAGCAATGGCACTTAGGAAAATCTCTTGTCTGGTCTAGAGTCTTTCTTTTCTTATGTTATTTTCTGGTACACTCTCCTGTGCTCCACTCTGGAAGCATCAGATGTTGATTACAGCAGCACGTTAGTGGAATCTAACATCTATTGGTCTAAAGCAAGGGCTCCAGACCTGGACTCTGTGCCTTCACTGATTGTTGTAATGGGCACATTCTTTAACCTTTCTGTGCCTGTTGACTCAAATTTGAACAAAAGTTAATGATATTTTACCCTGTTGGGTTATTGAGGAGATTAAAGAAGAGAGTGCACAGCAAGGCACTTAACAGTGTTTGTCACCTTGTAAATACTCAGCACAGGCTACCTTTCATCTTTAGGATAAGGATTTCTTTAGGGGAGTTACACAAGTGTTTGAATGCAGGGACTTTGGCTTTTGTTATCTTTACCAGTTGTTAGTGCTGTAATCTCCGTAACAGAACTACTCAGAAAGGCCCTCCACTAATTGGAGCAACACCCTATCTAGCAACATATTAGTACTTGTTAGGAGCCATCAGAATCCCAAAGATTAACTGGACTTTCTGAGTACAAGAGTGCTAGCTCTCATTTTTGCTTCTATTAAAGGTGTCACAAAATGTCCAAAATACCTCTTATAATTATGTGAAAAGGACTAAAGAGAACCTGAGATCTTCTTCAAATTTAAGTGGTATATGAGTCAATAAAATGTTTTTTGGTATGAAAATTCAGCATTAAATAACTAGGACATATAACATAGGAATTGTGATAGTATGTAAATCTCTTGTCAGTAGAGGAGGAGATTAGTAGAAGTAATAAGAGGGCCGTTTAAAGCTCACACTATGAAAAGGACTTTAAAGAATGTTGTGTTTGCTGTACTCTCTCCTGTTTGCAGCAGAAAGCAAGGGGGTTGATTCACAAGTCTATGGACCTGAGAGCAAGGATTATCCCAAAGGAACAAACTTCAGCATTAAACACAGAGAGAGAACCCAAACACAGAATGTTAACTCATGCAGGAAGCCTACATTTGGTAGAGGGCTTAGGGGGAAGTAAATCTTATTTGCAAGACTGATAATAAATATGTTGTTGAAAATGCACATTAAATGTGAGAATAAGGAAAAGCTAGACATTTGTAAATTTTAAGAAGGGAATTTTAAGTAAACAGAAGAGCAAGTATGACAGAAGGCCCACTTAGAATAAGTGGTTTAGTTGTTCAGAATATAGTGTAGGGCTGAGGTTTTCAAAGCATCCTATATTATAAAGAGGTAATATGCAAATTGACCATCATGACCTTGCACAAGATGGCCACCTCCATGTGGTTACAAGATGGCCACCATGGAAGGGCAGTTGTGGGTGATCAGGCCAGCAGGGGAGGACAGTTTGGGGTAACCAGCTGGCAGGGGAAGGCCATTGGGGATGACCAAGCCTACAGGGGAAGGCAGTTGCGGGGGACCAGGGGTGCAGAGGAGGGTAGTTAGGGGCAACCGGGCTAGCAGGGGAAGGTAATTAGGGGTGACCAGGCCAGCAGGGGAGGGCTGTTAGGGGAGGGCAGTTGGGGGTGATTGGGGCATCAGGGGAGCAATTAAGTGTCCATCAGACTGACAGGGGAGTGGTTAGGGGGTGATTAGGCTGGCAGGCAAAAGTGGTTAGGGGCAATCAGGCAGGCAGGCAGGTGAGTGGTTGGGAGCCAGCAAATAGGGATTGGGCCTAAAATGGCAGTTGGACATCCCCCTAGGAGTCCCAGATGGGAGGGGATACAGGCTGGGCTGAGGGACAATCCCCCTTCTGTGCAGAATTTTGTACATTGGACCTCTAGTTTTATATATATAAGGTAAGTTTTAGATTGTTGCTGTTACTGGCTCTCCCCAACCCTTTAAGTGAAAAGTAAACTGGGGCTTTCCTTTGCTGAGTATTGCATGAGGGACTTTGGTCCCTATATACCTGAGCACAGATTCAGCTGCCTACCACCACAAAAGCCAAACTTGTTAGACAGGTGCTGGTGGAAAAGGAAAGTAGCTTATTCAAATACCAGCCACATGAGAAGGTGGGAGACTCTCATCCCAGTCTCCCCATGTCAGTCCAGGCAGAGGTTTTTATTAGCGTGAGAGAGAAAACAGAACAAAGAAATCAAGGGTAGTGGGTTGAAAAGTTCTCAACATGCAGATAAGCAGAGTCTATTCGGTTTAGGACCTTGAAACTGGTCAAGTGATGGTCTGGTGTGCATCCTCCTGGTTTTCATTTGAAGGTCAGCAAATCTCCTGGAGTTGGGATGTCCAAATGTCAGAGTATGTCTCTTTTGAAGTTAGTTCCTAGGATTTTTATACAAACATGCCATTTATCTGCAAGTTAGATATTATTATAGTCAGCATTTACAGAAACAATATCAAAAGAATGGTGGGGTGGGTTACAATTCCCCACTGTTACATCTATAGTGTAGAACTCTATAACAAAAATATGAATTAAACTTGGTGGAGGTATTTAAACTCAGCCTTGCTAAGTGTGGTGTAGCATAATACTGAAAAGATGGGGCTTAAGTTTAGGCAGTGTAGGATTAAATTCCAACCCTGTGACTTGCTAACTGGGTGATCTTGGGCAAGTTAATTAATGTTTCTGAGCCTATTTTACATAATGTGGAGATAATATTATCTTTCTCATAAAATAGTTATGGGAAATAAATAAAATTATGTATAGAAAGCATTTAGTACAGTGCCTGCCTTTTAGTTGGTGTTTGGTAAGGGTCAGTGATGACATTGATGCTAACAAGAGCAATGAATAAAAATGGCTTAGAAAGGAGATCTTAGGAAGGAAGATTTAGTATCAGAAAATGGACTTAACAGACCCAAATTCAGGTAAACAAACACACTTCCGTCCCTAGATTGTAGTTGGGAAAGAGGAGAACATCACAGTGTCACAAGAGAGAATGTGTTGGGACGGTGGATCTTCTCATGTACTGAGACTCAGTTGAGCAAGGAAACATAATCAACTTTCTCTCTCTGGACTCTGGACCAAGCTCACCTGAGCAAGCTTTGCTTTCCTCATCAGTTGGTCAGCCAATGTTGGAAGATCAAAGATAAATTCAGTCAACTCTGACAAATTTGATTCTGGAACTTTAGAAAAAACTAGGGTAAACCTAGTAACAGAGAAATTATTTTATTAGATTGTCAATGATAGAAAAAAATATGCATACTTATTCTCTTTTTTTGGAGTGTAAGAGAAGGTGTTCCTCTTACAGTGGTATTTCACAGCTCTCTGGGACTAGCCAGATCTTATACCATCAAACTTGGGTTCTCCAAAGTCTCCCATTTCAAGCGCTTTGATTTTCAACCAAGTTATTCACTGAAAAAATGTCTCAGTTTTGAAACAAAATTTCAGTTCTCCATCAGATAACCCTTTATTGCTGATACATCTGCAAGACAAAATGTGTCTCTCAGGACACAAAGGAGAGAATGGGAGTCAATTGGCTGCTAAACCTTACCTTTGCTTACATCTCAGGAAATGCTGCTTGTGAGTATGTGGGGTTTTTTTGTTTGTTTTGTTTTGTTTTGTTTTGTTTTGTGTTTTTTGTTTTTGTTGCTGGTGAAATGGATGATTAGTACAATTTTAAAATATAAAGAGGCCATCAAGAGTGCTAATGTTGCTAAGGGTGTGAAAAAAAAACAATGACCACAATCAATTGAAGAGGTAGAAAAACTGTGTTGTTGTGGTTAAACAAAAAGCAGTTAGTCAATGATAGCATTTTTAAGGCAATTATATGTGTAAAAACAAAGTTGCTATTTGCTGACACCCCTGGAATAAGTGCTGAAAGTGATTCTTTAAGGCTATAGGGGGCAGTTCAATAAATTTAAGCAAAGAAGTATTTGTTGATAAATTCAGCATGTATCCTATATAAGAAAGCATATTAGACATATACTATATATAAGAAAGGTTAAAACGGAGAATCTTTTGTGGGTCTGGGATGGATTAATGTATTATTTGTAATAGGAAAAAAATGATTCCGTTTTAAACAAATCAATTCTCCAACAAATCGATTCATCCTTCCAGAATAAATAATGTTCAAGAACTGAGGTTCTACTTCCTGGAAAGGATGTGCAAATGGTGTCTGAGGACCATACCTGCTGCTCTTTGTGGTAGATTTCTCCCTACTGCCCTCTAGGGCATGCTCCTGTGAACGAAAACAGCCATTTGCTGACCTGATGAGCTCAGGGAAGGCCTGCGTGGCAGTCTTGCAGACTGAGAGACCTGAAGTAACCACAAAGGATGGTTTGAAAATTAAATATCTAACTACAAACAGGTTATAGTGGGCGGTCATTTTCTAGGCCACTCTTTCCCAGACAAAGATCAGCTTTGATCTTTACTGAGCCCATCTGCCTTCCTGCCTCTAAGATAACCTATCTGTGAGATGTCTGGGTAACTTGTGTAACTTCCTTCTTACCCTGGACCCCTCAGGGCACAACAAATGGCCCCGAGACATTCTCTCATTGTGACTGTTATCAAGTTAATTGCAATGTGTTAATTATGTTAGAGTATCCTGTATCAATCTCTGTAAAAGAAGCTCATGCCCATCATTTTACTTTTTATCCAATCCCAGGGCTTTCCCACCGGCTTGCTTTCTCCCGCCTCCTTACTCCATCACCAATGAATATTCATGTAACCCACCTATGTCCCTCCTTTGATTTCTTTGTATAAATACAGAAATGTAACCGCCATTCTCCAGAGCATAATCTCAATCCGTTGAGGTTCTGCTTCCCGGCAATTGTCGACAGTTTTTGGCTCAAATAAACTCACAAAAAATTCCTTTACAGGTTTCAATGTTTTTTTTTTCGTTAACACTCCACATGTAGCTATGTAATGACCTCTTTTCTCTAACGTGTTTATCAAAACCATTTTGGAAATAGTAATTTTTTTTATCTATGAGACTATCAACCATGTCCATAAAATATTTTCCTGCAGATTCTCTCAAGCTCTAATGCAAGACTTCCTGCTATTCCTTCTTGCCATTTTATGTTGGTTCATGGCACAAACTTTCAAAATTGCCAGCTGAGTCATCATCGTAGTACAGCTGATTCCTTGATAGATGTATAGTATATGGGATACCTGTCCTCTTGGCTTCCCACTGGTTATCCTATATAATAAAAGCCTAATATACAAAACCACCAGAACAAGAGCAGAACAACTTTTCACTATGATGCATATTGACCACCAGGCAGCAGATGCTCAATGCAGGAGCTGCCCCCAGCCCACAGGCCTCAGGCAAGCCAAGGTGGGTGTGAGCAGGAGGCTCCCCAGGCACCCCACTGGTCTCCCCACAGATCAGCTCTGATTACCTGCCAGGCCTAGGGACCCTATCCATGCATAAATTTCATGCACCAGGCCTCTAGTCAGATTATAAGTAAGAAGAAAAGAAAAGAGTTAAATAATCAAAGCAACACAGGTGTCTCTAATAATATTAGAGATTTCCTTCTCTTTAAGAGAGCACATGTTATTTTAGAATGATTGCATTATCTAAATATGTCATAGTGTCATGCTGGGCAAGTTATCTGACTGGGTCTTTGGAAGGTTTTCTTCCTGATCCCAGAGTTTATTTCACTTTTGTTGTAGGAAATCTATACCCTGAGAAATTAGATGTCTGAAACAATTTTTAATCTCAGAGGTTGGCTTTTGTTGTTGTTGTTGAATTGCTCCCCAATGTGAGGAAAAACACAATTTTCCTTACTTAAAAAAAAATAAGTACTTCAAGCTAGTCTACATTTTACAAAAAAGAGATAGTTTCCCCTGACTCTGAGAAAACTTCAGCTATTTTGTTTTCTATTTTTTCAAAAATAAAAGAAAAATGAGCATATTGAGACATCTTTGGAATGCATATGGTACAGTTAGATTTGGCTTGTAGTCTGTAGATACTCGACCTATCAAAAGATTCAGAAATAAGTCTTTATCAACTAATTTTTCTGTTTTGTAAACTTCTCTGAATCTATTATTGTGTGATAAAGTTAGCATGCAGATGTAACCTCTAACAAGGAAAGCTCAGACGAACCATAGCAAATTGTATTGAAATAGCTGGAGGCCTAGATCACCACAGAGAAAATGCATGGTGTGTTACTCATATGGCCAAAGTAGATTACTTAAGACAAAAATCATTAGGCTTGAAAAGCATTCTGCTCAGCTGTTAAATTTGAATTATCCTTCCTTCTCTTCAAATAGTCTCATCTTGTCCTACTCAGCTCCAGTGCACCAGGCTTAGGGGATCCAGTCACAGTTTGTGGCTAATTCACTTCTCCTGGGTTGCTAGCAGGTAAGGCTGTTCGTGCAGAAGTTGCTGATGACAGCAGAAAGCACTCTGCTTTGTTACAGGCAGACCCAGAAGGCTCTGTTGTGTTCAGCTATCTCAGGCTGAAATGAAATGCTGGTCTGATTAGTCATAGTGGCAGAGGTGTCCAGCTGAGCCCTCTGATCAGTTTCACCAACAGTGCTAAGACCTGATGTCTGGAATTGTCTTAACTTCTACCTGTGACCGAAAGTTGCCCAGAGCTAATTGGCAAATGGGCTCCAACAGATTGCTTTGGGTGGAAGAGTAAGGAGCCAGCATGTGGCTTTTTTCAGAATGGCAGCTCTAGCTGAGGAGAGAAAAGGGCAAGATATAGATAAAGTAAGCTTGTAGGAAGTACTTCAGGTCAGAAGAGACTTCCCTTGGGTCTCTTGGCTTCTCTGGGATCATATTCCTACGCAGAGCCATCTACTATGTTAATGCTTCTGCCCTGTGTCACTCAGGTAAAGGAATGCCATTTGCCAAATGCCGAACTGTGTACCAGGCACGATATACGTAAATGTAAAGTTAATTCTGTTAGGTGTTAGTATATCTTTTCTGTTTTATAGATGAAGAAAATGAGGATCCGAGATATGAATTTGCCCATCTGAGATATGAGTTTACCTCAACTCACATAGGTATTGCATATGGATTAGGATTCAAATCCTTATAATATATCCAACTCCTGTGTTTTTAACTGCAATACACAGCTGCCTCATTTCTTCTCTGCTCTTTGCATTATGCTCTTTCTTACCTTAAAAAGTCTCTCTCTCTCTCTCTCTCTCTCTCTCTCTTGATGGTACTATAAGGATTCTGCCTGGAGCATCTTCACTGGAGGAGTTGTTTGGACTGGTGGGTCATCAGGACAATTAATATCACTGGGACTGGTATTAATCACTTGGCCACTGGGTGCCAATGCAAAGGGGGCAATGCTGGGTGGACCACTGCAGAAACAGGCTCTAGAAAATTAACTTTTGTCAAACAAATAACATCAATGATGTGTCACTCACTGAGTTCAAATTATTCCCATGCGTGTCAAGTCTAATGAAAAACAAAGGCATAGAGATCTATTTAGTTATTTCTATCTCAGGTGGACCCAGTGCTGGATCTACATTAGGTCCAGGCACACTTGCTTTTCTGATATAGTATTATATACTGTAATAGTATATAATAATACATTTAATAAAAGTAATTATTCCCAGTCTCACAGGTCTTTGGCCAAGACATCGATGCTACTTATTCCTCTTATGCTAATCCCTGACAAGAAGTACAGAAATCTTCTGATTCCAGACCAAGTCCGCAGGGAAAGAGGCCAAAGGAGAGGAGCAAGAAAGGGGAGCTGAAGATGTTACTCGAATTGAGAGGAGATGGATTTGGGAAGTCTGTCTCCAGCCGGGAATCCTCAGCCTATGGTCCCTTCTCCCTCTAGTCCTGCCACTCGGAGGTTGCTGAGGGTCAGAACCTGATCCTAGGAAAGCAGGACTTCAGGCCATTGAATTTAACAACCAACTCTAGTTGCTTTTACAATTAAATGTAAATGAAATATACATCACTCAATCCAGAGCTTGGCATATGAAAGACTAAGTAAATAATACTAGGGTAGAAATTATTGACTGGCTGCTTAATATCCACTTCTCGTCCTTGCTGGCAAAGCCCCAGCTGAGGTGAATGACAATGTGCTTGGAAAGATGCTCAATTTCCAGCCTTTATTGAATCGGAAGTAGCCACACAGTGCAGTTCTGGACAATTTGATGTAGCTGCTTGTCTCCAGAAATGTCTGGGAAGGGGTTCCCTATTCAACAGAAACACATCTTCATGACATTACCCCTTCCCCATTTCTTCTTCCTTAAATATAGATCTAATGTTAAGAGTCAAGGCCACCATTTGTGATGGAAGCAATGAACAAGGGGAAATTTCAAGAGAATTGCAGAAATGCCAGCCCAAACACCATCAGCCTACTTAACCAATACTAGCAGGCACCAATAACCAGGTTTCTTTTTATGTGAGGAATATACCATATTATTTATTTTTATTGTTTTTATAATGACTTTGCAAGATGATCTTGTTATTTGCAGGTGAAAATATTCCTCACAGTGTTCTCTAATGTACACACACACACACACACACACACACACACACACATATATATATATAAAATTTTAACTTAAATCCAGATATTATTTTATTTAATCTTTGTAAAAACTCAGAAAGGTAGGTATTATCATTCTCAGTATTTTTTTTCCAGTTGAGACTTAAAATAAATTTGGGCTTAATAATAAAAATAACATTTTAATATTAAAGATAATAATAACAGTGATAATAATATAAGCAATGAAAATAATTAATTGAAATTAAATAATACAAGGTTAATTTAATAATTGCTGCCAGTTTTTGAGTGCTTATTATGTGCCACTTCGCATTATATTTGTTTAATCCTTGCAACTCTCCACAGGAAGTATTATCACCTTCATTGTACAGATGAGCAAACTGAGGCATAGAAAGGTTAAGAAACTTGCCCAAAGTCACAGGATTCAGAATCAGATTCAGATCCTTCTGACCACCAAGATTAGATGTTTAATGATCTCACTAACCCTGTGTGCCTTCCTGCAGTCCTGAATGCTTTCTCTCTCCTCCAGGTCTGCGCACAGGCTATTTCCTATGGCTATAACAGTTTTCTCTCCACTCCCTGTTCTTGGCTAAGTCTCATGCATGTTTGACATCTCAAGCTTAAATACATTTTCTTGGAAGCCTTCCCTGATACTCCCTTCCCTTTTGTGTGATTCCATCTTCTCGTGTGTTTCCTCTTATCATAACACTTAGTCCACTCTTCTGCGTGTTCTATTTATTTATCTTGCTAGCCCATCAGAGTGTCTTCTCAAATGCTAGCTCTATGGCTTGTTCCCTACCATTCTCCTAGATTTAGCTTAGAGTAGATTTCAATGAAAGGTGTCAGAACTGACTGACTCTTTGTTTTAGTTGGATGCTTGAGGGGTCTGATGGTGCCTAGGAGGAACAAAAACAGGTTTGGGGTGAGGGGGAATGATGGGCTTAATTCTAGAGCTCCCAACAGGAATTGCATGCAGGCCCATTCATGCAGCGCCTGGGAAATTATGCTCACTGTTTTAGCATTCACTGTAGTTAGCTGTAGGAGGGCTATTTAGTCCAAGGTCAAAATAAAAGAAGGAAAAAAACTGCTCTGAAAAAGTGGTCATGTGTGTCTGTGGAAGGCAAACCTAGACATGTGGTGGAAGTGAAAGGAATGCAGAATTACAAAAAAGAATCCCTCCCACGGATGTCTAAAAATGATGTTCCTAGCAGCTTTAGGTATCACAGTTGTGCAGGCAGAAAAGTATTTGATTAACTCCCTGGCATAATCTCCAAGGTGTGGGTGTCTTCGAAATCTGCATGCACAATATCCCTTTCAGATAAGCATTTGGGCATTGTTCTACATATATTACATCACTGCTCTTCAGCACTCTGTACATGGCTGAAGTCGTGCACTTTAAATATTGTCCCTCCCAAGGTTAAGATAGCTGTGTTGTGGTCATTTTGTGCCTGGCATTTTGGAGCAAGATAATGAGATTCAAAGATGACTTGAAATAGAATTTCTGAATATACCAGAATGGGCAACATACCCCACCCCCTGGATCCTCTTCATTCTTTATACACTGCTTTCTCCTAAAAGTGTTCAGATGGCGCTTTCTCATCTGCATTTTCCCCTTCCGTATTTAGGTTTATGGTGAATCAGAGTTGGTTCATTTCGGTGGCAGAGTTAGTCATAGTGTGATATTGAAGTCTGCAGGGGCCACACAACAGAAGAATCTCCAGAAATAATGGGATGAGAATGTGGTTTGTATAGCATCATCCATACCCTGCCCCTTCTTCACCCCTGAGTCAGAAACACGCTCTGGGTGATTCTCATGGTTAGGGGAAGAGAGCTTTCCTCCCCAAGTTTAAGAAGCAACCCAGGCAAAAAGAGACCTGTGTTCCCAAATGTGACTAGGCACTTCTGTGACCGTAGCAGAGTCCATTTGATTTATTAATGATTTAGTTTCTCTATCTGATTTGGTACTAATGATAATTGATATTTCTAGGTCACAGGAAGACCTAACAGGTTTATTTCTTTGTTAAATTGACTCTGTCAATCAACTAGCAGTGGATGCCAGAAGGAATCTGTTGATAGTGACTCTGAAACTTAGCATTGCTTAGTAGATAATTATGTTCTAATCCAGGGGCTGGCAATTTTTATTTTTTAGTATGGGGCCAAATAGTACACATTTTAGGCTTTGCAAGCCATGTTGCTACCATTGCAACCAGCTAGCTATTAATAATAGAAAGAAAGCAAAGGAGAGGCCAGGCATTATAAGCATGGTCATCTGGGAAGCGTCATTGGGAAGCTGCAACTTTACACTCCCCAGGGAATCACCAGTCCATTCCCTGCAGACCAACAAAAGGAAGATGGGCATCTGTGCACTTACTTCAGGTGATTTAGGGAAGGTTCTTGTATGTCAGTTTAATCTGGGAAAAAAGATCATTGGCTAGGAGAGTGGACCCCAATCTAAGCCTGTAAAAATTTGGGAATACATAATCCCCAGACAAGGAATTCTCTCTCTCTTGTCCCTCTTGCTTGCTCATGCACTTGCTTGCTCCATGACTTGTGCTAACCTGCCAAGTGCGCATAGAAGTTGCATGGCCTGCGGCCATATGGAGCCCGCATGCCATGAACCGTAGCTGGGAACACAAGTTAAGCTAGCCAAATGGTGGGCTGGACTGTACTTAATGTGGAGTGAAGACTCGGAGCAGTGGCTTTGATCTTAGCCCTGCTGAAGACAAAATGGGACATTTCCCATGGTATGACAGAGGGAAATTCAACCTTAAATGGAATTCCCTTAATAAAGCTTTCCATGATGCCTCATCCTGCCACAGGGGCCTCAGGAAATTCTTGTTCATTGGCACTCCGATAAGCCCACTTCCACCAGCAACAGGTGGGGACATAGAAGAGACCCTACTGATAACAATATGATTTATATTGCCATGAATCAACTCTGCCATTGAACCTGCAAAGCAGCCAAGACAATACATAAACACATGGGTATGGCTGAGTTCCAATAAAAATCTATTTATATAAACAGGTGGCAGGATCTGGTCCACTACAGGGTCATAGTCTGCTGACACTGCCATCTGCAGTGTCTTCAGTGGACAGAGGGAAATTGCTAACACAGATGCCAGACATTTCCCATCCCTGATATAGAACATGCAAACCTTTTCACTTCTACAGCCTCATTGGTTCCTCTCAACCAACACATGAAGCAGCTAAGTTGCAGCTACACTTAGAATACTGGTGTCTCCTGGTTGAGAGCACAAACTTTGCAAAAAGCAGTGTTGGAATCGAGCTTTGTATTTATGAACTGGCAGACTCTTATCCTCTTAGTGCCTCAGCCACCTAATTTATTAATAGAGCACAATAACAGCATCTATCTCTGGTATAAAGGGCCCTCTAATAGATGTTTCAAATAAATACATTTGTTATTGTTATCTTAATATCTATGATCTGGGGCTAACTCCATGGCAATTATGTGTATTAAATACAATAGCCTATGTAAAGTTTATAGTATAATGCTTATTATACATAATGATTAATATATTGTTAGCTAGTATTTAAATTCCATTTTATTAATAAAATAAAGGAAGTTTAAAATGATTAAATAATTCAGAAATGCTTTATAGTGGATAATTGAAAAAGTGGGACAGAAATCTAGTTTTTTGGAACCAGATATCATGCTCTGCCCACAAAAAATGAGCAAATGTGTGCTGAAACTTCCTGAAAAGGTACAAAATGAAACTCAAGTGGAAATATTTTTCATTATAAGTGATATAGCATAGACAAACCCTAACTTTCCATTAGTTTCATTGATTGATTTGTTTTTAGTCAGATATTTATTAAAATATTTTATTGATTGATTTAAGAGGGAGGGATGGATGGAGGGAAGGAGAAACATCAATATGTTGTTCCACTTATTTATGCATTCATTGGTTACCTCTGGTATGTGCCTTGACTGGGGATCGAGCCCACAACCTTGGCATATCAGGACAATGCTCTAACGAACTGAGCTACCTGGCAGAGGGTCTCTTTTTAAAATGTCTCAGTTTGTGATGTGTTTTCTTTATATGCTAGTTAGGATGCAACTTGCCCCTGGGAATAGAACACAGGCTTGATAATTATCTTTTCTCCAGATATGCCTCATCATTTATGAAATAGACCTCATTTCCCTAAATGCTCATATTTTATTCCATGTAGGTACCATAATGTTAACTTCCTTTGAGTGGAGAAAATGGTGCACTTATAACTAAAGTAGCGGGAGGCTAGAGACCTCTGACTGTGCTTGTGTTGCTCAAAAAGATTATTTGGGTCAGTTAGAATAATTTCCACCCTCCTCTCTTTGCCATGGAAAGTGACAGAGTAGTAAGGGCTTTGGAGAAGAGAAGGAACTTGGAAAGCCATTAAAAGTGAATACAATTTTAGCAAGAAGAGAAGGGGAAAGTTGTTACAGGCAGAAAGCACAGGTTAAGCAAAAAAGGGTGGAGTGGAAAGGAGAGATCCTAAAGAGAACTGCCAGGAAGCTTTGAGACTGTTGCTTGGTAACCACCTAGCACAGTTTGGTGGCTTTTAGTTGAATCATTCAAATAACTCTCTGCTTCCCAGTTCCATTTTCTACCCCCTTAAGGATGAACACTTGGAGTGGAATCTAGTCCTAAATTACCAGCTGATACCTACATCAGTGATAGGGAGGAAGCTATCTCAGAAAGATCTCCTCTTAAATCATGGAGTAACCTCCTGCCTCCTCTCCTAGGGACACCCATGGATTCTCTTACCCATCTGGCCCTGGGACTAAGAGACCTCTGATGAACTTGAATGAAACTCACTTTTGTAAATACTGTTTTCCTGACTAATA
Organism: Vespertilio murinus; assembly: GCA_963924515.1. NCBI lineage: Eukaryota > Metazoa > Chordata > Mammalia > Chiroptera > Vespertilionidae > Vespertilio > Vespertilio murinus. The sequence continues at coordinate 47,533,624 of OZ004706.1, forward strand.
TACCTAACTCTAGAAGAAGAAATCAAACTTCAAACAGAAGGAGAATGAGGAAGAAAATACCTAAAGGAAGTGGAAATGAGTATTTTAACTTACTTAAAACACACACACACACACTCACACACTCGCACACGCACACACACACACACACACACACACACTCACACACACATGCGCATACTTTCAAATGATGGCACTTCCAGCACTGGCAGGTGATGGAAGAAGATCCTATGTGTTTTCTCAATGATACTTCTCCCCCGTCAGTGAATAAGTTAATAAAATATCAAGGGCTGTTTTGAAGATAACAGGCACACAAGAACTTAGAGTAGATGTTGTTCACTTTAGCTGTGACTGCCTATTGATGCTAGTCCAAATAGTATCCTACTCACCTGCAGAGAACAGTAGAGGTTCTGGTCATGACTCACAAGTGGTGTGGCCAGAAGAATGGGAGAGACCAGCATGGGCATCTCAGGTTTGAATGGGCCTTGTGGATCCTTCCAAGCCTGGGGAATTGTAAGAGCTCTCTCCCTACAGCCGTCTCTATTTGTTTTTCACTTCTTTTCTTTTTCTCTGTACACTCCCACAAACACATGCACACATTGAAGAGAAGAGGCTGTTTCTGGCTTACTAGCAAACACAGAAATCACATCCAGACATAGAAAAGCTGAGGGAGCAGACCACGTTTTTGAATAGCTGAATTGAAGACCCTTCAGAAGTGGAGAGACTTGTAGGTGTCATTTGTTTCTTCCCATTTGATCACTTATTTTGTTTCAATGGTTAAAATTCTTGTGAACTTCTGCAATTAGCAATTTCTGAGACAGTTTTTGAAAGAAAGACAGAGGGGCTCCATCAAACAGAATTCCTTCTCTGCAATCCACTTGAAGTTTATTGTGTATTTCTCGAACTTCCTGGAAGAATGACATTACACAGCTAATTCTTGTGGGTATGGTCATATTCTTTTTGTTGTTGTTGTTTGGGTTCATATATTGGGGAGGAAATGAGTCATACTTGATAAAGGGGTTGATACCACCTACTCATGCAAATTGTGTGTGTGGACGGGGGCAGAATAAAGCAGAATGACATAGGGTGGGTAATGTTCCTTCCTGTATTTGAGTGTTGACTTTGCAGATTGCAACTTCCAACATCTCAATCCATGAGCTACTGGTCTGCAGCCAACTCTGCCAAGAAGTTGTGTGTGAGTGTGTACCAAAACTCTGGTTCATCACGAAATGTCAAGCTATTATATTTATGTGATCCTCTCTGTCTCTGAGAAAGACTGTTTGCCAAGTCAAACTGCCAAGCACGAATTATGGTAATAACAATAATGGTTATTTATTATTTCTTTTGTGCTTGGCAGTATTCTAGGTGCATCTCCTCATTTAATCTATCCAATATTTCATGAGTAGATATTTATAGCCTCAATTATAATGATCTCAGAAGGCTAAATGAGTACATTCAACTTCAGGTCTGCTTATCTCTAATTGCGCTTTTTTATAGCATCCTGGACCCAGTTTTGGAATTGCACTGTGAAACCCACCATAACATTTATAACATTCCCATAAAATGTAAGGTACTGAGATAGGATATTTTATTCATAATGTATGACAAAGCCAGCAATTTAAAATGCTTAATTATCTGTTATACTCAATTTAGCACATACTTTTTTATTTTTGTAAATTGTTCCGTTTCCTGTTTGAAGTCCAATTCTTGAGGGCAGATTGTTTTATTATAGTATTTTTTCTTGTATTCGCCTCTAGGCTTAACATGAAATAAGAAGTCCAATTATAGCAAATACAAGGGAACAGTCAAGACATTAACATGTGTGTGCCCAACCAAAGGTGAGATGTTTTCACATGGTTCCTATGGAATCACATTTTATGCGAAGATTAGATTCTCAAATCAGCATACATGATAATGGTTAGTCTTTTCCCCAGCTTCAAATTGCCTTTCTAACCCAACCCTTGATTCTCAACTGTATGCATTCTTTTCAGCTCATTATTTTTTAAATAAATATTTATTGTTCAGATTATTACAGTTGTTCCTCTCCTTCCTACCCCCAATAGCTCCCCTCCACTTGGTTCCCACCCCACCCCCTGATCTTACCCCCTCACCACTGTCCTCGTCTGTAGGTATATGATTGTTGTTCACTTTCTTCCCACACCCCTTCCTCCTGAGAATAGTCAGTCCACTCCTTTACTATGCCCCTGATTCTATTATATTAACCAGTTTATTTTATTTGTCATATTTTTATTCACTTGCTTTTTAGATTTACTTGTTGATAGATATGTATTTTTTGTCACTTTGTTGTTCATAATTTTTATCTTTACTTTTCCCTTCTTATTCCTCTTTTTAAAGAATACCCTTTAGCACTTTATATAATACTTGTTTGATGGTGATGAACTCTTTTAGCTTTTTCTTATCTGTAAAGCTCTTTATCTGACCTTCAGTTCTAAATGGTAGCTTTGCTCCTTAGAGTAATCTTGGTTGTAGGTTCTTGGAAGTCATTACTTTGAATATTTCTTGCCACTCCCTTCTGGCCCGCATAGTTTCTGTTGAAAAATCAGCTGACAGTCATATGCTTACTCACTTGTAGGGAACTAACTGCTTTTCTCTTATTGATTTTAATATTCTCTTTTTGTCTTTTGCCCTTGGCATTTTAATTATGATGTGGTGTCTTGGTGTGGTCCTCTTTGGATTCCTTTTGTTTAGGGTTCTCTGTGCTTCCTGGACTTATAAGTCTATTTCTTTCCCCAGGTAGGGGAAGTTTTCTGTCATTATTTCTTCAAATAGCTTTTCAATATCTTGCTCTCTCTTCTTCTGGCACCCCAATAATTCGGATCTTGGTATGCTTGAAGTTGTCCCAGAGGCTCCTTGCACTATCTTTGTATTTTTGGATTATTTTTTCTTTTTACTTTTCCAGTTGGGTGTTTTTACTTCTTCATATTTCAAATATTTGACTTGATTCTTGGGATCCTCTACTCTGCTGTTAGATCTCTGTATATTGTTCTTTATTTCAGTCTGTGTATGCTTAATTTCTAATTGATCTTTTTTCATATCCTTGAGGTTCTCACTAAATTTCTCAGAGGTTTATAGAATATTCTTGAATAACTTTATAACCATGGTTTTGAACTCTATACCCAATATTGTTCTTTCATCCTTTTCTTTCATTTGTGACTGGTTTCTTTGTCTCTGCATTTTGGCTGCTTTCCCTGTGTTTGTTTCTATGTACTGGGCAGCTGATAAGTCTCCTTAATTCCTTAATTGATAGAGTGGCCTTGTGTGGTATGTATCCTATAAAGCCCAGTGGCTCAGTCTCCCCAGTCACCTGAGGTGGACACTCTTGGTGTACCCCTTTGTGGGCTATTTGCACAGTCTTATTGTAGTTAAGCCTTGATTGCTGTTGGTATCACTGGGAGGAATTGACCTCCAGGCCATTAAGCTATGATGACCAACTGTGTCTACACTGGAAGATCTGTTGTTCAGGAGAAACCCTAATGGGGCAGGACTTGCTTCAGTGGGCCTTTGGTGCTCACTGAGTCTGCCACTTGAGTGTGTTTCTTAAGGATGTGAAGAGTTATAATCTGGATGGTCTCACTCTGACCACTGGGAACACTGGCTTTTGGATCTCCAAGGAGGTGCAAAGTCAGCCACTGCCTGAGGCCACCCAGCAGAAGCTTCAGAGAGATCTGCAGATTTTTCCTCTTTGTTTGGGATTTGGAGGTGCCCATATGAGGCCCAGCTGTGCAGCAATGCAAGCTGCTGTCCAGCCTTTCACCTTCTTTTGGTAACGTTGGGGTTCTCTCACCCAGCTGCAGTTTGTTAGATTTTAGATTGCAAAATGCCAGTCCATTCATATGCAAAAGCCTCTGTGCAACAGGTTAGTTTGGGTTGTATATTGGGTGGGGTAGGATCTCAGGGAATCACCAGGGCAGAGCAAACAACAATGGCTGCCAGTCAGCCCTGCCCTGAAGAGGCCCCGTGGTCTCTGTGTACTGAGACACCATGCAGAAACAAGGATCGCTTCAAGCAGCTCTGAGAGAAAGCTGCCCTCATGTTCTGGCCTGATGCCAGACAGTCCAGTTTCTCTCCTTATGAGTATGAGTCCCAAGGGTCTCGCCTGGAACTGGAGTTCAGAAGAGTTGGGAGCTTGTATCTCCCTCCTGATTGAAAAAGACAATAGCATACTCAGTTGCCAGCCTCTTTCATGTGTGCCTCCATATCTCCATATGTCCACACTTCCATACCTCCACACCTCCGACCGGACTCATAGGCTTTTTGATTTCCTTCTAGTTGTAGAATTTCCACTCAGCCAGCCTTCCCATAGTTCTGGATGGTATTTGTTTTGTCTTTTAGTTGTAGTTTTGATATGGTTGTGCATGGCAGCAAGTTCAGGTGTTTACCTATGCTGCCATCTTGGTTCCTTACCCAGCTATATGCATTTTGGATGGGATAGTCTCATCACAACTCCAGAGAGAGCCCTAATTTAATTAACTAATCAGGAATTTCATCTCTTTGGCTGAAGTTATTTATTCAGGAATTTCACATGAGACAAGCAAAAAACAATGAAGACCCAATTCCTTGGCTTTAGTTTGAGCTATAAAAAAATAAACTTTTCTATAGCTCAGGATGACCAAGAAGGAATGATCTTTATATGAATCCACACAACACTGTAAATGTAGAACTAAAACATGGTGAGAAAGACCTGTGTCTTAGGAACATTGATTAAGTCCTGAGTCATCCCTAATTCAGGACTAGGAACCAATAGCTTTCTTATTGCTTAAGGATTTTGAGTTGATTTTTATGATTATAATACACGAGTTTCACTTTGATTCCCTATGAAAGGTTAAGCAAAATCTCATGTGATTACATTACAGATAGTCACAAAAATCTCACAGGAGGACTAATACAACTAGTTTTTGTTATTGTATATAGTGGAAGCAGATTGATGTTTCTTAGTTTGGGCAAGTAATGAGGTGACACTTTCATTTAAGGGCTATGTTAGAAAAAAATATACTTTGTTCAGCTCTAGAATAACAGCCTAGATAGTGAGATGCTCAAAATGCATAAGGCGAGTAGAAACTGCATCCACGGCAACAGATTATTGTGATATCTCTTAGACCATTGTTCATAAAGTGGATATCAGGTAGTATTAGTCAGTTCAAGCTGCTATGACAAAAAATATAATAGTCTAGGTGGCTTGAAAAACAAACATTTGTTTCTTACCAATTCTGGAAATGGAGAATTCTTAAGCCAGAAAGTGGGCATGGTCAGGTTCTGGTTATGACTCTCTTCCTCATTTCCTCATGTGGAGGAAAGAGAGAGAGAGCTCAAGTCTCCTTATATGGTTCCAATCAAATTTTGTATTTCTAGCCCTATGACCTCATCCAAACATCAACCATAATTACCTCCCAAACATCCCACCTCCAAATATAAAACTATAAAACACTGGGTGTTAAGGTTTCAACATATGAATTTGGGGGGAAACAAAGTTTCTGTCCATAGAAATTGCCCGCACTATTTACAATTTCCTCTTTTTAAAAAAAATATATTTTATTGATATTTTACAGAGAGGAAGGGAGAGAGAGAGAGAGCTAGAAACATCAATGAGAGAGAAATATCGACCAGCTGCCTCTTGCACAGCCCCTCCTGGAGATGTGCCCGCAACCAATGTACATGCCCTTGACTGGAATTGAACCCGGGACCTTTCTGTCCGCACACTGATGCTCTACCACTGAGCCAAACCAGTTTCGGCAGAATTTCCTCTTTCTCTCCCAATCTCTCTCTCTCTCCTAATTCTACCAAGAACATGTATTTGAAATCACATAAGAAAAATGTATATATTTAGACTATGAATCTGTGGAATTATCTAATTTATCCTCGGAGTGTCACTTTAAGGAAGGAGTCAGTATTTCAGTATTTGACATAAAAGGGCATTAAGACTTGAGAAAATTTAGGGCTTTCTTTTAGCATTATAAAGATAGAACCTAAAGCCAGGATTTATAGCCAGGTCTGTCAGACACAAGTTACACGACACAGGAGATCAATAAATTCTTTTCCGATCAATGGAAACTCTTATTGGACTCCAATTTAATGAAAGTTATACACATGGTAGCAAATTGCCACCACTCAGGAATCAATGGGCCCATTTAATAATGTGGTGTTTAGAAGTCTTGGCCTAAGCCTTTGACTGACTGAGTTTTCCCCACTACACTTTAGTTTTAGAAACTTGGCAATCCCTACATTATAAAATACATGATCTAAATTATAGATCATGTAGTGGCATGCCCCTCTAGTATATTTATATGGCTAAATTTCTTATGAAGCAAGTAAGTCACATAATGCAGTATGTCAAAAAACAGTTATTAGAATTAGAGAAAATATTATAATTGCTTACTGAAATAAAATAAAGTAGAAATAGAAGTCAATTTACCATTAGTATAAAAAAATTAAAGTAATATTTTGCACCATCCAGCATGCTATAGATGACATGAGCAGAACACAGTTGGGGCATATGAAACCAAATATTTTACTCCCAGGAATTGTGAGTATGGGAGTAGAGTAGTATTTCTAAGTTCTCTCTTATCGCTTTACCCTCAGAGTTTCTTGTCACATTTTCCATATTGGCAGAGTAGAAAGAAGGAACTGAAATTTATTGGGGGCTTATATTGTACAAGTCTCTTTTAGAGGTGACCTTATTTATGTTAACCACTTCAGCATCTCATGAGGTAGACTTTCACTTTAGAGCAAACAGACATTTGGAAATTTTAAGAGTTCTGCCAAAATTAATAAAACATAATAGAAAATCCAAGTCTCTAGATTCACAAATCCAGAGCAGAATTTGCTAGACCAAGTTTTTCCATCTCCTGATTATCAGAAGTGATGCTCACAAAAATTCTGTATAAAGCTCTCTTCAAATCTAAACCTAGATGGTTGGAACGGTTTTTCCATTTCTTTGTTTTTTAGTCAGTGACATTAGTTCCTTGTACCTTCCTTTGAATTTTCTGCTAAACTTGGACTTTATCTGTTTTATTACCTAGTATTAAATGTACTCTACAGACTTACTATTGAATATATATTGAAGGGGAATGGAACATGTGTGAAAAGAAAGCATTTTGAGATAGTGTAGTGTTAGGCAGACTTGGTCTTCATTAGTTATTATTTCTCGTTGTGGGATCTTGGAAGGTTCACTACACACTACAAATCTCCATTTTTTTTCTCATTTATAAAATGGAGATAATGATATTTCATCATATTAGCAGTAATACTTAAACAGTGTATTAAATCACCCTACATAGCTTTCTTTCAGTCCTCCATGCCCACTTTCTTTTTATGCCGAAGCTTGTTATAAGAGTGTAAGAAGCAAGTAGGCATTAATACTCTGATCATCAAGGTGTTCCAGCAGATAAATGTACTTCACCCCAGGTGGCTATCCTAGTGAAGGGTTATTCAATAGTCTATTTTCCTTCCATACTTTCAGCTTCTTGGCTATAATGTCTTCTAGGGATTCTTTATCCCTACTGCATCAGAAGAGTTGATATAGTTGTACAATACCCACATCTCTAAGCTTGACTCTGACTCAGAGATTTTGGTTCAGTAGTCTGTGGTCAGGGGAGAAGCCCAGTAATGAGTACCTTTTATAGGTCCTATGGGGCAATTTTGCTGCAGATGCCCATTTGAGAATGAGTACAAATTGGGCTACCAGGAGTACCAGTTAATAATGCGAATTTTGTAATCAAAGAAAACATGCTAATTACAAAACACAAGTTTTGTAATCAAAGAAAATCCGAAATGCTTTATTCAAAGTAATGTCCATTGCTCGCTACATATTTCCCTCATCTTTCAGGTAATTTTTGGACATCGTCCCAATAGAACTTTTCTTGTTTTGAGGCAAATTATTCAGAGATCCAATTTTCCACTTCTTCCTATGTTTTGAAGTGCTGCTCAGAAAGAGTGTGTTCCATCAATTGGGACAAATGGTAATCTGAAGGAGTGGATGGGTTAATACTTCCCAGGCAAGATCTTTTAACGTGTCTTTAACTGGTTTTGAAGTGTGTGATGGTGTGTCATCATGAAGCAAAATTACTTTCTTTGTCTTCTGGCCCATTCTGGTCGTTTTATGATCAAAGCTTGGTTCAAATTGACCTGGAGGTTCTTGACTTTCATTTTGAAATCATTACTTTAAAAGGGTTTAAACTGGGGTCACATGTATCTTGAGCTGGAGCATGTTCAGCTCCAAGTATATGATAACTTTCAGCAGCATTTTTCTTCAAAATAAAGTACTGAATCAAAACTTCCTTCAAATGCTCTTTTTTTAGCACAAAATTTGACATTTTTAAGTGTAAAAATATCTATGATGTTAACATATTCAGAAAATTTGACATATGAAATTTTGAAGCTTGTTGCCAATACAATAAAATAACAGACGTATCAAATCGCATATATATCAACATATGTGTAACTCCATCTATTGAAAAAAATCTGCATTTTTTAACCAGTACACCTGGTATGTGCACGACAATGGCAGTGGTAGACAACTCTTGGAAATAGGTGGGAAGGTTCCATTTCTAGTAGATAAACTACTATGAGTCCTTCTTAATACCCATAGTTTTTTTCACCTAAAGTGTTGTCTCTAAACTACCTGTTTCAGTAATACCTGGTGTTCTTTTTGTAAATACAGCTAGCTAGGCCTGACCCAGGATCACAATCTTTATGGAGCCCCAGGAATCTGTATTTAATAATTTGTCCAAATGATTCTTCTGTACACTGAAGTTTGAGACTTATTGCTAGAGAGACTTTAGACTAGAGTTATGTTGACATTAGATCTGAGGATAAGACACAAACCAGGAGCGGCTTCCTTTGAGAATAACTGTGCTGACTTCTCTAAGCACAACTGCTCATTGTGAATCGAACCTGTACTTGTTTCTTCATTGAATCGACTTCACATACTATACACATAATTTGGACCCAGTTTCCTTTTCTCACACTCCTCCACAACCCTACCATGTCAAGATTTTAAAGAGAACCAAGCTCACTTTAGAGGAACTTCAAAATAAAAAAGTTAAAATTTTTGCTTTCTCCTTAGGAAACCTAACTTGGTCTAGGCTAGGTTCTGTTTAGAGTAGAAGCAAAATAATAGGTATTCTTTAAATTTCTTGATTTTGTATTACTTTAATGAAAGCCCATGGAATTGAGTTTATATTGCATTTGAGAGAATCCAGTAAAGAAGAATAGAATAGCACTAGTTTTTACAAGTCAGAAAGGAAACTGTTTGGCAAAACATGCAATTCAATGCCCTATTTTTGACAACCTATCTGGGAAAATGTCTTGCTGAAATTCCAGGGAAATTGCCAATCACCTACATAAGAATTTTTTGTTGTTGTTGTTGTTTTGGTAATTAAAGAGGCTTAGTTTTCACTATGATATGAAGACTTGAAAGCACTTTGATATTCTGGAGAAATGCCCAAGCTGTGCTTTTCCCCACCCCCACTCTCTACATCTACATCAATCAAGTGTAGTTTTGCCCAAGTTGCTTTCATTTAGTTCCTAACTAATTATGACTCCTACTGAGATTTGGTCACATGGACATGGCTTGGAAATAAAATAACAGTGATTTTAGAGGTGATTAAGATGAATTAAGCTTCAGCTAATTTAACATGCCTTGCAATAAATTCATCAGGCCTCTGAAAACATGGGGAAGTATAAAATTGATGCTATGTACATGCATTCAGCTTCCTGTCTTTCATATTCTGTAATTTATCAGTTTCATCTTTTGGCAAGTATTCTGTGGAGTACCTAATATTTTTTAGTGGTGAGAGGAAAGAGCTAGGAACAATACTAATTACCCTATAATTTTATCAGTTGTTTCAATACAGTTAATCTTTGGACAGTTCTTAGATTCAATTTTTAGTGAAAGGGTAAGAAGTAGTAATTCATTTAGGGAAAAGTGCCCCATATACATATGAATTTTGGCCTCTGGTTTTCTCTAAAGTAGCAAAATCAAGAAACCATTTTGAAGGGAGCTGATTTATCTAGATGTTGAAATAATCTCCAATGGTTTTAATTCTTATTCTTTTGATTTGCTTGTTTATGGCATCATCATCCCAAGGTGAGAGAACATATTTTAAGATTTACATCTTCTAACTCCCAGTTTAATGTCACTCTCATTATATTGTAGCGCCATCTTCTTCATATCCTCTATGGAATTCTGTTTAGATTCCATAGGTATGAATCACAATCATATCTCTTAAGAATGATTTAATTCCTTAGGGTGAAAAATAATTTTGTTGTCATAAGGAAATACACCAACGATGCTTCTAAAGTACATGAAAAAACTACCATGTAATTTAGAAGTAAGAATTCACATGGTGTTGAATAACTAACCACTATGATGGGGCTGTTGAAAGAAAACAAGTAAGAGTATTTGAATTCAGGAAATTTTACTTAACAGCATAAATTTCACAGCATGCACTTGAGGTCCTCTTTCATCAACCTGCTTTTTACTTTTCTAGTTCATTTCCTGTCACTCACCATCTTACACTGAATGCTGTTGAAAATTCTTAGATACAGCATGATAGAAGGAAAAAAGAAACAGGTGGTTTACTAGAGAGTAGGAGTCAGAATTTGTTCTACAATAGTGAGAGCCTTGGTGTGGCTGCCAGGTGGGACCCACAACCACAAAAAACACTGTATTTGGAAGCTGAACCAGAGAAAGCACAGCTGCTTCTAGAAATGCAGCCACACAGAGTGAGAGCAAACTAAATAACCTGCCTCTCCTCTCTTCCTACCCTTCATTCTTTCACCATTTAATTCCATTGGCCAAACTAACTACTCGTCAGTTGGCAAGGAGGCTAGGAAATGCACTTCCCTGAGATACAAAGCAGAGTAGGGAGGAAGTAGAGAATGGGTCTTAGAGCAAACATGCAAATGAATTTTACAACCTGTGTTAAAGTTGAGCTTACCCAGAAGTACCATAAAATTTAAGACTTGACTTCAAGTATGTTATTTGGGTGTTGAATTGGGATGCACAGGAACAGAGGTGGGAAAATTATTGATGGAAGGCAAAGAAGCTGATGCAGGGAGCATTCATTAGCGCATATCTGATAGCTGGGGCTCACACTGAGAATCTGCATAGAAAATACCTCAGGTATCGCAGCTGAGGGATGAGGAAGTGGGATCCATGTGCACCAATGCTCTTCTCTCATTGATTGAGAATTGCTCTTGTGAGAGGATGAGTTATATATGGGTGATACTTCCAGCTTGTCCTGAATGTGGGGCGAACATGTTTAGAGATAGGTGATCAAAGAAAATGAATGCACATGCTCAGAGGTAGGTGATCAAAGAAAGTCAGCAGAGAATCACGGGTGGCTGTAGTAAGAACCTGTCAGCAGGTGCAGGAACAATGAGTGCCAAGAGGCAATGATAGCACCCTCTACATTCCTAGGACTGAATTGGGTGCTTTCTCCTGTGTCCTTTGTACTTTCTCCATGTCTATCACTATGTTTATTACATATATTAGATATATGTTTATAATCTAGATTTTTTCCTCCTTAAACAAGAATCTATTTCTTATTCTTTTTTTAGTCTCCACAGGTAAGTCATAGGATTCCATGTATATTGAAATTGGTACTTCATAACTCAATCAGGCCTAACTTTTCATTTTTTATAACAAATAATTTGAAAAATTCCATTTACTGTTTTAAAATTTAAATAATACAATCTACCTATACACATTTAAAAAATATTTTTATTGATTTTAGAGAGTGAGAGGGATAGAGAGATAGAGACATCCATGATGAGAGAAGATAATTGATTGGCTGTCTCCTGCCTAACCCCCACTGGGGATCAGCCTGATCAGGAATCAAACTTGCAACCACCTTGTTCATAGGTTGAAGCTCAACCACTGAGCCACATAGGTCAGACTACACAAATTTTCATAGAATATTATATCCTAACTAATACAGAGGAAAATAAGAAGAAACCAATCTATAATAATAAAAGTGTAATATGCTAATTAGACTGGAGCTGGGGCTGTGAGGGAACCCCCTGTCAGGTCCTGGGTGCCAGAGGGAAGTCAGTGTGGCAGCCAGAGGAAGGAAGGCCTACTCTAGCATGAATTTCGTGTATTGGTCCTCTGGTTATACATATCATTAAAATATTATACATATCATTACATAAAAGATAAGACTTGAGTATAGTAGTCTAATCAGTCTAAATAACTGATTAGACACTTGTGCTTACTTATGAAAAAATACATTTAGATTTAAGGAAAAAAACATTAATCTGAATATTGTTCACATTTTTATATTTGTTAATTGAAATAGGCTAATACATAGTTCAGTATATATAGACAGTGTGCGTTCAACAACTAAAAATGTGTAATGACACAGGATTGTCGTATTGACAACTTCAATTTCATAATATTTGTTTTGACTTATGACATGCTTTTCCAAAAGGGTAAACAAATATTGATTTATTTACTAAGAACATACTTCTTTATTGATTGACATAATGGTATTTCTGAAAAATTCTATGTAATTAAAATAGAGCAAGTGTGTGTGTGTGTGTGTGTTTTCATACAAAATAGAGTTTGAGTATAGGCTCAGCTATATATAAATAATTCATCTGCATGAATCTACCTCAGTATATTTGATAGTTTACAGGCATGAAATAATTATCTAATGTGCAAGGTAGATCTGTTTATTGCATTCCTGGACATCCCTACACTCTATATTCCAAGAGGAAATTTGAAAATTGCTTTGTTAAATGTTTGTGAAATGTATCTGCTTCTTGAGTCAATAAGCCCTGATGATTGGATTAGTTGTGGATAATTGTACAAGAGGTTAAAACCACCTGGTAATACAAAAAGTGGAAATTTACCAATGCATTCCAATCAATTTCTGACCATAAAAATGATTGGTGGCTACTTTGGAAATATATGTCTAAAATCTGTAACTTATTGGGAAATTTGAAACTGTTCTCCAGGAGAAAATGTAATTGATTTGGCCTTTGCAGTTCAGCATTTGTATAATGGCTTGGAAAAAGATATAAGAGCCATGTTTATCAGATTTGGGAATAACACTAAAGATGGGAGGAATCCTTTATGTGTTTGGTGAAACCCATAGTAAAACATTGAGTTAAAACAAATACAATGAAATTCAAACTCAGGTTCCAGAACATAACTGCATCATTATACACTCACTTATACTCATTAACTCAGTACCACTGAGTGAGTAGAGAGACACTTGGTTTCACCTGTTTCCATTTAGTCTTTAAGGACAATGGATGTCTAGTATTCAAAACAAGCTAGGTTAGATTCCCACTCTATTAGACTGTTTATGGTAACATATTTAATCCTGGATCATGCTCTTCTAGAGAAGCATTGACTAACCTGAGAGCTTTTAGAAAAGACAGAGATCCAAAATCTTCTCCATTTGAAGAACGACAGACAGAGTTGGGGATGCTCAAAGTGGAGAAGAAAATATTTACAGAAGACATAGTTAATGATTGAATATGAGTGACTTAATACTCAGAGGGGTTAAGTAATTTGAGCAAGGGAACAAATTTAATACAGTTTGCGATTTAATTTATGAAACATTCATGGTCCAGAGATGGACTCTGCGTCATTTGCAATGCTCATAAATAAGCACATGTATCAGTTATGGCAATTCAAACAACCAATGGCTTACTAATCCAATGATTTAAGAAAGTAAGTCTGTCTGTCCAATTTTTGATCCTGTTACATGACTTGCTTTCCTCTAGGTTGGTTTCTCTATCCTTGGCCCCAGTATCCTCCACATTTACCTACCAACAGGGAAAAAAGAGCATGTGTCATAGCATAACTGTTTCTTAAAAACTGCCTGGGAAATGGCATACACATGTCTCATTAGCCAGAATAACTCTCATGGGAGGTGTTTGGGGAGAGGCAGCATGGAGTCAGGAGAAAGCTGAGAAATGCAGACCTCAATGAGCAGTCATCTTCCAGAGATTCCTGGTATGAAACGCAGAAAATGAATTTGTTGGTGGGAAACTAACCTTCTCACCAACCAGAAAGATGAATTTTTGCCTCCTTATTTTATAGCAGGACACACTTTATAAGTTCCAGTGTGTTCTGACTCCACACTAAACCATCTCCATGGCAGACAGTCCTTCCATTACTACACTTGGCTCTTTTCTTCAAATGAGTTCAATCTGCTTTTTTACTGGATTTTTAAAATTGACCTATAGAATCTTAGCTAGTTCTAACTTTTGTTGAAGCAAGAGCTACATCTCCTATCTAGACAAATTACTTTTTTGTTAGCCCCCATGAGGCATGCCACCATTTCTCTTTCTCCTGAGTGTGGTTAAAACACACACACACACACACACACACACATTGTACCTTCTAATTCATGTATTTTCCTTCTTAGGGGGATTAATCTACTCCTGGCTCTACTCTCTGGCTTTTAAAAAAAAAAAAGTCTGCATAAAATACTGGTCACTTATCTCTCAGGCTTTGCTCGGTTTCCTTAGTAACCTCCCTAGCAACAGACTTCTTTAAAAAGTAATCTCCAAAAAGTTGCACATGACTGTATTTCTTACAATTATACTAAAAATTGAAAGGAAACACACACAAAAAAACCTCTCATTACAATATATACCAACTTCCCCAGCTTATTGACCAATTTCTGCTCCCATTGATTCTGTCTATCCTCCACATTGCAGCCAGAGCCGTCTCCAACCCCAAATTAGTATGTGTAAACTCCTTTCCACTGATTTCTGCTCTCATTCTGATACAGCTCAAATTTATTTAAGAGCGAACAAAGCCATTGAAAGTGTGTCCTCCCCTCCCCCTCCTATTTCTGGGACTACCACTCCTCTTTGCTCCTACCGCTCTGCCTTGCTGTTCCTCCATCTGCCAAGCTCTTTACATGGACTGCCCTTCCTGCCTGGGCTTCTCTGACCCCAGATTTGTTTACATGACTCATACCTTCTCATATTCACTGACCACCTTAATTATTTTTGAATGGCATTTGGCACTGTCTGAAAACGCAGTCTTTATTTGTTTTGCATGTGTCTCCATGAGAGGGAGGACTTGGTCTTCTTCACTATTTTGTTCCCATCACTGAGCACAGGGTCAGCATTGAATACATTAAAGGGCCAATGACCTACGTACGTATCAGCCCTCCTTGAGTAATTTGCTTGAGAGTGTTGATGAAATGACTGACAGTGGTTAAGGACAAAACCCTGGGCCCATGCCCACCCTGTAAGTAAACACTTACACATTAGGGACCTCCCGCTCCAGATGCAGATTAAGGGAGGAGTTGGGATTCTGCCAGCCAGCCTACACTGACCACAATTAGTCTGCAGAGCTGGGAAAGGCAGTCTTTGTAGTTTCGCTCCCCGCATTCATCCAGACTTCAAGATCATGCATAAAACATGTTCCCTTTAATTTGGGCAAAGTTCAGCATAGGAGAGTTTGAGGGCAATTCATCTTTCAGACAGGTGGTTTTCAGGCTTGTGAAATTGAGCACAGGTGACAAAAAGGGTTTGCATAAGAGGGGAGGAGAGATCCCTTAGTATGTATTTCTTCATGCCCACCCCTTTCCTCATTTCCCAGAAATGGTGCTTGGTGCTCGATAAAGAATATTGGCTCAGGAGGAAGATGCAGATTATTCCAGAGGAAACGAATGTAGTGTATTAAGTCAATAAACATAATTTCTCCCATATTGACTTTCCCCATTAGCTCTTTAATTATCTATTCAAGAGCAGCACTTCTGTACATATCTAAAAATAGACAGAAGCTTGGTCAGGAGAAAAGTAAGGCACCTGTTTTCTCTGTATTTTGATAATGATTCTGATTTGCACATTAGTTTCATGAGACCATTAGGTTTGTACAAACCTTTTCTTTTAAAATTGTGCATCTACAATAGGAAAGGTATGCCCGGAGGTTTACACATTTCAAAAGCATAGTATTGCATTGCTTTTACATTAGACTTTGTAGTTTGCAAAGGCACTTTAATATAAACAATTTGACTTCTATTCCCTGGATACAAATAAGTGATGTTAACATTAAAAAGCAGTTGTGGTAGCTTCTTGCCTTCATTTGCACATGCACTGGCAGCCCCTCCCACCTTGGTGTTTCTGGGAGTCCCAAGGAGATGCTGACCTTGTCTTGCAGCACTGTGTCAGCTGTTGCTATCACAAGATGCCTGTGGTACTGGATTCTTTGGTTAATGCTCTCTGTCCTCTAAATTACTTTAAAAATGAAAAGTGCCTGCAAGTGTCCCTGTTTACCATGACAATGCTGATATCCTTGATGGCCCTTGTGGTGCCAATGGGTGCTGTGAACTCCAGGGGAGTGGAGAGAATGCTTTGGGTTAGCCTATTTTTGCTACATTTTTCCTCCCTTCTTCCACCTCCTGAGCCTCTTGTGTTAACTACATGGATTCTTTGAGTACACTCTCCCATCAGCTCACAAATTATGCTTGCATTAACCCTAGCACTGGGCCCAATTTAGGCCCAAGTGGGAGTCTATCATATATTTTTTCATCCAGTTTCCATGACAACTCTACTAGGTAGATAGGGGAAAGCATTACTGGTCCTACTTTGTATATTAGAAACTAAAATAGAAAGAAGTTGAGTCATTTTGAAAAAAAATTTTTTTTAAATAATTATAAAGAATTATTGGGTTAAAATAGGGAATCAGATGCCTTTCTATGTGAGTCTATGTTTTTCTTGAGCCGGATGCAAGGGTCGTTTCTTTCCCAAGTTCCTGTCCAGATGGATTCAAAGAAAGAAGCCACGGACAAAAGGTGGTAGATGAAAAGGGTGGACATTTATTGGAAGCAAATATAGACTCTCACAAAGGGAGGTGGTCCCAAGGGGATAACCCACCACGCTCTATTTTTGCTAAGAGTTATAAAGGCTGCAATTCTTTGTTTCTTGATATTCCCTTCTTATTGGTCACTCTTTTACAGATTATCGCCTTCAAAGCCCAAACCCCATGTGGTGCCTCTCTCCCCTTTCTCTCCCCATTCAGTGTGACATTTTTGAGACACTGAGAAGTCCCCTCTTTCTCTGCTGTTGCTTGAGTAGACATAACTCCAAAAGGACAATAGCGTGGCCCAGGCTACATTTGTTTCCTCTGGTGACTTGATACTTGGTCACACATCATTTTCCCCTGGAATGGCCTCTGTTTCTTAGCTTTGACCCATGGAGTATGAACACTTTGCTAAATTTTTGAACCATCAGGACATAATGCTCTGTCTGGAAACCAGTGAAGGTGGCTTTGCCTCCTTTATCTCAGTCTTGGAAGTTGGACATTCTATACAAAACACCCCATGGGTGATGTAATATTTATTTATTTTTAAATTGTATATCTTTTTTTTTTCTTTTCTTAAGTAGTGTTAACATATTGCAGGTTCTTTAAAAAATATATATTTTATTGATTTTTTTTACAGAGAGCAGAGGAGAGGAATAGAGAGTTAGAAACATTGATGAGAGAGAAACATCTGTCAGCTGCCTCCTGCACACTCCCTACTGGGGATGTGCCTACAACCAAAGTACACACCCTTGACTGGAACCAAACCTGGGACCCTTGAGTCTACAGGCAGATGCTCTATTCACTGAGCCAAACCAGTCAGGGCAAATTGTATGTCTTCTTTATAAATGAAAAAAAAAAATGAGTTCAGGTAATTTTAATAATCTAGTTAAGACTCACATGAGGAAAAAAATAAAGTTTTTCTCTCCAGATGAGTAAACTAAGACAGGTTCAATGTTTTCCTCCCAATAACAACAAAAAGTAACAGTTTGGGGAATATAACTCTGATTCCCAGTTCCCAGTTCTCATCAATAAGCACAGTCAACACCCTGCTCTCTTGCTCTGACTGCTGTATTTACATGCCCCAATTCTCCTATTTAATCTAAATTGCATGTGTATTTAAATCTAAGTTGTATTTAGCATCTCCAGAAGAACGCTTTAATTTATAAATTATTTCTAAAGAGCTCTGAGGAGAGGTTATTGAACGGCTGTCTTGAGGACACAGGTGCAAAGGTAGCACAAAGATTAAATGATTGGCAAACTTGATATGTTTTTTCTTAATCTTGGATGATGGCTTCTGAAAGAGGAAGCCCATTTAGCCATATGGCTTCAAAGGCATAATCTAGAACAGAAAAATAAGTAAGAACTCTCCAGTATATTGAACTGTACCAAACAAGATAGTTTGGCTAGGTAAAAGCAGATTTCCAGATACTGAAATCTGTGTCTGACACATATGAAAAACACAGTAAACACTTGCTACATAAATAAGACTGATCACTTTGCTGAGAGTTGTAAATGATAATGAATTGTTGAATGAGGAGCTCTTCAAAATGCCCTCTAAAATTGATTTCTGTTTAGTTTTATGCCTGTAAGATTTTAGATTAAACAGTTCTTTCCATTTTTTTGAGAACTTTAAGCATAAGGGCTTAATCTGAAGACAAGATTTCTCTATGGATACAGCTCCATAAAATTGGCTTTTCACCCTTTTCTGAGAAAATAGTGCTTGAGTTTACTGTGCTAAACATAATCTGCAAATCTAATAAGACATTTGCTCAGGACTGCCACTTTGTCAATATCTTTACTTTGAATATGATTGGTTTCTTAATTATTTTTCAAAGACTTAATTTTTAGAGCAATTTTAGATTTACAATAAAATCGAGAGGAATATACATAGATTTTTTCCATACACCCTCTACCCTCACACATGCACAGCCTCCTCCATTATGAACATCACTTACCAGAGTGGTACACTTGTTACCAAGGATGAACCTACATGGATTCATTATACTCACTATAGTCCATAATTATCTTGGGATTTACTCTTGATGTTTTGGGTTTTGACAAAGGTATGATGACATATATCCATCATTATAATATCATGTACAGTATTTCCACTGCTCTAAAAATCTGTGTCTCTTACCCCAGAAAACCACTGATCTTTTTACTGTTGCCATAAATTTGTCTTTTCCAAAATGTCATAGAGTTGGAATCAAACCCTATGCAGCCTTCTTAGTTTAGGTTCTTTCACTTAGAAATATGCGTTTAAGGTTCCTCCATGTCTTTCATGGTTAGATGGCTCATTTTCTTTAATGGCTGAATAATATTTCATTGTCTGGATATAGCACAGTTTATCTATACACCAACTGAAGGACATCTTTGTTTGCTTCCAACTTCTGGCCATTATAAGTGATCTGCTAAAAGCATCTGTATGCAGGTTTCTCTGTGGACATAAGTTTCAATTCCTTTGAGAAAATTCTAAAGATTGTGAAAGCTGGGTTGTGTGGTAAGAGTATGTTTAATTTGGTGAGATACTATTATACTGTCTTCCAAAGTTGCTATACCATTCACAGTCCCACCAGAAATGTTGGTTTACTCAATATATTAAGATTTTGTATTTTTCATTCCAGTTTTTCTTTTACCTTTGTTTATTTATGTTGAACATGGCTAGAAAGGTCATCAATCAGTTTATCTCCCTGGATTCAGGCAGAGTAGGGATTGAATTTAGACTGATTGGGTCATACAAATTTTTATCACAGCAATCTCGTGGTTTCTTAGTTGTATAATTTTAAGTTTCATAAGTACTTACAAGTGTGAGGTACAAAGGGACATGTTCTTGCTTTGTTCTAAGACCCCATCTTTAACCTGTATCATTTAAAGTCTTTCAAATAGGTAATATATTATTTTTATATAGAACTTAAAAGATGAGTGTGTAATATCTTCTGATAGTTATCCGTATGTATCATTCCAAAATTTTTTACTTTTACCTTACTTTTTTCTTACTAATGATATAATGTGTACATTCTTATTTTATTCTATATTAAAATGCATTCAATTTTAAGTTGCATTCAATTGACTTTATTAAGCTTTCAATGCCACTACCATGCTTCTGAGTTAGAATAATTTTTATCATTTTCACAAGATTTTTTTTTAAAAGTCTGCCTTTAGGTTCTTTGAAACCTGGCATTAATAGCTAAAACACATTATTTTGATTCTTATACAGAACCTTCTTTATCTTTAATACATGGTAAAATTTTATTATACTTTCTGGATGCAATTAGGACAATATATGAAAAATGTCTGCAAGAATAATGGTTGAGTGTATGACATGGAATATATGCCACAGTCATTTTAGATTCAAGTCAAAATGGGAAATTCTAATTAGATAAAGGTCAGCTTTCCTAAGCAGATGAGTCAGTAAAGAAGCAATAGCTTATTCCATAATATTGATACTATGGCTAAAATATATGTTATTTTTTTCTTTGAGTTCTATATGAAACTTTTAGTATTTTACCTTACATACTAATGGAAAAATAGAAAGAGCACATATCTAATTTGACTTTGCATAGCCCAAAGTATATAGGATCATCCCTCCCTGTAATCAGTTTGATTGTGGGAATGCATGCCTTCTTGTTCTGTCCATACAGATCCAAAGACTGGTCAATAAATTATCAAGTATCTACTTTGTGCTTGGTATTTTCACATTTGTGTTGAAAATCTGATGTCATCAATTAGGATTTTAAAGGTAATCTTGCCAGACAAAGGTACTAAAAAAATAACCATCAGTCCACGTCTGATTTAACATTTTTAACACATATGTATTAAGTATTAAGTATTAACTATTTCCTATATACTGTGTATATGAAGAAAAATTAGTAAGTCTGTGTTGCCCAAGGATTAGCTATGTGTTAGAGGTAGTTTTAGTTGGTAGTGTGTTGAGATGGTATTAAATAATAATGAATCATACCTTGGGCAAGGTCTTTTCACTTGTGTCCCACACCTGATTATTATCAGAGAATGTTTCAGTTTCATGTCCTTATAACATCAGCTGACCCCTAGGACTGACAAATCTCTCTCTCTCTCTCTCTCTCTCTCTCTCTCTCTCTCTCTCTCTCTCTCTCTCATTAATCCACACCCAGAGATATTTTTCCCATTGAGTTTTTGAGGCACTGGAAGACAGTGGGGAGGGGGGCAGAGAAAGAAGGAGGAGGATGAAAAAGTGAAACATCCATGTGAAAGAGCCATATCATTTGTATGCACCTTCTGTATGCACCCCAACCAGGGTAGGGAAGCAAACCTGCAACTCAGGTACGTGCCCTTGAACCTGAGACTCTCTGGTGCATGGGCCCATACTCTAACCACTGGCCAATGTTGGCCAGTTCTGGGCTTTCCCTTTGGTGAGAGTAAGAGATGGATTATCTTTTAAGATCAATTAATTTAAGCTAAAATTTAAAAGAAATTTTAGTTAAAGGAACACTAACAACATAGGTGATCCACCTATATGGCAAAATGTGTAGATGGTGACACATATTCCTGGAGTAGGGAAGCACTGCACAATTGTATCTTTTCTTTTGAGGAGCACCATTTGTGTTATTTTGCATGGAACAAACTTTTGTTTCTGAATGCTTCTTTTCCAACTGCTATTTACACCTCTATTCCAACTGCTCCATTTTACACTATTGGTTATAGGGGGATAAAAATCATGACCATCCTAGGATCTGTGCTATTTCAAAAATGGGACATAAGTGGTAGGAAAAGGTTATATAAAAATACAAAATTAAAAGGAAAAAAAATAAGAGCCAGTCTCTGCCTCTAGTACATTTCCATCAAACATGAGAGCTGAATGTGCCCCGTGACCTTGTTCTATGATGCACTACATGATGGTTGTGCATTATAAAATTATAGGGTTCGCTCCCTTTTCAGTTATAAAATCATTTAATCAACCATACTTTGGGAACTTTCAGGGGGTAGATAAGGCAACAGGTTATTTATACAGTTATATGTTATTTCAGGTTACAAATGTGTTGCTGAATCAGGAAACCACCCAAAAACACAAAAATCAAACACTTAACAAATCAGGCCTCCATAGATATTTACTGACTGTGGTTTTCTGCTCTCCATAATGGAAAAGAGCAGTGTCCTTCTGTCTTTATCATGAAGAGAATAAGTGGCAGGAATGAGGATCAGACTCAGAAACCATGATACCTGGAGCATTGCTCTTTCACACACAGAAGCAGCATGCATGCCACTCCCAGGCAAACACTGCAAATGGAAACAAGAAGCAGAGGAGAAATCCCTGGACTCCTACTTAGGAGGCCAAGCTGTGTAACCTTTGGCAACTCATTTAACTTGCTGGAACCTCAATTTCCTCAGCTGTCAAGTAGAAAAGTTAATATTTTCCTTGTTTGGCTTCTAGATTTGCTCTGAGACGTAAAGAAAATGCTGTGTATGAGAGAGATGTGAAATTCTGACCTGCTATACAAATGTAAGGCATTATTATAATTACATAGGGGCAGGCAAAGATATGTTTATAGTTGATTATATGGAAAATATATATAATACAAAAATAAATAATGATACAAGACTAAACTGCAATTCATGTACTCACAAATGTAAACCTACTTTTGTCCACCCCTGTATATTACCAGACTTCCTTTTGTGATGTGGATCATTGAGTTCTATCCTGATGCTTAGCCCATAATCTCCCACATTTGTTCTCCTGTGTCTATGCTTCTTCCATCCTGAGGGACGCAGAAGATTGACAGCTATGCTGTGTACATTGATATTTGGCAGAGAGTCCTCTCCTACCTCTTTCTCTCTCCTGGGACTACTTGCAAGGGACCCTCTACTGGATTTACTGCCTGAGGCAGGTTTTTGTCAACATCATCTGCTCTGTTCTCATGAAATAAAGGGAGCTGAAGTATGTCAAGCAGAAGAGTCAGGATCCCACAGGCATCTGGGCATGACTTCTTCTTTGCCTTGAACCCTGATGGCAGATGGATGAAAGTATGGGTTGTCATTGCACTTTGAATAAGCTTCTGTTATGGCACACATTACATTGTACCAATTTCTTATGTTTAGGCTTGTCTTCTGCAACTGATCTAAAGAGAAGAGGTTTTATTTCTATCACCTCAGCACCCTACTCAGGGTCTGCTATGTAGCAGTCACTCGTATTTGGGGTGTAATAAAAATATGGGAAAGAAAAAGACAGGGCGAGAGGGGGGATGGGAAGAATGAGTGACTTTACCTTATCCCTGTGGAATGGGTGATTGCTTTTAATCACCCCCAAAGGCAGAGCTGTAATTTAAATCTTGATTTTAGCCCATAGGTATATAAGAAGGATGTGTTAGTTTCCTAGATGGTAAGATAACTGTGATAATTGTTGGTCCAAAGATATAAGATTTTTTCCCCTTAGAATTCATTTTGACTATAAGTTTTTTCTTTTGGTTTAAATTTTTTTATTCTTAAGTGAGTGCTATTTACATGAATGGTTAATAAACATAAATGGCAGTTTCAAAATGTCTTAATCAGTTTTTCTTTGGACTATGGGATTATTTTGTTTTCTAGCTCCAAAATGCCAAAAGGAAAAATATAATACTTAAAAAAAATCTAGACAATCTTGCCTTTGATTTCAGATCTGGGCACTTCTTCTTGTACTGCAATTAGAATCAAGCAAATCATTAAGCATTTCTAAGAGGATATCATATGTAAATTTAAATAGCTTATATTTTTAGTTCACTCTTCCCAATTTTAAGCCACTGCACCACACATAAAAAGGCATTTCTAGGTCAAGTGTTTACCTAAAACATTTCTTGCTACACTTTTTGCTGAGATAAAAATTTAACATTTATCCTGTCTCTTCAGGTAGCTGCATTTGAAATTCTATATACTAATAAAATAAAATAAAAATGAAGGAAGAAAAAAAAAGGAGCAAGGAGACAGGAAGAGAAAGAAAATAGGGAAGAAATTTTTACTTAGATCCTTAGAGCAGCAATCAGGAAATGTATTGGAGACAAGACTACAATGCTATGAGAAATCAGACTGGAAAAATCTTGCACAGGCATTAAAAAAATCTCAATAGAATATTTGTTTTTCTGTTATATTCTAAGAACCTCTAAGAAATGGCTCTATTTATTTTTTTTTCTTTATGGTAAAATATTCACCATCAGCTCTTTCCATTGCATTTGATGTTTAGACATTGCTTATTTTCCTCTAAAGACTTTAGTACAGCCTTATTAAAATTACTCTTATCAACACTAAATGATGATTTCCCTAAAAGCTAGCTAGCCTTGTATGAGCACTGATATTTCTCTGGGGTCAGGAACCATGTATTTTTTTATCTTTTTATCAAAGGCCTTGTATAGTAGTTGGTATGTAGTAGACGCATGCTAAAATATTTGATGAAAAATGCATGAATGATTGAATAATATATGTATGACAAAGTTCAAATTTACACCAAAACAATGGCCTAAATATTTAATTTAATTGAAAATGATAAATGTCTACTGTATGCCTACCATGGTTTAAACACTGAATTTAACACTGGAAATTATATAAAATTAATAAGTTTCTGATATTCACAGAACAGTTTTAATATCAGCCACATATTATATCATACCTTTCATCAGCATCAATTTTTACTTTGATATAATTATATTGTACATTTATTACTAAAAATGTTATGATTAACCTCACTAATTGTCAAACCTTTTATTCAGTTTTTAGAAACTCTTAGAAGAAAAAGTCTTTATGTGTAAAAGTTTTTACCCAAACATTATACCTTCTTTTACTGATACAGCAGAACCTTTATAATTTTGAATAACATATGGAGCATAAAGCACTTTCATTTTCATTTGAAAAATGGTTAATTTTGTTAGGCCCTGACTGTTGAGGAACCAGATGTCAAGGTTGTGGTCAATTAGGACAATGGGTCAGACTGAGAGTAATATTCAAGTCTTTATTCACTTACTGTGACAGAGCAAACAGGAGACAAAAGGTGGCTCTGGTTCCTCAGTATTTCCTTTTATTCGCATGGAACATTACCAGGCAAGGTCAGGTGGATTAGTGCAATCGGGTCTGGGGGTGGGGGAGTCTTCCTACTGTTGAGGATCCCAGAACCCAAAGCTCCTGCCTTTTATAGACTTAGGAGTGAGGGTGGGGTAGGGTGTATGTATAAAGAATAGGAGTGGAAAGGTACCAAATTAAAGTGGAGAAATGTACCTCATCCCAGGCCAATAAGGAGACCTCTGCATGAAGGTGCCTAGAATAGGGATGCAGATACATAACATAAAAGCATGACTGGCTGGCTCAGGGATGAGGGCTTGAGTCCTTGACTACAACTGTCTCCTAAAAACTGCAAAGCATTGGCTGTGCACCAACTCTGGTGTGGGGAGGGGGAGCTTCCACCCATGAGACCTATGAGGCAAAGCTTTGTAATCACCTATGGTTGGGCCAGACAGGTCACGCATAGGATTTTGGGCTGGAGCCAGACTCCTCCCTGTCCCTCTGTCTTCCCTCAGCTCTTCATCACTAGGGGTTATACTGTGAAGCTCCCTTCTGTCAGTGTCACTCTGCCTGGAATGCTATAGCATGTGGCTCAAAAATGTCATTCTTTTCCATACACTGACTATCTTTCTGATCTCATAGTCAATTACCCTCTGCCACTGCTAACCTTTATTTCCACATTATATCAGCCAAATGCTACAAAAAGAAACACAAAACACACAACTACAACAACAACAACAAAAAACAGAATACAATACTATCCCACGAGTTCACTCAGCACTGTCCAGAATTAAAATACCCTTACCTGTAATTTCTTGCCCTCCTTCCACTCATGCACAAAAATTGTTTTCCATCCATATTTTAGAATATTGTTTCCTTAAATTATTTACTGTGTCTCCCCATGACCAAATGCTACTCCCTTGTCCTGACCCATCCCTCCCTTGGCTTTTCAAAACCGAGTTCTATGTTATTGTCACATTTTGCTTTCTTTGCTTTGTTCCTGCTGCTGGGTTCCAGCCTTTGCTGGAGCCATCAAACTTGGCTTACTAGAGGTCTGAGCTGTCCAACCACAACTTGGCCATGAGTATTTTCTTGGCAACCCTTCTTGTTCATCCCTCATTGGATTTCTGGCTCCCTTTCTTCAGAGGCAGATTCAGGCTTAAGCCATCCATCACTTACCTTTTCCACACCTCTCTTCACAGATGTCAGCTTTCTCTATTCCTTCAGCGAGATGTGAGCTCTCCATCTACCGCTTGTACATCCTTGGTGATTCCCTGTAAGAGAAAAAGTGGTGTCTCTCTCTAAAATCAACACAGCACCTTTAATAATGTACTATCTCAGCGGTTTTCAATTGGTGTGCTGCAAGAATTTATAAGGCATGCATAACTGACTATTTAGTCAGGGATACTGACCTCTTTTCTCTTAGATTGTCAAATTTTAGAAAATGACAACAGCCAGCACAACAGTAGCCATCTGGTGTGAATGAATTAAAATTATACCCATTTTTCATCAGATCGACAAAAAAAAAAAAATCATAGGTTTTCTGGTGTGTCACAGAATTTTACTAATTAGGTTTTGTTGTGCCATGAGATAAAAAAGCTTGAAAATAACTGTGTTATATATAGCATAATAATAAAGAACATGAACTTTTTATATTAGGAAAGCTGAACTTGGAAACTACCTTCACATTTAAATTAAAAACTAATCTGATTGAGTAACAGAATCTGGATTTACACTCAAATCTGAAACAATTCAGAAAAAGACAACGAAGAAGACAGGTGAATATATGAACAATTATTTTAAAGATGCTGGAATGTGGTTACAAAAGATAGCCCTTGAAGGGCCACACATAAGATAAGCCCTGTGATTGCCCAGGCTTAATTCAGACTTTCCAGGCTGCAGTTCAGGAAATGGGAATTCCGGGGGAAACCAGCCGACTCTGAGTTGAAAAGATGAGTAGAGAGTTCAAGAAATCTGACATGGCTTGGCAGAGAAAGATATAGAAAAATGGATGATATAAAGAAGGCCAAAGTCAAAAAGCATGCCAAAAGAAATGAAGAGAGTACCAGGAAGCTGATGGGACATCTAGCAGTCCAATGGGCAAAATCAGAGTTCCTGAAGTGGAGGGTAGGGCAGTGAGGCCACAGATCCAAGCCCAGCAAACCCCCAAAGCAACATATATGAGCACAACTAACCCAAGGCACATCATGATCAAATCCCTCAAAACTTGAGTAAAGAGAAAATTATAAAAACAGCCAGAGTTAATAAAGATACATTTTGTACAAAGGACCACATTTAAGGATGATAGCAGATTTTTTCCTTGAAAACAATGCAAGCAAGAAGAAAATATGACAGTATCTTGACAACATGAAAAGAAAGAAAAAATAGCTAGAATTCTATGTCCAACAGAGATATAATTAATAAGTGCAGGTAAATTAAAATCACTTTCAGACACATGGAAGCTGAAATAATTCATCATCAGTGTATTACACTATGAGAAATATTAAAAGAAGTTCTTCAGGGAGAACAAAAAATAAAAGGTGGAAATCTGTGCATTTGCTTTGATGCTATGATCCTGTATGCTGTAAATCTTACTGAAGCCAAACTCTTGTGCAGCATATTTTTTTTCTTCTGGATCATTATAGTCTGCTTGGCATATTTCTTTTCGTCCCTGACACTTTTCAAAGTCCCAAAGATTTTGTTGATATTGTGTCACCCATGCCAAGTATACCTGTTTTTGGCAAAGCAGCCCACCATGCGTAAACTCTCTGGGATATTCATGGTATTGTAAATTCATTGAAGGTCACCATCTACAAAGAATGAGCGATTGTATGGTATTAGGATCATATTTTATAATGTGTATAGGATTAAATAACTTTTTCTTCCATGGTGTATTTGTCAGTAGGTTCTGGATGATACTACTTTATTTACACTCAATAAAGATGAAGATGAGGGGAACAAAAGATGGAAATCTGAATCTATACAAATGAAGAGTACTGGGAATAACAACCATGTGGGTAAATACATGACTGTCTTCTTATTAAGTCTCTTTAAAAGATATTAACTCTTGAAATAAAATTAAGAGCAATGCATTGTGGGTTTTATTAACATAGCTGTAAGTCAAATGTATGACAACAATAGCATTAAGACCAGAAGGAGAAAAAAATTATACTATTCTTAGATTCTTACACTATGCATTAGTGTTATAATATCACTTAGAGGTATACTATAATATGTTGAGGAGATATACTATAAACTATAATGTAAACTAAATTATAAAATGAAAGAAATAAAAGGGAATCATAAATATTGTTCTGGGACTCTAAAAGAAGGTAGGACAGAAAATAAAAAGGGAATAGAATGAGATGGGACAAACAGAAATCAATTAGCAAGATGGTAAACTTAACTATGTCAATAATCACATGGAATGTAAAGGATCTAAATAACCCACTGTGAGAGGAGAGATTACTACATCTGGTTAAAAAAAAGTTAGACTCAACTTTATGCTCACTTAAAATAAAATATACCACAAATGAATCTTCAGGCCCAGATTGTTTCACTGGTAAATTTTGACAAATATTTAAGGAAAGAATAATATCAATAAAATACGAACTTTTTTTGTAAAATTGAAGAAGAGGAAATAAATAACTTTCAAACTCATTGAGTGAATGAAACCAGTCATAGATGCTTATTACTATTACATATATAAGGAAATCTACCTGGGATGATTAGGGAAGCTTTATATTTTCTTCCAGTAAAAACTTGTTGATTTTAAATTTATTTCAATTGACTACACAATGCTGTAGCTTTAAATGATGCCTAATATCTTTTCTTTTAGTACTATAAGCAGTATATTTTAACCAAAAGAAATGTCCAGCAAAAGAACAAATATTAAAATATATTATGAGAAGAATATCAGAAATGAATCCACTAAATATCTAAAATAATTCTAAAATCTTGATTTATTTATCACTCATTGGGAAGACTTTTAAATGTTATTATAAAAATAAAGTGATTTTTCTTGATAGAAATTTTGTATATCATTTCTTTAATTCAGGTTACTCTAATTACCGTTTAGCTAATGAACCCTTTAAGCTTCATTTGCATAATTGGTGCCAATTTTGACAAGGGGAATTTCTCCTGCTGGGATAAAAGCATCATCACCCTCACCCATAGAGTGATTATTTGGTTTGAAACTAGCATGGACACACCAGTGAACAGAAAGACTTGTCATTCTGAAAACACTATCTTGTCATTCTAGGTTTCGAAATCATTAGATAGAAAGTAGCTATTATGATAAACTACAGGACTTTGTAAAATAAAGAAAAAATGAAAAAAGAATCAGGAACTTACTAGAAATCAGAGCTCCAGTAGTCAGGGAAGTTTGGGGAATATGAAATTGATTAAATACCGATCGTGTGCTGGGAAGAGTCTACAAAGAGCTTAATATGCTTTGTTACATTTATCCCTGAAGGATTTACTAAATGCTTACTGGGCTACACGTTGTGTTCCAGGCACGATGCTAGTTAAGAAGCCCATAATACCAGTGCTATTTTGTTTGTTCTTTCTTGCAAAACAAACTTTTTGGTTACAGGTCCTGGGACTCAAAACATGATTGATGTTAAGGTTACTCTACCTATACTCAATGTCATAACTAGTAATGTCATAACTAGTAATGAAGGTCATTACTAGTAATGAAGCTTTCATTTCAATGGCATCTTCAGATGAACTGAACATTATGTTTTCAAAATGAACTACCTTGTTTTAGAATTTGAGGACATTTTTATATGTTATTGTTTATATGTTGGTGACTCTCAAATCACTATCTCCATAGCAGCTATGGCATAGCTCCAACTTTGCTTTTGAGATCCATAGCCAAGTACTACATTGGCTAGAGACATCTTTGTTCAGCTGGGTATCTTGTACAATGCTAGCCTTGTACTAAGCACTTTCTAGAATATAACCTGATTGCTTGGGGCAATAAAACAGTGTTTACGTAAAATAGATTACTGGCCGAAACCGGTTTGGCTCAGTGGATAGAGCATTGGCTTGCGGACTGAAAGGTCCCAGGTTCCATTCCGGTCAAGGGCATGTACCTTGCTTGCTGGCACATCCCCAGTAGAGGATGTGCAAGAGGCAGCTGATCGATGATTCTCTCTCATCGATGTTTCTAACTCTCTCTATCTCTCTCTCTTCCTCTCTGTAAAAAATCAATAAAATATATTTTAAAAAATAGATTACTGGACAAAATTAATACAAAACTAAGCAGTCTCTCAGACAGAAGAGGTAACTAACAATCAGTATAAACCCCTGCATTAAAACTATAGTGATTCAGAATGATTATGCAGGTGTGAAAAATTGATCTAGACCAACTATTTTTCTCTATCTGTCTTATATAAATGCAACTAAATCCAGGTATTCTATAAAATATATTGTTCTGTGAAGTATAATAATCACTGCATTTGATTATTATAGGGATGAGTCAGAATATAAAACCAAGCTGACATTTCCTTTTGAAACCCAGTTTCCTCCTGGAATTGCTATGTAGATTAAATGTGATATAACAAAATCATTGATAACAATGTTCCTTTATAATACATCATATGTTTGAGTAAAGCAGAGGTTGACTTTTTAAATTTAGATTAATAAATTAATCTTAGTCCTATCACTGGATGGAAAGTATAGCCATTATAACAAACTAAAGGAATATTTAAAATAAAGAAAAAAATTTAAAAAAAATCAGGAACTTGCTGGAAATCAGAGCTCCAGTAGTCAGGGAAGTTTTGGGGAATTTAACATTTATGAAATAGTGATCATGTGCTAGGAAGAGTGTGCAAAGAGCTTAATATGCTTTATTACATTTATCCCTGAAGGATTTACTAATGCTTACTGGGCTCTACACATTGCATTCCAGGCAAGATGCTAGTTAAGAAGCCTGTAATATATATCAGTGCTATTTTGTTTGTTCTTCCTTCCAAAAAAACTGAATATTGGAACTTGAAGTAACTTGCCTGGGATTGTGCAGCCTATGCCAGTCAAAAATTGAACCTGGGTTTATTTTACTTTAAAGTACATCCTCTCAATTCTTGCACAAAGCTCTCATCTGTCTGCATTCATTGATATTTTCCCAGTAGACAGTCCAAGTGAAGAGCATGGTTTTTAGAGGGGGGGGGTATGAATTTAAATTCTGATTTCATGAATTATTAACTTAATAATAATTGATAAGTCCAGCCTCCTGGCTCTCAATTTCTTGACTAGTGTAATGAGTAATAAAATGCCCAATTTATCTGGCTTGCAGTGATGATTCCATGAAACAATGTGTGAAAAGTGTGTGATATATTATCTTGTGTTCAGAAAAAAATGTTATCATATTATTTTAAAACTTTGATGTCTTTATTCTTCATTCTAAGCATCTAACACACTGTGTATTATGTTATAGACAGTCAAGAAATGCTTGCAGACGAAGTAATGACTAAATGAGTGATTGGATTATATAAGGCATTCAAAGGCCATGCATCCCTCACAGTAGTTTTCTCATTCAAATAGACCAGAAAGGCTTCTACATTGATCCAAGGTAACATTAGTAATGCTTCACCTTGTATTTTAAAAAAGTCTATCATATCAGAGCATACAGCAGAAAATGAGCACAAAACCACATCCAAACTAGCACCCAAGAAAATAATTCATTATTCCAGAATGAAACAGCTCATTAGCAGAATTATCAGAGGTGTGTTTGAGTGGGCTTTGATTTTATAAAATAATTCATAGAAAAACATACATTAAAGAAAAACTTCTCAGATCTTTCTATCTTGATCTATAAATTTAATGCAATCCCAAACAAAATGTCAGCAAGTTATTTTATGGATATCGACAAACTGATTCTACAGTTTATATGGAGAGGCAAAAGACAGAATAATCAGTCAATATTGAAGGAGAAGAACAAAATTAGAATGACCCTACCTGACTTTAAGACTTATTATAAAATGGCAATAATCAAGAATCAAGATAGTGTGGTATTGGTGAGAGAATAGACAATTAGGTCAAATGAACAGAATAGAGAGCCCAGAAACACCCCTTTATATAGTCAGCTGATCCTTGACAAAGGAGCAAAGGTTATACAATGGAACAAAGATAGTCTTTGGTGCTGGAACAACTAAAAATTCACATGCAAAAAATAAAGTGAATCTAGACATAGACCTTAAACCCTTCACAAAAGTTAACTCAGAATAGATCATAGACTTAAATGTAAATTGAAAAACTATAAAACACCTAGAGGATGACAGAGGAGAAAATGTAGATGACTTTGGATATGGTGATACCTTTATAGGTACACCACTAAAAGTACAATCCATAAAAGAAATAATTGATGTGCTGGACTCCATTAAAATTAAAATTCTGTGCTATGAAAACAGTGTCAAAAGCATGAAAAGACAACATTTGCAAAAACATATGTGATATATGACTATCTCAAATATACAAAAACCTCTTATAATCCTATATAATAAAAGGTTAATATGCAAATCATCCCCTGGACCAGTTTCCAGCGGACAAGGTCAGCCAACCACCACATCCCCTCTACCTGGCCGGTCTGGCCCAATCAATCCCAATTGGGACAGGTAGGCTGGCCAGACCCCATCTGTGCATGAATTTGTGCACTGGGCCTCTAGTTTAACAATAAAAAAAAACACCCAATTAAAAAATGAGCCAAAGATTTTACCAGATACGTCACCAAAGAAAATATACAGATGGAAAATAAGCATAGGAAAAGATGCTCCACATCATATGTCATCACAGAAATGCATATTGAAACAAGGAGATACCACTACCCACCTATAAGAATGGCCAAAACCTAAGACACTGACAACACCAAATGCTGGGGAGGATGCAGGATGACAAGAACTCTCACTCATTACTGGTGAGAGTACAAAATGGAATAGCCATTTTAGAAGATAGTTTGGTGATTTTTTACAAAACTAAATGTATTCTTACCATAGGATCCAGCAATCATAGTATTTGGTATTTACCTACCCAGAAGTGTTCAAAATATATGTTCACACAAAATCCTGCACATGAATATTTATGACAGCTTAATTTCTAATTGCCAGAACTTGGAAGCAAACAAGATGTCCTTCAGTAAGTGAATAGATAATTAAATTGTGTTACATCCAGACAATGGAATATTATTAAAAACTAACTAACTAAATAAATAAATAAATAAGCTATCAAGTCATGAAAGTCATGAAGGAATCTTGAATGCATATTATTAAATGAAAGAAGCCAACCTGAGAAGTCTAATATTGTATGATTCCAACTATATAATATTCTGGAAAAAAGTAAAACTCTGGAGAGATATAGTAAAAAGATCAGTGACTATCAGAAGTTGAAAGAGGGGGAGAGAATTAATAGGTAGACAAGAGAGGATTTTTAGGGAAGTGAAAATGGGTTAGGGTTAGGGTCTGATTTTCCTAGCTGGTTCCTATATTAGATCCACCATACTCATGGATTAAGAGGAGAGGAGTTATTTTTTAATAAAAATTATAAACTATTTTTGGAAAAAGAATGAATAAGAGCCTGAATAAGTTTAAAAAAAAGGGGGGGGAGGGTGTATGTTATATATTATTCTGTTTTAATAAGAAGTAAAGATGAGCCGAAACCGGTTTGGCTCAGTGGATACAGCATTAGTCTGTGGACTGAAAGGTACCAGGTTTGATTCCCGTCAAGAACATGTACCTTGGTTGCAGGCACATCCCCAATAGGGGGTGTGCAAGAGGCAGCTGATCAATGACTCTCATTTATGTTTCTAACTCTCTATCCCTCTTTCTTCCTCTTTGTAAAAAAATCAATAAAATATATATTTTTTAAAAATAAAAAAAGAAGTAAAGTTGAAAAAATAGTCTCTTTCATAGAATGTAGAGTCTCTTGTTTCATTCAAAACAATAAAGATGTATTTATAATGTGTGCAAAGTAATTTCTTACTCAGAAGCCAAGGCTAAGCAATATCATAGATACAGATAGCTGACATACATATGTCTTAAAAAGTACCTCATTGACCTTCCTGATACACCCTGTAAACATCATGCTATATTCATCTCAGAAATTTGGGAAGTAGTATAATGGATTGTTTAAAAGCATGGATTCTGGGGTCATGTACTCATCTTTTGTTTGTTTTTTATTTAACTTATTGGGGTGTCATTCATTAATAAAATTATATAGGTTTTAGGAATATAATTCTACCATACATTATTTGTATATTGTGTTATGTGTTCACCACCCCAAGTCTCTTTCTATCACCATTTGTCCCCCTATACTCTCTTCTACCTTCCCCAGCCCCTTTCCCTTTCACAGCTGTCAGGTTGTTCGCTATCTGTGGGTCTGTTTTTATTTTGTTGGTTAGTTTATTTACTCTTGATTTAAATCATGGCACTACCATTTTCCAGTTCTGTGATCTTTCAGAAGTTATTTAACCCATTTAGCCTACTTATTTTTACAATTGAAATGAGATTACCTACTGTGTAAGATTTTTCTAAATTGAGAGTTAATGAGCTAGCTCATGCTTAGAATTTTAGGAAAATGTCCAGCAGTTACTCCATGAATATTATCTCTTAGCTGTGCTGGATCTAGAATATTTTTCCTCTGTTTTATTCCTTGGCAGTGAATTTCTTTATCTTAAAGGAATAGATTAACTCTACTCTTCCTTGAAGTCTTGCCTACAGTTTTTCTGAACATCTTCCCTTGGTCTTACTGCATTTACTGCCTAATCTTATAAACATCTGCTTTGCATTTCTTCTCTTGCTAAACGTTCAGAGCTCTGTTTGACACGTAGTGGGTCCTCACTGTTTTTACTGAACTTTTTATGAAATACAATATTAAGAAAGAGTGGTGAGGCCATTGCTCAAATTGCAAATCCCTGGTCATCAGAATATATTTATTCTCTTTTGACCGTACCAGACTTTCACATAATGGTCTCCACAGTGTAATTAATTAATATATGTCTATAACCTAATGAATGACCAAGAATTATCAATACAGAATATTAATAAGAAATAATATTATTTGTAAAATACAGGAAGTGTTTTAGTCTATGATTAAAGTTATTTTCACTGTTGTTAATAATATTCTTCTCTATTGACATTTTTGTTTTTTGGGGAAAAAACTTCAAACCACTTAAATATTTACTGTCATGATCTATATTTGATTTCCCTCTGTAAATAAAATTGATAGCTAAAAAGATAAGAAGAGAGAGAGAGAATAAAAAGAGAATATGAGAAAATGAGAATGAATGAGATCTGGGGAGGAGTGGGGGGGAGTCTTGTATGTGCCTGATGTTTGGTTATTTCTAGAGATTTGTTTGAAAGTTCACATTCAGGGTTAATCTGTGGCTGTACCTATAATACAGTATTACAAAAACATCCCACTCAGACTTAATCCTCACGGGGGACAGCGAATGAGCATCTGTTGAATTAAATCCTCTGAACTGAGTTGGAAATCCTTCTGTAACTCTTTTATGGAGAGCCCCTGAGTCATTTTTCAGACCTAAGCCATCTAAGTTTGAAAAGCCTAATGAATAGTAGCAATTGTGTCTTCTAATGCCTTGTCTATGTTTATTCTATGCCCACCTTTCTACTGCTCTTATGAACACTCTTTTAACTGTATTTCTTAATCTCACAAGCAGCAGTATCAGCAAATCGGGCCCATTCAGAGATGGAAAGTTAGAACTTGGGCCAGACAGCTAATGTATTTATCCATTGCTTTCGAGAGTTAGTCAAGTGTGTCCAGCTGGTTTTGCATAATAGGAGGCCTATTAATGTAACATAGCATCATAATCAGTGAATAGAGACTAGATTTTCTTTCAACAGAAACACAACTACACAGCCACAGTGAGTGTATGGGGGAAAGCACATACCAGTTTAAATTTGGGATTCTTCAACATCTGACAGAAGGAATTTAAAAATATATATTTTATTGATATTTTACAGAGAGGAAGGGAGAGAGAAGATAAAGAGCTAGAAACGTCGATGAGAGAGAAACATGGACCAGCTGCCTCTTGCACAATCCTACCAGGGATGTGCCCGCAACCAATGTACATGCCCTTGACTGGAATCAAACCCGGGACCTTTCAGTCCACAAACTGACGCTCTACCACTGAGCCAAACAGGTTTCGGCAGAAGGATTTTTGTCATGGTAAGTACAATTTGTGTCTATGTGTAGTGCATCTTACATCCATTTCCCTTTGAGACCTTTCAGTCAATAGCTAATAATAGCTACATAGGGTCAATTGACAGGGCAATTGTAAATAGACAATCTGCAATATTCAAATCTGATTTTTTCCACCTTACTGAAATTCAAGGATGATAGGTAGAAAGCCTAGGATGCAAAATTCAGAAATGGCATTTAAAAATGCATTGAATAGAAGCTCAGTAACTTACCACATATTTTACAGTGAATATCTAAGACATAATTATTGTCTAATTATAAAAAGAACCCTTCTTCACATTGTCCCTACCAGCACACATACTCAGTGGAGAAGTGAGACAATTCAAAAGCTTTATCAAATAAGTAAAGAAAACACTATGGTTAAATTATCTAAAGGAGTCCAGAATATAGCTCATGTGGACAAATTTTTCACTTTTCAAATTTATCTCTTTGGCTTCCAATGTTTTTATCTTTATTAATCTTAGTTCTTTAAACAATTCATTAAAAGTATAAAACCTTGAAAAACAAGTTTGGCTCAGTGGATAGAGCATTGGCCTGAGGACTGTAGGATGCCAGGTTTAATTCTGTCAAGGGCATTTGCCTTGGTTGCAGGGACATCCCCAGTAGGAGGTGTGCAGGAGGCAACTTATCAATGTTTCTCTCTCATTGATGTTTCTATCTTTCTATGCCTCTCCCTTCCTTTCTGTAAAAATCAATAAAATATATATTTTTGTAAAGTATAAAATCCTGGAAATGAGCTAAAGATGATGATTTTCAAAATGATACTATTAGTTTTGTTGAACGTCAATCAACCTAAAAGAAGAAGGGTGCCATATTAGAAAGAGCATACACTTTAGGGGTATCAGGTATACTTAAGAGATGGTTCTAGGACTTGAATATTGCATCTTCCAATTACCAGCTTGGTTTAATTATTTAAATTATATTTTAAAATTTAGTTACTAAACTCTATATAGGATAATTATAATACTGTGTTCCCTGAAAATAAGACATCCTCCGAAAATAAGACCTATTGCATGGAAACATAATACATCCCCTGAAAATAAGACCTAGCACATCTTTGGGAGCAAAAATTAATATAAGACACTGTCTTATTTTCGGGGAAACAGGGTAGTACATTCTTCATAGAATTCTTGTGTTATCTGATACAAAGTAAAGTACTTAGAACCCTGGCATCTAATAAAAACTCAATAAGTCTTAGACTTTATTATTACTATTGTGATTTTATTAGTAACTAGAAGCCCAGGCCACAAAATTGTGCGGCCCCACCCACCTGCCGGCCCGCTGCCCTGCCACACTCGCAGTTCCACCCATCTATACCTGTCCTCGGTTTATGGCATTAGCACCACAGACCTTTTATTATTAAGACTAGAGGCCCAGTGCATGAAATTTGTGCATGGAGGGGGTTCCTTAGCCCAGCCTGCACCCTCTCCAATCTGGGACCCCTCAGGGGATATCTGACTGCCGGTTTAGGCCTGATCTCATAGGGCAGTTGGACATCCCTCTCACAATCCAGGATAACTTGCCCCTAACCACTTGCCTGCCTGCCTGACAACCCCTAACCCCTTGCATGCCTGCTTAATCACCCCTCCTTCGCCCCCTGACTGCCTGATCACCCCTAACCTCTCTATCTGCCTACCTGATTGCCCCCAACTGCCCTCCCCTGCCAGCCTGATTGCCCCTAACTGCCTCCACCTTGGCCCCCATCATCATGGTGTTGTCTGGAAGGATATTGGACTTCTGGAAGATGGCTGGTCAACCTGGTCAAATTACCATATTACTCTTTTATTAGATAGGATAGATTATATTGGATAGGATTGTTTAAATTGTGGGAAGGAGGGGGAAAGCCTTTTTCAGCAGGAGTAGATGCTCTTGGCAGACAAAAACACATAATCCCTATATCCAGACTGATAGCCAGCCATATGCACTATACTGCCAAACCAGTAATTGAAAAATTCAATCACCTTTTTACACCTTACACCAAATAGCTGTTTCCCTTTAAACCCCTCCTCAGCCCCCA
Organism: Vespertilio murinus; assembly: GCA_963924515.1. NCBI lineage: Eukaryota > Metazoa > Chordata > Mammalia > Chiroptera > Vespertilionidae > Vespertilio > Vespertilio murinus. The sequence goes on from OZ004706.1 coordinate 47,571,651, forward strand.
CCTTTGGTTCTGCCTTTGCAGTTCACCCAGATTAGGTTCTAATTGGTCAGTTTCTATGCCAATCAGTGTCAAAAACCCTGCCTTCTAGGAAGCCATTGGCTCCTCACAATCCACCGAGATTTGGTTCTGATTGGTCAGTTTCTATGCCAATCAGCATCTCCAGGCCTATCTCCAGGCCTGATCATAAAGGTGGGGCTGATCAGCAGCCACCCTAGGATGCTGGCAAATGGTCTGAACTGCTGACCTCTGGGAGAGAGGGAGAGGGTTGCCTGATCAGCATTGGCAGCAGCTGGTGATAGACCCTGCTTTTCTCTCAGGCCTCCTTGCCAGCAGCTGCTGCCACTTCAGATCAGCCAACCCCCTCTCTCTCTCCCAGAGGTCAGCAGTTCAGCCTACTAGCTTGATGTGCCTGCAGCCTGGTGAATGGTCGAGCCTCTGGTTGTTGTGGATGTTACAACACTGGCTCATATATATATATATATATATATATATATATATATATATATATATAATTCAAATCCAGAAAAATATGTATTTAAATCCCAAGTTTGTTTCCTTGGCAGCTTGTGCTATACTGTAAATCACCAATATAATTTCTGGCATTCCATTTGATAAGCAATAGCTGTGTTTATTGTTGCCTGTTATTCTTATATGTTAAACAATATCCTAATGTCTTTGAGGAGGTAGTTCAAAAATTACATGCTCTGAGGCTCTTCTAACCTAATTAGAAAGAGAAGATATACAGAGTAGACTAAAAAATAAGCTATCTAAACAGACATTTTTTGATAACTCATGTGTATCAATAGAAATTAGACCTTGCTGATATATGATTATTTATAACTTTGAAAAGCTACATGTATGGTACTAATATATAATAAATATTGTATGTATATAAATAGACATTTTAAGAAAATGAGGTAAACTATTTTTAGAGGTATAAAATCATTTGGCCCTCAATAAATATTATTAATATATAAATACATTATAATTTGTGGGAAAAGTAATGTAATTGGCTATGCCTCAGTGATTTTTAGTCTTGCTTTCGCATTTTGTGACAGCAATGTAAAGGTGTAATTCTGGTTTTATTTTTTTCCATGCCTCATTTTATTGCTGTAATAGCTGAAAAAGAATTACAAATCAAAGAGAAGAACAACACCATCAAGTGTACTTAAAATTTATCACACATGATTCTAAAGTTTATTCACCAATTACAGTGTTGGTTGTTTTATATTATAGGTTTTCTTCTTTTCTGATTCAATTGGTTGTTTTCAACCTAACTGTAAAATAGTGCACTTTTAAATTCTTTAAAAAAGATGTGTCAAACCTTCTAAAACATCATTTGTTTGAATCTTAGGATGTCTAAAAAATTATGTGTGTGAGGTTTTAAGTCTGCAGGGATGAGTGTTTTTTATGGGAGACATACAGAGATTTGGCAGCAACACCAGAGATGGATGGAAACAATTCTGAACATCTATTTTCTAAACACTCTCTCCATAGCAAGCATTTCTTGTAAAGTAATTATTTTTTTGCTTATTGTTGAAATATTACTTTCACCTTGAAAAGATGTATTAAAAGAGTTTACCTATTGATTTAAAAATCTGATAGGTAGCTACTACCAGATAGCCACTTCTCATACAAAAAAAAAAATATATATATATATATATATATATATATATATATCAGCAAATTTGGAACCATTGTCTTTTTTAGAATAAAAATACATAATTCACCTTTAGGATCAACAACTCTTTTCACTATATTCTCAAAAGATAGCCAAGAAAATTTTGTGTGTACAAAAGTTTTTACAGCCAATTCCCATGTTATCACATAATATTGAAAATATTTTGCTATTGTAAAAATCTTAATTTTAATACAATTAACCATATGATAGCCTACCTAATAAAAGAGTAATATGTAAATTAACCATCACTCCACTATACCCACCAGCCACACCCACCAGTCATGCCCAACAGCCAATCAGAGTGAGTATGAAAATAAACCCAACCAAGATGGCTATGGGCCACAGAGAGCAGGAGGGAGGCTTGAGTTTCCCAGGCAACAGAAGAAGCCAAGCTTTCCACCTGCCCTAGCGGCCTAAGCCTCCACTCAAGGCTACAAAGTTTCAATTATAGAAGATACATAAAACTAAACAGAAATGGCAGCAGCCACAGAGAAGGCAGGGGGCTTGGCTCAGCTCCAAGCTACAACATTTCAATTGTAGAAAGTAAATAAATGCTAGATACCAGGCCCTCCACTTGGGTCACCAGGGGGTGTGGCTGGTCTGCAAACCACCACAGGACCCTGGCTCAGGCTGCCCCACGCCCCAAGGGAACCCCCACCCTGATCTGGGATACCCTTCAGGGCAAACCAGCTGGCCCCCACCCATGCACCAGGCCTCAATCCTATCTAATGAAAGAGTAATATGCAGATTGGCCATCACTCTAAGACACAATAGCTGCCCCCATGTGGTCAAAGATCCTGTTCCTATATGGACACAAAATGGCCACCACAGGATAGCCAACAGGGGAGGGCAGTTGGGAGGCACCAGGCCAGCAGGGGAGGGCAGTTAGGGGTGACCAGGCCGGCAGAGGCGGGAAGTTGGGGACAATCAGGCTGATAGGGGAGCAGTCAGGCATCAATCAGGCTGGCAGGGGAGTAGTTAGGGGGTGATCGGGTTGGCAAGCAGAAGCTGTTAGGGGCAATCAGGAAGGCAGGCAGGCTCGCAGTTGGGACCCATCAGTTCTGGATTGTGAGAGGGATGCCCGACTGATGGTTCAGGCTTAAATGGGCAGTTGGACATTCCTCAAAGGGTCCTAGATTAGAGAGGGTGCAGGCTGGGCTGAGGGACATCCCCTCTCCCTAACCCCATGCGTGAATTTCATGCACCGGGCCTCTAGTCATCTCATAAAATGCAAAATGTGATATGTTAACAACACACAAATCATCCAGTGAGAACACCCCTGTCTACACCCCTGTCTGGGAATGAGACCTCTCAGGAGGACTGTCACAAGCAGAGATTTCTTTTATTGCTGTTAGTGCTATCTAAAAGTGTAAATAAGTCTAGAACATCCAAGATGGCGGCCTAGGCAGTCTCCTAAGCTGCCGCCTCATCAACAATTTAATTAAAAAAACAAGTAAATCAAAAAGGACTTCACCAAAACGTCAGGAAAGCTGGTGGAGTGGAGTAGCTACAACTAGAAAGAAAGAGAGAGGCTCACGGATCGGACTGGGAGCCGAAAAGCACTGAGCGGAAGGAGTCAGAAGCTCCAGGTCTGACCGCGGAGGCTGCTGCTGCCTCTCTGTACAAGGTGGCGGCCTCTCTGTAGCGGAAGGAGTCGGAAGCTCCAGACTACAGAGACCAGCCCAAGTCCGGGTGAGCCCCTGGGGCACCCACGCTCTTGCTTGGGGAAATTGGGCTGGTCAGGCGGAAACTCAGGCGAGTGCACAAGGGCAGGGCAGAAGCCTTCAGCCCTGAGACTCCGCCCCATCCAAGCTGAGCAGAGGCTTCTGCAGTTTTTCAAGTCTGATCCTATAAGACTGTCTCCAATACAGAAGTTATCCCAGAGTAGACACAGCTGATACCCACATCCAATTGGCCTGAAGGTCAATTCACAACAATAGAGACTTAGCTACAACAAGGCTGTGCACGCAGTCCACAAAGGGGATCACCAAGAGTGTCTACCTCAGGTAACTGAGGAGGCTGACCCACTGTGCTATATAGGACACCAAACACACAAAGCCATCCTACCAACTCTGAAAAATAGTGATAATGCCGAGACAAGGAAATAGATCTCAAACAAAAGAGATGGAGGATATAGAGTTCAGAACTACGGTTCTAAGGTTATGCAACAATATCCTAGAAAAGCTCGATAAACTTCATGAGACCCAACTAAAAAGTATACATAAACTGACTAAAATGGAAAATATTATGCAGAGATCCAACAGCAGAATGGAAGAACACAAGAATCAGGTCAAAGAGCCAAAAGACACTCCGCTGGAGAAGGAAGAAGAAAAGAGGATCCAGAAAGTTGAAGATAGTGTAAGGAGCCTCTGGGACAACTGCAAGCGCACCAACATCAGAATTATGGGGGTGCCAGAAGAAGAGGGAGTGCAAAATACTGAAAACATATTTGAAGAAATAATATCAGAAAACTTCCCTCACCTGGTGAAAGAAATAGACTTACAAGTACAGGAAGCCTACAGAACCCCAAACAAGAGGAATCCAAAGAAAAATTCTTCTCGACACATCATCATCAATATGCCAAGGGTAAAAGACAAAAAGAGGATCTTACAAGCAGCAAGAGAAAAGCAGTTGGTTACCTATAAGGGAGCACCCATACGACTATCAGCTGATTTCTCAACAGAAACCATGCAGGCCAGAAGGGAGTGGCAAGAAATATTCAAAGTGATGAATAGGGAGAACCTACAACCAAGATTACTGTATCCAGCAAAGTTATCATTCAGAAGTGAAGGACAGTTAAAGAGCTTCACAGATAAGAAAAAGTTAAAGGAGTTCATCACCACCAAACCAGTATTATATGAAATGCTGAAAGGTATTACTTAAGAAGAGGAAGAAGGTCAAGTGAATTAAAAATCTCAGGAATAGAATAAACTGGTGAATATAATAGAATTAGGGGCAAAGAAAGGGAGTGGATAGATAATTATCAGGGTGAAAGGGGTGTGGGGTGCAGAAAGAGACTGGATTAAAATTGTATAACCTATGGATGAGGACAATAGTGGGGTGAGGGGGTAAGGGCAGAGGGTGGGGTGGGAATCAGGTGGAAGGGAGCTATGGGGGAGAAAAAGGAGAAACAATTGTAATAATCTGAGCAATAAAGATTTATTTAAAAAATAAATAAATAAATAAATTAATTAATTTAAAAAAAAAGTGTAAATAAGCATTTTATTTTAGCCTATAATATTATAAAAGGAAGAATTGTCTGTCCTCAACTCATCAAGTAAAATTAGAACTCCAAACACAAAAACACTACATCCTATTTATTGGAGCTTACTTTGTGACAGGCATTGTACTATTTCCTAGGTTAAGTTCATTTAATTCTCAAAACAGTCTATGAAGTAAGTTTTTATAGAGGTGAATTATGAAGTAAATGATCCAAGGGTTGTTAATTAATAAAGCCATGATGCGATTCTAAGCAGTTCGAAGTAGAAATGGTTCTATGTTTGTCTGCTGATATCACACACTCTCTTTCTGTGGTTAAGACACAAATGGAGTGAGGACACTCAGGCATGTGTCTTATAAAAGGGAAGGGAATATGTTAAAAACACACACACACACTCAGTAATCAAGAATAATAATGTTTAATACACTATTAAAAAATTAAATTATTGCAAAAAAATCCACTGTGAAGACATGTCAAAATTTAAGAACAAATACAGAATCACTACTATTGATTTTTTTATTTTGTTTCAGGTTTCAATGTGGTTCTGTATGGCACTTTATTTAAAAGTCTGATATTGTGTTCCATCCCCTCATTAATTTCTTTTTTAAAGAATTTCTTAAAAAATAAATAAATAGTTTCTTCATAAACTATTTGAATTATCTCTCTTGATCCTTTCTGGACCTATGACTGATACAATTTATTAATTAGAATCTCTAAGGATGTGAAGCAGGAAGCTAATTTTTTTGAAAACTCTATGGTTCCTTCCTATGCTTTGTTTACTGGTGTATCCAGATAAATTAGCCAAAATTATTTCATTAAACTGAACTTCTACAACAACATGGCCTGTCTTGCTATGTGTCTTGACTCCACCCTGAGTAACAATGATACGTGACACAAGTCCTAGATATATAAATTATTATATATACATTTCTTCGATACAGAGTTGTTGGGAGCACATGGTAAGCACTCAATAAAAGGTGGCAATATTTTTTGGTAGAAGAGATTTATTTTTTCTTCTCCTTGATATATTTTTTCCAGATATGAGTAACTTGGTATAGGGTGACTAAGAACTGAAACATTATATTGGAACTTCCAATGTTACAGAAAACGAAAGGAGCCATAACACGTGATTGATAATCACAGGTGATATGTTCTGTCAGAGACTAGTACCTTCTAGAGTTACATTTGACAATAGCCTCTGAAAATATTTGCCTGCCTTCCACCAGTGTCTGTTCAATGTTGTATCCTAAGGTTGCACACTTTACAGAGCACCTTAGTTTCTAGGAGGCACTGAGGTAGACAGAGGGAAAAACAAAGAAAGGTGTGGACATCTGGTACAGACAAAATTCGATGCAGTCTTGGGCAAGGTACCTGATCTCCCTGAAACGAGATTTCCTCATAGAAAAGGCAAGGATTATATGAGTATGTTTATATTTCATTGTGACATAGGTTTTATATTTTCCTAACCTCTAGTTTGTAGAACTTGGTTAGTTATACAATTTTTAGGTTTACAACAAAACCTTTGCTTGGTTGTTGCTAACTATATGACACTGTTTTCAGCTAATGAGGAGAGAATCCTAATGAGAAAAAGAAAGCTAAACATGAAGGCAATTTAATATGAGCTTTCTCTAAGCATATTAATCTAGCCTCCATCCTAATATGTGAGAAAATTATATGAATAAAGTATAACTACTAGACATATAATTAGTGTTCAATATCTGTCACCTGACCTTTTGATATGTATATGTTGAGAAATTTGTAACTGCCTTTTAACAAATAGGTTATCAAGTAATTGATCCCTACACATTCATGAAATCCACATATATTTCTTATTCAACCATTGGTCTTTATGACTCATTCTAATCAAATATGTTTAATGAAATTACTAAATAATTTAAAAGACTATTTCTAATCCCACATTATTCCGATACTGTATTCTGATATATACATGCAACTGTGTTTGTGGCATGATTGCATAAAAGTCAAGGTATGCATGAGGGAACCATAGTTTTAACTGACATATAATATAACTGTTGTATGTGATTCCATGATCAATAGTTGTTATCTGTTGCTGCCTTTGAAAAACACTATAAATCTAAGTGACATTCAGCATAACATTATTTTGGCTGAAATGGTCAAAAAGGCACCTTTTACTCTACAATGTGGCCTCATGACATATACTAGTCAAAAGACTGTTTTCCAAGAGTTTGAAAGCCTGTCTTAATATTTGGGCCCAAATTTCATTTCAGCTGCATTACTGCAAGTCATAAGATCAGGCCTAGAGGAAAGAGACTCCACTTTTTTTTCCTGTTAATCTTCACTGGATGATGATATTTTTTACATTGATTCTTATCTTTTTTTTTTTTTTTTACAAAGAGTGGAAGGGAGGCAGGGATGGTGAGGGAGGAAGAGAGGGAGAGAGAGAGAGAGAGAGAGAGAGAGAGAGAGAGAGAGAGAGAGAGAGAGAGAGATTGGTTGCTGCTAGAATGTGCTTCGACAAGGACTGGACATCAAACCTGCAACCCAAGGATATGCCCTTGCCCAGGAATCAAATCCACAACTCTTGGGTGAGAGGCCAGACTTTCTAACCATTTAGGAACATTGGTCAGGTCAACTACTTCTTGATGGCAAGAGTGACATACACCTGCAGGGGTGGAAGGAAGTGTTGATATGCCTATTTGGAGTCCATTTCTCCTTGTATTCTGCCACCACAATTCATATTCCCTCCACTTGCAAAATGCAATCACTTCTTTCCTCCAAATCACATCCCATTATGAAGTCAGCTCCAAGTGTTTGATCTTATCATCCAGATCAATCCCAGGTATAGCCGAAACTCCTCAGAGGCAGTTCTGCCACTAGAACTTAGGTACAAATTACAACATAAAATATATGGCATTGGCATTGTCACTGGGTAGCTGTCAGAGGCCTGAAGGGTGAGAAAGTTGTTACATAGAGGAAGAATAGAAACTGGGGAAATTGTTATGGAAGACTAGGAAAAAAGTAGAACCTTTAAATATTGGCAGAAAAATAGAGATTATTGACTGAAGTTACTGGGAGGACAGAAAACATACCTAATGAATCCTGTGTCTGGCTGGGGAGATTTCTAGGTAAATTTTTGAAACTGGCCTTTTTTTAAACTACATATGAGGAGGTATCAGATGAACTAAAGAAGGGAGTTTACAGTTTTCAAACAGAATTGAGAAGAACCCAGGCTTTACTGGGCCGGAAAATAACACTATTTTTATTCCCAATTCCTCAATCTGAAAAAGGTTCTTAAAATAAGAAATAGCTTCAGGACAAAGATCAAACTGAGATTCTGGTAGTAAAAATATGGCCGCAGGGTTAAGATTAAATCAATGGTATGTTGTAATACTACTTGTTAAGAACTCTGAAATATTTAGGGCAATGCCTTATAGAGCCTTTCAACCAAATAGAAGTCTTCAAAGAATTTTAAAGATATTACCTTTGGGCATCTTGAATATCAACCCAAACTAGACAGAGAGCTGCCTTGAAGAAATCTGTGGTTGCAGCATTTTCCTAATGTAGTGGATTATAATTTGATACATTGAAAACTGTTTTCAAAGGTAGTTGAATTAAATTGGGTTGAAACAAACAAAGAAAGTTTAAAATGAAAAGAGACTTTTAGGACCCCGACGGTCTGTGGGCAGAGTAAAGACGGAGGATGCCACTCAGCTCTAAATATAGGGCATTTGTTACAAAAAAGGAAAGATGATTCAGAAGGCAGAGGCAAGAGTCCAAGAATGGAGCTGAGAGCTGCAGAAAATTATTCCCAGGGGACAGAACTGAATCCTAATCAAGGAATTCTTGCCCAAGGGAGTGTGCTCTGAGGACATGCACCTTGACACTATATGCCAAACTTATCTTTTTGGATTATAAATCTCTAGATTTACAAGATCCACATTGGAGGAGCCTTATGTGGACAGGAGTATGGGTCACAAGATATTAGACTTGGAGCCTGATCCCATAATTGGATAAGATTCTGGGTCTTCATTGGGGACTTTTGCATGTGGATTGGACGAATTGCTGTGGCCAGAGGATGGATTGTGACAAATTGCCTACAAATATTGTTATCAACAATTTCTAGGATGTTCATGATGCTCCTCCATTAAGAGGTGGGGACTATTTTCCCTGCCTTGAACCTGAAATAGCCTCATGACTTCATGTTAACAATAAAGTATGACAGAAGGGAGGGTCTAGGACTTCTGAGTCCAAGCCTTAAGAGAATTGGCAATTTATACTTTTTCTCCCTTTGAGCTCTGGGCACCATGCAAGTCCAATAGACTAATTCTCCTGTTAGAGAGTCATGTAAAGAGGAGGGGGGGGGGTGGGTGAGGCCACACATGCCGTCTGATTTCCCAGTGAAAAGCACTCACATGATAGCCTCCCTTCCCCCTCATGAGCCCACTTAACAGTTTAAAACAACACATGCCAAGAACAGATTCCAGCATGTAATAATTGCAAGAGCTTTACCAAAAGGTTGGTGAAGCTTGGGGAGCTCAACAGGGTTGAGTCACATGTAGTTTACTGGTTGGAAATGACCAAATGGCACTTCCCCCAAACCTGAATAGGATTTTTAACTGCTAGACAGCTCTGGGCATTTTATCGCCTCCTATTGACCAAACACCTGAACAGCTGTAGGCTATTCCCCAAACTGATAATGCTTCTGTATTCTGTGCTTTGATACCTTACCCTTTGAAGTATATAACTCCACCTTGCCTTGGGACAAATTGTGTTATAATAAATAGCATGGGGTCCAAGACAAGGAGAGTCTTCAGTTGCTTTTAGTTGAAGTTCCTCTAACCCCCAATGCCTTTCAAAGACTATCTTTCATCTTTGGACTCTTTAATCATCTACATGCAGTCCCTTTCTCCAGAATGCTGAACCCTTTGTAAGGCTGGGAAAAGAATCCTGGCATTGTGACCTCCAAATAAGGGACACTAACAAACACACATGTATTCTCACAGTTTTCCTGGGTCAGACAGCAGGTAATGGCTGAGCTGAGTCTTTTGCAGAGCATCTTACAATGCACAGTGCTTCAGTGAAGGTGTTATACAAGCTGCCATCTTACCTGGAACTTAACTAGAAAAAAATCTGCTTCCAAGCTCATCTAGGTGGTCTGTTGGCAGAACTATTTCCTTGCAGGTCTGGGCTTCTTACTGGTTAATGTTTGAAGACTTCTCTCAGGTCCTTCTCTCAGGCAGTTCACAATGTGGCTGTTTTACTTCTTGCTCCAAACTTCTAAGACAGAGTCATATATAATGTAACATAATCAAAGGTAACTCACAGACTCCGCTGCATTTAGGAGTTATTTTGGTCGCCTTGATGTGTGTCTGCCACAGCCATTGCCGTAGATGGTTTGTCAAGCAGCCATCGATAATGAAAACATCTTCCTTTGAGCCAAAACTCTGAGTAAAACTTGTCATTTTTAATCACTCAAGTAAAGTACCTGGTCAGAGAAACCACTTCATTAAGTGCTTACAAAATTAAAGGGGCATCATTTAAATGGAAATCTTGGCCACAATACTTCAGTGGAGAGTGCTTCCCATCTGAGTCAGCAGGTGAGAAGTGCTAACTCTAGAAAATCTTCAGGGCACTGAAAATGCCAAGCTCAGGCTGAGCTGTATTCTATCCGTAGTCTGCTTTCAAATTCAGGATTCAAGAGTCAAGTACGTTTTTTAGAGGTAGGACCATATTGAGTGCAATATGTCATTTCAGAGCTCAAGAATGAAGTTCAGAAAAAGTTACAATAGTCGTAGCATCTGACATCAGATAGTCTTGAAGCTGAAGGCTTAGGGTTGTGATGTATTCTGTAGCATGGGCCTTTGAATGTTAGTTGTAACTTCTGTACTAATACTTGAACCGCCTTCAGTGAAGATGGGAAAAATCTGGATCATACTAATACTCTACCATATCCATGATCAATATATGCTTCATCAAAGTTCAGATTACATAACAATGTATCATTGCTATAAACTGGGCCACGAATAGTAACTGTAACATACATTCATACTATAACAGTAACAAATTATGCAAAAAAAGCACTTTATGTGCATTAGGCAATTACCTTTCAAGATAACCCTATTGTAGGTACTATGGTAAACCATTTAAATAAATCAGTGGGTGGAAATTAGTCTTACAGAATTTATTAAAATTCCAGAGTTTACACAGCAAGGAAGTCACAGAGCCATGACTCCAACTTCACTCATGTCCATCAGACTCTACATCATGCATGTCTTTTTCATGATGAGCAGTCCTTTATTGTCAAAATTGGGTGAAGCCAACACTATGGGGAAAGATTTGATTTTGACCTCTGAAATCTATGCACTCCTCTCATTACAAACAGGTAGCAGAGATAGAGAATATGCATTTTGTTCAAAGAACTAAGATTATAGATGATAGTGAGTGTCATCCCACATATATCAGATCACTTCTGTCTAGAAATGTACTTTTTATTTGTTTTGTGTGTGTGTCTTTTTAATTAAAAAAAAGAAAAGTTTGAAAATCTAAGCTAAGGAGAAGACTCTGACCCAGACAGCATAGCTGGCTGTTTTTCCCCCCCAATTGTAGTGGTAATAAAAACCAGTGGCATTAAGAGAACTGAAAAGAATCACATAAATAGAGTTTTCAAAAAGTAATTCTAAGCCTTTGAAAAAAATAAAATCAATCAGTTGAAGAAGGAATTTGCAGTGAAAGAATCAGCACTTCTAGTCTCATGAATAAAGTGTGAAAAAGTCTCTTACTGCTGAGGGGAGTTGCTATACTTCACACCACAGAACTTCATAGAAGTACTGAACTTCAAACACACCAGCTACAGACAGCTATGAAAACTCAGGAATGCTGTGATTCTTCTGGGGTCACCACAGAGGCCAGAATAGACAAAAAAGGATTTTACACCCACCATCTTGACCCAGATACAGCTTCAAAATGGGCTCTAAAATCCACCTCATTGGCTCGTTCATTTTTATCATGCACAAGGATTGCCTTCCTACTATGTGCAGCAGGCACTGAGATAAGCACCGGGGGCACAGCGGTAAGCAAGACTTACCTACTTTCTGGTCTCATAGATCTTACCATATAATGGAGAAGAAAGGAAGGACAAATAAGCAGGCATTCATGATACAGCGGGGTAGATCAAGTGTTGTGTTATATGAGCCATAGAGGGTGGAGGATGTATGTGAGACCTCAGTAACAGACGGGATGCAGCCAGGTTAAGAGGGTCTGGAAAGCCTGTATTAGACAAGGGAATGGCTCGAGAGGACTCTAGTGAGAAAGAGCAGGATGACTGATGGGGGGGAACAGAATTAATTATAACCCGGTGGAGCTCCGAGTGTAAAGGTGGCAATGGCCATAGGGCACGATGGAGTATTGGGCCAGAGCATAGTCTTGTGATTCTTGTGTGCTTTGTTTGGGCAGTGGGAAGGTCACATAATGGAAAGCACTGAAGAGAAGAGAAATGTTCAAACTATTTCTGTCTGCTGTTAAGAAAATCAATTAGAGTTGGCCAGACAAGATTTAATGAAATGAGTGTAGTAATTATTGCACTATAGAATCAACAAGGTATGATGATTAGCTATAGGAGCTGAGGGTGAGGGGAAATCAAGAAGGCCTCCTAAGTTACTGGATTGGCCATGGGTATGGATGGCAGTGCTACTCAATAGATAGGAAATTCATCAGGAGGTCCCATCTTATAGATGAAGGAAGGGGTTTTGTGGTGAGCTCAGACTGAGGCAGGAAGGGGCATATGTGTGTTTACTAAGAAGCACCATAGTAAAAGTTACATATGTCTTATTTTTTTAACTAATACAATTTTTATTTTATTTTAAAGGATTTGGTCAGTAAAAATATATGTTAAAAATGATTTGGTGCAGAAAATAGAAAGAATGGTGCGGTGTCTGCATTCTCCATGTAGTTTCTATGATTTTCAATTAATAAAAAATATATAATATACTTCACATATAAAATGAGAGATCTTTTAAATACATTAGTCATTCCATAATTTTATAGCATTCAAAATTATCTTCCATTCGATAACTTTTCTGTCATTCACAAATTCTGTTAATCATTATATACATAGTGTCAGGGTTCCCCAGAGAAACAGCACCAAAAGGATATGTGTATATCCAGAGAGATTTATTTTAAGGAATTGGCACACACAATTGTGGTGATTGGCAAGTCCAGTATATGCAGAGCAGGCCAGCAGGTGGGAGACACAGGGGAGTGCATGTTGTAGCTCCAGTGGGAAGACAGTCTAAATAAAGGTAGAATCCCTCTTCCAGGGTGGAAGTTCTGCCTTTTTCTCTAAGGCTTTAACTGATAGAATGAGGATGAGCCCCCTTTCGCCCCCAGCCCCTTATGGCCAGTCATCTGCTTTACTCGAAGTCTGCTCATTTAAAAGGCAATCTGATCTTTCAAAATACCTTCACAGAAACCCCCAGACTAGTATGTGAACAAATATCTGAGTGGTCTAACCAACTTTGCACATATAATTAATCATCACCATTCTATACATGCTAACATGTGTGTATAGTTATATGCGCATCATTACAAAGCCTTGTTAGAAATATATTTCAAAAGTTTACAGTTGCTTCTTGAATTTAAAATTTAGCCTTTATAAAAAGATTGTTTACTAGTATTCCTAGCAGAGGGTGCTATGTTGTACATTTGTCAATTTCAGAATTACAACTGATCACAACAATTGAGTTTAAGCAGTCCTTGGTGGACCAGTCTCAAGATTGCTATAAAGTTCTCCACAGAGGTAATTAGGACTGTAGAGACGTGTTGTTGTTGCTTTTAGATTTCTATAAATAAATCTTTAGTGAACAATTTCAATAGTATTTTTATCCCAATCCTTTCCAGGGGTGGGGAACCATTTTTCTGCCAAAGGCCATTTGAATATTTATAACGTCATTTGTGGGCCATATAAAATTATCAACTTAAACATTAGCCTGCTATATTTGGTAAAACCTTTCATTAACTCACCCTTAATGCAGGGCCAGATTAAATGATTTTTCTGGCCTTATATGGCCCGTAGGCCAGATGTTTCCCACCCCTGCTTTACACCCTCCTCATAATACAACTTTCATCCATATACTTTGCCATGTGTCTTCCAGGGCAATAGGGAGGGAATACATTTCCTTCTCATTGACATTGAGAAGCTTGGCTGTGTGCCTTGTTTGGACAAATAAAATGTACACACACATGCAAGCAGGGTAAAGTGCATGGTTTGATTTACCCTCTTATGTTTCTGTGGTTCAACATGAGAAGAGCATTCACTGAGTAGCCACTAACTCAGAATAGAAACATATGGAGCAGACCTAAGCTGGACATATAGTTAGGAAGCAGAGTTATACTAACTGTCCAACAGACCTATACACAAAGGGATTTATTCATTTTCTAAGCCACTGAAATTCTGGGGTTGTTCCTTATGCAATTACTTTATAGCAAGAACTGAATAATACTGTAGGAAAAGGAGCAGTCAGCATGTCATTGTTATTTGAGTTAATTGTTATCATATTTTATCCATTCATCCCACAAATATTTACTAAGTGACTACTACATGTCTGGGCAGTATTAGTCCTTTTCTGCTGCCAGTGATGTTTCTTCTCCTTTCTTATGTGGGGCACGGGAAACCTGCCTTGCTGGCTTTCTGTTTAATTTGGATCCAGGTAGAGCTGCTGTAAAAGAGCATAAGACTTCATATTATATTTACTGCGTGGCTTGAAGGAAGAAAGTCAGATACAGAATATAATGCTTTCTGATCAACAAAGTAACCATGGAATTTTAAATGTTTGGTATTCAAATGAAGTTCCAGACTGTGGGCGGGAACACAGTAGAAACTGATCAGGACAGACTGCAGTGACAAAGTCTTCATGGTCTGTGGCAGCAAAGGTTTATTCTTCATTAATGTAATGTGTCCCATCGCTGATCTGCAGGTCTTCCTCATGCTGTCTTCCCTCCCAGACCCACTGGATTACCTAATGTACAAAACGTTGTTAAGCTCATGACAGAGGGAAAGTGTATGCTGGCTCCTAAAATGTCTGCTTGAAACGGAATTCAGTCGTTTCTATTCTCATCTAATTGGCTGTTTCTGTCAACCATAGGTCATGGAATTAGAGTCTTCCAAGGAGGGGGCAGCAAACAGTTTTGAATTATAATACATAGAGTCATGCTCCACATAACAAGGTTTCACTGAGTGATGGCCTGTGAATGTGATGGTGGTCCCATAAAGTTACGATGGAGATGAAAAATTCCGATTGCCTAGTGATACTGTAGCCATCATACCATTGTAGCACAACACACTATCCCTCTTTCTGGTGATGCTGGTGTAAAGAAACCTGTGCTGCCAGTCCTATAAAAATATAGCATATGCCGAAACCGGTTTGACTCAGTGGATAGAATGTCAGCCTGTGGACTGGAAGGTCCCAGGTTTGATTCCGGTCAAGGGCATGTACATTGGTTGCGGGCACATCCCCAGTAGGGGGTGTGCAGGAGGCAGCTGGTCAATGTTTCTCTCTCATCGACGTCTTTAGCTCTCTATCCCTTTACCTTCCTCTCTAAAAAAAAATCAATAAAATATATTTAAAAAATAAAAACGATATAGCATACTTAATTACGAATAGTGCATAATAAATGATAATACTAATAAATGACTAGTGCTACCTTATGTATTTATTATACTATACTTTTTATCATTATTTTAAAGTGACTGTTTCTACCTATAAAGAAAAGGTTTGCTGCAAAGCAGTATGCCGCATTACCCTGGCAGCAGCCTCAAACATCTGTTTACCACATCCCTTGATTGCATCATTTTATCTTGTGCTTGATTTAATCTCATGTTGTTTTGTTCATCATGGCCAGTAAGTGCACCCAGTCTGCTGCTAATGTTGCCAGTAAGAGGCCACAACAATGAAAGGTTTACATCAGACAAGAATACACTTGTGTATCTGGATGGAAGACCAGATACACAAGTGTATTCCTCTCAGCACCATGATAGTCACTGTGAAAAGTTTGTAATGTTGAAGAAAAAAGAAAAAAAATTAGACCTGACTACAATGGATTTGCTGCTAGATCTGGGTAGTTTAAAAGATTCAAAAATCATTATTCATTTTATATTATTGTGAAAATGATAGAGTGTGTGAATGCTCATGTGAAGACAGCTGAAGAATTTTTGGAAACTCTAGATAAGCTGATTAAGGAGACTAAGTCAATGCCAGGTTTCAAGACTCAAGGACAGGGTAAGTTTCACATGGAAGGCAACTTTGCAGGCTACAAATTGGAACCCTGTGTGACCCAGCACAGTGAGAATCTTAGGGCCTTCCTGCATTTCAGCAAGCACTGGCTCTCAGTGTATGGCAGGAGCAAAAAGTCATCATGGATGCTCTAGCTCCTCATGCAAGATGCCTTCCTGAATTGCCAAGTCACCAAAATGGAGAAGTACCTTTTGGAAATAGCTTGTTTGTGGTTGATAATGCTCCTTGACATCCTCCTTTTATTGGTGATGTGCATCTCACATCAAAGTGATGTTTCTTCCTCCAAACACCACCTCTCTGATGCAACCAGTGGGTCAAGGAGTTATAGCAGCTTTTAAGGTTTAATACCTGAGTTCCTAGGCTATTGCTGCAACGCAGGAAGACACAGATGCAATTCTCTAAGCATTATAAATTCTATGACTGCATCAAGAACCTTGCAGATCTCAATAACCTTAAATAGTTTAAAAGCATGGACCTCAACATAAAGAAGGTTTTCATTAGGAGAGAGGAACATTTATTGTGCACTATCTCCTACAAGCAAATCTATAATGTAGAAAAGAAACAAACCAAGCAAACCCACCCTTGATATATTTCTGAAAAACAGTGATACTTCCTGAAGAAGAGCCCGAGGCAGGTTCTTTAGGAGGTATTCCAGAAGTTGCTGTTATCATAGGATATGACAGCTCCATGTGTGTTATTGCCCCTAAAGACCTTCTAGTAGAATAAGATGTGGAGGTGGAAGTCAGTGATATTGGTGACTCTGACCCTGTATCTCCCAGGCTAATGTGTGCATTTCTGTTTTAGGTTTTCTGTATGGTTGTGTGTTTATTTTAATACTCACTGTGGATATTGATTTTTTTTTTTTTTTAGAGAGAGAGAGAGAGTGGAAGGGAAAGATAGTGATAGAAAGAGAGAGAGAGAGAGAGAGAGAGAGAGAGAGAGAGAAACACCGATGTGAAAGAGACACATTGATTGGTTCTCTCCTACTGGGGCCAGAGATTGAGCCTGCAACTGAGGTACATGCATGCTCTTGATGGGTATCAAACACAGATCCTTTAATCTGAGGGCCGGCACTCTACCCACTGAGCCAAACCAGGCTAGGGCTGTGTCTCAGTTTTTAACAGAAACATTTAAAAGTACAAAAATAAATAAAAAGAATGAAAATTTTAAAAATAGAAAAAAGCTTATAGAATAGGATATAAAGAAAGAAAATATTTTGTATAGCTCTATGTGATGGTGTTTAAATCTAAGTTGCTATTACAAATGAGTTGAAAAATAAACACTTTATAAAGTAAAAATGTTATTAAAAAAGCTAAGGCTAATTTATTATTGAAGAAAATGTACTTTTATAAATTTAGTATAATCTATCTGTTCAGTATTTATTAAATTAACAGCAGTGCATAGTGATGTCATAGGCCTTCACATTCACTCACAACTCACTCACTGACTCACCCAGAGCAACTTCCAGGCCTGTGAACTCCATTCATGCTAACTAACCTATGTAGGTGTACCATTTTTAAAAATCTTTTATTTTGTATTTTTATTGTACCTTTTCTATATTGATATATGTTTAGATACACAAATAATTACCATTATGTTACAATTGCCTACACTATTTACTACAGGTTGTACATGCGTATAGCTTAGTAAGCTATGCCATCTAGGTTTATGTAAGTGCGCTGTATGTTTGCACAAGGGCAAAATTTCCAAATGCATTTTCTATGCAAACAACCATAAAAATGCCTTCAGAATAATTTATTACATTTTATAGGAAAGGACATCAAACTTTTGAAATCCAAAGCCTTTAGCCTTTAGAGAAATTCTCTGAAAACAGCCAAGGCATTTTATGACTAGGAGATACTGAACAGATATAAATTTGACACAGTTCTCAGTCTAAGAAAAAATAGAGTATATATTTGTAACAACTCTAGGTTAAAGACCTCACAGATATTCTACTATTGTATTTTTGTTATGATCCATAAATGAATTTAGATTTCAGAATTTTGTTTCCTGCAATGTACCTGACTGAGTCCACAATCTTTTATCTTCCCCATTTTTTCATAAAAAATTTGCTAGTAAATTCTCTTATAGCCCCTGGCATCAGAATGATTTTTATTAGATAGGAATGAATCAAAGAAGATGGGGCTTATAGGTTTTCTATTTTGACATTAAAGATTATAGAGCTTATATATATTTTTTATCTTCTCAATAAATCAACTTCCAAAATCTCTGGGATAAAATAGGATTAAGAAAACCCTCCTTTTCTTTCTACAAATATCTTCCTAGCTGTCTTTAAGGAACATTTAACCTTTATGAAACCTAAAAGTAATGCTTTACCATTTATAAAGAACTTTTCAAAAATTCAATTAATTCTCATTACAGTTTTGTGAAATATGTATTACTATATTCCCTTATTTATAGATGAATATATTGAGACCACAGAAAGTTAAATAACTTTTGAAACATCAGATACTTTAGCAAGTATTTTCTGAAGGGATCTTTATTCAAATCCTATAACTTTTCTAGTACACTTGTTATAATGCCTACAATTTACTTTAAAACACATCAGAATAGTTAATTGTGTGTGTGTGTGCCAGTTATTTAAATTTTTGTTTTAGGGGTAGTTAGATGGTACCAGCTAGGACTTTAGAGTTAATATGATAAAGGGCTACATTTTTAAAATAGCAGAAAAGTTTGTCCTTCAGTCATTAATACCAAATCCATAAGACTTTATTAAGTAGATTATAAATGTAAAAAGTGGGCTTTTATTGGAGAAATTAATGTTATTTAATCGCTTGTTTTTAAGAGCCTTATTTGAAAAATTTAAAATGTCAAAGATATGTGGTTTGGCTAAACCAGTCTTGCTTGTCCGCACCTCTCAGAGCTGGCATCTGTGTTCTATATTCCGTAATTGGCCTCGTATGCAGTCATTGGTTTGGGAAGAATGTCTGGATTGTGTGATATCATTTAGATGGATTCCTTGTATCAGGAATTTTGCTGTGTCCTTATCAAAACCACTTTAATGACTGAAACACCTAAAGTACATAGAGCTAAGGATTTGTCAAGTGTAGAAAACCCTTTCTGTACCAGCTTTGTTAATAAATAGTAATATAATGAATGTCCACTTGGAGGATAGAATTGAGGAATAATCTGTAACGTTCTTTCTTTATAACCTGGCAACTAGGTGATGGAGGATCACAAACACTAGCCACCTCTAACTTTGCCTGCAACTACTTTTATCTATGGCCAGATTGGCTTGGGTCAGTTCCTGATGATGCTACTTGTCTTCCCATGAACACTATCTGGCATTCTTTCTTGAATGCTGGACTTTGTAATCTGAGGCCACCTATGTGCTAATGTTCAGGACACTGACTTAGTGATTAGAGCATGATTTTTTTCAAAGCCTTGAAATGCTTTGTATATATATATATATATATATATATATATATATATATATATATATCTGAGTTCTGCAAATAGTTGGGTGAACTATAAATTAACTCCTTAAGAATGTTTCTTCAGACCTTTGGAGTCTCAGCTTGTTTCTATACAGATAAGTAGAATGAGAGATTCTACTGCAATTTATAATTTTTTTCATTATATACAGCAAACACAGAGAAAATATTGATCCTTTGTCATAAAAAACTACTTACCAATTATAGATTGTCCATCTTTAGACAGCTTTATAAATGCTAGCTAATTAAATTTTGTTAAAGGCAATTTATAACATAATATACATATGGTGGGAATAAGTAAGAAAAAGCATAGCCAAAGAAAGCAATACTCAAATTAAATGCTAATTGATTAAAATTATTTTCACTCCTCATAGGGTACATGTCACCACCATTTATAATGTTTTCATTATTGTTAATAAAGATGGATACACTTTATTTTGAATATCACACTTTTACCATAGTTCGAGATTATTTTCAATTGCCTTTGCCATCAACCCAAGGGAAAATAACTTTTTAACTTGTTATAGTCAAATGAAATTTTGAATTTAAAAAAAATCAAGTTCCATTGTTATTATAATTGGACATAAAAGGTAATTTCCTTTGGATTTTTTTTTTTACTTCAGATGCTTTGATGCTTCAATTACCACCAATTTTTGTCTTTCTTGTTGTGATTTCCAAACTGCACTATTATTTTAATAGGAGCCTTTGTTGATAGCAGAAAATAGTCAATTTTGCAGCCACAATCAATTTAAAATTTTTTATATAGTGTTGTTTGTTTGAAATGAAGTCTCTAAGAAAGGACATGGAAACTTTGATTTATTTGGCCTTGTAACCCTAATTGCTAATTTTGCATCAGTATGTCCCCAGAATTGTATAGATGGGAGTGGAGGGTTCTTCCAAGATTTATGACTTCCTAACTTAAAACCTGTTGAGGTTGACTTGCCCATGTTAATTAGAAGACAAAAATTTACCAGTGATACCTCATCACCTGCAGGACTAAACTTACACTCCTTAGCATGATATAGAAGACATCTGATAAGCTTCATTTTCTGATCTTTATTGGTTTTTCAACCACGTCTCTCAATGATGCCACTTGGATCTGAAACCCCAGTTACACAAGGAGAGGTTATGTTATTTTATATCTTGATGTTTTTATACAGTTCCCTCTTCTGTATTAGATATTTCACCTAGCAGATTCTTAATCTTTTAAGGTGACTCTGAGAGTCCCCTTTAACATTACTTCCCCTGGGAGGCCACTAGGAAACCTCCCAGGTATTCATGATGTTCTCCTCTGGGTCCCTTATCACCTTCTATAAACACATTATATTTCTTTCCTCCCTCCCTCCCTTCCTTTCTCCCCACCCCCCCAGGGTGGTATTTTGTGAAAGAGCCACACTCAAGGGGCCAAAAACCTGTGTTTTTGGCACCTTGAGTGTGGCTCTTTCTCAATTTCTTCCTTCCTTCCTTCCTTCCTTCCTTCCTTCCTTCCTTCCTTCCTTCCTTCCTTCCTTCCTCCCTCCCTCCCTCCCTCCCTTCCTCCCTTCCTTCCTTCCTTCCTTCCTTCCTTCCTTCCTTCCATTTTTCCTTCCTTCCTTCCTTCCTTCCTTCCTTCCTTCCTTCCTTCCTTCCTTCTAATACTCACCCAAGCATATTTTTTTTTTCCATTCATTTTGAGGGAGAGTAGAAGAGAGGGAAAGACAGGGGAAAATATCAATGTGAAAGAAACACATTGATTGGTTGCCTCCTGCATCAGCCTCAACCAGGGCCCGGGCCAAGGAGAAGCCTTTAGCCAAAGTACATGTCCTTGCCTGGAATGGAGCCCAGGACCCTTTGGTCTGCAGGCCAATGCTCTATCCACTGGGCCAGACTGCTAGGGTGCCATTATATTTCTATACTTCTGGATTACCTGCCTGATTTCTCCACTAGTCAGTGAGCTCTTTGATGGGAAACACTATGATGTTTTCACCTCCCTCATCATTTTAGCAACTGGCTAGAGCTCTAGAGCAGTGTTTCCCAAACTTCTCTCATGATGAGAATCACCCGGTGGAGTTGTTAAAATACAGATTCCTGAACCCCAACTAAGAAGTGCTAAACTAGAATTTTTGGGAACTCAAAAATTCCTTCCTTCCTTCCTTCCTTCCTTCCTTCCTTCCTTCCTTCCTTCCTTCCTTCCTTCCTTCCTTTCTTCCTTCCTTCCTTCCTTCCTTCCTTCCTTCTTAATACTCACCCAAGCATATTTTTTTTTTCATTCATTGTGAGGGAGAGCACCATCAGTCCAGGCTACCTTCCCCATATTGTCAGCTCATGGGGGGGTCAGTAGAGGGCCAGAGCTCTCCCTTTCAGCCTGTTTACTTCTCTTTCTCTCTGTTCATCTCTTCCAGTCAGTAATCTGGTTAGAGATAAGAGACTTATTAAGATTATAATTTACAAGGATCTGAAATGGTTTGGGAAATACTGCTCTAGAGGAAAAGAAGGGTCTGACTTTTCTCCCAGTTCCAAGGATGGCTTCTTCATTATCCTGACACCTTTCTTTCTCACTAATCTCAAGAAGTATTATTATTAATCTGATAGGTCAGGTGTAGCATGATGACAGGCTTCATCAGCCAGTGGGCATGGTCACTTCTCTTTTCTACTTCTTCTTGTCATGACAGTGGGTCAATAGTGGGCCAGAGCTCTCCCTTTCAGCCTTTTTACTTCTCTTTCTCTCTGTTCATCTCTTCCAGTCAGTAATCTGGTTAGAGATAAGAGACTTATTAAGATTATAATTTACAAGGATTTGAAATAGTTCCTTTTGTTGGCCATTCAGAGCACCATCAGTCCAGGCTACCTTCCCCATATTGTCAGCTCATGGGGGTAGAAACTGTTTTGCCTCAATTAATTTGGGAGCCTATCACAGTTAGGGAATTTGAGAGGCCAGAATCTGACTCTATTGAGCTAACAAACAGGCAAACAAAATCATAACATATTAAACATCTTAAAGAATAACCGAAAAAGCAGATGGCCTACAAAATAGAGCTGCCGGAGGGGGAAAATATCACTTGAGCAGAAAAGTACTATGAATGCTTAAGAAGATGAAAATTAAACACAGAAATTACTTTTTGGAAGTAAATAATTCACCAACAAAACATTTCCAATTAAACAATTTGACAAGTAAACTGAAAAAGATGTTGTTAAAATCTGAATTATTATCCTAGAAGAAATGAAGAAAATCTCAGAACCAATATTTTAAAATGGGGATGCTAGTGGAAAGGAAATTCTGAATATAAAGCCAGGATACAACATGCCAATACTAGAATTTTCAGAGAAAGGGACTGATATAGGTGGTACACTAATTTAACAACTATCCCACAAAAAGATCCCTGAGCTATAGAAAGACCAGAATTTGTCATTTTAAAGGATGCACCAAGTTCCTTGTCTGAGCTAAAAAAGGAAGTAAGAAAGAAAAAAGACATACCTAGACACACAAATTCCTAAATTTAAAGCTAAAAAGAAAAATTTCTTAAAGTTTTGAAACAAAAGATCAAAATGCTTACAAAAGTAAAATAAACTAGAGTATGGTGGGATAATACTTTTAAATAAATGAAAGGTAAGAATTATAATCCCAGAAACCTATATCTTAACATGTAAGTGAAAGATAGGTATAATTAATAAAAAAAAATCTAGAGTATATGTCTCCTTCCATAGGATAATATATAATTTATCATTCTAATTGAGTGTGAAAGGTGCCACTATTAATAATGATGCCACAGCAACAGGCATAAACTAGGATTGCTAGCAGAACTGAACTGGCATATAATTTATCACCCTAAGTGAAAGTGAAAAATGGCACTATCAGTGCTTACAGCAAAACAAGTAGGGCTTCCTAGGAAACAGGGATTAATAATCATTACCTACATCTCTACATGTGAGGGAAGTTCTGAAGAACTCAAACCATTAAAAAAAAAGAATCAAGAGAAAGAAATAAGAATTCAGGATGAGAAAAAATGAATTGGGAGAAATAAGTAGTACAAAAGAAAACTTACTGTTAAATTTAAATGAATAGCAGTAAATCATTTGGGAATACCAATGCAATATAAAATCAAATTTTCTGAAATATAAGAAGTCTATTTAAGGCAAGTTCTAATAATAGTCAAGAAATTAAAGTAATGAACTATTTCAGCTAAAGTTGGGGTGACAAAAGAAGAAGAGCAGATGTAAAGCATTTTTTATCATTTCATCTGGAGGGGGGGGAGACTCTAAAAGAGAGGGCAGAGAAAGTATCCTTATAAGCTTAGTTTATGTAGGTGGGTAGAAGAGAAATATTACAATAGAGCACCCAAAATTAGCCTATCTCAAGCTTAAGGGCTCAGTCCTGCAAGACTTCCATGTCTGCCCATGTCTGACACCAGCCACAAGTGTGAGTGTCTGAGGGGCCATCTTCACTTGAGACCAGCTTGCTACAAATTTGGGTGTCTCCACAGATTTTCTCAGATTCAATAATTTGACAGAAAACCTCACAGAATTCAGGAAAGCACTATATTTATACTTGTAGTTTTATTATAGCAAAAAGATAGAAGTCAGAACCAGCCAAAGGAAGAGACAAATGGGGCAGAATTGGAGAACCCACACAGGAGTGTTTCAACCAGGAAGATTCCATGTCCGCAGGAATACGTTATTCTTCCAGCATCGATGTGTAACAATATATGCAGAGTATTGGCAACCCAGGAAGCCCATCTGAGCTTTGTGTACAAAGTTTTTTATGGAGACTTCATCAAGTAGGCTGAATGATTGAGTTATTGCTCCTATGGTTGAATTCAATCTTAATTACTACCATCCTTTCCTGGAGGTAAGGCTGATAGCATGTAGTTCAAAGTCCCAATCCCCTAATCATACGTTTGGTCTTTCTGATGTAGCCAACCTCTATTCCAAGGAATTTTGTTAACATAAACTACTAAGGGTCTGGTGGCTAAATGATGTCACTGTAAATTAGGATAAATAATCAAGTGTTATTGAGAGGCCAACCATGAATAACAAAGTTACTCCTATTACTTAAGAAATTTCCATGATTTGGAGGTTACTCCAAAGGAACTGAAGACAAAGGCCACAGCTCTTTTTGAGATAAGGCCAAATTCTATATTACCCAAGATTATCTTTGTAGAGAAATTATTTGGTAACTTTTCAATTACAGAGGTTTTGTATCTAAAAAAGGAATGTAAATATATGGCATAACTTTTAAATTACCAGGGCGAAGGGAGTAGAGATTAACTGCTGGGCTAACTAAGCAAAAATAAAGGTTAAAAATGAAATATTGGTCAGTGGATACAAATGGAAGTGATGTCTAGAACTTGCAAGTAATTCCCTTGAAAAGGAAGGTCCTGCTAATTCATTTGTTCTCTTTTCCATCTAATTATCTGGGCTGTGGATATGATCAAAGAAGGGAGAGAGAGAGCTATTTTAGAACACAAGTTGGAATCTGAATTGAGAACATAGAAGCCCTAGATTTCAACACCATTGAGCCACTCAACTGTGACTCAACTCCCTTTATATTTGTGAGATGGGAATAACAGCATATTTTAGAAGAGCCTAACCCATATCCTCACTAGTGTACCCAAGCACAGGGATACTAACAAACTTCTATTCATAGATACCCATATTGGAAATAGTAATTCTATCAGACAAGATGACAATTACTGTTAAAAGTACAAATTCTGGCTGAAAGAGGTCACTGTATAATAATAGGAGGCAAAATTCAATATGGTGACATAATAGTCATAAATGTGTATGCTCTAAACAATACAGTACCTCATTACATAGACATAACTATTTAAAATATAAGAAGAAATGGAAAATATTGAATTATGTATTTATAAAAGAAGACTTCACAAGACCTCTTCAGAATTTAAAAATTTAGTAGACAAAATTTTAAAAAGGGGAACATGGAGATGTTGAATGATGCAATCAATAAACTTGATTTAATAAACACTTATATAATATTAAAAACATCATAAAATACCTAGAATTAAATTTATGTCTACATGAAATAGTTATAAAATATTTTAAAATTGAAAAATTTTTCAGGGCATATTCTGTGATTATGATCCAATAAAGTTAGAATTAAATTAGAATTAAATTAGAATTAAATAACTTACAGGTGTTAAAATCTAAGCAATTTCAGACACTAGTAGGTAAATTAGATGGAAAATTTAAAAATTATCTAAAAAGCAAAAAGCATGATAACATCTTATATCAAAACATGCATAACATATAAGAAAGCATACATGTGGAAAAATAAATAGCATTGTGTGATGGAAAATGAAGGAACTTGGTGTTATGTTAAGGGATTAGATGTGCAAAATAAACAAAAATAATTTGGGAGAATGAAATTAAGAGAGAAATTTATATTAATATAATGAAAAAATAATAAAAAGGATTTTTAAAAAATCTATTAGCTAATATTGTAAAAATTTAAATTAATAACTATGAGCTTAAAAACTTTACAGTAGAATAAATCCCAGCTTAACATGGGTCAAAAGAGGTTTGTTGCTTTCATGGTAAATGTTTTTCAATTTTATTTGAAATCCCCTATGCTTTTATTGTGGCTACTAATTTAAAAAAATAGTAATATAGTTTAACTTTGTGATTGGCAAATGTCATCTGAAAGATGAGTTCAACAGTTTGTAACTTAGAGTTTATAATATTCTTTGATATATCAGTGACAATTTTAGCACACCATTAAGAATGCTAACTAAAACATATATAACATCATCATATAAAAATAATCAGCCACTCTTAGTCTATTGTTCTTATTCTCAGTATACATCTACTAATAAAGATTATTGGGAGCCCAGTATTGCTATTTATACTTTAAGGAGAAATTATTGAGTTGACTTCAAACATGAAAGAAATAAAATTATTGAGTTGACTCCAAACATGAGAGAAATAAAATCCTATATAATAAAAGCCTAATATGCAAATCAACTGAATGGTGGAACAATGGGTGGAACGACTGGTTGCTATGATGCATACTGACCACCAGGGGGTAGGCACTCAATGCAGGAGCTTCCCCCAGACTGCAGGCTCCAGAGCAGCCAACACAGGTGTCAGTGAGCCCCCCAGCACCTCATGGTCGCCCTGCAGAGGGAGGCAACTGGTGGCAGGGGTGGGGCCAATGAGTGGGCAGTACCAGGCTGGCTAAGGCAGGTGCCAATGGGAGTCCCTGATCGCCCCACCAGTTGTCCTACAAACCATCCCTGATCTCCTCCGGCCAAGCTTTGGGACCCTACCCATGCAGGAATTTCTAGTAATAAAATAAAATTATTTACAAAAAAGATGGTAGCTTCATAACAACAAAGCAGATCAGCAAGATCAATTTTACTTAATGGTTATTACATATATATTCCCCCTTATTATAGTTTTCAACCACTTTTGTGTAGTTAGCATGCCATAGTCTCGTATCTACATGTCATGAGATGTTCAATAGTTTGGTTCAACTTTCCTTTCTCCCTTCAATCAAAAGTCATCACAGAAAACCAGAAATCTGTATTCTGGTTTACTTCAACTAGGGAGGATGGAGACAGGGTTCACATTCCATGGCTTTCCAGCCAAAAGCTCTTCTTTCTCATGAATTTCAGATAAAATTCAGAATTGCCAACGAATACCCCATAGTAGATCATTTAGTGATGGGGATTAGTCACACAAATTTTCCTGAATCAGTTCTGTAAAGATAATAATTGGCTAGAACCATGTTCCAAAAGAAAGAAAAGGACAATGCAATCTGTGAGCCAAAATACAGGCCATTTGGTGTTTAACTGTAACTGTGTCCAAGTGTTTTGCTAGAGGAGAGGAAAGGATTGGAAGATAAGTAATGAGTCCAGATATTTAAGCCCCATCTGTTCAGACAGGCCGAGGCTCACTGGGTGACAGTGTTTATGCTGGGCATTGATTGATGTCATCTCAACTGGCTCCTGACATGCGGGAAAGTTGAGGATGTCTGAATTAGAAACTGGTTCCAGAATCCAGCACATGAGCCAAGAGTAGTGGTTATGAAAACACTATAGTAAAGAAAGCTAGTGTTCTCTTCACATTGTCTACTCCCTCTGAGAAAGAAAAGAATAAAACATAAAAGAAGAGAGAAAAGGAAAATAAAAGGGAAGAAGAGAAAGGAGAAAAAAAGAAAATGTAGAATGCTACCCCAGACTAGAAAATGGCTAAAGTAGCAGCTGCCTATTTATAATTATTTATATATATTTGACCCACATGTTCCTTTCTGTCATTTAAAATAATTTTATTGTTCTTAAATGTTAATTAGTTAACTGGATTAGACCCACTTGTAATGAACCAAAGAGAAAAAAAGAAAGACATCAGAATACATGGAGAAAATCTTCCAACTCTCACTTATCACTCAAAAAAGATTTTTTACTGCAGATAAGATTTTAAAAGCAGCAATAGGAAAAAATATATCATGAATCATTTATGTTTAGTGGACAGCTTTCATTTTTATTTTTTTTATTCAGATGAAGGTTTTTTTTCTTGTTTCCATACATTTATCATTTGGTCATAGAATCATAGCTTTCTGAGATAGAAAATAGCTTCAAGAGACTGGTTCATTTACAGTCATGTATTTTTTTGTTTTCTTTTCTTTCCTTTTCTCTTGAGATCTCTCAGTTTAGAAAGGAAATTGGTTTCCCTGGATCACTGAACCAGTCACATGGCTTTTACTTGCCTGGGCAGTATCACCTGAAATTCAAGGACTCTGGCTCCAAAATATGATTTGATCAATGAAGGTAAAGGAGTGAAGTTACAAATAAGTATGCATTGATTTATTTCTGGGTAGAAAGGCATACTCAAAAAATACAAATTTCCCAAAGAAAGTTATCTTTTTCTTGGATCCTTAATGAGATCACACAGGAGTACATACACACTCAGGCTTAAAATGAATTGAACTGAATGACTTTATAGCAACTAGCAGCTGCAGACAAATTACTAAACCCTTTTGTACATGGCACATGGTTATATATCTCAGATATTTTTCTGAAACCCACATAAGGCCAATGGAGTGTGTTGAATAAATTTTGAGAAGTGATTTTTTTTATTGTCTAATTAACCTGTTTCGGAAAGAAGATCTGTGCCATGAAAGGAGATTGTGGTTCTAGCTCCTTAGTGTACCAGTTGGCAAAGTAGCCCTGGAGCTAATCAAATAGATTTCCCAGAGAAGTTTAAGTTTTCATCTTAGGGCAAGCATACATTTTGCCTTTCACCCAGAGCCAGAGGCTTAATGCTTCAAAAAAGGGGTATATCTTTCCTCAAAAGATTAATGTATGAGTTGGTTACTCTAGTCTTAGTTAGAATGCATTGGTTTCAAGTGAGATAAAACTTTTTGAACTAGCTTAAGCAAAACAGGAGAATGTGTGATGAGATTCTAGTGGCAGTTCACAGAAACTGAGAGCAGGCAGTCCAGGAGACTTCAAGAGTCACTCATGTTATAATGCAGCTATTATCATAAGCTAGTCAAAACAAGAGTGCCTTGCTGAGCCTCCTGAACTCTAATAATCTGTGAGCTTGCTACTACAAGCAATAATTCCTAGCGTCATGCAGCTTAATACCTTTGTTTTCCTTCGGTGCAAAGTGTTTGAAGCTTCCTTGAAAGAGAAGTGACAAAGGAAGCTTGCCTTCCTTCAGCTGTACTAGTTAACACGAATCGTTCCTATCCTTCCTTATAAGTTCCAGAAAGCAGGATATTTTCTTTATTCAAATTATGTACAATTGCAAATAATTGG
Source organism: Vespertilio murinus (assembly GCA_963924515.1). Classification (NCBI taxonomy): domain Eukaryota; kingdom Metazoa; phylum Chordata; class Mammalia; order Chiroptera; family Vespertilionidae; genus Vespertilio; species Vespertilio murinus. The sequence continues at coordinate 47,601,032 of OZ004706.1, forward strand.
ACTAATTAAGTCTCTCATTACTGTCCCCAGCCTGGGAGGAGAGATCAGTTTTAGCCTTGAAGCAGGTTCTGGGAAACAGAAAATCTTATGATATGACCTAGTCCCAGAAGTCATTAGTTGCCTGTCACTTAGAGTGATTTGTTATCTTCTCTCTTTGTAATTATTCCAGACTGACATTTTATGTATGTTGTGGAAGATTTTTTAAAAATATTCCAGGAATTCACATCTTGAGGAAAAATGATAGATGTAAACAACCAGTTAATGCCAATAAAACGTAAAAGCTATTGAAACTTTGTGACATTGAAATAATTCACCAACAATCAATACCAGTTGTTGACCTTTCAACATGAAGCTCTTGAAAAATAAATGATATTAGTGCTTCTGATTAGTAACTGGATGGAAATACTTATTGCTTAAATTAGTGGCTAATTGAAAATAATTTAATTGATGGACATAAATAGAGATATCAACAGTAATTGTCATAGGAGGGGACTTTAACACCCCATTGACATCAATGGATAGATCTTCCAGACAGAAAATCAACAAGTAAACAGTGGACTTGACTAATGCATTAGACCGGATGGATTTCATTGATATTCTCAGAGCATTTCACAGCAAAGCAGCAAAATATACATTCTTTTCAAGTTCACATGGAACATTTTACAAGATAGACCATATGTTAGGCCACAAAATAAGTTTCAATGAATTTAAGATTTAAATCATATCATGCATTTTCTCCAACCACAGTAGTATATAACTAAAAATCAATAAGAAAAGACATGCAAACACATGAGGCTAAATAACATGTTACTAAACAGTGAATGAGTTAACAATGAGAACAAGAAAGAAATCAATCAGATACCTTGAGACAACTGAAAGTAAATCACAACTACCTCAAAATTTATTGGACTGAGTAAAAGCAGTCCTAAGAGGGAAATTCACAGCAATAGAGGCTTACCTCAAAAAGAAAGAAAGAAAGAAAGAAAGAAAGAAAGAAAGAAAGAAAGAAAGAAAGAAAGAAAGGAAGAAAGAAAGAAAATAGTCTTAAAAAGAAAAATACAAAAGACTAATGAAACCAAAGGTTGTTTTTGTGTAAAGATAAATAATAATGGTAAATGTTTAAGCAGACTCATCAAGAAAAAAAGAAAGAGAACCCAAATAAATAAAACCAGACATTAAAGTGCATAAGTGACAACTGACCCCACAGAAATACAAAGTATTATAAAAAAATATTATATATTTATAATATTAACAACTGTATGCCAATAAATTGGACAACGTGAAATAAATGGATAACTTTCTAGAAACATATAACTTTCCAAGACTGAATCATGAATAAACAGAAAATTTGAACAGATTGATTACAACCAAAGAAATCAAAGCAGTAATCAAAACATTCCCACCAAAAAAGCCCTGGTCTGGTTGGCTTTATTGGTAAATTTTACCAAATATTCAAAGAAAAACTAACATCTGTCCTTCTCAAACTATTCCAAAAAATTCAGGAGGAGATAATATTCCCAATATCATTTTATGAGGCCAGCATTATTCTAATTATAAAACCAAATAAAGATACTAACTCCTCCACACACCCAAAAACAAAAATAGAAAATTAGAGGCCTATATCTGAAATGAACATAGATGCAAAAAAAAAAAAAAAAAAAAAAAACCCTTAACAAAACATTAGCCAACTGGATTCAGCAATACATTAAAAATATTATACATCATGACCAAATGGGATTTGTTCTTGGGATGCAAGGTTAGTTGAATATCTGCAAACCAATTAATGTGATACAATACATGAATAAAAACAAAATGAATAAAAATAAGATATCAAAATATAAAGGAAGAGCATTTAAAAAAATCCATCCCCCATTTATGACAAAAACTCTTAGCAAAATGAGAATAGAAGTGGCATATCTCAACATAATAAAGGTCATGTATGTCAAACCCACACTAACAGCATACTAATGTTGGAAATGAAAAGGTGATGGAATGGACATGGCTAGTACTGAATGAAGGATAAACACACAGAGTTAACCGAACCAGCTACAGTGACCAGTGGGGTAGGTTAAATGAAATAGGCTCATTTTACTTACCCTTAGAAACCTGATTTTGAAAGCATGGCACTTTGGCTGCATCCCAGTTCAGATGCCAAACTTCTAAAATGACCCTTAGATCTATCAGACAATTGAAACACAGTTAAATTCTCATGCTCTGCATATCTACTTCATTTTGGTCTCTCTCCCCAGCACTAGAATGTAGACATCATTAACATGATTTTTTTTTTTGCTATTTTCCAAGGCCCTATACGAAAATTCATAATAGACCATCAAACAATATTTTTTAAATCCTTGTAAACAAGCTAAATGTGGCTCAACTTTTGAAAAAGAATCCAAACTTAATTTGTAATTAATAAATTATGACATTTATATAAACTCCATTTTTAGACATGATTTGAAAAATATAACTTTAGGGTAAAATACCCACTTGACCACAAAAATTCTTTTATTAACATGGCATATAGTTTAAAAATGCAAGTTTTTGATACTGAGCTCATAGGCTAGTTTCTATAGCAATGATGCAGCTTTAATTAAAATTTTATGATTAAAAAAAAAACACGGAAAGTATTACTGTCATTTTTTTCCTGTGAATGGTTCACACTAAATGCATAAACATAAACAAGCACATCTACACTTCATTAGCATTTATAACATATTAACAGAGGCAGTGGCTTTGTGCCCACACCCTTGCGATTACTCATTATGGCCGCTGTCTTTCACTTTAGTGCTTACATCTTCTAGTCTTCTATTGAGGGAAGAATTTAATGATTTGCACTCTCTGGGAATCATGTGGCTTATGTGCAGTCACAAAACCAACATAAATTGACTGGATGCTTAGTTGCAGTTTGAAGAGATGGGTTTAAAGAATCTGCGTATTTTAAGTTTAGCATGCCTTTTCAACACAGTCTATGTGAAATACAGAAGCAGAGAGAAATGTTTTTGTTGTTGCACACATAGATTCCTATGTGGACATTTATTACTATAATAACAAATCACATTTCTTAAGTGTTTACTATTGCTGGACATAGAAATTGAGGTAGAGGGGTTAAGTTGTAAAGTTGTCGTCATTTATTCATCAATTTAACAGGTATTATTAAATGTTCTTTAATGTTAAACATGGTTCTGGGGGTGAGAAATAATCCTGGGAGCAAAGGGACCAGTTTCCTGGCCTTGGAATGCTTATGCTCCTGCAACAGATATAAGCAATAAATAAAAACAAATACAAAGTAGATACAATGATTTCCAATAGCTGTATTTACCATGAAAAATAAATATAGTGATACATATAGTAACTATGGTAAGAGTATGACTTTAGATATGAGAGTCAAAGAAGTTCTGAAAAGGTGACAGTCACGCTGACGCTGTGTTGAGACAGACCAAGGCATAAGATCCAGGGAAGGAATTCCTGCCAGAGTGAAGGAGTGTGGAAGCAGAAGGAGGAAGTGAACCTGGAGAATAGTGCAGGAGAGAGAGCCAGAAACAGATCAGTCACGTAAGCCAACTACTCTGACCCTAGAGCCTACACCGTTATGTTCTAGTTAACATTTGGCACATCTTCAGCAGCAGCGTACTCCCAGCTCAGGACTCAACCATGAGATTTCTGAGGATTAGGCCAATGTAACTGCCACTCCAAAGGGTGCAGTCGCTGAGGACTCTCCAGTGTGCCTAAAACTTACATACCCTTTGCATTCTATTCCTACTGTATCTTTGTTTTAACACAAAAAAAGGATATTCTTCTCCCCTTTAAAAAGTGTTGAATTTCTGGAAAGATGAGACATATCTCTTTTGAGACTCTGCCTGGGAAACCCATGGAACACTTGTGTGCACACCTGGTGTGTGGACCCCACGTTTTGAGAAACGCGATGAACATAGTGCGTGGCAGGAACTGGGTAAATGCTTAATGAACAGATGAGTCAACACGTTCAGTTTGTTCCTCGCCTCTGAGCACATGGGGGTGTCACAACATAATCTAAAATGTCTTGGTGGGAGGTGACAAAGCATAGTGCTGAGTACATCTATGAGTTGTTTATTTAGGTTTGAAATTTGACTCTAGCGTTTTCTAAGGTGACCTAGTTCAGATTATTTAAGCTCTGTGAGCTTAAGCTTCTGCACCTGTACTAGTAGGATGATAAAATGCTACAGTACTGTCAAAGGGTGAGAATTGAATATGATAAACCTAGCATGGTTCCTGATATATTATGAGTGTTGGATACTATATGTAGGCATGGAAAATCCATCCCACTGTTTGCCAATGACTAAAGGCAAGCTGCTTTTAGGAACATGTGCATAAGTATTTTGACACAGAGAACAGTAAATCTCAGACTATGCTAAAATCTGCTATCAGGGGGCAGTACTCAACTATAGTATCTTGGTTCATGAGTGTCTATTGCCTGTAAGTTCTTGAATATTTATTGAATATGTATATAGATAAGTGAAAGAATAATCAGTAGGGTTGTATGCCACATGTAGCTGGTCAGTAAAATAGTTGATAACATAATTTTTAATTAATTCGTTTTTTCTTATAGTTTATAAGAGGTTCAGTTTTATCCTAATATAGCATTGCTGCCCAAAGTACTTCATGGCCAAATATCTTAAACATTCTGGGTATTACTTTAAAATTTCTCAGAAATCCAGTAATTAATAAATTATCATGCAGATATGTGCTGATAAACTGCTCTCCGGAAAAAAATCTAATTTGTAAAGTTTACAGATTTGCAGTGTTAATATTCCCACTGTGGCCTATGTCCAAGTGCCTACATGACTTTACCCAAGGCAAAGATAGAAAGAAACAAATGGAATCAGTTCCTGTGAGCTATGAACCAGCTCCAGAAAATTACCACTTTATCATAATATTGGATTTTATAAAACTACTAGAGGCCCAGTGCATGAATTCATGCATGGGTGGGGTCCCTTGGGGTGGCCTGCAGGGATTGGGCCAAAACCCACAGTCCAATACTTAGTGCAGCTCCTACTTGCTGCTCCTGCTCATCCTGGCCCCAATGTACTTGCTGTGGGCTCATGTCCAATCAGTCCAGATTGGGAGAGGCTCACAATGCCAATGCAGTGCTCCACAGCCAGGAGCCCTGCATCTGGAGTGGCCTGTGGGATCAGGCCGAAACCAGCTCTCCAACATCCTCCAAGGGGATCCTGGATTGTGAGAGTGCACAGGCCAAGCTGAGGGACCCCACCACTGCACAATTGGTCCAGGGAGGGACTGCGGAAGGGCTCCAGGGTATGTCTGGCCCATCTCGCTCAGTCCCTATCTGCCAGATCCCCAGCAGCAAGCTAATCTACCAGTTGGAGCATCTGACCCCTGAGATGGTACGTTGCTATTTAAAAACCCCTGGTGACGGTGCACATCATAGCTACTGGTTGACCAGTTGACTGTCTGCCCCTGGTGGTCAGCATACATCATAGCAAGCAGTTGAGCAGCCTTAGCATATCATTGGCATATTATGCTTTGATTGGTTGTTCAGTTGTTATGCGCTTTGGTCCATTTGCATATTACCCTCTTATTATATAGAATACTTTGTTCAGCAGCATGCCTATTAGTAATGTAGAGAGATGTTATCATGGCAGTTTTTTTTTGTGAAGGGCTGCCCTAAGTTGTAATGCTCTCTTATTTTTATTTTCATACACTTTCTTAAGTGGGCAACTATGGGGAAAGCATACGTCTGGTACACATTTCCTGGGGATGGTGCTTCAGGTACATGAATTTGTCCAGTCATATGTTCATACATAAAATGAGCTGAGACCCAATGGTGTAAGAAGGTCGATCTGCCGAACTGGTTTGGCTCACTGGATAGAGTGATTGAAAGGTCCCAGGTTCGATTCCGGTCAGGGGCATGTGCCTTGGTTGCAGGCACATCCCCGGTGGGGGTTGTGCAGGAGGCAGTTGATCGATGTTTCTCTCTCATAGATGTTTCTAGCTCTCTGTCCCTATCTCTTCCTCTCTGTAAAAAATCAATTATATATATATATATATATATATATATATATATATATATATTAAAAGAATAACATTTAAAAAGAAGAAAAAGAAGAAGAAGAAGAAGAAGAAGAAGAAGAAGAAGAAGAAGAAGAAGAAGAAGAAGAAGAAGATTGATCTAATCTGGTTCTTCCCTTTGAAGACCCAACAATTCACTCATGGCAGTGCTCAGCGGAGGTCAGGTCCAGAGAGTCTCACTAACCTGGGCTAACTGAAGTTAAGATGACACTGAGACAGACATAAAAAAGCCATATTGGCATAACTATGAGTATTCTTTTATTCTAATCATGCCCAATGGGGAAGTAAATATGAACAAGAAGCTATCAACTGACTTACTATATAATATTTACCTTGAAGATTATACTGGGGAAATATAATTAAAACAAAATCCTTGTCCTGACCCAGAAATTCTCTCCACAAATATAATAATGAAAGAAAACAGTTTTCTTATTAAATAAACATGAAACCAGAAAATTTTGAACATCATAGGTGAAGACAGAAATTCATCCTTTTCTCTCTTCAACCTGATACAATCCATTGCATGCATATGTTCTCAAGATAAACAATAACAGCTCCTCAAGTAAGAGGACTTGCCAATAGCATTCATCATATGGAGTTCATCATAATGTCACTTGGTGGTTGGGGTGGCCATCTGTGTCAATCAATTGGCTTTATCTAGAATAAAAACAAAAATTTTCCTGCTTTTATGATGGGAAGCAGTTAATATCACGTGGAGCAAGATATCCTTGGGAGTTGGGCTTGTACCCTTTCACAGAAACTGGGAGATATGGGGGCTATTACCCTTGACATTTATATTTTAAACAAATGGCTGCTAGGTGTTTGAGAAAGACATTCCGGGGTGATAAATTAACAATATTTCTATGCATTTCACAGAGAGGAGAAAGGACTTACAAATTTAAGTTTTCTAAAGTAAATGGTCTATGAAAAAAGAGGGGAGAGATATACCTTCCCTTATTTTTAGTAAGGAAAATTAAGCCTCTTCTTTTGCATTTACCTTAAGATCGTTATAAGAATATATATGTAAAAACATTTGGTAAACTCTTCAGTGTTTTCACAAACTGAAAGTATCATTTCAATTAGCATAGACATCTTGGTTCCTTGAATTAGATGTATCTTAAAAGTAGATGGGCAAAGGTGAACACTGTTAGGGTCAAAAGTAGCATGAACAGAGTTGGGAAAGTAGAAAGAAGCAACCCTCCTCCAGTCATGGTAGAGGACTTTGTAAAATTCTGTCTATTGGGGAAAGGTTCATGATAATACTGTACTCAGAGTATGTTGGAATTTATGTGTCTCTAGAACAACATAGCATCGTTTCTGATAGTCTAAGGCAAGATGAAGTGATTGTAATTTTCCTAATAAAGGAATGTCAGGACATAACATGCAGGGAATTCAATCTGTTAGCATTTGAATGGATTTAGACTGGCAGTTGAGAGCCCAGGTATTGACATCCAACAGCCCTGTGTTTTAGGCCAAGCTTCAATACTTACTAGCAGGAGGAACTGGAAAAAGTTTTAAAACTCTCTACAGCTCACTTTCCTTCTTGTCACAGCACCTACTCAGTAGAATCATTGTGAGATTTTATTTTATTGTATTTTAAATATAGTTTTATTGATTTCGGAGAAAAAGGGAGAGGGAAAGATAGAAACATCAATGATGAGGGAGAATCATCAATTGGCTGCTTCCTGCATGCCCCCTACTGGGAATCTAGCCTGCAAGCAGAGCATGGGCCCTGACAGGGAAATGAACCATGACCTCCTGGTTCCGAGGTCAACACTCAACCACTGAGTCACACCAACTGGGATCACTGTATGATTTTAAAATGTTTAGTCAGTGCCTGGCATATAGCAAATATCAATAAATGGTGACTGCCACCACTACCACCTTAATTTTTAATAAAAATAATGAATGAGTTGACAAGGTTTTGTAATAAATGATCTATAATGTGCTGTTGAGAGTCTGGTTTGGTTTCTAGTTTTTTAGTCTGAATAAAAAAGCAGCAAGTATTGCAGATATGTCAAAAGTTAAATCAATGGAGCCTGGACAGCCATTTTGTCATCTATGGAAAGTGATTGCTTTAATGGGACGAATTCCCTACCCCTTGCCATAGGACTTGGAGCTCCTCCCGTCAAGAAGCAGAGGATATTTTCTAAATACACATATCTCTGTGGCCAGCGAAGTGTTAATAGAAACAAGCTAACAGAGGCTTATAAGAGCAATGACACATTTCCACTATTCCTCCCACACCTTCTCTATTACTATGAGAAGGACATGTCTGGGACAGCCTGTGGCAGTTTAAGAGACATGTGGAACAGAGCCAAAATGTTCCAATAACCTCAGCTGACAGGCAGACGACCTGAAGACCTGTGAGAAAACCCTGCCAAGATCAGCAGAGCTAATTCTGGATGCATATGCCATCAACTTCCTGTTGTATTTTATGAAGATTTGTGGCGGTTTGTTACTGGACAGAAGCTAACTAGCACATCATTAGACAGATATAACATCAAGTCCTCATTAGGAAAATAAAAAGCAACAGCTCCTCACAATATTGTAAGGATTCAAACACACCAGGTATGCAAAGTGCTTGGCATTAAAGAGGCATTTAATAAGGACTGGTTTCTGAGACTAAAAGTCCACTTCCAGTGAATGTCAATAACCTTTTCACCGTGCAATACATTTTTAAGTTTGGGATTACTTCTTATTAGACCTAACAAGGAAAGAAAATGGGAAATGCTACATTAGAACCGCTAATGCTAGATTTCTGTATGCTTATAATTCCAAAATAGATTTCCTTTCTAAATTTTTATGTGTTGCTTGTAAAGGGTCCGTTTTATATGACAGTCCTTAAAGTAAGTCTCTCTTTAAACAATGGACTGCTCCAAGTAAGACTTTATTTTTCTCCCCTTTAATACAATGGCCTTATTTTCTGTTTACATAATGGACTCCAGCAGGCAGTGATTGGTTAAATTGTTCATTCTCCTCTTGCCTTCCAGGCTTTTGTGTGAGCAAACATCCAGCACCAAATCTGCCTGCCACGGAACATTACACAGGTATTCTCCTTTTTAAACTTTGTGATCTCAATTTCCTGGAGTTATCCAATAGAAAACAGATGCAAATTAAGAGCTCAATTCACAAAAATAATAGGTAGCATTTATCCTGGCTCCTATGGAGATGGCTCAGGAAAAAAAGTGTGGAAGGCACAGCTAGAATTTTCAAACGAAATGTGTGCTCCTACAGTTTCATAAATATCCTTCTTGTTCTGTTCCAAATATTGACCTTTCCATGCTGATTGCAAACATAAGCACTGGCACAAACAGGTGGAATCTTAACCGAAAACTGCCCCTTTTTAGAACACGGCTTGATGGGTTTTACCGTTTATTTTTTAAACATACTGGAGAAGAAGAGCAGATTTATGCTCAGTCTGACTTATGACTGCTGACTAGTGCATCAAAGCCAGGAAACTGATACGTTTCAGGTCCTCTCTCAACATTACCAGCAAATGATCTCCAGCAATAGAGAAAGTAATTAAGTGATTCTTTGTGTGTAGTGCACATGTATTTACTTTTTGTTTTCTCTTTGTTTGTTCATTTGCTTTGATTTTGCTTTATGAAAGAAAAGGAGGGAACTGTTAAAAGATAAATAGCTGTTTTATATGCTGATGCATTTATGGCAATCCTTAAAAGAGTTGAGATCATATTTTGTCTATATTAATTAATGGAAGTCTTCACACAGACTTTGGTTTTCTCTAGAAAGTGTGTGACCTTTGGTGGCCTTAACAGAAAAGGAGGTGGAAAAGTGAACCCAAAATGTTGCTTATATTAATGGAAATGGAAAATCAATGTGAAGATTGGGCATAAGCATCAGCTTCTACATTAGACTGAATTCTGTTTTAAATATGTGTTTATATTTTATCAATTTCAGAGAGAGGAGAAGAGAGGGAGAAAGAGATAGAAACGTCAATGATTAGAGGGAATCATTGACTGGCTGCCTCCTTTAACCCCACACTGGACCAGGAATCAAACTGTGACCTTCTGGTTCATGGGTTGATGTTCAACCACTGAGCCACACCAACCACTCTGTTTTAAACAGTCATTTGATTTGAACAATTTATAGAATCACATCAAGTTTATTGAGAATTTTTTTACTAATGAAATCTATAATACATATTTAACATAACCAGGTACTCAATATATATATTTATTTATATGAAGTAAAGCTGGCATAGCATATACCAAGGCAAAGAATTGGTCATTTGCATGGTAGACCAATGTGGAAATAAATAGTTGGGGTTTTGGAAATATTTAGGTATTTGGCATATAATAGATAGGATAGCTCCTGATGGTTCATCTTTCTTGTGATTGTTTCAGAAACAAAATCATTAGCAAGGATCTTGGATACAAGGAAGGTGTCAACTTCCACTCCAGCTCTTATATTTCAGTTGTCTGTTGGCAGCTGATGCCAAATAGACTCATTTGTAAATGCAAGAAATAGACATTGAACCTGTTCTGACAAACTGCCTGAGACCACTCTCTATTTATAGTTAATCCTCCACCCTGCTCTCATTTCCACGGCTCTCCTGTTTCAGGCTGAGAATTTTGCTGTTGCTCAGAACAGGCCTTTGCCAAATTGTCCATGTACAATCATTAGATTATCTGTGGTAGATTTCTGTGGCTGCTATAGTTAGATGGAGATGAGCGTTCATTAATTACTCCCTGACAACATCGATATCCGGATATTAGGTTTTAATAAAAACAAGAGTCAGAGCAAATTCAGCCACACGTGGAGATATTTCTCAGAAATGATATTTATTTTAAAAGCTGTAGTAATAACAGCTCAACTGTCTGTCCTGTACCTTCAAATATGTATCAGTTCTGTGTTCTTGGGTGCTCTGAACCTAGCATGCCATCTCTAGGTTCATTTGAGATGATGCAAAAAACAGAAGCAATATTCAGTTAGCCTTACAATGATCAGCAGGCCACAGGACACTCTGATGTCAGAGTTGAATACAGGACCATTCTGAACCTAGCCCCTAGTATTATCATAGTCAGGTGGAGGTCTCACCAAACTTCCTATTTATAATAGAGTATCTCCAAAATCTGACCTATGCATAGATCTGGAATACTAATAATTTGTCACCATTGGAGACCCATTTTTAACATTTACTAAGTGGATTAGCACAGCCTTCTGTATTTATTAGAGGTGAATATAGCTGATTCAAATAGCCACCACCCTGGAGTAAGACTCTTCTATTCCAGAATTCCTATGTGCTCTGAATTCCTGGAAGAATGGCCTTGAGAAGATTAATTCAAACACACACACAGGCATGCACACACACACATTTGTACCAGATTGCCTGCAAATTTATAATGTAAATCACATACATGTAATAGCTGTCGAAACTTTCGTTTGGCTTAGTTTTTTTAAATCTTTACAAAGTTTTGAGCCTTCCTGTTTTGGATATTGAATTTTGGTATTCTATTGGGGACTTGTTCTGTTTTACATTCAGATTTCAGTACCTATACCTCTCTGCATTGCCCTTCACCAAAGCATTATCTATAGCCACATAAAACCCATAGGCCAAGCCAGCCCTCATTCCTCTAATAGAGGGAGGAAGTTTTAAGAGAATAATATTTCTAATTACTTCCAGGGTATTGAAGAGTAATGCATGTGTGGTTAGTCACAAGAAGAAATTCGGTGTTGAATGAATAAAACAAACAAACAAAAATCCTCTGATAGAGTATATGCAGAGGTAGAGAGAACATACGAAGTTTTGGGATTCAGTTATCTTTGTATTTGAAATATGACTTCATTTATGCCTGTATGACTTTGTATGCATTGCTTAACCTCTCTGAATCTAAGTTTCCTCATCTGTAGAATAGGATGATCTTTACTTACTAAGTATTATAGCATATATATGTTATTGATTTTTTTTTTACAGAGAGGAAGGGAGAGGAATAAAAGTTAGAAACATCAATGAGAGAGAAACATTGTTCAGCTGCCTCCTGCACACCTCCTACTGGGGGTGTTCTCTCAACCAAGGTACGTGCCCTTGACTGGAATTGAACCTGGGACCTTTCAGTCCGCAGGTTGATGCTCTCTCCACTGAGCAAACCAGTTTCGGCCTATTATAGCATATATTGTACAGTGCCTGGAATATTCTACCTCAGTAAATAGTATCAGTGGCAGGGTTAGTAAGTTGTATTTGAAGTTGTTCCTATTGTTTATCTAACAGACTGGATGTAAAATTGTAAGAAACCATTGAAACTCATAAAATGAAAAAGGTCTTTAGGGAGTCATGGTAGGAATTGCTGTGGGAATTAGTTTTCTATAGGCCGCAGACTCTACTAGTAATAATGGAATATAAATCAGAACTTCTACTTACACAGTTTGCTTATAATCTACTGGTCTTTAAAACTACACCTGTATGCTGTGATTGTCTTCAGTAGTGCTCTCTTCATACATTAAATGCAACAAAGGCAGTCTTATATGTGCACACAGAGCATACTGTTTTACATGTATGCTGACCTCAAAAGCAAGGAATGCCAAAAAATATCGAAGTAGAAATCTGGATTATAATCCTAAAAGTGTGTCAGGATAGTAAGAAGCTAGAAAAATTCCTGGAAAAGTAGAATAGAGAAACTGAGACCAAAAAAAAAAAAATTAAACAAGGCCAGTTTGGGCAACTTGCAGCCAGCTTGTGAGTCACAAGATCTTATCTTCCCCCACCAAGGACACTGGAGCACACACCTCTTTCCCAACCAGAGATGCATAGCTTTAATTACGCTCACCTGGGAAAATGGAGAACAAAGACCCAAATAATGCCATTTGTGCCAGTTTAATCCAAGGAAAATAAAGTCTTGGGGACAAGCCCTAAGAGCATTTGGATGGTATCACTTGAGGATGTTAGGCAGGAAAGATGACTGCTAGGGCAGGAAAAGTAGAAAGGGTAAAAGAAGTGGAATTTATCACACCCACTAAACAAAGAAGTCAGCTGTCTTAGGACTTGCCAAATAAGATGATCAAATGCATGTACAAACATTCTGAGATAAGCCATAATAATGTATGTAGAAGGGGACTTTGAAACCCAGTCTGCTACTCAAAAGATCCAGCAGGAGAGCTTTGAAACCTATAGATGGGGAAAGTATAAAACCTTAAACCCTCCACCAGGTGATGTGCTCAGACTAGCTGAGTTGCCCACTTATTCTTTATACCAAGTGTATTTTTCATAAATTTGCTTGCTTTGCTCCAATGTTGCTGTCTATTACATGTATGAAGTCTTTCTTCCAAGATTAATAAGGACTGAGAAGGAGGAAGCCCCCACCCCACTCATGGACTGTTCAGTAATAAAAGAAAACATTTCATCATTTTCACAATAGGCATCTAGTACAATGGTTAAGAACTTTAAAGTCTGCAAAAGTCTGTAATCCTGGCTCTACTGTTTACCTGCCATGAAACGTCAGTTGTAACATCAATAAAATGAGAAAAAGAAATGAAAGTTGTGAAGATAAAGTGTGGTAATGTATAGAAAACATTTACCACCATACCTGGCACCAAGTAAATGTTAATTATATACATTTGATAGCCAAAGAGAGAGACAGAAAAAAGAAAAATTATCAGCTATTCCATAGTGGCCAGATTATTATGATGTATGAATGCATAATAATCTGGCCACTCAGTATATATAATAGAGGCCTAGTGCATGAATTCATGCATGGGTGGGGTCTGGCCAGCCTGGCCAGGAGGGGACATTGGTGTTGGCCTACCTGTCTGATGGTCGAACTCCTGGTTGAGGGGACAATTTGCATATTAGCCTTTTACTATATTGGATATACACTGACTGAGTGGCCAGATTATTATGCATTCAGAGATCATAATAATCTGGCCACTCAATATATATATATATATATATATATATATATATATATATATATTTGCTATGTGATATATATATATATATATATATATATATATATATGTGTGTGCTATGTTATATATATATATATTTGCTATGTGATTATATATATATATATATATATTTGCTACAAGGCATACTTGATTTTATAAAAATATATAAATATGTTTTGGTCATCAGGAAAATATTAAAATGTGGACACAAATTCATCAGGCCCAATGAAGAAGGTGTGCAATTAATCTCAGGTCACCTTGTGGGAACAGCACAATCCAGGGCCTGAAGATGATCACTGTGGGACTGAGGTAAGGACCATCTGACCCTGCTTGAACACATCCTTCCCTTCAGATTCTCTTCTCAGGCAGGTCCTGTCAACTGATTGTGAAAGGGCAAAGGGAATCAAGAATGCCCGCTGAGACCTTGTGGATAGAATGCAGTGAAAGAGGGAACTGAGCTCCAGCCACATCAAATGCCTACAGTGCATAGATGCCCTACAGCTCCTACTGCTGGGAGTTTCTCACCTTCTGCACATTGTAGGCATTCAATATGTATTTGTTACATGCTCTAGAAACTATTGAAGTCACTTTTCATAATAAATATAATCATAAAAGCAAACATGTTTGCGTCCCCGTACATGTTCTAGTAACTGGACTAAACACTATCATAATCTCCCCTATTACCATATGAAATTGGTAGCTATCTTATTTTAAAGCTGGAGACACTGAAATTTAAGAAGTGAAGTAACTGCTCAAAGTTATACACCTCACTGAGATTTTTTATGTAAGCTATCTGACTCCAGAAAGTAGATTTTTAACCACCAAGCTATAACACCTTTTTTTCACAAGCCTTCCTAACCACTAACTGAAAGGCAATAACCACTGAGAAATCCTGAGAACAGCAGCTCAAGTCCTGAATAAAAGCTAAGCCCTTCCACACATTATGATCTAGGCATTGCCCAGCCCAAACGAGTTAAAACATTTCTGAACCACCTTGAAAGTACAATCTTGCTGTGTACTTACCGGACCATCTATTCACTAGCCCCACACACATTTGCTCCCATCTAAGCTTTAGTTTCACAAACAGAGCCTGCTTTCACTCTGTCACACACAGTCATGCCTCTCCCACTAGCCACAGACACTCCCCACCCTTTTCTCTCATAAATGCCCCTGTGCCCATAAATTACCCTGTGTCCTTAGCCAGCACAGCCAGTGGCTAGACTATAGGACCAGTAATTTTCTCTAGTACATCTGAGACTTGATGTTTGCCACTGACAGTAGATATACTTCTTCTCAATTACATTTCCCAAGATTTCACATTTAGGGGAAATAGCACATTTGTGAAGGAAACTTGTAGAGAGTAACTGGTACCTGCAAGCCTAAAAGACTTCCTGAATTTAAGAGCACTAAATTAAGAGTCAGGCTACTTCCATAGATCATAGGATTGAGCATCAGTGTGTTTTCTAAGTCCACAATCACTGGTATGCATCTACCACAGTCAATATAGAAGATCACACAGCCAGAAACAGTGGTGAATGACAACATTCCAATATTCACATCTTCTTTACAACGAGTCATTGTTCATTTTTTTGTGCCTGGCATCTTGGAAGCTACAAAGCACTTGATGACTGATGGTCACTTGGAACAAACTCTGAAAGTAGCTATGAAAAGGACAAGATGGAGCATTAGCTTATCCAGGAAGCCTGATCCTGTGAGCTTTTACATTTTAATGTTTTATTTATCTTCTAGAAAAATATCTGAAGGGGATATTTAACAACATAAAACGTTTTACCGTTTTTTGAAGTGTTTTTACCTCTTTCTTAATTCTCCCACAGCTGATGGCTGACAGGACAGGACTCATAACCCTTACTTTACAAGTGAGGGGGGGGGGGAGGGTAAAGGGATAGGGAAATTGAGTGATTGAAAATATTGAACCTTTAAAACTTACCATCTTCCAACTTTTCTAATGTCCTCCAGATTTCTTTCTGTGCTCTCATATATTGTTGGACAACAGAATATGAGACTCAAAATTCTGGTCTTTATAAGGGAAAAAAATAAGCCACTTGACAGTGGGTCTTACACTGTGGAAAATCAGTCTCCCTTAGTCAGAAGATTGTTTTGCCAATCCTTCTCTCTGTTTCTTTTGTTCACAATTGCCATTCTCCTTTATACAAAGATATAAGCCTTCAGAAGCCAGGGAGTGTAAAGCATGAGAACATTCCTGCTGGGTCTTGGCCTGCTTCCAGCCCCAAGAAGGATATCATTTTCAGTGTCATGCTTCCAATTTCCCTGGGAAGGTCTCACCTCTTTTTCTACTCTCCAGTTCCCCCTAATCTTGTAAGCTCCTGTCTGAATTGCCTCTGCTTGTCTCTGCCTTTTTAAAAATCCTTATCTCTGATATGCCATTATAAGCTCCTCATCTTTTCTACTTTTCTCGCTGATACCAACCCCTGATGTCAGGGTTGATTATCAAGATTGTAATCTTTCCTACATATAATCTTTCTTACTCCTCTGCTCTCTGAATGAGAGAAAGTATGCATGCTGGCCTTGAAAGATGTTCTATTGTGATCCTTATGTGCAATCCTTGCTTCCTTTAGGGAACAGGCAGCATGTTGATGTTTACTATAAATGCTCGCATCCCAACATAATTTGCATAATAGAATGCATTTCACTGCCATCACCTTAGACTAAATCCACACTACAGGATGACAATTGTCTCTTTACTGGCCTTCCTACCTCTTCTTAAAGAGTGTTTCTCAATATTGGCAAATAGACTTATCTTTTTGAAATGGAAATCTCCTGTGCTGTTCTGTTTAAAACCTTTCATGTCTCCCAATAGCCTTTAGGATTAGAGTCCATATAGCATAGAATTATCTCTCAAGCCTTCCACCATGTGGTCCCTATTTATCTCTTCAGTCTAAAGCCTCTCCTTGTAGCCTTCCTATCATCCACATTTCTTGCAATTTCCTAAACATGCTGTGCTCTCTCTTGATTCTGGGGGTTTGCACATATCATATTACTATTTTTTGGTGCCTTTATTTTAATGCTTGACCACTGTTTCTTTATTCTGCAAAGATTTCCCGGGCAGCATTATCTCTGACCACACAAGTACTATGGGTCTGTGAGAATTCATTACCTGGCCTCCAACAACACCATGATTACCTGGTAATTCCCTTGCAGGCTGAGGGCAGTTACTCCATATTCTTTATGTCTACATGTACCTTGACTAGGAATGGAACCTGTGACCTCCTGGTTCATAGGTTGACACTCAACCACTGAACCATGCCAACTGGGCATCAGAAAACTATTTTAATCACAATCCCAGAGTGAACCTTGGGTTGAAACTATAAATGTTGTGCCTAGCATCAGATCCAAATGAGTATTTGGAGAAAATTGAGGAAAAGCAGCTTAGGATGAAGTCCTTGTGAGAGGTGCTAGAAGTCTACTGTATCTTACAAAGATTTGCATAACTGTGGTAAGACTGGTAGACAAAGGTTATATGCAGTTACTCGGAAAAACATAATTAAAGTAATGAAGATCTTGAAGTATCCAGTTTTTTTTAATTCTTTATTTCCTCTTTTCCCATTCTTCTTCCTTTTCTGAGTCTATCCTTTTTTCTCTTATATAGTAGTGCAAACAAACAAACAAACAAAAACTGATGTAAACCATCATGCTGAATTTCAGAATAAAACATCTCTGTTTTAAAGCACAAAATTAAACTTTAATATAAATTAAGCCATCCCTTTTAATTTAACTTCACTACCTAAGTTCTACATCTATTTCTTTTTTTTTCTCAGAAGAAACATATATTTTCCATAAGTCACACTCTTGACATTTTCTCAATAGGCAGAAAACATGGCGTTATATGATATTTTAAGTGCAACCTTCAACAGAGCCATATGGGTGAGCACAATAAATATAAGATAGATAGAAAATGAGAAAAACAGTCAAAAAATTGTATTTACTCTTTGCCTCTTTAGCAGAACAAGAGAAATAATGATTTGCAGTTATGTGTAAGGGTTCTGAATCAAAACCAATGATGCAGAATGAAGCCAAGTTATCAGATGAAGAGGTAGATGGCCGCTACAGGAATAAACTTTCCTTGCCAGAGAGAGAGAGAAGATCCTGATACTCACATCTGCCTCTCTATCTGATACTCAAACAGTTGGAGCAGCGGAGCAGATGTGCCTAGGCAGATAATACTCGATAAGGGGAGCAAAGAGCAAGATAGCTTCAAGTTCTTGAGGAAAATAAGTTGCCGCAATAAATGGGACAGAGAAGGCTCATTATGTGGGATGCTCCTTGCAGGATGTTTATAATCCTGAGGGAATTCTCTGCCTGAGCCACCAGGATTCTTACCTGGCTCAGGGACATTCTGAGTCTTGGAATTGATTTCTCATTTAGAAATAGGTTAAGCTTTCTCTCCAACCTTAACAAAAGAAGTTTCCAGTAGTTTATGACAGAGACAGAGAAAAAAAAGAAATATATATATTCAACCCAGAACCTGTTTCTCAATTAAAGGAGGAGTAATTTATGCTTTGCTGATGGATCCTAAGGCTAATACCAGATAAACTTTAGCGTTATTTTTCTTTCCCTGTGGACCACTATTCAGTACTGTGGGTGGCCTACTAACCAAAGGCGTGCCAATCACGTTGAAAGAAAAGAAGGTGCTGCCAAAACCGTTTTTGGCTCAATGGATAGAGCGTTGGCCTGGGGACTGAAAGGTCCTGGTTTAGATTCTGGTCAAGGGCATGTACCTTGGTTGTGGGCACATATCCAGTAGAAGGTGTGCAAGAGGCAGATGATTGATGTTTCTCTCATTGATGTTTCTAACTCTCTATCTCTCTCTCTTCCTCTCTGTAAGAAATCAATAAAATATATTTTTTAAAAAGAAAAGAAGGTGCTCACTAGTACACTGTGCTGTATTATCGGGGCCTTGAAACGCCCTCTGTTCTGGAGTGATCCTGCCAGGTGGGATCCTTGAATCCCAACTTTCATCTCAGTGCTGTGGATTTCTGAGCTCAATTTCCCTCATCTAAAAAATTCTGATAATTCCAATTAGCTCACAGTTTATTGAATAGGTTAATACTGTATAACTATAGTTAAACTATAACTTGTTATGTGATATTTATGAATTTAATTCCAGGTTGGCTACTAAGTTACTCATGGGCAGGAACATTCATCACTGACTTCCCAGCACCTGGCACAATTTTAATATCAAATAAGTGCTTCTTGAAATTAAATGGGATGAATTATGATTATTCTTACTCTTCTTCCTATGAATTGTTTGTGTGTGTGCTGTTGTCACACACACACACACACACACACACACACACACACATTCTGTGTCCCTGCTGTCCTAATACCTGTTGTACTATTCTAACTTCTCTGCAACAATCTGGCCTGAGCTCCTGCAGACATACTTCAGAGCTGTGCAGTCCAGTGTGGTAGCCAATAGCCACATGCACCTACAGACACTAGAAATCTGGTTGGTATAACTGAGAAACATCATTTCTTTTTATTTTAACTAACTTCAATTTTAAAAACTGACACTAAATTCAGTTATGTGAAAACGTTAAGTATGTTTGGGACAACATGGTTATGTGAATCTACTTTCTCTAAATTTTATGAAATCTGAATACAGACCAAGTACTTTTGACCAAAATTCAGCATCTAAATTGAGATGTGCTAAAGTGTAAAATACACACCAGATTTTGAAGACTTAATATTAAAGGACAAATATAAAAGTCTTATTTACTTTTCCAGTGATCAGATGTTGATATGATAATGATTAGGATAAACCTGTTTCTACATATTTTTTACATGTTAAATATGACTGCCAGAAAATGTTAAATAGCTTATGTGTTTGCATTGTATTCCTATCAGACTGTGCTGCTCAAGAGAGTCCCCATTGAATGCTGGTTATGCACCAATTGTGATTAATACTCTGAACTTGGAAGTCCATTTAAGTTTATTTGAGGTAATGACGATAATGATGATGGCAACTGCAACAATAAAGATTGTATCTTAGTCTTATTACTTATATGAAATGTTAGTGTTAACTAAACATTTTACCCAGAACATTATATTAAACTTTATATATGATGTACTATAAAATTCACGGAAGTTCAGAGAGGCAAAGTGACCTTCCCCTATTTGGCAAAACTGAGATAGGAGCCCACAGGTTCTCGTTTCAGAAGGCTTTCCCACCTGCCTTGCTGGCCTTCCTTTTTGTTGTATTGTCTGAGGTTTCTTCTAAAACAATGCATTTTGATTTCAGCAGTGCATTAAGCATAATTACATACATTTATAAACACTGTTGAACTCAATAGTTACATCCTGCGGAAAGGTATGAAGAGTTAGGATTCAAAACTAGCCTTTTGTTAGGCCATTTTATGGATTCCCCTCCATAAGGCAATAATAGTAAGTTTAGAATCCTGCCAGTGGAATTGTTCATAACTTTCTGGAGGGAATCTTTCACTCAGATACTGTCAGAGCACTTAAAATGACAACAACCTAGGACCTCCTCTAACTTACCACACTCACATTACATGACGGTCAGCATGTTTGTCTCAGAGTAAATGACAGTTTGTTACAGAATTTACTCTGACACTTGTTTAATGTGGACTTTTTTGAGAGGGAGGGGTGCAAATAAGAGAAGCTTTCTTGAGGCCTTTCCACATTATATCTAGCAATGACTTAATGACCAGATTCTGTATCAGTGATCACATAAACTGGTAAGGAGGAAAAGAAAAAAGAATAACCACAAGTAGGGAAGCAGATGATCAAAGAAGATTCTTTATGTTTCCCTTGTGTCCAATATGTTCCAGGTGTTGGAAGCTTACAACATAGCATTTATTGTTTTTTTCAGAGAGGGAAATGGAGAGGGAGAGAGAGATGGAAACATCAATGATGAGAAGCATGCATTGGTGCTTCCTGCATGTCCCCCACTGGAAACTGAGCCTGAAACCCTGGCATATGCCCTGACCAGGAATCAAACTGTGTTCTCCTCATTCATAGGTCCACATTCAACCACTGAGCAACACAGGCTGGGCTCATCATCTCACTTAATTTAAACATAAAATAATCTCATAAGAAAGATGTTGTTACCATTGTATATATAGAGACCCAGAGTGGCAAGCGGAAAACATGGATTTAATTATGAGTCTATGTCCATGGATTTACTGTTTATTTTTTCCTTCTGTCTAAAAAGTGACAATTGTGGTTCAATAAAAATTAAGCACTAGAATTTGATTCAGAATTGGGTTCAAATTGCAGATATAATATACTTAAGATTACACAATACTCAAGATTCAAAATCATTGTGTAATACTCAAAATTTAAATTATCGGCACAATCTTCAATCCCTACCCAATATCATTATTCATTCATTCACTCAACAAGTGATTGCTGATGGCCAAGCCCTGTGATACATGCTTGGATATTGTGGAAATTAATGAGATTCATCTATGAAACTTCTTTATAAAACAACAAATGCTTACAAGTATTTTCTAGTTTCAAATTAGTAAAGATGCAATAGTATGTGGTGATGTGGGGAGAAACGCTGGTACCTGACCCAGCTACAACGATTAAAGTAATAGATGCTCATCAGCCACTTGGTTATCAGGCCAGAATTCAGTGTCAATTTAGGAAACGCCTTCTTCCTCATCCCATGTTACGTCTGAAGCTATAACTGTTTAACATCTGATGATTCCTCTCCACCCCCATTGCTAATGTTTGGTTTAGTTATGGTCTTTTTCTAATATATTTTAATTTTTAGAGCAGTTTTAGGTTCATAGCAAAATTTAGCAGGAGGTACAAAGATTTTTTCATATACTACCTCCCCCCATATATGTAAAACCTTTCCCATTATCAACATCCTCCACCAGACAGGTGCATTTGTTGCAATTGAGGAACCTACATTGACACGTTATTATCACCCAAAATGTATAGCTTACATTACATTTCACTCTTGGTGTTGTACATTCGATGGGGTTAGACAAATGCATAATGACATGCATCCATAGTATCATACAGAGTACTTTCATTGCACTAAAAGGCCTCTCTGCTCT
Source organism: Vespertilio murinus (assembly GCA_963924515.1). NCBI lineage: Eukaryota > Metazoa > Chordata > Mammalia > Chiroptera > Vespertilionidae > Vespertilio > Vespertilio murinus. Next base: position 47,623,075 of record OZ004706.1, read on the forward strand.
GCCTATTTATTCCTACCCCCACCACCATGTCATGTAGTTGTAATTAACCAGTATGTAGACATTTCTGATTGACTTCTTTCACTTAGTAATATGCATTTGAGTTTTTTCCATGTTTTATACTGGCTTGATAAGCTCATTTCTTTTAGGCACTGAATTATATCTGTTTATCTGGATTTACCATAGTTTATTTATATATTCATCTACTGAAGGACACCTTGGTTACTTTAAAGTTTGGGAATCATAAATAAAGCTGCTTTAAATGTTTTGCAGGGTTTTAAATGTGTGCAAGGTTTTGTATTGATATGTTTTCAACTCCTTTGGGTAAAGGAGTTCAGTTGCTTGATCGTATGGTAAGAGTATCTTAGTTTGTAAGAAACTACCAAACTTCCAAAGTAACTACTGTTTTTGCATTCCCACCAGCAATAACTGTGAGTTCCTGTTGCTCTGCATCATCTTTGTCAGCATTTGATGTTGTCAGTGTTTTGGATTTTGGCCATTCTAGTAGGTGTGCTATGTATCTTGTTTAATTCTATGTTTCCTGATTAAATATGATGGGAAACGTCTTTTTATATGCTTATTCCCCATCAGTGTATCTTCTATGAAGAGATGTCTGTTAGAATCTTTGTCCCATTTTCTAATCAGCTTGTTTTCTTACTGTTGAGTTTTAAGAGATGTTTGTATATTTTGGATAACAGTCCTTTATTAGATGTATCTTTTATAAATATTTTCTTCTTGACCTATCCTGAAAAGGCAGTTATGATTATCTCTTTGACCCCAATCTTAACCTGTCCTCCACACTGCTACCGGACTCAGAACCTCCCAGTGTGGATTCTTAAGATGATTACCTGCTCCTCTAGCTGCTTCCCATCCCATCCTCTCACCCTGCACTTCATATCTGCTTAACTTACAGTTTCCCAAACATGTCAGCTGACATCTCCATGCCCCTGATCGTGTTTCTTCCTGTACTAAGAATCCTTTCCTGCCCCTTCAGCAAATCAGCTCTCTCAAGCCTCTTATTTTAGCTTGTTTTTCTTAAATCTTTTACTTAAACATTTAGGTTAAATTTATCAATTCCTTGTACCTCTTTTTTTAACACAAAATAAACATAAAATATGATGCTACTATAATATTCTCATTATATTGCACTTATTTATTTATACAAGGGTCTTTCTCTACTAAACTGTATACTACCCTGTTTCCCCGATAATAAGACAGTGTTTTATATTAATTTTTGCTCCCAAAGATGCGCTATGTTTTATTTTCAGGGGATGTATTATGTTTCCATGAAGTAGGTCTTATTTTCAGAGGATGTCTTATTTTCGGGGAAACACGGTACTTGGGATTGAAGGTTGTGTTTGACTCATCCTCAGTGCCTGGCACACAGTAGGTACTCAGTACATGTTTGCTGAGAAACAATAAATAATCATTTTATCATTAAAATATTTTAGTGTCCTCTATCTACAAAACCTAAACTCATTTCAAGGGTATCCCAGTCTCTTCCTCATAAGTCCTTGCTAATGAAGTCTTTTGCTGTGACCATACATTTATTCATGATCTCATGATACTAAAATATAAGCAATTCTTTCAACGGATGCCAGGGCTTCAGGCTTCAAGGCCTTGACTCATCCAAGTTCACAGTTGAACTATTTCAGGGTCTGTTCTATCATGCCATCCCTGCATTAAGAGAAAGATGAGAAAGGGCTTTTGGTAGCTCTTTGTTACCTATGGATCTAAAGAGAGTGGGTGTGCTGAAATGTAGGCCAACCTTTAAAGTAAAACCTAAAATGTTCCCGGCCCATTCTGTATACCCCAGGCCTTTCCAATTCTGTCTCTCTCCAGCAGAAGTTTTCAAACGCTTTCCTGCCCCATCACTCTTACATACTCCTAGGTGCTCAGATATTTTTTTGTGGAATCTTGGGTTGCAAGTAACATCCACTTTTACCACCTCATCTTTTTAAATTGAATTTATTGGGGTTACATTGGTTAATAAAATTATATAGGTTTAAGGTGTATAATTCTATGATACATGATCTGTATATTATATGTTCACCTCCTAAGTCATGTCTTTTCCATCACCATTTATCTCCCTTTTCCCCTCTCCTGCCTCCCCTCATCCCTTTTTCCCAAATGTCTGTGTGCTCAGAAATGAGAAGCAGTGCTTTCCAAGAGGAACACTGAGTGAGTTTTCTGCAAATTCCTTACACTCAGTGAGTTCACTTGACATTCTCCACTCTACGTGGGCTGAGGCTGGCACACAGCAATGCCAGCATTTCCTCTGCTGCTAGCATGTAATTAAATGCTTTGTGAAGCATCGGGGGACATAGAGTTATGTGAAAAACATAACAAAAATGAAGGTTGGCTTTGTTCTTTAATACATCTTGTTTTTTACATTCATTCACTTTTTTTTTTCTACAGGTTGGACATTTAGATAGGGAAATGTTGTGTTTCAAATGGCGAGATGGCTAATAAATGATTTTAAATACCAGCTGATACACCTTTAATTTTCCAAGTGGAACAATGGCTATTCCTTCTGCTTCTCATTTATATTCTCTAGTATTACCTGGTAAGTCAGTAACAGGCTGCAGTTCCAGGTTAGGCCAATTTCTAGCCAACTCTGCCTTTCTCATTTCTTTTCTGCCTACTTCTTTCTCAATTATGGCAAAGCCAGAGGCTATGTAAGAAGCTTTGTCTCTGTCGTGTGATTGGCTTTGGATTGGATTATGCAGCCTATGGGCCCAATGTCTAGTGTGCCATGGAATATTTCTTGATTGAGTCCATGTGGATTCTGAGACATATTTTTTGCTTCCCAACTTCTACACCACTTTTGTTTCCAGAAGACATATGGGGTCCTTTGGTTTCTTTGCCTATTTCATTTGACTTGTAACCTAAACTGCTCTGAAACCTTCCTCTGACCAGCTGACTGTTCTCCTCTCATTCGTATACCTTTGATTTCCTGTCTATGACTGTGAGATTCATTTCATCATCCTGAGATACCACTTGCTAAATGATAGCTGTCCACCCCCTGCACTTCCTCATAGGCCATGCTGTGATTCACAGGCCAGGTTTGACATTCTTCTTCCTCCTCATTCCCCAGACACAGAGTAGTAGATCCATCCAAATTGTGCCGGGACTTGCACACCAACCAGACTGTCTTATTTATCCATTTTCTCTCCTTTTGTTGCCATGGACTAAGTGTGCCATAGATCACTTAGGACAAGTCCCAACTCAGAATAGTCCTCTATTTTTTTATGGGAAATATTTTACATGTCATTTTTTATTTTTATAATAAAAATAATATTGAATGATCTTTAAATTTGCAGACTTGGGCATATTTATAACTATGCTTAAAATATTTTATTCTAGTCACTATTCACTATCTTGTTGAAAAGAATATTTTAGGTGGACACTCATACACACTTAAAGCTTAAGGTAAACATATATTTATTTATATATGCAATATCTACCTAATAAAAGAGTAACATGCTAATTGACTATACATTTGCAATGCCCACCAGCCAATCAGGAGTAAGTAGGTAAATTAAGCCAACAAAGATGGCAGGTTAATTTGCATGTGCAGGTGCCAGGAGGCTGGGGGAGTGGGGGCGTTCTGCACCATCCCAGCAGCTCTGGGCCTCTGGACAGTGTGGGAAGGTGGAAAGGCAGCTCCAGGTGGGAGCAAAACGGCAGCTCTGGCCAGAGCAAAGGTGATGCCAGCGGCCAGGGGAAGGAAGTCCCATTCTTGCATGAATCTTCATGCATTGGGCCTCTAGTATAAATATAATATATTCATGTATATATACATATCTATGAATCTTTATTTTTCAAAAATCATAATATTAACATCTCAGCCTGAATATACAATAATATTATTTCATAAAAGCAATTTTAAGTATTCCCTTTCACTTAAAGAACTATAACATCAAGAGCCTGAATGCATCATGGTGTATATGAGCTATAAAGTATAGTCAATAATGTTCCAGTAACTTATAGAAAAAGAATCAAAGGGACCAGCCTCTGCTTTACCACTGGAGGCAGACAAATTCATAACAATGCTTAATTATGCTCTTTGCATCATCATAGATTACATAATAACAATGATGATCCCAAGAGACTATTTCATCTAGAAATAACATTCTACTCTTCTATGCCTAGGAGGTGCAATAAATACCTTCTTATATAGGAGAGCAAGGATGTGCCCTCCATTTGCCAGTAATCATATGCCTAATATGCTCTGAAAAAATCAGGTTGGAAATTTTCAAAGGACATCTTAGATTTCAGTTGTTACCCTAGATAGTACATTATGTGCCATTTGTTCAAAAGAGGGATGATATGCCTGAATTGCAGTTAATGAGGGCAGATGCTCAAAGTCACTATTTAATAACATGCTCCCTAGTAAAATGACTATAGTTTTTAATATATTGCACACACACATTTTTCTTGAAGTATAATTGTCTGTTTTAGACTAAATACTAAAGATACTAATATCTTCATTTAACTTTTCTGAATATCAATTTCTGTCTATAATAAGAGTATAATAGTGCCCACTTGCCCACATGGCTACTATAAATGTAGAATGAGGGGATATATATGAAACCTAATAAGAATGTGACACGTCATTCAATGTTATCTATGTTCCCATTCTCTCTCAAATGAAATCTGTGGTGATCTTGATAGCAGTCATCTCTACATACTTGTCTTACAAACAAGTCTGATTTGGATGGACATACTGCTGTATTGATTTAGTCATCTGGATTGATCCTCCAGCCTGAATTGGTTTAAAACAATCCTGGCTGCTTTCATATTAGCGAATGTGCACTATCATACTGCAGTGTTAATAATGGTTCCCGTTTTTTGAATAATTATGCTCTATGTATTATTTCTATACCTAAATATTTCTCTGAAAGGTGAGAATTTACTGCCCTTGCTTTGCAAGTGAAAAAAAAAGTTTAGGCATCATCAGGTTAGGAGATATATTGTCTCTAAGGCTCTACAGCTAGCAAGTGCCAAAGCTGTAACTAAGCAGTTTTTCTGGCCCTGCATCGTTGGCTTTCCCACCTCACTGCTTGAACTCTTTTCTGTTTTCTCATCTCTTTACCTCACAAACCTAGGAGGAAGGATCTATGTTATAATTATGCTGTTATCTTTACTGTGTGATACAGTTCAAGGCATGAGTAAGTCATAAATAATTTCCTGAAAGAAAAAAGAACTATTTAGTCTAACAGATACCTCTGAAGGCTTATACAGTAGGTCTACAAAATTCTGGTTATAGGAGATACATTCCTAAATAAGAAAGATCGTGGTAGTTGTAGTCTCATAAAATCAGTCTGAGGTTTATTTCCCAAGGAACTTGCAATATACAAGGGGACTCCATATGCATAATACCAAGATACTACATGACTAAATATAATGAGCTAAGGGCAATGCAACACGCAACACGCTGGGTGTACATACTGGGTGTATACTTGGATTCTTCTTTGGATGGTCTGAAAGTGTCTATGGCAAGAGGACTGGGTGGTGATATCTGACTTGGGCTTTGAAAGATGAGCAGAATTTCAGTATGTGACAATAGGGTAAGGGGTATTTTGAGGAGAGAGAGAAGTATTAGCAAAACAGAAATAATTTGAGTGCATGAACTTATAGAAAACTTTAGGCTAATCGAGGATCTTCTAAAAATATGGATGTAGCAAGCTTGCTTCATTTCAACTCAAAGTAACCACAGAAGCTGAGCAAGTGGCCAACTTTTATCAAACATTTATCTTTATCTCTGCCCTTGTAAGGTTAGACAGGGAAAAGTCAGAAGTCATCCTTGCCTTCTACAAAAGTAGCTGAGTATGAATTAAATGGAAGGAGCATAAGAGATGGGCCCCAGGAGGAAGAAAGGAGCAAGATCAAAGAAATCTGTGAAGTGTTAATTGCAATCACTGAAAAAGAGGTGACCCAGAGCTGAAGGTAAGATGATCTGCTATAAATAGCATTTGAATGCAACATATTAGAAGGTCAGCAGATACAGCTCTAAGAGGTGAAAATTACATATAAATTCAGACTAAGACATAAGGCTATGTGATAAGTTCAGAAAAAAGAATGAAATAAGATGAGTTCAAAAGTAGGAGATAGATTTTCACTTTGTGGGTTAAACCAGTTGATTACAAAAAATATGAATGAAACAAGTACTTGGTATAAGTAATTAAAAATAAAATGAGACTCAAATATAGGAGAAAGAGCAGAGATTCTGTGGAAATAAACTTTACAGATGAACAGGTGGTTTTAGGAAGGTAGAGAATATAAAGGGAAATGTCTGAACTCTGATATAAGGGGTTTTGAAGTTTGCATCCTGTCTGTAGCTCTTACTGATTGTGTGACCTTGGGCAAGTCACTTAACCTCACTGAGCCTCAGTTTCCATATCTCTACAGATAACCCCAGAGACAGTATAGGAGTTCGGGCTCCAACATCAGTCTGTTAGGTTCAAATCTGAGCTCTACAACTTATTCTCTGTGACCCTTGGGTAACACAATCCCCTTGCCTCATTTTCTTCATTGTGGCAGATAGGTAATTATTTGTCACAGCATTCACAAAAACCGTTCTTAGGAAGTGAAAGGAAAAACTATCAAAGCTTTTGAAAGCAATACAGGATAATATATGATGATCTCAGGATTAGGCAGAGTTTTTCTGAAAGAAACAAAAATTATAAATCATAGAGAGATGGGTAAATTTGACTCTCTTAAGATTAATTGGCACAGTAAGGAGAGCAAAAACAACCCCATAAACTAGGAGATAACAGGAACTCATTTGAAACATAAAATATTGCTATTCTGGATATATGGTCATGGGCCACTTAATGAGGTGAATACATTCTAAGAAATGATCATGAGGGGCTTTAATTATTGTGTGAACATCATAAACGGCTCTTACACCTCAATGGAGTAGCGTACTACACACCTAATCTATATGGCATAGCCTATTGATCCTAAGTTACAAGCCTGCACAGCATGCTACTGTACAAAGCAATGTGAGATTAAATAAATCACAAGAGAAAATGATGCAATCAAGACACAAGGTGAACACAAGGTTGCTGCCAGCATAGCACAGTATTCTATTTTACAGCAGTTATATATATATATATATATATATATATATATATATATATATATATATAGAGAGAGAGAGAGAGAGAGAGAGAGAGAGAGAACACTCAAAAATAACAATAAAAAGTGATAGTGGGGTGGGCAGAAAGAGATTAACCAAAAAGCTTATTTACATAGTAGAGGCCCAGTGCACAGAATCATGCACCAGTAGGGTCTCTCGCCTGGCCTTTGGGGATTGTCTGAAACCAACAATCTTATATCCCCAGAGGGATGTAGTAGTGCTGAAACAGCAGGCAGCCAGGGGAGGAGCCCAAGCCCTGGCTGGGCACCACCCCAGTCATCCAGGCCTTGCTGTACCTGCCACTGACACTGCTCTTAGGCTTTCTAGGCTCACTGCCACTCCACTCAGTCTCCGGGTACCCATCCTAGGGTGATACCAGCACTCTCATGACCGAGAAGCAGCCATGGGCTTGTGCCCAGTCAGTCTTGATGTTGGTCCTGGTCTGGGTTCTGGTCTGGAAGGGGAAGGGGTGTGTAGGGGGAGTGTCCATGGGAGAGGCTTACACTGCCACACCTGCATTCATCAGTCACGAGCCTGGCATCTGGTGCCTTTCAGTCATCTGAGTAGCACTCCTTCTGGAGGAGCACACTGACCACCAGTGTGTGTGTGTGTGTGTGTGTGTGTGTGTGTGTGTGTGTGTGTTGGGGGTGGGGGGAGTTCTGCATTGAGCATCTGCCCCTTGGTGGTTAGTGCATTTTATAGCTACTAGTTTACCGGTTGAATGGTTGACCAGTCACTTAGGCTTTTATATATATATAGACTACAGGCCTGGTGTTCGGATCTGTGTACTGGTGGGATCACTTGGCCTGGCCTGTGGGGATCAGGCTGAAACTGGCTCTCTGACATCCCCCAAAGGGTCCTGGATTGTGAGAGAGTGCAAGTCAGGCAGAGGGACGTCACTAGTGCATGATTGGGGCCTGGGAGGAACTGCAAAAGCACTCCAGGGCATGTCTGGCCTATCTCACCCAGTCCTGATCTGCTGGACCCAGCAGCAAGCTAACCTACGGTAATAACATCTGCCCCTGGTGGTCAGTTCACATCATAGCGACTGGTCAAATGGTTGAATGAATGGTCGGACACTTAGCATATTAGGCTTTTATTATATAGGATATGCATAGTTCATGAAACAAATAATAGTGTGGTAAAGACCTGTGGTGGTTGGGGGCTGGGTGGAGGGTGGCAAAGGGGGTTGATTGGAGACATCTGTAATAGTGTCAACAATTTAAAAAGTATATTAGGGCAAATACAAAACCCAGCAATAGTCATTTATTATCATTATCAAGATTGTGCACTGTACATAATTGTATGTATTATACTTGCATACAACTGGTAGCACAGTAGGTTTACTTATTATACTTTCCACAACATGTGAATAATGTACTACAACATGAAGTCACTAAGCAATAGGAATTTTTCAGCCCCATTATAATCTTAAGGGGCTGCCATCATATATGTGGTCTGTTGTTGATCTAAACATCATTACTTGGCACATGACTATAATAAAATTAAATTCTTACAAATAATTAAGATAAAAGATAACTCAATAAACCAGTAGAGAAGAAGGCAAGTTATTAACAACACATTCAATATACTAGTTCATTGAGGTAGATTGAGGAAGAAAAGGGTTCTATTTCTTAAGCTAGGTGGAGATGCTTAGGTATTCATTATTTCCATTTTTATACACTCTTTTGTAAAGAATATGTGTTTCCCAGTACATTTTAAAAAATGTACTGGGAAACACATATTCTTTTTTAAAAAAATGTATATTATAATATGTATCTACTTTGAAAGATCCCTATAGAGATAAACAAGTACTTTAGAAAAGTGCCAGGAATATATAAGCACTTAATATATGTGTTCAGTAGTATTATCTTAGAACATTGGAAGCATAATAGGTACTTAATATAAAGCAGCTATTATTTTTAAGCTATTCTCTATGAAAGAATATGTGACTAGAGAGTGTATGCATGGAGAGTAGAATGGAAGAAATTATCCAGGGAAGTTCTGAATCTCTACTTGGCAGGATTGTCCCTATAAGTGGAGGTGGTTCATCACAATATCATAGGTCTATTATAACAGCCTTTATGATACTCTTGCTGTCATAACAACCCTACAGTTTCTCACCCAGCTCTTCTCAGAGAAATAGTATATGCAAACCAAATAGTATACATATTCTTCTCCTTTGGTTAATTTTACTGTTTTATCTATTAATAGAAAAATATTTTTTACATCTTAATTTCTTATGAGTTCAGTTGATGGAAGTTTTATCTTTCTCAATTCAAAGAACATTGATAAGATTGTGTTAATAAACCAGTGAAGGAGATGACTGGTTCCTGGGTCATGATCCAGCCCCCAGGAAGCCCAGCCTAAGCAGCCCATCGGACTACCCTCTGATCAGTCCCTAACTAGGAAGATTGAAGAAAGAAAGGGAAACTGTTGTGATAAGAGATTGTTTAGGGATCTTGACAGTGATACTAAATAGCAAATAGATCTTATCTCTTGAGATGGTTTAAATATACTTGGATGGCCACCTGACATACTGCTTTGAGTAGAATTCTGAAGTGTTATGGACAGAGTATAAGTTAAGTTAACCTTAAAGAGAGGGAAGACGGTGACAGCAAGTTTGCCATGAATTGATGCACAAGAGCTGATCACCAAACCAAAGAGAAGAGTGATATTCCATGTGTTTTTTTGGAAATACATAAAATGTTCAGACAAAAAAACAAAACACACAAAAATGACTGCAGTTTTCTGCTTTTGGCGTCTAGGCTTAGAAACAAACAAAAGTGATCAAAGAAACCACTTATTTAGGTAATATTTGTGTGTGAATATGATTACAGAATCTGTATTTGAATATCTGTGCTCACAGCTTGGACAGAAATACCAAAAGTGCGATCGCCAGGATAATTGATAGGGTTTGTATAAATAGAGATTGTAGTAAAGTGACAGAGACTGTGTTTTCTGACCAGAATATGACAGTAGGTGAAATTACTTTTCAGGAGCTTTTTGGAAATTTGACAGTTAAATAGAAGAAGGTCAAATTCTCATTAGAGCAGATGAGTTGTTCTTAATGGTAAGCAGATTGATAAATATAAAAGAAGTCTCTCTCTCTCTTCTTACTCTATCCAAGAGTGGCATTAAAGAAAATTATCCTGACACTTGATAAAATGGAAAAGCAGACTGTACTTAGGACTATGTCAATAGGTACAGGGCCTACTGCAATGGAGTTTTGCAGTATGAGTGAAAGATTTGTATCAACTCCATATACACTAAGGAAAGGTGGGGATTTGCAGCCACGGGCAAGGTGGAGGTCTGGAGATGGAAGAGTATTAAGAGGAAACATCAGAGAGGAAGAATTCTTACTAAACTTACTGGGTTATTGCTTTATGTCAAGTTATGGTGATCAGATATCATCTGGGGGAATAATAGTAAATGAGGAATTTGAACAGATATTAAGAGTAGGGGGTTCTGATTTAACTATCTTATCAGCATTCTTACTAAAAATGGGCTCTTGAAGACTTCTTAAGCAAGGGACTAGTTGTGCTCAGAGGAAGAGTTTGGTTATGGAGAGAGTCTTTATCAGTGGCAACAATGGGTAAAAAATGCTGTAAAGAAAGTTCTCAGGAATAGGAATAAAGCCTCAAACTCTAAGCCCATATATATAGGCTTATTCTGCTCCTTTAAAATATATATAATATTACTATATATATATTCTATATTCTATATTCTATATTCTATATTCTATATTCTATATTCTATATTCTATATTCTATATTCTATATTCTATATTCTATATTCTATATTCTATATTCTATATTCTATATTATATATTATATATTATATATTATATATTATATATTATATATTATATATTATATATTATATATTATATATTATATATTATATATTATATATTATATATTATTGGGGCCCTTGCATTCAATTTTTAAATGTGAAGAAATTGAGCAAAAGGCACACACACTACCAAGAGTTATACAAGGCAAGTATGAATACTCCAAGTTGATGAAGGAAGAGAGATTATAGATAGATAGATAGAAAGATAGATAGATATATAGATAGATGATAGATAGATGATAGACAGATTAGATAGATAGATAGATAGATAGGTAGATAGATAGATAGATAGATAGGTAGATAGAAAGATAGATACTCAGATAGTAGCACAGCCTTTTTAGGTGATACCAGAGAACAAAAAACATATTAAAAGAAAAATGATGGATAATAAAATAGTTCATTTTGGAATTGTTTTAGGAGAAAGATAAAGCACAGAGAAGGAGCGTTCATTCTTATAGTCTTATAGTGATTCCACAGAAGCAGGATGACTCCCCAGTAAAATTCGTTTTGGATGTTAAGACTGATACATAAACACATACACACATACGAGTGAACAGGTTGATTCCTTATATAATTAGACACTTCTAAAGAATGGATAGGCATCTCAAGTTGGTCCAAAGATTATTATACAGAGCAAGGAAAGAAGATTAGCCTATAGTTTTTATTGTGGTTGGGGTGGGGCTGGGTGGAGAGTTCCCACAGGGGTAAGATATTGGTTTGAATCTTCCATGAAAGGAATTTGCCCAGATAGAAGATAGAGGATGATGGATCTTAGAAATGGGCAATAAAAAAGGAGGTAAGATTTTTTTTTCTGACTGTAATAGGAAAGGATTGGAGGGTTTTGTGAAAGGAAATTACATGACCTGATTTACATGCTTAAAAGCTTGATTCCTCTGCTGCTGTATCGAGAGTGGAATGTAGGGAACAAGAACAAAAGTAGAAACATTAGTCAGGAGGACTGTGCAGCTAAGTCATTTTTCCTTGTCAGTAGCAGTGAATCTGGTAGAAAGATGTTAGATGTGAGATATATTTTGAAAGTACAAGTAACAGCATTTGGTGACAGGTTGTGTTTAAAGTGTGAGAAAAGTAGAAGACAATTCCTAAGGATAAAGCCTGATCAACTGGGTAAATAGTGGTTCCATTTAATGAGATGGGAAAGACATCTATGGAAGGCAGCATGCAGAGATGTGTTAAATTTCAGATACCAGTGAGACATCTAAGGGGAGCGATCAACTAGGCATTTGGATGTACTAGAAGCCATATATTAGGAAAAGGTTCAGCACATATTTTAAATTTTTTATTGACTGACAACCAATCAAAAACTAAGAAAGAGCCCAGCCAGAGTGACTCAGTGGTTGAGCATCAACCTATGAATCAGGAGGTCATGGTTTGATTCCCGGTCAGGGCACATGCCTGGGTTGCAAGCTTGATTCCCAGTGAGGAGCATGCAGGAGGCAGTGGATCAATGATTCTCTCTCATTATTGATGTTTCTGTCTCTCTCTCCTTCTCCCTTCCTCTCTGAAATCAATAAAAATAATATTTTTTAAAAACTAAGAAAGATTTGGCAATACATTTACAAGGCCCAGTATTTCAATGTAATTTATTTCAGCACCATTAACAACAAGATCAGAAATAGTTCAAGGGAAAAAAGAAAATACTAGAATGAAGCTGAATCTCTGTTCAGGCCCACTAGCCAAGAAGTTGGGGGGGGGAGGATAGGGAGAAGCCTTTGTGATCTGCCCAACCCACCTGAGATCACCGCTGAGTTCTCTAAAACACATGAGAATGGCTGCAAGCCAATCTTTGGATGTACTTTTAATGGCCTATGGGCTGAAAGTGTAATGACCTACACAATGAAACAAGAGATACTAATCATGATATTTAGTCTGAGGTCAAAGATATTTTATAAAGTAGAGGTCACAAGCCATATTTATTACCTACTACATGTTCTTTTGGGAGTAGAACCCTGTTTACATTCTGGAAAAACATTAATAAAAGAAGAAAAGCTAAATAGAGAGCCATAAGTTTAAGACAACATGTTATGTGTCAAAAGGATGATCTGGGAAAAATTTACATTTTGTGTTGGTGAGACAAACCAGAATTTTTATTCTTATGATTAAAGTATGTTCTTTCAGAGAAGATGATGGGATATATAAGGACATTATATTAGAGTGTCTACATCTTTAAAACTCTTGGGCATGTTCAGGCTGCCCTTGACAGCCTGACTAGTAGACTCTCCTAGGAGGTGCTGCTTGCTTTCCTATGCATGTGTCACCTTTTGCATGTCTCCAGGAACACAAATCATATTTTATTTCTCTCATGTCTCAAAAACTTAGCCAAAGTCCTCCACTATCTGATATCAAATTGCTTTAAACACCAGCCATTCACTCACTGTGTGCCATTGTGTATTTTTCTCTGTGGTCCTTATGTTACACCTTAATTCTCTGGAAAACATTTACCTATGAAATTCTTCTCATCCTTCAAACCCCAGGTTTAAAGACCTCTTCTCTGAGAAGATTACCTTGATCATCTAAACACACTTACTCTTTTCTTCCTATGTTTCTCTTCATTAATTAACCTTGAGTTTATGAGCAAGTATTACAGTTGTTATATAATTGTCGATGTCTCTTTTCTCAGTTACACTGTGAGGACCCTGGGGTCAGACATCATATTTCATTGCATGTGTTGGTATTTCTGCAGCCTTTAGCAGAGTCCCATGATCAATATGTTCAAGACAGGCTTGATAGCATGGATTTCAAAATGTTTTACCAGTGTCTGATATAGAGAGAGGATTTAATTCATCTTAGCTCTTGACATTAATGTTTAACACAAAACCATAGCAGCTAAGATACTTTTAATTTAACTTTTTCCTATCATCTACTTATGGATTGAAGTAGAATCCAGAAGGCTTGGGTAGGCGCTGTTCCTAAGTATTTTCCATTTACTTAGCGTATTTAAAGGATGAGCAGAACATAAATGCCTAGGCATAAATCTGTGGAATTTTAAAAATATATTTTTATTGATTTCAGAGAGGAAGGGAGAGGGAGAAAGATATAGAAACATCAATGATGAGAGATAATCGTTGATCAGCTGCCTCCTACATATCCCACACTGGGGATTGAGTCTGCAACCCTGGCATGTACCCTGACCTGGAATGAAACTGTGATCACCTTGTTCACAGGTCTACGCTCAACCTCTGAGCCATACTGACTTGGAAATCTGTAATTTTTTTTTAAACCACCTTATCTTTCCTTTTGTTCCATAATCAGGCTGTGAGATCTGACAATTTTAGATTTGAATACAGGGGCAATTTTTGAGGTGCAGTGTACAGGTAACCTAACTGATGAGCATTTATGAAGTTCTTGATTTTTCCATGTGAAGGTGTTGTGAAAGAACAAAGAATTCTTCTTTTATGGCTTCACTTAATTTTACTTTATTTATAAGTATTTATTCCAAAGCTAATAAGCTATATATTTATTCTTATTCTCTGCAGCTTTATAAAAACTGTTCTCCAGGAGGAAATTATTTAATGTGATTTTAGAACCCCATGTTACATAGACATGTAATAAAATAAATCTTTGTAAAAAAGAATCCCTCCTTTCTGAAACAAAAGTAATTTATCTATCCTTTCATTTTAATTGGCATTTCTGGAATGATTAGCCACTTTGGAACATTTAGAACTTTCCCAAATTTAATATGTTCATCAAGAAACTAGGTGGTAAGTGGTCTTTTAAAGATAAGCTTGGCAATTCTTTATTTTGTTTCTTTGTATCACTGAAACTAAAAGCTATTGGGTGCAAGTTTGTTCTCAGTGTGAAGGCATTTGGCTCCTGTAAAAACTTCTAAGAGGAAAGATTTTTTTTTTTAATGAAGACAAGGAAGTTGGAAGTTACAGAAGTTTAGCAATGCAAAATTTCTAGTTATCACTATGCTATTTTGGAAAACAGTATTGTTATTGGCAGAATTGTGTTCTCCCAAATGGTTCATGTTGAAATCCTAACCTTCAGTGTCTCAGTATATGGCTGTACTTGGAGTAAGGTCCTTTAAAGTAGTGATTAAATGGGCCATTAAGGGCATGCCTCAATCCAATCTGACTGGGGGGAGAAGAGGAAGTTTGTACACACAGAGACACCAGAGATACAGGCACATAAGATAGCCCATGTGAAGACCTAGTGAGCAGGTAACCCTCTGTAGGTCAAAGAGAGAGAGAGGTCTCAAAATAAATCAAACCTTGCCTATACCAGCTTCCACAATGAAAGAAAATAAATTTCTGTTTCATAAGTTACTCAGTCTGTATTGTGGCAGCCCTAGCAAAATAATGCACTTATTCTCCACTGAGGTGGAGAACTACTGATTGGATAATACGTCTGGCCACCGCACTACCTCAGTCACTCCTCTTCATCCAATGGTGATAAGAAACTGGGAATGTTCTCACACCCTCTTTCTTTTTAGATCTGCACGGGTGGTGGCCGGCTGGTTTGCCCTGAAGGGTGTCCCAGATCAGGATGGGGGCTACATTGGTGTATGGGGCAGCCTGGGCAAGGGTTTTGTGGTGGTTTGCAGGCTGACCACACACCCCCAGCAACCCAAGTGGAGGACCGAGTATCTTGGATTTATTTATCTTCTATAATTGAAACTTTATAGCCTTGAGTAGAGCCAAGCTTCCTGCTTGCTTCGTGGCAGCAACCATTTTTGTTGGGATTTATTTATCTTCTATAATTGAAAATTTGTAGCCTTAAGCAGAAGCCAAGGCAGGCCAGGGCAGGCAGAAATCTTGGCTTCCTCCATTGCTGGGGAAAACCAAGCCTCCTGCTCTCTCCTGTGGCTGCAGCCCTCTTGACCGGGTTAATTTGCATACTCACTCCTGACTGGCTGGTGGGCATGGCTTGTGGGTGTAGCAGATATATGGTCAATTTGCATATTAGTCTTTTATTAGATAGGATAATAGACTTTTCACGGTGATGAACAGAAAGCTAAGGGAAAAAAGAATGCTAACTTCTTATAGGATGTCTGATTTTAGCTAAAAGGGAAATATTTGCTTAGAGGTGTTGTCAGATTATCCGAACTATAAAATTAATATAATAATGGTACTTATAATTCTAATTTATTGAGTGTGCATTATGTGCCTATATATATATATATATATATATATATATACATGTATGTATTTATAAATTTGTGTGTGTGTATATATATACATGTACATATGCAGAAACCTGCTAACTTACTGAACATGCATTATGTCATTATCTCAATCCTTATAACAATCACATGATGAAAAGGAGGTACAGTGTGGTTAAGTGCTTTGCCAATTGTCACCCAGCTGCCAAGAAGTGGAGTTGAGAATTGAACTTGTGCTCCCTGACTCCAAAGCTGATGTGTTCGCCACAACTTGCTGCTTGCTCTCTGCCAGGAATAGGTGTTGAAAATCACTCAGCAACTTTCAGTAATGAGAAGACACAGAACCAACCTATCAACTGAAGAAGGATATTAATCGTTAAACTAGTGGCTTTTTTCAATTAACCTAAAAATAATTGGAAGATTTTGAAAAATAATACAAACCCTTCTCTATTTTTTTTCTAATAAGTCCACCAAAATGTCCTTCTCTTGTGAAATAAAAGAAAATGGCAATTCAGCCATTGCTATAATTACTTTTAATAAACTGTGGCTTTTTAAATTAAATTTTTATAGTTCTTAGGGGTAGGTGGGTGTGGGTCCAACAGATTTTTGCCTGCATTTTAATCTTAGTGTTTCAAGATTCCTAATTAAACAGTCCCCCAAAAGAAACACTAAAAATATCCTATTTAGCAAAACTAAATTTATATATGAGAGCTAACCTAAAAGTTGCCTAAGCAAAAGCAAGTGATCAGCCCTACTTGATTTGGCTCTGTGGAGAGAATGATGGCCCTTGACTGAAGAGTCTTGGGTTCAACTCTGCTCAAGGGCATGTACTTCAGTTGCAGGCTAGATCCACAGCCCCCGTTGATGGCACATGTGGGAGGTAACCACTTGATGTTTCTCTCTCACATCTATGTTTCTCTATTTGTCTCTCCCAATACCTTCCATTCTCTCTTAAAATCAATGGGAAAATATCTTTGGGTGAGGATTAACAACAACAACAAAAGTACATGTTTCTTTTTCAAAGGATATGTTTCTTTGAAAAAGAAACTTTGTTTATAGAACAAAAATTCCCTTTTGGATTTTTTATAAGTACCTTCTAAATATTAGCAGGATTCCTTAATTGCCATTGCAATCATGTTCTTTTCAATTAGAAGCTAAATCTGGATCATGTAAAAATAACTGTAAGTAGAGTGAGTCTTATCTCATATGCTGGATGAACTAAGTATAGTTCTACAAAATGCATATTCTCCAATGAGTTGGTCACTCACAAAAAAATTACTTCAAATGCAATAGGAAGATCCCCAAAAACCCATGCAGAAAATTTAAATGAGTATCAATGCTATTCTAAAGGAGATGCTGGACTTGTTAGTATTGAGCAAGGATACTTAGATCATGCTAATGTTAAAGCCTAACAGATTCCCTAAATGCCTTCCATGTTGATGTGAGATTCCTGTTTCCATGGCAACCTGCAGAGAGTTAAGAAGAATACTGTTAAACTGTACTGCAATTTTGCTTAGTCTTTCTGAAAGAAAAATGTCAGAAGAAATCATTTCTCTATCCATGATTGTAATCAGAGATCCTCCACCTCTACCGCCAAGATTCTATTGTTGCTCCTAAAGAAGAAATCAGAGGTCTGTTCTACATGAGCTACAGACCCTTTACTGGATCCAAGAATCACATTTGCAGTGCATTAACAGTGGAAAATCTGTAGGAAGGCATCTAAACAGATAATGGTGCCAAATAATGGGGATGAGAAATAATGAGGGAAGCATCTATGCCCTCATGTCTGGAGGCTTTTATAGTTGTTGAAACAACTTCCTCTGGGTTCACGCATCCCTGTCCTGGTTTGAAGCTCTGCTATTCTTTGCATTTTGAAAGGAATGAAAATATAATGAATATTTCTGTTCTGCAAGGAATCTAAATCAAAGCTCTGACAAGGGATATCCACCCACATGTTTGCTTCTGCTTTCCTAGTTCATTCATTATCCTGCTCAAAGCTCAAGAACAAAAGGTTCATCCAGAACGACAGAGTCAGTATGTCCATTGGCATCCATCCCAGACTATTCAAGAGGGGAAATCTAACTGAAAATCAAAGATCCTAATACAGGACATCTTTTATATGAAATGGAGGGGTAGGAATGCACAGTCCAATTTTTGTTAAAAACCACTTTCATTTTGGTATATCATAGGACACGTGTAGCTAGAATTTATTATAAACCTACTTTGTTCTAGATATGTTTTATATGAATCATATTATTGATTATAATAGAAATACTAAAGATACGAATTATAAATATTATGTTCCGTTTTACACATGAAAAACTTACCCAGGTAAATTGCCTAAAGTCCCACTTATTCTAAGAAAAGGTTTTAAGTAATCAGAGGTAGACTTAGAGGCTGCCTACTTCTCCTTGATCCATTTTCCCACTGTTAATAATAATAATAAAATATGTATATTATCTAGATTTAGATTGACAGATCAATACATAGATAAATTGAAATTTTTTTCAGGAGTCATGTCAGCAGTTTAGCTGAGTAAGGCTGGCTGGTTGGAGTGGAGAGACAATAGAGACTGGTGATGACTGTAGCCGGTAGAGTTCATGTGCCTCTAGAAAGCAGCTGCTGCTCAGCTCACAATAGCGTTTGTCACGTGAAAATGCAGGGTCAGCATGGCCAGGTTTTCTTGCCTTTCAAGACAACTCACTAATCCCAATTTTCATCTATAATTTGTGCATTTAAAATGTGGAACAAAGAAAGAGGTGTGAGAACCAAGAAAAATATATGCTCTAGGATTCCTTATCCTTTTCCATATTAGGAATGAGGCATCTGTCTCTCCAAAAACGAAATTTCAAAAGCAGATATTCCCACCCCCTACCCCCTAAAAAAGAAAAGTAAACCAAAAAAAATTAACAAGGAAGAAGTAGTAGAATTTTAGGTACTGATGAGCCATTCTGATAAATAAAGTAGAAAGAACAGTTGCCTAAATAGCATCTAAAGAGAATACTTAGTTCTGTTTTGACTCACTTACTGACCTCATAGAAACTTAATGCATTTTCTGTTTTTTTATCAATGTATTTTCATGTAAAATAATTGAAGCAGTACAGAATTCTATTTGCTCCTTCATTAAGTGACCTTAACATTTTTCCTATAATTTCCTTCTGTGTGATGGTACAAGTGGCAAGTTCAATTTTATTCAACTGAATGACAGCAATAAGCATACAGCAGAGATGACTAATTTATATCTTCAAATTCCCTGCTCTTGAAGTTACTCAAGATATCAAATGTAGTGAAATCTTTTAAGACATACACCTCTCACAGCAGCAGCCTCTTTCAGACAGCAAGCAAGAATAAAGGTGAAGGTTATATTGGAAAATGTTTACTATTGGTTTTCTTAATATATTTATTTTTGATGACTATTTCCATATACAGGATAAAAAAAGAATCTAGTCCCTTGTTTCAACTCAACTGTCTCATTAAATGAACAGTAAAATTATCTCTTGGGGGATGATATGAATATATATGTTCAAAATATGTCTTAGAGATTTTCTAAGGCAAAGTTCATTTAAATTAAATATTTATAAATCATTTTGTTGGAATAGTGATATTAGACCATTTCCTTTTAATTTTAGTATAGTCATTAGCTGATCAAAGACCCAAAGTTACATGAAGTGAGCATGATTATAAAAAATAAATTTGAGTGCTCACAGTGGTCCATCAACATTTGTATTAATTCATGAATATGGCTTCACAAGGATATTTCAGGGACTTTTTTTTTTCTAACTTGAAAAAGCTGTGAGAGACCTTAAAGTAACCAAGGTCAACCAACATTCAGGCATTAATAGCAGCCAATCAGACCTAATGAATTTTTGAAATGTACACACATATGGATGGAAGTAAAAATTTGTTTACTGGGAATCTGGATTTTATGGTCATGGCAGAGAAATGGAAGAAATACCTGAATCTCCATTTCCCTTTATGTGCACACTCTATTTACCACTATCTACTCCTGATAATGATGATAATTATATTAAACAGTAATATATTCAGTTATTACTATATACCAGGCATGGTGCTATATGAATATATTTTCTCATGTGATACAGACAACTCTGAGAGATGGGGGTTGTTATCTTTAGAGTAAGGTACTTGAGCCAACTTACCTAAAGGTATATTTGGTAAAGACCAGAGCAAAGCCATGAAGCTATCCTTTTTCATGCTAATGCCCTGATTACTCCAATGTTACAATCCTACCCTACTGTTTTACTATTGTTGTGGGACTCTGGATCTAGGACTCAATTGAACTTGTCTAGATGATGAAATGCAGAGTTCCAGAGAGTTGAATAGGTTGAGCAAGCCACTTGATCGTTGGGGTACAATCTACTCCTCTGTAAAAATAAGAATAATGCCTCTGCATGGTCAACTCCATGTGATTGTTGTGAAAATCAAAGGGGTACATGTATATGAGAGCAATTTGAGCAATAGGGATGGCTATCAAATAAATTGTTAGTGTATTGGACATCATTGGCTCATCCAATCAAGTGTAGGGGCAATCAAAAACATTCCTTTCTCTTATGATTTGATCCAGAGGAAAAAAAAGGAGTTAGATAGAAATCAAAATATGAGAATAGAAAGATGGTGATATAGAGAATCTGGCTTAGATGTGTGGAAATAATGGACTTTTTAATCTTCCCACAGCCTAGTCTAAACTGTTGAATAGACAAACAACAAAACTTGACTTTATTGAGAATCTCCTTATTCTTCATCAGTGACATACTGGCCTGGGAGAAAAGAGGATAAAGAGAGGAAATTGCCCATGTTTAGGACTTTTGATTAGATGTGCTCCAACAGATATAAAACCTATGGACAAAAGTTTGCTCCCTACCAAATTCTCCTGGGAAAAGTAAGAAATAAGATTAAAACCTGGGCAGTTGCATAACAAACTGTTCCAATACAAATTAGATGAGTAGGTGAGCACCATTTTCAAATAGTAATCTAAATATCAATTGCTACAACTGTTGTTGGATTATAGGCCAATATTTCAGGCTAAGTAAAACTAAGTAATAAAAACTATAATTTGACTAAAACAAATTATGATACTATTATGTTTAGAACTATAAAATATTCTGCTTAGGACAAAATTCTCAGGTGTATAGAATGGTTCGTTATGCCCAGAAAGTCTGCAACAATGAAATACATTGGTATTTATTGTGCCTCTTGCTTTAAATCTTTTTTTTTTCTTTTTCCTAAACAGAATTAAAAAGTATGTTATAAATAAGGATGAATGGAAACTTCATTGATGAAGGATAGAAGACTATGCTAATCTCAAATATGCCATTTTGGCATCAGTATTATTTTGAGCTAAAAGCAATTTATAAGAAGCAGTTATACACACACACACACACACACACACACACACACACATATATATATATATATATATATATATATATATATATATATATATATATATAATGCTAATTAGACCAGACATTCTTCAGAGTCCGGGTGCCAGCAGTCTGGGTAAGCAAGGACTACTCTGTATGAATTTCATGCATCAAACCTCTAGTATAAAAATAAGCTCTCTGCCCTCCCCTGATTTGCCTAAAATGGAGACAGAAATTTGTAAATGTGCCCCCCCTTTCTCTACCAAAAATGATGAAAGGTAATTATTGGAGACAACTCTAGGCCCTTATGAGCTCACAGAAGCCCCAGAAAAATCTACATAATGACCTGGCTAAAGCTAACCTTCAACTACCATTTGTTTTCCCACATATTTGCTTTCTCGCATTTGCTGCATCTAGAGGCTACAAGTCCTTTTCCTTTGTCGTGTCACTTCTCTGAAATTTATTATTATTTCGTTAAGATGCTGTATAAGCTCAAAATCTAAGCATTCCTGTGTGTTTCTCATCTCTGAGTGGTCCCCTGTGTATGTGTATGAAGCCCATGCTAATAAACTTGTTTTCTCTTTGTAGTCTGTCTTTTGTTAGTCAAATTTATGGGACTGCAGCCAAAGAACCTAAGATGATTAAGGGGGGGGGGCATATTTTCTCTCCTAGATGAAAGTCACTTAGAAAATATTTGACTGAAAAGATTCCAAAATGGGGCACCCTGAATTTGACCCCATCATTTCTTTCTAGCCTCCCCACCTGTACACCCCGATCACATAACTTTTCCCCAAGCACATTACACCTCATACTCACCCAGGAACCTCCAGCTCTCTCAGACATCTGAACCTTTGTATTCTCTTCCACTGTTTTCTGCTCAATAGGCTCATTTGTCAAGATTGAGCTTACCGTCACTGCTTGAACCAAGATTCCTCCTCAGCCACTCCTCAACCCTTTTGCTCATGTCTCTAGGATAGAACCTACAATATTTTGTGTGTAGCAGGGTGTCCTATTTAATTCCATACTAAGCCAGGTTGTGCATATTACTAATGGGCTGGTGGCCACAATTTGCATAACTGTTTTGCATGTGGCTTGGTCTATTTTTTGGCTAAAGGACAAGCGTAATATTTGCTTTGTTTATGTTGTGTCTGTTTCAAGCTCTTGAGAGACAGAACAACAACAACAACAACAATGAAGCATATGTCTCTGCCTAATCCTTTGGATAGGTTGTTGGCTTTTTTAGAGAGAGGAGAGATACAGCCGGTGACACTGACTTTCTGAGGGTCTGTGAGACCCTGCTATAGAACTTCCTATTACCTAAATGTAATTCAGAATCAGAGCAAGGGTGATTTCCCCACCCTCCTGTGGTACAGAGGACAAGAGTGCCTTAGACCCACCATCCTCAGTGGCCATAATGAGGTTCCCATAGGCAATTTTATGTTCTTTCTCTCATTCTGTGACTTTTCTAATCAGTGTGTCTACCCTAAAGTCCATGTAGCCAATGAATCAGCTCATGTACCAGAAGATGTGCCCACTGACATGTCTAGAAATCTCTGGAAGTATTTTGTAGGTGGGAAAGTCCTGAGGAGCAGGGAAGGGGAAAGGAGTTATACTTCCTCCAGAGCATTAAATGTCTAGCATTCAACAGAGGAGCTTTTTCTACCAGTGTGCTTGCCATTCTAATTGTTACCTTGCATGTCTATGTATATCTATAAGTTGTGCAATTTTTTGATCAGGAACAGTATTTTAATGACAGATGTAGTGCTCCTCACCTAACAGGCACTCTATGCCTGATTGTCAAATGAAAGAATGAATGGGCATAGATTAACTCCAAGCACAGAACTGATTATTTCATTGGGAAAGTATGGTCCATAACAATTTATGTTCCATAAATCCTTATAAAATTACCTAGAAGCATGGAACAGCAAAGGGGAATGTGAGAAAACTGTTAGACTTGAATGTTCACCAGGGAAAAGCAACCCAGTCTAACCTCTATTCATACTTTGTAGTCTATAGAAGTGTTCTCCAAACTTAAAAGGTGGTCCATCCCTAGAATAAGAATAGTACTAGTATAGTGGTGAAATGTAAATTTCAGGTCAAATGCCTGTATTGAGTTGTATATTTTGGGCTAAAAACTTATATTCTTTAAATTTTCAATTCTCTGGTTAATTTAATGGTAAGGGTAATAATACCTACCTTGTATGACAGTAGTGAGATATTACATTGCTATTGGTAACAGGTTGACAATAATTCCTGGCACACTGGAAAGCATCAATCAAATGTTAGAGTTGAT
The DNA here is from genome assembly GCA_963924515.1 of Vespertilio murinus. Taxonomy (NCBI): domain Eukaryota; kingdom Metazoa; phylum Chordata; class Mammalia; order Chiroptera; family Vespertilionidae; genus Vespertilio; species Vespertilio murinus. Next base: position 47,646,873 of record OZ004706.1, read on the forward strand.
ATTCGTTTGCTGAACTCTATTTCATTTAGTATTGTTTTGGCTTAGCCAAACAGGTAGTAATTCCAGCCACTTACTCAGGTTTGTATTTCTATACTTCAGTTTCAATTTTGCAATTTTGAGACTAGGACTAGATAGACATACTGAACATTAGCATGTGTTAAATTTTTTTGGTAGGGTGGTATTTTAAAATACCTACCATGCGTTATAGCCACATTCCTGGCCTTGTCAGGGGGAAAAAACAAAAACAAAAAACTTTTGCCTTAGTTTTTTTCTTTTTTTCCTTTCATTTTAACACTGCTTCTACCACTTATGGTTATTGACCTCCTGTGGAGAGATGGGTGATGCATGTACTCACACAGTTGCAAGCCCATAAATTGACCAATTGGTAGGTGAGAACAACTTGTTCCAATCTGGCCATTACGCTGTTCCAGCGAGCTGCAATTAGAACTCTAAGTAACAATTGCTATATGAAAGAACTCCTTGGGAAATGGTTACAAAGAAGAGGCACAGAGGTATTTAAGAAACACATGAAGTCAACATAAAAAAATTAAAATACGTGTTTAGAAAATGGATATTGAATCCTGAGAACAATTTTGGCTCACTGGCAACAAGCCCATGCATTAACATGGGATGCTTCTGCATTAACATGGGATGCTGCTGTTCCTCTGGCGAATCATATTTTAGTAATGGTCATGTCAGCACATTGAAATCACCTCACTGTGAATCAGACAGGGTGGCCGTGAATTAGGCAGAAGTTACTGCATTCTGGAAAAGGCAGGCACCATACTTTGTAGATGGTTAGGGAGATGTGGAATTTTTCAATGGCAGCGAAATGAACGTGCTCAGTGTTGAAAGTGAAATTGCTGTGCTCCTCAGTCACTTTAATGTATTGCTTTTTCTCTACAGACCATGAATGCTAAGAAGTAGAATCCAACTTTCCATTTTTGTTGTAAGTTAGCCTTGTCTGTCATACTACCAAGGCTGTGATTTATTTTCATCAGGCTTTGTTTACAAAATTATCGTGAGTTGCAGGATACAGCAGAATCATGATACTGTTGGTTTTAACAGTGAGACCGATTTGAAAGGAGCTCTAAAGAAACTGGACAATATTGGGAAAGAGAGGTTGGCTTTTGGCTCCATCACTAGTTTCCTTTCTTTCTGATTTCTGATCGTGTCACTTCAATGTTTTCAAGACTTCAGTGGCTTGCCCTTTTCCCTAGAATAAATCTATATTATAAAAGGCCTGTGGCCCCAATGTGGTAACAAACAAAGGCTGGCCCAGCTGGGAGGGGCTCAGAGTACAGTGGGGTGGTGGGGATGTGGGCAGGTGGGTGGGGCCATGTGATTTTGTATACTGGGCTTCTAGTTGTAAGATAAAATGCAGGACAGTTAGTTAAATTTGAATTTCAGAGAAGCAATGAATACTTTTTTTTAAGTATAAATATATCCCACTTTTTGCAATTGTTGTGTGGGACATACTCATTTTTAAAAGTGGGTTTTTTTGTTTGTTTGTTTGTTTGTTTTTTATCTGAAATTAAAGTTAAGTTGTGAGCCTGATATATTTATTAGCTTAATCTACAAACTTACCTTGGGACAAAAACCCCAATTCCATGGCCAGGCTCTCCACAATGTTTCTCCTGTATATAGATTTGCTCACTCTGGTTTCTTTTGCTCCAACTCTATTGGACTTATTTCAGTTTTTAAGTATATTATTTGTCTCTCAGTTTTATGCTTTTGCACAGCTATATTCCATTTAACCTAGAAAACCTCTGCTCTTATCACCAACTACCAGCACTATTTCTTTGCCCAGCTCCCAAACATTTATTTGTTGAAATCTAAGAAAGTTTCACCAGAAAACCCTTGACCCTGGTAGGGTTTCCATGAAGGCAATAAACAAAAACAATGCATTGATTTTTTTTAATTAAGAGCTGATTGACAAATAAGGTATAGAAGACAAACAGAGGGAAAGCCAAACTGACTGAAGGACATGTTTATAAATTTGTGCTGGATAGACCTCTATAACGCTCCCTGAATTGGACGTAAGCCCCTCTCCCCTCAATTGTAGGCATTGTAGGGCCCCAAGATTGAGGAATTGACCTTCCCCACTGCCTGTTCCAGGATGTGACCTTTATGGTTAAAGATTAGACAGGGATGAGGTCAGTTCTTTATGGTTGAAGATTAGGCAAGAATGAAATCAGTCCCCAGAAACTCCCTACCCTGAGGACTTACCCAGAGGAATGGGAAGGGGAGAGACAAAGGGGCTTGCAAGATTAGACCCTGTCATAAAACATGTAATTAACGAGCCCAGCTCCCCTTCTTGGAATTTCCTTGTTCCCTTCTTCCCCCTCCATGTGTAACCCCACCTGCGTGTGGTGTTTGCCTTTATAAACTCATGTTCTGCAGTTACTCGGGGCTCCAGGCAGCCAGCACTGTTGCTGTCTGCCTGAGAAGCCCCTGTGCTGCGCTTATATTAAAACCTCATGCTTTTTGCATCAAGTTTCGGTCTCAGCGTTTGACTTGGGGTCGTCTCCCCCTCTGTCGGACTCACCGGGGGTCTTGGGACCTTACACTCACTGTCTTCACTAACAGAGATGTGTGGACAAGGAACCTGGAAAACTGGTCAACCTTGAGGTTCTGGCAAGGGTCATACACCCACTGTCTGGTGAAGACAAAGGTAGCTCAAGCAACTTCCAACTTTTAGTCTTATGTAAATCCTTGCTGAAGATCTATCATCTAGCTGTTACTGGAATTGCCTGCCTAAGGGCTATGGGTGTATCCCAAAAGCTGAATAAAAGGGATTGCAAGGGAGCAAAGCATAGTCCTCTCTTGGACTTCCACCTGGCCCCAATTCCCAAATTAATATTTTCTCGTCTAGTCTCTTTCATTTGTGTGTGGCCTCCTCCAGAGCGCAAACCCTGAACCTGAACCCTGAACCCCACATGGGACATGGGGAGTATACTCACAACTGGCAGTCTAACGTGGAACACTCGCAATTCTCTATAATAGCAGATGGTTTTTATTCAAATTTGGGACTTCTTTAGTATTGTTTTTAAAAAAATGTGTCCAGTTGTAAACCAGGATGGGAAACTAAATAAAGAATGGTTTTCCTACCCAGGGCTCAGAAGAACTTTGAAGTTAGCTCATGTCAAAGGCATTTGAAGACAAAAGCTAAACAGCCCATCCTTTGACAGGTGGGACTTTAAAGGATGAGAGGCTGCTATGGGGAGATGGCCTCATGAAGGTAATAGCATGACCGCCCTAACCTCCTGCCACTAGTGAACTAGCCACACCAACAGCTGACCACATTTTTAATGCACAAACTCATTGAGTTAAAGGAATAAACACCTGGGCCACTAGAGACAGACACTATTCCACATTCCAAATTTTCCACAGGGGAAGTGAATAGAGACAGGAGGGAATTTCTACTTAACTTCCTGGGAAATTTTAGGAGGAAGTCTTTCCATTTCTCTAGCCCCAAGGTTGCAAGAATGACTTGTCTGACTCATTGTTTTGTGAGAAGAGACTCAGCTCAGTCCTCCTCTTTTTCCCTATTCCTTCAGAAGCAGCACTCTTGCAGGCTCTTCATGATGCTGTAAGGTCCCAAGACCCCCGGTGAGTCCGACGGAGGGGGCGACGACCCCAAGTCAAACGCTGAGACCGAAACTTGATGCAAAAAGCATGAGGTTTTAATACAAGCGCAGCGCAGGGGCGTCTCAGGCAGACAGCAACAGTGCTGGCTGCCTGGAGCCCCGAGTAACTGCAGAACATGAGTTTATAAAGGCAAACACCACACGCAGGTGGGGTTACACATGGAGGGGGAAGAAGGGAACAAGGAAATTCCAAGAAGGGGAGCTGGGCTCGTTAATTACATGTTTTATGACAGGGTCTAATCTTGCAAGCCCCTTTGTCTCTCCCCTTCCCATTCCTCTGGGTAAGTCCTCAGGGTAGGGAGTTTCTGGGGACTGATTTCATTCTTGCCTAATCTTCAACCATAAAGAACTGACCTCATCCCTGTCTAATCTTTAACCGTAAAGGTCACATCCTGGATCAGGCAGTGGGGAAGGTCAATTCCTCAATCTTGGGGCCCTACATGAGCAGCTTCCAACAGAGTACATGGATATAAAAGGATGTCCAAAAGTTACATACCTTTTTCTTTATGAGTTAAGATGAAAGAAAGTATAAAATTCTTTCAGGGTAACCATCCAGCATTTTATTCTGCTCAGTCTGACTCAAATATATCTCCAGTCTGATGGTAGAGTTGAGATTGAGTAGACAGCTGCCTGGAATGTCTACTCCTAATGGGTATAGTTTCTAAGTCATGTTAACCTTATGCCTTATTTTAAGGGCCATGATTTTTCTAATATTTGGACAGAAAATAAGATCATAACATCAATCCCACTGTACAAAATTTGAAAATTCAAGTCAATCTCTAATCGTTAGAGAAATATTGTTCCCAGAACCAGTACTTCGTACAATTCAGACCCATGGTATTGTTGCCAGATGTTGTGGGGTCGAACCCTGGGTTCAAAATAAGACCACTAAAGGCTGATGATTGATTAAAAAAGCATGCAAGGATTTCTTGAAAAACTGGCCAGGATGGCCACAAGAGCACCACATGCAGGTGGACTCCACACAACCACACCATTTCAGCGGTAGCTAGTACTTTTTAAAGGCTCAAACCACAGGAATTTTCCTTTGTTCTAAATTCTAAATCCTAAAGACTACATTCTAAAGACTGGGGTCAGCCTGCAGGGTCATTCACAGTCACATCCTGCTAAACATTGGAATGTGGCCCTATCTTTCGATAGCCGATAACACAGAAGCAGAGCTCAGAGGTTATCTACAGTTTCTATCTCTGAAGGTTACTGAGTCAATGTGAATCAATCTCCTGTGATCCTGGTCCCAGGCAAGGGAAAATTGCCTTAGCCTCCAGGTCTCCACCTGGAAGCTGAGATAAACATTCTGTGTTTAATCAGGTGCAGGAGCCAGACTTAGCAGGGTTAAAATTCAAACAGCAGTCTTTACCAAAGTATGGTTGCTACCATATTTCACCAGAAATGAGAGCAGAAATTTAGTAGCTGAGGGAAAGAGGAGAGATAAAGGGAAACCTTGGTCTTAGATTTTTGCTGGTATTCCTATTAATTCATGTCAGTTACTTGAAGACTCAACTGTTTTGAGAAAAATCTCCCCTAAGTTTAATTGTAGCACTATGTTTGCCACTTGTAGAAGGAGAGTGGGGAGGAGGGGTCTACCTATGCAGCTTCTCAACTCTCAGATAACAGTATTTGAGACATCCTTGCCCTCTTTCAAAGACTTAGGCACTGAGCATAAGCAGCAACTTGAGTCACCAGATCTTATCAGACATGCCTTTCTTCCCCATCTAGCATACACAAAATCCCTTGTTTCTGCTTTGCCCTCTAAATTCCTGGCAGTCAGGGTTGTGTTTATGTTTTGTACAGTGGTTCCACCCTTTTCTTGTGTCATAGTGCTTATTGCCATGGCTTCTGTGACAAAAGTTATTTGATGCTTGCAACTTTTTCTCCACATTTGTTTATGCTGGGGAATTACCTTGCAGTTTCCTGCATTGTAAAATGCTAAAGATGCTTCTGAGGACTGAACTACATGGGCCTAGTGACCAGCAGGACACCTGCTATCTTCTCCTCAACACCTTGCCTTTCCAGTCTCCCTTTAGAGAAAAAACCCTAGTTGTCTAACAACTCAACTGCCTTTTCATGTTCTTTGCATGTCATGATCCTTAATGATCCACAAATAATGCAACTATCCTGTTCTTTCATTTATTTTGCTCTTTTTTTTGAATTTTAATGTTTTCATTCTTTCAATTCTGATGGTAAGAAGTAAGCATGTTTTATAATTATCTGTCCCTCTGTGGTTCGCTCAGCAAACTTGGCTGACTATTCTAGGTACATTTTTGTCTTGGCTCACTGGTTTGCAAAATAATCATGGCGATGTTTCTCTATTTCAATCCAAGCTGAAGCCATATTTTCCATTTCTTTCAAGGTGTTCATTGATTACTAATTAATAAAACCTAACATGCTTCTTTAATTAATACCCAGGTATAATCTCTGTAATCTAAAGCCATGATAAAGGTTTATGAACCAATACATCAGAGCACTAACCTGAGAAAACTGGGTAAAGGGGAGATGACCCAGGATCCTCCATGCAAACTAAGTGAACCCTAGAATTTAGCCATGATTTGCCTCCACGTAGCCCTGAATCACGATTTACATAAAAATTTGGAGTATATGAGCTTTAATTTCTTCTCTATGTCTGGCATAAAACACACACAGCAGTATTTGATAGCTCTCTTTGAGCACAGTTGTCTTTGGAATTTAAAGTTTAAGTCTGTAGCTTTCAATGGTAAAATCAACAAATGCAGGAGGGATGGGGGGAATTGGTCTGCCAAGCAAGACCCTGGAAAAGCTAGTGTTCTGAAGCTCTGCCTATCTTAAGGTGAAGTTCAGATAGGATACACATACTCTCTTTCCTCTGAGATCTGAATCACTTATTAAATCACATCAAGGTCAGTCACAAAGCCTGCACAGCCCCTAGTAATTACAATGTCCAAGTGTCACCATTCTCTGTCACAAAATGCAAAGCTGCCACAGAGCTAAACTTAATAAAGGATTGCCAAATTTCAATTCTCCCAAATTTAAGCCAAAAGCCTCAACTCTCTACTTTCCAATGGATCAATTTGGTTCTTTTTAAAAAAATATTTTATTGATTTTTTACAGAGAGGAAGAGAGAGGGAGAGAGTGTTGGAAACATCCACGAGAGAGAGTCATCGACCAGCTGCCTCTTGCACACTCCTCACTGGGGATGTGCCCGCAACCAAGGTACATGCCCTTGACCGGAATCGAACCCGGGACCCCTCAGTCGGCAGGCCGACGCTCTATCCACTGAGCCAAACCGGTTTCGACTAATTTGGTTCTTAAATGTCAATTTGTTGCATTTACATCTCAGATACCTGGCAAAGGCAGGCTATAGGGATCACTAATAAAAATATTCTTATTTTCTCTTTTTAGTTTAAAATCTATTGTGAAATTAGGCCAGGAACAGATGGATCTATATAAAAATATATAAGCTCAGCTTTAGTTCCATAAAGCTGACTGGAGAATATGATTTAGCCCAGATGCTGAAGCCTTGAATTGAACCAAGGCTTAATCATTTCTGGACATTTCGCTCTGTTTTAACTATCTTCTTGGGGATGTGAAGATCTTGGTGCACAACCTGTTGGAGATCTTTATTCAAAAGATAGAAACTAGAGGTGTTGAGCATGCTCAGTTCTGCTCCCCACCCAACTCACAATTCAGTCAAGCATTCTGTCATTGGGGGAGAAAGGTGTGAGGGGGCAGCGAGCAGATGGAAATGAGAGGAGTGGGGAATTAATGACCTAATTCCAACTCCCCTACCTAAGTTGATGCTTCCTGTTATGAGCTTTATAGCAACTCTGCTTTTGCTTTTATCTGTCTTCTAATATGTAACATCCTTGAAGGCAGGTTTTCTGTTTGCCTTGCTTGTCAGTGTAGCCTTGGCATCTGGCACAGTGCTGGCACTCACTAAACATTTGCTGAACTATACAGGATTGCATGGTATCACTATTATGGAATTCTGGGTAACATATTGCTCAAGAAACCTGGTTGTACCAACTGGCACTAGTTTTCCCTAGAGGTCCAGATAGAAGGCACTCCTTCTGCTCTCTTTCCATAGCATGAGAATAAATAGCATGGCTCTGATAAAGATATTCACTATGTCGCTGTCCCCTGTGTGTCCTATTTCTGGCAGTGCAGAGTATCACTGAATAGCCCCAGGGACCCATCAGTCATTCTTCTCTTCTCGCCCTATGCTGTGGCAACAGGATAATTTTCGAGGTGTCTATCCCCTGAGACTATTGCACAGTTCTCAGAAATATCACCTTCTCACAGAATGGCAGGTTAACTTGGTATCCTCAATTAAAAAACACTGTACATAATCTTTATTTTATTTTTTCTTAACCTCTATTTTTAATGTAAATTTGTAACTCAAAATCTTTCATTTTGGTGACCATGTGGTCTAGACACAAGTTTTCCAGTAAGCATAAGCATTTTTTTAAGGGGAATGGTTGCTCTAATTTCATGTGGATGTGTTGGCATTAAAGTCATATGGGAAGAAAAATTGAATAGAGGTTGCCATAGACGAGAACTCCTTATATCATTTCAAAGGACTGGGAGTGAAACTTTTAGTACAAAAATTAAATAGATCAAATATAAAATTGAATGGAAGCGTTTCACTTTGTCCTATTCAGCAGCTGGTAGGATATGAGTGAGGTAAATGACTCAATTATTCATTACTAGAATTGATGTGCATGAATTGTGCACAAGTGGGGTCCCTCTGCCTAACCTACAATTGGGGCTGATTGCAGGGGCCAGCCTGCCAGGGAGAGGGCACCAGCAGCAAGCTAACCAACGACCGATTCCAGGAGGAAGTGGGCTCCTTCCTCTCTCCTGTCTGTATCCAGGGTGTGACTGAACCAGATTTGGGGCTGTCAGGGCCCCAGCAGCAAGGTCTGGGTCAATAATGTCATAGCTACTGGCCAGCCATTCTAGTTGTTCCGGTCATTCAGATGTAATGGTCACTTAGGCACTAATATATATATATATATATATATATATATATATATATATATATATATATATGCTATGATTCAGGTATTCTTATTCTCATAAGATGGGGAAAATGAGGTTTAAAGAGGTCACTTAATGCACTAATATTACAAAGCTAGTATTATGCAGCAGAATTAGAACACAGGTCTGTTTGTTCCTGGAGGCCATGCTTATTTCTAAAGAGGAAAGGAAGTATAAAGTGTTTGGATTGGATATATTTTAGAGATTAAAGTAGAAAGCCAACAGAAGGGTTTCCACAAGTTTATGCATTATCCTGTCCAGTTCACCTGGTGAATTTTAATAGAAACATAGTATGTAATAGTTTAATAATATTTCTTCTGGCCAGTGTGGCTCAGTTGGTTGGAGTGTCATCCCATGCACCAAAACATGGCCAATTCAATTCCAGATCAGTGCACATACCTAGATCGTGGGTTTGATCCCCAGTTGGAGTACATGTGGAGGCAACCAATCAATGTTTCTTGCACCAATGTTTCTCCCCTATCCCCTTCTCCATTCCTCTCTCACTCCTCTAAAAAAAACAATTTTTAAAGCTTTTTTTTTGCCATATACCTTGAAGGAACAAGCATGGAGGTAGCGAAAAGCTGTACAACTATTTGGAGTAGAGACTAATACCACTAATAGCCTGGAGTAGAGACTAATCTGATCAGGATTGGATAAAATTGTAATCAGAAGCTGTAAGTAGGAAAAAATTCCAATGACACTGCCCACACTATATCAGATGGCCCATGCAGAGAGCTCCTGCTTCAGTCTCCACTTGATCCTGTGGGCCTTCCTTGGTCATCAAATGTACTCTGAAAATCAGAAGGTTTCAGCAGGGTGAGTTGGTTTGAGAGCCTGTTGAGTTTAAAACATAAAGAGTGTCTCTGAGGTCTCCCTGTAAGTACTATCTGCTAATGGAGTCATATACACACTAACTAACAATAGCAGATTTAATTCCCATAAGAGAATGGTTGTCCTTCTCTTTCACCTTCTCCTTCTCCTTCTCCTTCTCCTTCTCCTTCTCCTTCTCCTTCTCCTTCTCCTTCTCCTCTCCTTCTCCTTTTTCTTTTTTTTTTTTAAATATACTAGAGGCCCAGTGCACAAAATTCATGCATAGGAGTTGGGGGGTGTCCCTCAGCCCAGCCTGCACCTTCTCCAATCTAGTACACCTCAAGGGATGTCTGGCTGCCAATTTAGGCCTGATTCTAGGGATATGGCCTAAACTGGCAGTCGGACATCACTCTCATAATCCAGAACTGCTGGCTCCCAACTGCTCACCTGCCTGCCTGCATGATTTTCCCTAACCACTTCTGCATGCCAGCCTAATCACTCCCTAACCACTCCCCTGCCAGCCTTATCTATGATTAACTGCTCCCCTGCTGGCCTGATTGCCACTAACTGCCCTCCCCTGCCAACCTGGTTGCTCCCAACTTCCCTCCCCTGCTAGCCTGATTTTCCACAACTGCCCTTCTCTACAGGCCTGGTCCCTCCCAACTGCCCTTCTCTGATGGCCTGATCACTCACAACTTCCTTCCCCTACCAGCCATCTTGTGGCAGTTATCTTGTGTCCACATGGGGGTGGCCATCTTGTGTGTTGGAATAATGGTCAATTTGCATATTATCTCTTTATTATATAGGATTACTTAGCTCTTAGGACTAATTGTAGTGCACAGAACCATGCCTGTAGTTTTCAAAAATTTTGCTGAGTGTCATTTTTAATCCTGAGTTGCAATTTAACTACTTGCATGGTCATAAAAGCAGACTAGATTAAGAAAATAATATAAAACCATGAGCCAACTAGAGATATAACCAGAGAAGGCACAGAGCTGACAAAAGCTTGGATTTCTCATACTCAGAAGCCATCTCATACTCAGTGGATGGATTCTGAGATCACTTGGATTTTTTTTTTCAACAGTCATCTTCACAACCTCAAAATTAAGTCAGGCATTAATATAGAAATATTTTTTAAAGTGCTCAGGTAGATTTTTAAACATGGAAAGTCTAGTTGGTTGGGGGTATAGCCAATTCCTCCAATAGTCATTTTTTTTTAGGCTGATTTGATTACTATAAAGTTCTTTATACTAATTTATAACATATCCATTGCAATTTAGGATAATGGAACTGGAAAAGACTTTAAAATTCATTTGGCAGAATACCCCTTTTATAATAAGAAGTAAATTTATTCATGCTACAATGAAATATTGTGAATCCACCATGTGCCTGATATTGTTCTAGGTACAAGAGTATGGCAGTGAATGTCACAGACAGAAATCCCTAATTAATGAAACACACTCTTTTTCAATTAACTTGCTCAAAGTCAGATAGTATCTGAGATAAATTTTATTGCTTTGTAATATACATGTTACCCCTTTATTTACTCTCCTTTCTCATCTCACAGTTGTATCCTACTACCCATCAAATGCTTTGTTAAGGTCACCCATATTTTCCAAGTCAGTCTCCTATATGTTCCCAGAGTCCTTTTTCCATAATCCTGTAACAGTAGGTTTTATTGTTTTATGCTACTTCTATTTATAAGTTTATTTCTTCCAGTAAACTTTGAAGTTCTCAGTTATTACAACTTATTTATATTGTAACTTCAACAGCTTTCTGAGTACTTTAATTGAATGAATTAGTGAATTATTAGATATTATCTTTTCATTTATTTATTCATTCAATAAATATCAACAAAGTACCTATTATTTGCCAATAACTATACTAGCCACTGGTGATATACAATTAAAAATATAAAAGACATAGCTTATGTTATGGTACTTAAAATGAGAGAGTGAACAATAGATGATAAGTAGATTAAATTTTAAGTGGTAAAGTAATTTTATGTGAAAAATAGATGAGTAAATGTTTTCAGGAATGCTGGAGTACAATAAGAATTTTTAACTTTAATGAAGTAGCCAATGCAGGTCTTAATGGACAGGTGACATTTGAGGAAGTATTAGAAGGAGGTAAGGGTCTGAGCTACATAGATATTGAGGGAAGAGCCTTCTAGCAGAGGGAACAGCCACTGCAAAGATCCTAGGGAGTAGTGTGCTTAGTGAGCTCCAGGAGAAGCAAGGTTCTCAGGGTGGCTGGAGTAGATTGAGAGAAGAATAACTGGTAGGAGATGAGGACAGAGAGGTGATGGGGAAGGAGGAATGGAGATTCACAAAACCTTGTGATGATGATAAGGATTGGTTCTGACACTAGAAAATTGGGAAACTATCAAAGCATTGTGAGTGGAGACATGATATTATTTTATTTATATTTTAACCGGATCTTTCTGGGTAGCCTGTTGAAAGGAGTTTGTAGGAGAGCATGGGAGATAGCCCAATTAAGAGACTATTACAGTAATACAGCAAAGAGATAATGGTGTGAGGTAGCAGAGAAGGCCCTAAGAAGTGGTTGGATTTGTGATATATTAATGCTAAAGTGGATAGAAGATCCACATTATTTGGGAGAATGGCATGTGATAGAAAGGTAATAGGGATGGATTTAAGATTTTTAGGCAGGCCTAAATGATTGAAAGGATGGACTTGCCGTCAATTAAGATTTAGAATGTAATCAATGGAGCAGATTGTCGGGGAGAATGAGTAAGCAGCACTTGTGGGCATGAGTTTGAGATATTTAGTATCCAATGGTGATACCATATAAGCAATTGGATACATAGAAGGAAGATTGAGAGAAAGAATGATAGGAGATAATCCTAGTTGTCTGTTTGCTATATGTTTATGTGTGTGTGAGTGTGCATCTGTGTCATATAAACTCATCAGTAACATTAAAAGTCATGAGAATAGATGAGATTATCAAGGGACAAGGTGCAAGCTGGAAATAGAATTAAGAAGAAAGGTTGGGCTGAAACTGGTTTGGCTCAGTGGATAGAGCGTCAGCCTGTGGACTGAAAGGTTCCGGGTTTGATTCCAGTCAAGGGTATGTACCTTGGATGCAGGCACATCCCCAGTAGGGAGTGTGCAAGAGGCAGCTGATTGATAATTCTCATCAATGTTTCTAACTCTCTATATCCATCTCTCTTCCTCTCTGTAAAAAAATATATAAAATATATTTTAAAACAAAAAAGAAAGGTTGGGCCCAGCCTGCATGACTCTGGTTGAGTGTCAACCTATGAACCAGGAGGTCATGGTTTGATTCCCCATCATGGCACCTGCCTGCATTTCAGGCACAATCCCCAGCAGGGGGGGATGCGCAGGAGGCAGCTGATCAATGATTCTCTCTCATAATTGATGCTTCTCTCACTCTCTCCCTCTCTCTTCCTCTCTGAAATTGTTAAATATATATATATATATATATATATATATATATATATATATATTTTTTTTTTTAAAAAAGAAGAAGAAGAAAGGTTGGTATTGTGGGTTTAAAGAAAGAAAGGAAAGTATGAAATGGCCATTAAGTAGAATGGGGGCAGTGAATAAAGTAAGGGAACAGAGTATAATTTCCAGCCAGAATTAAAGGTATATTTGAAGTCCATGGTCACATCTAAAGTAAGGCCAGTCAGCATGGCTGATGTTTCCCTCCAGCCATTTTCAGTTGCACTGCTACAGGAAAGTTGGGTTTAACAATTTATACAACAAAAAGTACATCCTGCATCAAATGTAGCTGTCAGGGAAAACATGTTTAAGAAGAGAATTAAATTCTCTATATGTTAGAATGTATATTTGTTAGTCTTTTAATATAGACAGTAGAGCCCTAACCTGTTTGGCTTAGTGGATAGAATGTCAGCCTACAAACTGAAGGGTCCCAGGTTCAATTCTGGTCAAGGGCATGTACCTTGGTTGCGGACACATCCCCAGTGGGGAGTGTGCAGGAGGCAGCTTATGGATGTTTCTCTCTCATTGATGTTTCTAACTCTATTCCTCCCCCTTCCTCTCTGTAAAAAAATCAATAAAATTTATTTTGAAAATACAGAAAGTAGAACTCAAGGGCATATGTTTAAAGGATACAATTAGGATATACAGAAGAATAAAGCACTCTGCATAAGAAATTACCAAGAGTTATCATGGAGAAAATAGGGAATGACAAGGGTACTGGTGAAGGAACAGATCTGCAATGTGGCAGAACTGCACAGTCTGACAAGGAACATAGGAGAAATTTCTGGTGACTAGGCAGCCAAAAAGGCTTTACAAACAAAAATGACTAGTTACTCTAAACATCAATAAATTCTGTCATACAAAGTGAATTTTAAGGGAAAAAGGAAAATCATATACAAGGGATGAGAACAGTCAAGAAAAATGAGACATGAGTCAGGGGTTGAAAGAACCAGGAATTCAGATAATTGGGGGGTAGAGGATGGGGGACATAATTCCATAGGAATGTGCAGAAATATAAGAAGGAAATTAGACATGGCATAACTTTTGTGAGCTCAGATCATTTTATTTTCATTAAAATTTAAATAGCAAAATATCAGCTGATGTTTCAGTTAATAATAATAGCTACCAATTTTTGCATGCCTACTATGTGCCATACATACCTACAGAAGGGCCTTCCATGAAGAAAACTTCAAGACCTTGAAAGATTAGCATTAAGTCTTCATGATATTAAAACACCCACTTATTTCTACTTTTTATAATTAATGTGTGCATTATAGTTGAAGCAATCTCTCATATTTTTGAAATGTTTTATTAAATTGCTGACATGTCTTATGTTTGATCATATATTAAACTTAAGAAAATGTGGCAATATTCTCACTATATGAGTGATAAAACTAAGATTCATGGAGGTTAATTAGCTTTTCTAATTTTCTACAAATGACTGAGCCAGGTATTTAAAACCTAGGACCCCAAAATTTTATTTCCTCCTGTGAATTCTGGTTATTTCTTGCAGTGTTTTAGAGTCAGCTTTGACTCAGCCCAACAAGCCTAATTCCATTTGAATACTCAGGGGATACTTGTTCATGTCATGAAAGCAAAACATTTCACACAGCAACAACTCATCAGCCCCCAAAACCTCGATGTCAGCAGTGACACAGAAAGTGTCTCGGTGGCAGAGACAAAAACAAGTAATGTAGCTATCTGATTTATCAGAGAAAGCAGAGGGGTCACAAAGAATAAGATACATTCTGAAGAATAAAAGAAATCTTGTTTTCTTAGTGAAGCAGAGAAATGGTGGAAAAAAATCAGCCAGGAGTAACTGCTAGATTTGAAACCCCACAGTAAAACAATGAGTTGACAAAAACAAATGATTCAACCAAAGTGGTTATTTCGTGTAGTGGAACAAGCATTTGTAAAACCATTAGTATGTTATCAAGTCTCTCGCCGAATAATCCCACCATACCTTTTAAGATGTCTTTTATGGATCTAAGCTATTCCAACCAGCCTGAAATGTGTGTATTTTCCTGAAATATACTACATATTTTGAGTCACATGCTCAAGAACCGGAGTCCTGGTCGGAACTGGCACAGCCATGGTGAACCTGAGAGGGGGCAGTGAAGGATTTAGAGAAGAAAGTTGGGGCTTGGTAGGACGCTGCCCTCCCTGCTGAAGAGACAGCACCATGGCCTGTAAGCCAATTATTTATTTTATAGCCAGATTCCATGAGGCAAAGTAAGGGTGTGGTCAAGATGTTTACAATGTTCCTGGGTTTTGAATCTACTCAATTACATGCACCTGATCAAGCTTTGTTTACTTGCTGCACCTCCCGCAGCCTGTATCACTTAGCCTCCTGGGACCACAGGTTTGGACCATAAGGTCAAGCTTACAACTATAGCCTTTGGCTATGATTGTGCTGAAACTTACATGTGGGTTTGCCACGAGAGAATTATGGCCTCTCATTAGTCCCAAGCTTGAACCTATCCTAATGCTGTAGCTGCTCTCCACAGAGGCCCACCTCCAAAACTGGCAGAAGAGTCTGGGAATTAACTGAAACCGGCATTATGTAAGTAAGAAATACAGTAGAAGGGATGACCACATCACAGGAGAGAGAGAACTCTAAGCAGATATATATTATAACTATGTGATGAGTATGAATATATATATATATATATATATATATATATATGTGTGTGTGTGTGTGTGTGTGTGTGTGTGTGTGTGTGTGTGTGTGTATGTATATACTATGAATTATAATAGTTAGCTAGGGGAAACACCATATAATACAACCAAAGCCACTGGGGAAAAGCTATTACTGGAAATATGCCAAAGGATAAAGCAAGATTGTTAGTGGCATAAGGTCCTAGAAGGCAAATTCAAGGCAAGTGTGAAATAGAGAGTTTTGTGGTAGGGCAATGACAAAGGTTGCATAAGGTTTACTGAAATATTTTTAACCATTTCTGTTCTACTTTTTGGCTGCCTCACATTTTCTATATTAACATAATCAACTTCATGAGTCTTTCTCACTACTGCCTCTATGGCTCAAAGCCTTAGATGCTCTATTGTTAAATTTTTGATTTGTTGAATTCCTATTTGTATTTTAAAAGCTTTGTTTAAAATGACAGTGCATTTAAGAGTTTCCCCCCAAGTTACCACCTGGACTCCCCACTTGAGTACAGTATCATTCTCAGTTTAGACTCCCAATTCCCTGTATCCTACACAATGCTGGGTTTTAGCAGATTTTTAATTTCATACATCTGATGGTCAGGAAAATGTGAGGTTGACTATCTTGTCATATCTTTATATATTTTAGTTTTTACCTTCTGTTCATATATTTTATCCATATTAAGGGTTGTTTGTCTCTTTCTTTCTGATTTGTAGACTATCTTTATATGTACTAATCTTTTACTGTTACAAGTATAGCAAATGTCTTCTCCAAGTATATGGTTTTTCTTTTAACTTTATTCATAGGATCAACTTACTGGTATTTTCACTGATGGTTTGTTACTCTTTTCTTTCTACATTATTTCATAAATCCTTTCCAGTCGGAGAATAATTATAGTCTCCTACATTCTCTTTTAAAAGTTTTAGTTTTGCTTATATTTCCACCTTTAATCAAGCTGAGATTGACTTTTGTTATATGGCATGGGATAAGATACTAACATATGTGTTTTTTTGGTTTTTTTTGCATATAAGCCAATTATCCCAATTTAGTTTAATTCTTGTCTCACCATTCCCACTGGTTTCTAATGCTACCTGTGACATTTACAATGAGCCTACTGGTATTTGCCTTCTGAATTATGATTAACATTTTCCTGACTTTAAAATTCCTATATAATCAAATCATATAGATTTGTAACAACAGTACTAAACCCATAGAATCAGAGGACCTTAGAGATTAAAGTAACATTTGGTTTTAAAAATCTGATTATAGAATTTTATAGATAAGAACACTCATGCCCAGAAAAACTAAATGAGTTGCCTAAGGAAACATAACTAATCAGTGATAAACCCAGTTCTAGAAATATGTTTTCTCCACAGAACAAGTGGTCAGCCCATATTAGATTCATTTAGTGTTTGATTTAAATGACAGATTCAAATTAAATTGAATGGGGGAAATGTGATTTGTTGAGTGCCTATCATGTGCTGGATGCTGTGTTAGTATTTCCCTAAAACTTGCAAGTGACTGGCCTTTGAATGTTGACCCATGAGTTCCAACTTATGTGGTCTTTATTCTGCCTCTGTGCTGTGACTAGTTATTTTGAGAATACTCTTAGTCTGATAAGAAGATTCTATTCAAACTTGAGTCTTGCATTGCTATAGTGCAATTTTCTCCAACGTGTAGAAGAGTTTTAAAAAAAAACAAACCCTGAATTATAAATACATGTATATTATACAGGAACTATACAAATAGAATTTCTCCTTAGAAATTTAAACTGAAACTGTCACCTACTTCTCTGGTTCCATATTCTTACTCCACAAACATATGTTAGGAATCCACAGTGACATAGATTACCCTCAGGAATGTCATGCCTGCCTAAATGGGTCTTACAGGCTAATTGTGTAATGAGCTCATAAAAATTATTATTCAGTTGTAGTGTCATTAAATAGAAAAGAACAAGGAAGTTATAGAAAAGCACAAAAAGATCAGAACTGATTATTCTACATGGTAGAGTCCAGGAAATTCTCATGAGTGGGAGTATAGGAACTGAACTAAAAGTACAGACAGGCAAAAAAAAGTATTTTGCATAGATATAGATATTAATGTGGAACATTATGAAATTTTGTGTTAGTGGGTAATGCCTCAAACTTTCCTTTCCAAGATCTCTCATTGTGACCAGTGTCAATATTTATTAAGCAGTCCATTATTTTGCAGGTACCTTGAAATCCCAGGAAGAACAGAGAAAGCAATATCGATTTGATTCCTGCTTTCAAAGGTAAGATATCTATCTAGTTTATCATTCAAGTCAGTATACTTTGAGATTGCAAAGAAATCTATATCATAAAAGCCCAGTGGTCATAATGCCATAATGACCAAAAACCGGTCACCAGAAGGCTGCATGCACAGCTTGTGGGTGGGCTGGGACTTGACTCTGGGTCCCAAGCCACACAAGGACTCGGGGGAGTCCCACCAGCACCACCTGGACTCCAGGAGGTAGTAGTGGGGGTGTCCTGGGTCTCATGCAATTTCCCATGAGTCTGGGTCTCACGCGATTTTATGCACGGCGTCACAAGTATTAATAATTACATCATGACAACAGGTGTGGTTCAAGACTGAGCCAATAGCCAAAACCGGTTTGGCTCAGTGGTAGAGCGTGGGTCTGCGGACTGAAAGGTCCCAGGTTCAATTCCGGTCAAGGGCATGTACATTGGTTGTGGGCACATCCCCGACCAGGCAGCTGGTCGATATTTCTCTCTGATCGATGTTTCTAGCTCTCTCTCTCTCTCCCTTCCTCTCTGTAAAAATATCAATAAAATATATATTAAAAAAAAAAGACTGAGCCAATGGAATTTATGTCACCACATACAAAAGAAAATATCATTTTGCAATGTGGCTGTATAGTAGTGCTCATAACCCTTTCTAAGGTGTCATAGAACCTGTGTAAGTTAAATGTCTTCAAAGAATCAGGGCTGGCTCATCAGCATATAATCTGTGCAGTTGCACAGGCTCCAGAGCCTAAGAAAGGTCTATAGTTGGTTTCAAGCTCTGTTGTTGCTGTCTTGAAGTTATGTTTCTATCTTAAAAAATTAATATTTTTTAGCAAGGGGCTCCACTTTTTACTATGTCATGTCTCTACAAGATATGTAAACAACACTACATAGAAAATATAATTTAATCTGATTTATCGAAAATATAATCAGAATGCCAGAGGAGTCAGGAACCATATGGTATGAGATAGGTTGAATGAACTGGAAATACTTAGCTGGATAAAAAAAAAAATGCCTAAGGATAAATGAATACTGTGTAAAGATAGTGAGGGTTCAGATGGTCCAAAGGAGAAGCAGAGTTTCCAGAACAGTTCTAGAAGGTGGTATGAGAACAATTCCTGGAAGTTATAGAAAATCTGAGAAAAGGCAGAATTTCACTACCGTGGAAGATAAGACATCATTACATGTAAACTTCCAAGAATCAGGTATTAAAGCTGAGACTTGGTGACTATTCAGTTAGGATTATTGCAAACAAATTTTTACATTCATTAAGAGACGAAAACATGACATAATTACAGTGGTTCCAACCAATCATAGTATTTCATATTTATGAAATATATTGAAAATTCCTTGTCAAGAAGACCCCTATTTAGGAATTTAGGAATTCCAAAAAGTGGAGCAGGGAACATGAAACATAATCTACTTTCAAATATATACATATATATATATATATATATATATATATATATATGCAGAGAAAATGAAAAGAAATCGGAGCATGTGGGCAATGTGCTCACTAAATTGTTTCAATGAACATACAGATCATGTAGACCTTAGTTATGACTCTCAAGACCTGAGTTTAATTTTAGCAAGTGATAATAATAACTCAGTATTCAACAAGTCTAACTTAGTTGTTTAAGGCTCACAAAGAATTTGTGAGTTAAGACTTGTTATGCCATTTTATATATGTTAAAACAGTTAATTGGGTTTTTTTGTTTTTGTTTTTGTAGTCGCATACCTAGCTAACAGGAGATTAATGAATTGGTTTATTTCTTTGCTAAAGAACTATTTATTGAGTACCTGGAATATTCAGACACTGTGCTATGTGTAAATATGAGCAAGACAGAGTGGAGTCCACACTAAAACAGACTAGCCAGGATGTAATACACTTTTTGCCATGTTACATCCTAAAGGAAATTCTCAGGCAACTTTTCTCTGTGGCAAGCGATTGTTATTTTGGGTAATTCTGATTGGCAGGGACTATGTTTATTTAACCTTTATTTCAAGCCTATATGAGCCTTGTACTATGATAATCAGAAAGTAATATGATATATACCCTGTTTTTCTAGAAATATGGCAAAGATAGACCTAGATAAAAAACTGACTAAAATACAAAGCAGAATGAAATAAGTAGCAAAGTAAATCGATTTAAAAATATTGGAGAACAGAAGTGGGAGACTTGGCTTATTAGAAAAGTTTCATGAAGAAGGTAACCTGAGAAACAAGAAGTTTGGGTAAAAGTTGGAATTATAAGAACACATTTTAAAAGAGGACACAGTATGATATACTGACTCACATGCCCATAGCACTGAACACAGTTACCAACATATACCCAGTCAACAGATAGTGTTTATTAAGTTAATGAATACAAAATTATATTTATACAAATTAAAAATAATGTATTAGTTTGTATTTAATGTTGGGTAAGGAGAAAGATCAAAATCACAGAATTATGGATATTGATGGAAGATTTGGATGATGGACAGGCTGATGAGTATGAATGGTGAATAGTATGACTGGGTTTTGGACAGGTGCTTATGGAAGAAAGAGAAAATGATACCTAGAAAGACAAGGAGGGATCAATTTGTGGAAAGGCTTACTTTTTAGATGAATGTTAAAATGAACTCAGTAGAAAATGACAAGACTTTTAGTACCCAGCACCTATCAGAGTATCTTAAACAATAGCATACAATATGTTTGCTGAATGAGTAAATTGAAATGTAAATAATAAATGATGAAAAGATGAAGAATTCAGGACAGAGTGGTTAATAATGGACAATTAACAGGGGGAAAAGTAACATCTGTGTTAATGCAAGAAATATGAGCAGTAATTGGGCAGAAGGAAGAACAGAAGGGGAAAAGGTTTGGAAAATAGAAAAATTCAGTAAACAATTTAATGAAGGCAATAGAAAAAAAACACACTAATTCTATTGATGAAGAAAGGAAAGAGAAGAAAGATAAAGTTGGAAAACTGAGAAACTGAATGACAGAATGCCAGTAGGGTGGGTACAGGGATAGTTTATAGGAGAGGTAACCATGGCACTAGCAATGAGAATGGAAAAGGGGGATGGATGGCTTTGTAACTTCCAAATACTCAATGTTCAATAAAGAATGCATGGCAATATGATTTTGATTGCTTATAAATAGTAAAGAAGAAAGAATGAGAAGATGGACCCAGGTTTCTAGCTTGAGGGAGTTGAGTGATGTTGACAATATAATTTGAGATTGGAAACATGGTCACTGAGCAGATTTTAAAGATTAAATTAGTCAACTTAATTTTTCACATAACTTGATTAAGAATTCTGCCTGTCATCTCTTTGGGGTTGCCTTGCAGAATATAAATATTCTGGAGCTCAGACATCATAGTGTTAAAGAGCAATCCTGGGAGAATCTTTTTTATCACAAGGTCACATAGCAGTATTTCCTTTCTTAGGAAAGCAAATGAGATTAAAAATCATGGACTATTTATTATTGTTCCTAAGTAAGTGATTGCCCTTTCCAAAAAGGTAGGCTGTTTCTCAACATTAAGAGATTACACAATATCTGCTAATCTCTTGCCATTTCACTTAGAAATCACACTTATTTAACTTCTTTGTTTGTGCTTAAGTAAATAAGTTGTAGGAAAATATGTCCCTTTCAATATTGAATAAAGCAAGACAAATTAAGCTTGGATATTTTTAAATTTATGCATAAGGACAATAATGAAAGGAATCAGAATAACTCCTTCTCTCCTGATAATAAGAGTTGCCTGTAGAAGCTTACCTTTAGACTAACAGCAAGGATCCCTCCATATGCACTCTTTTTTAATAAACAAACAAACAAACAAACACAATGTTTTAATGTTGACATAATTGCAGGTGTCCCCTTTCTCCCCACCCTTTTTCCACCTCTCTTATCCCTGCCTCTCCCCACTCTTGGACTTCACCAAACTATTGTCTGTGTCTATAGGGTATGCATGTATGTTCTTTAGTTAATCCTTTCACTGTCTTTACCAGTAACCCCATGTATCCATGCTTCTGGTTTCATTTTGTTTGTTAGTTGTCGTTATTTTTTTCATTAGGTTATTCATGTTATTGGGAACATATGGTATTTGTCTTTCTTTGACTGGCTTATTTCACTTGCATTTACTCAGTGCAATACTACAAGGTTGTATGTGCACTGTTTTCACTAAGATAGCCCTGCCAGGATGTCTTAAAACGCTGACAGGTCCCACCTTTGACAAAGACCTGAATGCAGTGTTTCTTGACATTTGTTTAATGGAGCATGAAGAAAAAGTAAAAACATTTCACTGGATTTGGTCTATTGATGTCGTTAAATACCTTTCCAATCACAACCAGAGAAATCAAAGTATAGTTTAACTCAAAGAGGGAGGCATCCATTATTTTGAGGACTATTAGAATATTTATAAAGACAGATACAGCATTTGAGTTGAGCTTTATCTAGACGTGGGAAATAACAAAAGAAGACAAAGAGGAGAGAGAGAGGAGTGATAGGGGAGCACAGAATAGAGAAATGGAAGGAGAGATGAGAGAAAAGGCTGAAATGAACAACCCAAACTGAATATTCTGACGAAACAGAATTTTAGGAGTGAAGAAGAGAAAAGTAAAACAAGTTCAATGTGAGGAGATGAGGAATGGTTGAAAGGATGAAGACAGTAGTGAGAACACAGTATCTGCCCTCAGAAATTTTTGGTTATTCTAAGCAAACCACTTTTACAAATATTCCAAGTTGAATATGGAAAGGAAATCACTAAGTTTAAAGACAATTCTTATGACACTAGTGATATATGTAAGATAAGATACAGGGTATGTGGAGAGATAAAATATTATATAATTGAAGAGAAAAAAATCAGATTTCCCCCCCCAAAATCGTAGTATTTTGCTCTTAACCTGATTTCTGTACTTAGCCTTAATAGCTGTGATAAGGTCTGGTGGGATGACAAAATTAGCCTCTTGTGGAGAGTCTATTTTTCACGAAGTTCATCCCTCATTATTTTGAGTAGAGAACAGAAATCAAATACATAAGTTCATTGCATTTCAGTCCTTCAAGTTGGTTCTTTTAATACAAATATATTGGCCAGATAGAGGACACTTATGCTCAATCATTTTTCAAGTCCAATTAGTCCTTAATCCTAATTATGCCTGACCTGATTTAAAGTGAACAGACATTCATTTTCAACCAAGTAAACAGGAACCATAGAGCTTTTATTTGTTCAAAAAGCCTTGTTAAATAGCAAGCATCTGCTCTCCATTCCAATTATTATTTGTAGGTTTTGAGGGTCTAGATTAGAGTTGTCAGATTTCACTTTATTGTATAATTAAGTCAGAAAAATGAATTAATAGCAACAGCTCAAATCTGTCATGTTTTGCAGTCTGCTAGTGCATCCATTAGCTTATTTGATTCTGATAATGCTGGGAGGTAATGTCTGTCTCCTCATCTGTATGATGGGGGTAATAATAATATGCTCCTCATAAGTCTGTGGTAGGATTAAGTGAGTTAACAGATGCAGGGAGCTTAGAATTGTGCCAGGCACATAGCAAATATTCAATAAATGTTAGCTGTTTTTGTTGATCCTGTTATTATGATTATTAAGTTCAGTGTGCTTTGTACAATCTGTACCACATGGAAAGAAGATAGAGAAGGAAAAAAAAATGATGAGAGGGAGGGGGACCTGGAGATAAAAGAAAAGAGAGAGAAGGAAGTAATGCCAGACATAGAGTTGAGAGGCTCTGAACCATGCCTATGGGAAAAGGCTATTCAGGGTAGTGACGTGTCATTAAGTAGAGTAGACAGAAGCAGATACATTAAACTGGTATTGATTAGCTTTGTTTGTATATCCCCATTCTCTTGCAGTCAGCAATGGGAGATCATTTAGATTAGAAGGCAGTGTGCGGAGACAGGGTGTCTCAGGGATTAAATTGAAGGACTAAGAACCACTGACCATCTTTATGACCCTGTTTGCTTGTAATTAATCTATGAAGGCCTGAGCCACTTTCTCTACAAAGGGGAATTAAATAAGCTCCTTATATTCATCTTGCAGTGAGGCCGCTGGAGTCAGAGAGGCATTCACATAAGATGAATCAGATAATGAAGAATCTCAACAAACTAAATTCTGTAGCTGTTTTACTCATTGTTTATTTTGTTTGATTTAGCCTCAGTTCACATTTTACCATGCCTCAATGCCTCATTTGCATAATTTTGTAATGCCTCACTTTCCAGTTCCTCCTCCTGTCAATCCATGTGCCATGATGCACACCAGACTCACATCTGATCAAATTAATTCCATAGGGAAATGAATGATCAAGTCAATCACTAGAGCATGAATTTCACAATCTGTGACTAGAGACTTTATTAAAGCTTATTCACTTTGTCCTCATTTCTCTAGAGCATTATTCAATATATCCTTGTCTTTACAGGGGTCACACCAACTAATTTCCCATTGCTGTTCTACCATTATTTGTGGTGTGACTTTGGAAAAATCGCTTCACCTTTGTCAGACACATTTTGCTGGGGGTGATTATGTATCCCAGGAAACATTTGTCAATCTCTGAAGACATTTTTTTTTTATTTTTACAACCAAAGGGAGGAGTGCTATTGGCATCTAGTAGGTAGAAGCAATGGATACAGCTAAAAATCATGGAATGCACAGGACAGCCCGCCACTAAAAATAATTATCCATTCTCAAATGTGAGGTTGAGAAGCTCTGTATTAAAGATCTTAAGTCTAACTGACTCATTTGACTGTGACAGTTAAAAGTTGTGTGCTATATAGTGTTTGGCATTCATAAATAGACAAATGTTCATTTTTATCACATGTTCAATCATATTTCCTGCCTTTCCTGGTGCCTATTTTTATTTTTTAAAACCATCTTTAATGCTATGTGCCAAGCACTTTAAAAATATTAACTGATTTAATCTTTCAACTTACCCTGAGAGATAAGTCCATGTCCATTTCACAGATATGGAAACTGACACGAAAGGAGGCTGGATATGTGGCCTCAAGTTGCATAGCCTGTAAGTTTCAGATGTGGCATTTAAACATTGGCAGTCTGACTCCGGTGTCTGTGTTGAATTCCTGTCTCTTACTGCCCTATTTACCAGTCACTTCAGACTTCTGTGTAGTTTCCTGATATTGCACACATCTCTGTACCACTGAACAAGAAATGCTAAGCTTTTTAAAAACAGAAACACATTGTTCCTCTTAGAATCCCTTGTGACTAGCACAGTGCTTAGCATAAAGTAGATGGTATATGAATGAATGCACCAATCCGTCAGTCTATCAGCCAGCGTTCTCTGGTGCAGTTTTCCTTCCGGTTACAAGTGAAGGATCAGGGAGACAGTACTTGAACTGAAAGCAGAAAAAGTCCACTGATCCTCCCTAGGGCTTTGTCCTTGTCTTTTGTTATGGCTTCTTCAGCCTGGACTCCAGCCACCTAAACTAATAAAAACTGACCCTGAGTGATTTCATGGGTACTGAGCATTCCAGGAGCTTGGTGAAAATACTTTTCAAAAACAAATGTACCCTAGGCAGTAGGGAGCATGCAGGAGGCAGCTGATCAATGTCTCTCTCTCATCATTGATGATTCTCTCTTTCCATCTCTTCCTCTCTGAAAATCAATAAAAACATATAAAACAAACAAATAAACAAAACAACAGATGCACCCTGTCAGTTTTGCTCAGTAGAATGTTGGCCCTCAGACTAAAGGTCCTGGGTTCGATTATGGTCAAGGGTGGAGGGTTTGATCCTGACCTCTCTCTGGTCAGGGCACATTTTTCTCACATCGATGTTTCTGTCTCTCACTTCTCCCAGTCCCTTCCATTCTCTAAAAATCAATGGAAAAAAACTACCCTAGAATATGATTAAAAAACACAAACAACAAAAACCAGACCCAATTGTACTCACAGCATTCAGGAAATGCTAAGGTTCAAACAGGACCCATATTTTGTTCTTAGCAAGCATCAAACAAACAAGCATGCTTGTTATTTATTTTAGTAACTAGGTAGGAAAATTATTAAAGCTTCCCCATCTATTTTTAGTGACATAATTTCTAACACATGAAAAGAAAACAAAATAACATCCTCAACATATGGATAATGTTCCAATGTGAATATTATTTTAAGGCCCAGGACTTGGATTCAGAAGCCTAAAGTGGTGTATTTATTTATTTTATTGTTTTTCGCGTCACCATTTGTTTCCCCCAATATCT
Organism: Vespertilio murinus; assembly: GCA_963924515.1. Taxonomy (NCBI): domain Eukaryota; kingdom Metazoa; phylum Chordata; class Mammalia; order Chiroptera; family Vespertilionidae; genus Vespertilio; species Vespertilio murinus. The sequence continues at coordinate 47,672,984 of OZ004706.1, forward strand.
TCTTTCATCTCCATCCACTTGCCCTCCTCCCTATAATCACCAGGCTGTTGTCTGTATCCATGAGTTCTTTCTCTTTTTTATCCCCTTTTTTTGTTCAATCCCTCCACCTCCCCCAACAATTCCCTCCCCCACCAGAGTTGTCTGCCTTCTCTCTATCTATGAGTCTGTCTTTACTTTTCTTGTTAGTTCAGTTTGTTAATTAAATTCCACATATGAGTGAAATCATATGGTACTTGTCTTTCTCTAACAGGCTTATTTCACTTCACATAATGTTCTCCAGGTCTATCCATGATGATAATGCAAAGCGTAAAATTTTCTTTCTTTTTATGGAGAGCAGTATTCCACTGTGAAATATACCATAGCTGTTTTACTCATTCATCTACTTATGGACACTTGGGCTGCTTCCAAATCTTGGCTATTGGAAATAACACTGTAATGAACATAGACATGCAAATATTCTTTCGAATTAGTGTTTTGGGTTGCAATTCCACTTCTGGGAATTTATCCAAAGAAGCCTAATGTTTAAGTCCTAGCTCTGCTACTTCCATAACCTTGACCGTGCTACTTAACATCTTTATATGTCTGTTTCTTCAATCTGAAAGAAAGAACATTAATACAAGCATAAGTGTCCACGCACACACGCACTCATGCCACCCCACACATCATGCATGACTATTGCAAAGATCAAATAAGATAAAGTATTTGAAAGTACCTAGAAAAGTTTTATTTTAAAAATGCATGAGTTTAGCTAATATTGGGAAAGTAATGATCATCCTTATCATCCTCAGAAAAGGAATAGGCTAAAAGAATGATTTAGGAGTGTTCACAAAACACATCTATAGTAGCTAAAATTTGACTAAAAAATCTATAGAGGGCTGATGATGGGTGATAGGATGCCAAAAGTCTTACATTTGAAAATAGCAGAGTTTTCACTTAATCTTTTCACTTTTATTTAGCTTCAGAGAGCTTTCATTTTAAGAGTAACTTATCAATATGCTCAGTCCTATTTTCTTCCTTCAAGTTGCCCTCCGTTTGACCCTCATGACAAATAGCTGACATCACATAAAGAAGAAAGGCCACCAACCATCCTGTGTGCATTCAGGGTCCTGTCCTCAGCCACTCCTCACTTCGGAATCTGTAGTGTTTCTGGATCCAGACTTTGGCTCTATAAAACATTTTATGTAGTCTTTGCATAATTATAAACTTGCCCTTTACAACACTGTCTCCTTAATCAAACTTTAGTCAAACTTATCCGAACCCATTTTTTGTTTGTTTGTGTGTTTTTGTGTTTTTTTTTTGTTTGTTTTTGTTTTGTTTTGTTTTGTTTTGTTTTGTTTTACTTGACTCTGTTCTTGGGTCTTGTCCAGAAGAAAAAGAATCTTGCCAAGTCAGTTTAGTGAGAACTCTCACACTATGTATCTGGTTATCACTAATAGCTGATCAAATTCCTCATTCCCCACTATCCCTCTGGTGATATCTGATCACTCTGGCCTGCCATCAGCAAGAATCCTGTCCAGCCAAGACTGGTTTGGCTCAGTGGATAGAGCAACGGCCTGTGGACTGAAAGGTCCCGGGTTCAATTCCGGTCAAGGGCATGTACCTTGGCTGTGGGAACATCCCTAGTAAGGGGTGTGCAAGAGGCAGCTGATTGATTATTCTCTCTCATCGATTTTTCTAACTCTCTACCCTTCTCTCTTCCTCTCTGTAAAAAATCAATAAAATATATATATTTTAAAAAGAATCCTGTCCAATCTGTTTAACCAGAATCCCCCTTATTTCTGATACTTCCTTTCAGTAATTTTCCTTTATTTAAAAATTTATCTTTATTGTTGAATGTGTTGCAGATGTACCCCCCCTTTTTTTCCCTTTTCCATTGACCCACTCCACCCTACACCCACCTTTCCCAGGCCTTCACCACACTATTGTCTGTGTCCATGGGCTATGCATATATACTTGTAAGTTCCCCACCCCTACTCCCTCACTCTTGCCTTCCTTCTGAGATTTGTCATTCTATTCCATGCTTCTATGTCTCTGGTTCTATTTTGTTCTCAGTTTATTTTGTTCATTATATTCCACCTATGAGTGAGATCATGTGATATTTATCTTTGACTGGCTTATTTAGTTTAGCATAATACTCTCCAGGCCCCTTCATGCTGACTCACAGGGTGAGAGATCCTTCTTTTTACTATTTTTTTTTTTTTTAATCTATAGACTCTTACTGGGCTCCATGGCTATAAACCCATACATTTCCTTTATTCAGAGTTCAGCCCAATCTCTCCTCTCCTGCAAAACCCCATTGCAGTAGTGCCTTGAATGAAGTCTTCATTACCATCTTTAACAAGAGTCTTCAACAAGAACATTTTTCCTTTGACACTCTTTGAATCTCATTGTCTCAATCGGCTATTTTTAATAGTAATGTTGGTCCATGGTCATGTTTATGCTGCCTTATGCCACCCTTGGAGAAATACTCCCCACCTCAGCTCTGAGATCATGCAGGCTTACTCCAGCACCCAGATTGAGCACCCTCTACATTGCATTCTTCATAAAATTGTAATTCTGTGTGCATGTGCTTTGGTATACTATAGCCCATGAGGGAAAGTTTGCCAAGCTTGGTAGCAGATGTGGAATTCTTTAAGTATGTGTTCTAATTTAGGAAAAGTCAGGTACCCTCATGAGAACCTTATAATCATCTGATAAAATTCACTTAGAAATTCTGCCATGACTCTTTTTTCCCCCTGACCAAATAAGATTTTTACCCAACAAGAATTTTAAAATTAAACAAGTACTGATCGAAGCCAAAGCAGCTCATGTGGCAGTGCTTTGCAAATAGTGTTTTCAAACTGGAGCTTATAAAGCCCATGGCATCTATTGCTAATATACTTTACTAATAACACATGCATGGGAGCTGCACACATCCTAGCTGCAGCTCAGACCCCAGTCTCAGCCCTCCAGGTATAGGTTGCTGGAAAAGGGAAATGGCCAATCTAAACAGATGGGCCTTTAGGACGCTTTCAGGCAGGGACATGAATTAAATAATATTTTTCTCTGTAGCCTTCTTACCTGATTGACTTGTACTTTTAAAAGTCAATCTAATTTGAATTCAGTTCATGAGCTCTCATACCTCAAGTTCTTCTGATTTGTAGCAAAATGATCGGAGAGGGTTTCATCGAAGATCAATTTTCAGACTCAAAGAAGGTTGAGCCATATCAAAAAGGTCTATGCAGGCACAAAGTAAGGTTTTGCTACTCCCAATTAATCAGAGGAAGCAAAGTAAAAGTATACATTTTAGGCAATTTTGAAACAAATGAAAATAAATGTATTTTTAGGAGTATAGAATTTGAACTTTGTAATGATAGGTCATTGTCCAAGGAGGATACCTGGGATCACAAAGAAGAGTGATTTGTAAGCAGGAGCACCAATCTGCATGTAGTCCTTCAGAGAACTGTTTTAGCAGATTAAACATTTCCCCTTTTAACCTTGTTAACCCAATATAATTTAAGGGAAACCATGTAGGCATAAATAAAACAAAAGAAAAAAATCTCAGCATTTCAAATCCTAAACTTTAAAAATGCACAAATTCCTTTTTCTTGTATAACGTTGCATAACACGGTGCCAAAAGAATTGGACTAGAAGAAAGACTTGAATTCACTTTTTAACTCCAAATATTGTCTCCAAGTCAATTGTTTCATTAATTTATTCATCTTATTTATCTAATGTTAACTCTGTGCTGTGTTCTGCTTCAGACATTGGAGATACAGTATAAATGAAAAGAGTACACATCATTGTGGATCTTAGTTTGTCATTGAAAGAGAAAACAACAAAAAAAGTAAATATATAAATATATGTAATTTCATACAGTGGCTAGTAATATCTGAAAAAAACAGCGGTTTGGCTCAGTGGACAGCTTGTCAGTCTGCAGACTAAAGAGTCCAGGTTTGATTCCAGTCAATGACAGGTACCTAAATTGCAAGCTCAACCCTAGCCCTGGTCAGGCTGTATGCAGGAGATAACCAATCTATGTGTGCCTCTCCCCTTCCTTCCCACTCTCTCTGAAAATCAAAGGAAAAATGTCCTCAGGTGAGGATTAACAACAACAACAACAACAAAGCAGTGTAAAAAGATAGGATATGAGGTGTAGGGATATGGAAAATCAGAATATGACTCAATACAGAATGATTAGGAAAGGTCTTCAGGTAGATGGCTTGTGAGCTGAGTCTTGAAACTAGGAAATTTCTATAAGCCTCAGTCTCCTTATCTGAGAAATGAGCATAATGGTAGGATATATTCCACAAAGTTGTTAAAAATATTAATATCTTACACAGAAGATACTTACCAATTGAATGATGTCACATTGTCAATACTCAATAAAGATAGTTATTAATATTATTATGTTAGGCATTACAATGATGACAAGTGTGGATGTGACTAATAATACAAATAACAAATGTTCTCTGGAGAGAATGAAGTCAGATGGTATCACTGTTGAAAATGCACAATTAATTAAAAAGCTAAGTAGGTAGAATGATCATAAGACGTCAAGAAAAATATTAAAATCAAAAGCTATATCATTGTCTATCACAGTTCTTTTGCCACTATGATCATGTTAGATCAAAATAAGTATTTATATAACATCTTTTATGTGAGCAACTTAGCCTGCTTGGGTCATATCTGGGTATAAAAGCTATTAATTTCTATTGATGTTTGATCAAAACAAGTTTTATCAGTTATAAAGTATCCCTATACTTCAAGGGAGAATCAGAATTACAGGTGAACTAGAATCTTGTATCTCATACAGAACATGATTTCTATGCCTTTTAGAACTCCAATAGCAGCAGAATGGTATAGAATGTGCATTTGTTTGAGAGTTACTCTTCTCTGCATATCTATTATTTCTTGATGATACTTTTGTGCAAATTAAGAGGATCCTTAACATCTTGAAGGCTTAGTTTTCTTATCTATAAAAGGAAGATAGTAGTTCCTAACACAGACTGCTTTTGATGTTTAAGTGATATAATATATGCAAAGTCAACTAGCATACGTGTTGGTTGTAGAGTGGCGAACAGAACAAATATGGTCTCTCTCTTGTGGAACTTAATCTAGTGGAAAAACTGAGAAAATACCATGAAAAATAAAATAGTATAAAAGTGAAACAATCATGAAGATATTATGCAAAATGCCAAGGATTATTGTTTTGGTAGCAGTGCTGTTTTGGAAATAAATTTGAAGAGGACAGAAGCCTTGCTTCCTTAAGTTAGTTGGTAGAGGGCCTAATAACAAAAATGGCATACCTAAAAAATTGATTAAACAAAGGTGTTTGATTATTACTTTCATAGATACTAGTAACGCTGTGAGGAAATTATAGCTATGGGAAAATTAAATGATAACTGAGACGGTGTGTCTGCCTCACAATCCTAAATCTAAAATCTGATGGGAGACACAAAAGAAGACATACCCTCTGCCAAAGGATAGCACACCTCTATATGGGCAGTTCACACTGTTAAACTGCTTGTAGGAGAAAGAACAGAGACAAAGGAATTTAAGCAAGACGGAAAAGATGTGCCTTGACAGTAGATCAGCCCATTCAACCTCCTCAACCAAAGAGATTACTAGTTTTGTCAGAACACATCCAGCCCAAGGGCCACAAGAACAATGCAGAATGCTGCAAATGAACTGAAAGAGTCACAAATAAGTTGGCTTTCCCCCAAAAGAAGATGGAAGAAAAAAAAGAGAGAGAGAGATCTATGCTGATCCTTTGGAGAGTCCATTTTTCAGAAGTTCATGTTTATTATAATCAGTTTGCTAAGTACTTTGATTTACTTGACAAATTTAGACAGGACTGAATGAATTTACATAATTGTCAAGTTAAGTCTTAGGAAATAAGTATTCTACTGTTAGTATCTCTCTGTGTGTGTTATTTTCCCCTTAGTTATTTACCCACTTGAAGATAAAGGTTATGGGCCACTCCAAACCAAAAGTAAGCCATCAAGACCTTTTGGTGTAAGAATGATATAAAGATTTGCTTACTTTATTGCAAAAAAAAAGTAAAAGATGGGCAAAGGATCTAAATAGACACTTTTAGAAAGAAGACTTACAGAAGGCCAAGAGACACATGAATGAAAACATGCTCAAAGTCACTAATCATCTAAGATAAGCAAATCAAAATGACAATGAGGTACCATCTCATGCCTATCAGAATGGCTATAATCAACAAATCAACAAACAAGTGATGGTGAGGATGTGGAGAAAAAGGAACCCTCTTGCACTGCTGGTGGGAATGCAGACTGGTGTAGCCACTATGAAGAATAGTATGGAGCTTCCTCAAAAAAATTAAAATGGAACTCCCATTTGACCCAGTAATCCCACTTCTAGGAATATATCCCAGGAAAACAGAAACGCCAATCAGAAATGATATATGTATCCCTATATAGCAGCACAATTTATAATAGCTAAGATTTGGAAACAGCCTAAATGCCCATCAGCAGATGAGTGAATTAAAAAACTGTGATACATCTACACAATAAAATACTGTGGTGATACCACATGATCACACTTATTTGTGGGATATAATCAACAACATAAACTGATAAACAAAAATAAAGCCAGAGACATAGAAACATCTAACAGATCATCCAACCTAAGAGGGAAGGCAGGGGAGCTAAGAGATTAACCAAAGGACTTGTATGCATGCATATGAGCAAAGCCAGTGGACACAGACAGTAGGGGGGTGAGGGCATGTGCTAGGGGAAGGGAACGGCCAGGGAGAGGTTAATGGGGAGAAAAGGAAACTTATGTAATACTTTAAACAATAAAGAATTTAAATAAAATTTAAAATAAAAAAAGAGTAATAGTGACCATAGGGCCCCACATCATTGTACATCTTTCTTATGTATACTGGGAACTTAAAGATCATTATTCAATAATTGACTGATTTCATGAGATTATTTATCAAAAGGTATATTTACATGCTTTCTAGCAGTCTATTATTATCCTGCCACTGCAATTATGAAAACCAAAAAGAAGTGGCAGCTAGGAATGGGACTTTTTCTTTTCTTTTCTTTTAGCACTACAATTTTCACACAAGCACATAAACTGCATTTCCTTTAAATAAATTCATTAGCTTCTGCCACTCAAATGTCTTTCCTGGTTTCTTCCAAAACCTCAAGCTACTTATTTTACTGGAACTGGTAGTTTCCTTGCAACATCATATAAAACATTTTGGCAAAAAAGCAAGCCCAGGAAGAAGAAAAAAAAAAACATTACATTTGGCAAATGATTCATTAACACTGCATTTTTATCTTTATGATAGAAAGCTATGTAAAATGACTTTCCATTGGTTTCATTATTTTAATAAAATAAGGAGTCAGGCTGATATGTGTAAAGGAGTCCTGAGATTCTTTTCATTATTAATTCCACTTCATATGTGATCAAATGAGGTTTCTTGTAATTTTTGAAGATGATTAACATTGAGAAAAGTGGAGCGACAGTCAAATTCCCAGAGTGAGTCAAGAGTAGTGAAACCAGGCATTCTGACCACCAGCAGTATGCCCCGTTCTTGTAAACACCAAAATGCAGTTATCAGACCTTTCCCAGATGTGTCAGTGTACAAGAAAAGTCACTGAAGCTGGTAATAGCAATAACATTTTTTAAAAGGCTAAGGAAAACTTCACTTTCAGAAAAATCACTTTGTGACTCTTAAAGATACATCCTATATAATAAAGAGGTAATATGCAAATTGACCGCCATGCCCTCGCATCACATGGCCACCCCCATGTGATCAAAGATGGCTGTCACAAGAAGGCCTGCAGGGGAGGGCAGTTAGGGATGACTTGAACTGGTAGGGAAGGACAGTTGGGCGCAACTGAGCCTGCAGGGGAGGGCATTTGGGGCCAATCAGGCCAGCAGGGGAGCAGTTAGATGTTGATCAGGCTGGCAGGACAGTGGTTAGGCTGGCAGCCCAAAGATACCTAGATAGTTAGGCTGGCAGGCCAAAGCAGTTAGGGGTAATCAGGCGGGCAGGTAGGCGAGCAGTTGGGAGCCAGCAGTCCCGGATTGTGAGAGAGTGCAGGCTGCACTGAGGGACACCCCACCACCACCACCACCACCACCACCCAGTGCATGAATTTTGTGCACTGGGCCTCTAGTAAGAACATAAAACCAAAATTATCTTAAAGAGCACAAGGCAGATGGGATACCATTAGTAGTATTTGCTACTCCACTTCCAATTTGTAGGGCAAAAGAGAGGGACATCCTGTTGGTGGCATGGTTGTGTTCCCTACACTTCCTTTCACAGAGGAGTGGTGTCACCCAGCCCATCTCTAGATAGCATGAGAACTGAAGGCAAATATGTTTTGACAATTGTAGAAAACTCTCCCAGAACTTCAAAGATGCCTAGGGAATCTGGAAGAAATTCCTGAAGTAAATATTTAGGCTTTTAATTTACAGATTGCAAAAGCTGTACAATCATAACAACGATATCAAAAGAATCAATCTTCCTCCAGATCACAGCATGTTGAGATTTAAACATAGGATATTTCAAAGGAACCACATTCTCTGCTTTGGCATAATTTACAGGACATAAATGTTAGCAACCCATGCTTTTATCAATATATAAAAAAAAAAAACAACATGTATAGAGTGCATTCATTACTGATAAAGTAATAACTTTTGAGAAAGAAAAGAGAATGTCTACTACTTTTTCCATTTTTTGGTCCTTTCCTTTTGAGAAGTTTTTTCCTGTTTAAACATATAAATTAATATCCCCCTAAAAAAAAACCCTGCTTTTGGAAATATGGACCATCCATGGAGGCAGTATCACCCAGTGGTTGAAGTGTTCGGTTTTGCAGACAAGTCAGCCCGAATTGTACTCTGAGCTGCACTGATTCCCAGCTCTTCCTTATGTCCCTGTCATTTATTATCAGGTGGAAGATAATTGATTTGCTTGGCATTTCTCCCCCTCTTTCTAGGATGCTTTCTTTTTCTGTGGAGGCTAGCAAGTTGAAAACTACATTTCTCTGATTCCCTTGCTGCCAGAATCTGGCATCAAATTAGACTCATCAATTAGATGCACTCACTGATTTTTGAAAGGTAAAGGAGAGATCATGACATTTAGACCATATCCGCACTGCCCTTAGCTGTTTGTTTGTTTGTTTGTATTTGCTGGCTGAAAATATTATGGAAATGAGGGCTTTTTCTGTAGCAGGGCACTGGTATCTAGCTTTCTAAGTATCAAGTGGAGATTAGGATGGCTTTGAAAGCCTCCATGTCCTTTCTTCTAGTTTCATAGTTTGCTCTGCAGCTGTGCTTACATTCAGTCCTCAGCAGGGATTTCCTGATACCCCCCTTTTCCCCTGCAAGATCCTGTCCTGTTGTTTGTCCTGTATGTTTGTTGGACACTGTTTCTAGAAGCCCAGCCTAGGACCTACTTCAGAGATTTTTATAAACACCCGAGTCCATGTGTTAATTCTGTCTCTCCTAAGCTATCTTAAGCCTTAGTGTCCTCATCTGCAAATTGGGCATTTGCTTAAAAAGAGTGTTGTGAGAAGGAAGTTAGATGGCTCATGTAAGCACTTGACCCAATGCTAGGCACACAGTAAGCAGCCACTATATATTAGATAATATTATTTTAAATATCAATTCAATGTTGCTCTGCCAATGGATACACTCTCTGTAAACCTTGGACATTCATTCAATGATGGTAATAGAAACATTAAGAAAAAGAAATTGAATATGAATAATTGAGATAAGAGAAAATATTTTGAGGATTTCTTGACTGTATCAGTAACAAGGCTGTCAGAGATATTCTATAATGTCACATATGGTTGGTAGTTATCCGGAAAGAAAGTTTCCAAGAAAAAAAAAGGAAATGTGTCTCTAGCCAGTAAAGAAAACATCACAAGGATGATATAAAATCCAAGGAGCAAAGTGAATGAGGTGGAAGGTTCTTTTCATCCAACAAAGATGTATCCCACCAAAACAGTTAACTATGGAAATATAGTAAGAATGCCCCAGTCCTGAGGTCATAACCATGATATAAAACTTTTGACACTAGGTAGCTAAGTATCCTAGGGGAAAGAATTTTTACTTCAGTACCAAAAATGCCTGCTGCCTTGTTCACTGCCCCTTGACCTAGAAATATTCCAGTGGTATTTAATCCCTGACTTTGAGAAAATATACTGAAGGGGTTAATATTACGAACCAGCAGAAATAATGATTATGAGAGTATTTATAGCAGGGATCTTAATCATTTTCATCATCTTTTGGATATTCTTAAAATTAATAAATTCTCCTCTACCTTTGCCAGGTTTGGTCAATTAATCCTGCCTGTAAGTTTAAATAGTATCTCTCTCATGCAAATTGGATGTTGCATCATAGGAGGTAAAATTAGAAGAGGCTCTACAAAGAGACTTTAATGGAAGCTATTGATCAGCTCATTACTTGGCCTTCAGTTTTTAGACATCATTAGCAGGAAAGAATTTAACTAAATAGCCTCATTAGTATAGGGAGGGTGCACTGGAATGAGAAATGTATGAAGGTAAAAATCAGGTATCAGAACTCTTCAGACATGTATAAAGTATGGTCTGTGCTCCTGAAAGAGCAAAAGGAAGGAGCTCCCCTTTCTCATCCTAATTCCCCCAGAAAAGATGTTGTCATAAATTCACATCCAGACACAACTTTGAAAAGAGATCTATCTCTTCCTGTTCACCCCTTTGATCCTTAGAAATCACAAAGTTAATATACAGAATGTATGACCCGATCAGAAGTAGAGCCCAGATTTCTGGATGTCCCACCCAAGTGAGTTTTCTCCCATATTATATTTTGTTACTTCCAGTTCCTATGATTTCTGTCCTGAAGTGATTTCTTTCTTTTTCGATAATCTGGTTAAGGCTGAGCACAGACTCCAAATTAATTGTTTTATTTTTAACATTGCATTTCATTGCCTATAAGATATGTTTGGTTTAAAAGAGATTCACAAATATTTTTAATATATTTTATTAATTTTTTACAGAGAGGAAGAGAGAGGGATAGAGAGTTAGAAAGATCAATGAGAGAGAATAATCAATCAGCTTCCTCTTGCACACCCCTACTGGGGATGTGCCCGCAACCAAGGCACATTTCCTTGACCGGAATCAAACACAGGACCTTTCAAGTCGCAGACCTACACTCTATCCACTGAGTCAAACTGGTTTCGGCGAGATTCACAAATCTTCATATGAATGTCATTCTCAACATTTCACTTTTTATACATAGGGTAGACCTAGCTTTAGAGAAATTCCTAAATCTTCACAGAATGTGGCAGTCATCATGAAAACTAGGGTTTTAGAAATATAATATAGAGTTCAAATGAGAGGCCTTGACTTCACACTGTTCATAGATATATTGGTAGACTCACCGAAAAAGAAAAGAATCTCATAAGATAAAGAAGAAAACCATCAGGAAGGTGAAAAGATGGAGAGTGCTGTTTTTCTTATCTTTCCCAATCAAAAAATGTCTTTGATTTTAGGAAGAATAAATCAGAATTTTAATGTGATGGGATTTTAAAAATGCATAATTTGCATCTAAACAACCTATTCCAAACTCATTAGGAAAGACCCTCAAGAAAGTTTGGCTCTTCTCCTGATCTTGTAGATAATACTATGATATCTGATGTCATGAGCAAGGGAACATCCTGAAAGGTGTTACTCACACATGCTCTGTCCTTCCACAGTGCCAGGTTTATTAGGGGAGACCTCCCCCAAAAGCCAATAGAGTTGCACACAAGTTGCACACAAAAAGGAGGAGCTTGTATGATAGAAGTGAGCAGAGAGAACTTTGGTCCAAGTCCTGGTCACTGGTTACATCCACAGGTGGAGAGGCAGGTATTGGTCTCAAAGTAGTCAGCTATGCCCTGACCAGTTTGGTTCAGTGGATGGAGTGTCAGCTTGCGGACTGAAGGGTCCCTGGTTCGATTCTGGTCAGGAGCACGTACCTCTGTTGTGGGCACATCCCCAGTGGGGGGGTGTAGGAGGCAACTGATCAATGTTTCTCTTTCTAGCTCTCTATCCCTCTCTATTTCTCTTTGTAAAAACAATCATTAGAATATTTATATTTTTTAAAAGGTAGGTGGCTAGAGTGGTAGGAAGCAACTGGTAAACTGGAAGTCTGGCAGGGCTTTGAGCATAACCCTCGGTAAAGCCAAGTTTGAACATTGGATAGTCCGAGGTCTGAGTACATATAGCCTTCTAGAAGTGGAGGTCTCACTCGTATTGATGTCCAGTTGGAGTGCTTATCCAGGTGTCCACCCTTGTGGCTTTGGGCTTTTGGACCACTCCTAAATTTATTCTTATACTCTAATACCTCAATCTTGACACTGCACTTGACAGTGACCCCACTGGATTGTCAAAGGTGTCCAAAAAAGTCTGCTCTTCTCTTGCTTTATACTTCTGGCCAAATCATTTCATCTCTCAGGGTTTTAGTATTCCTTTTCTGTGAAAGGAAAAGATGGCCCTGTGGTTTTCAAATTGGGTTCCACAGAGCCCAAGGCCTCCTCTTGAAGGAAAGTACAAGGCTAAGTCATATGGTTGGAGCTTCAAGAAATTTAGAGCAACTATACTTCATCTCTTGTATGAATTTCACTGATGGTTTTGTTTAAAATAAGGATTCACTACTTTACAAAGCAAGCCCTGATTGAGTTCATTTCTACCTCTGAAAATCTAAGGTTCCAAATGTCTGGCAATTGTCAGATCTCACTTTTAGTAACTGGATCAAGACAGTGTCAGAGTGGAGAAATATATATTTTCCTCTATCCTTCGAAGTTATCAACTTGGATTCTTGTAACAAAGGACAAATTAAAAAGAGAAAACACACATATTTGTTTAATATGAGTTATATGTGATACAAGATCCTTCATAAGGAAATGACTTGAAAAAAAACAGTTATATTTGAGTGCTTTTATGCTAGATTTGAAGAATAGAAAATCATGGGAAGTTGTGATAGGACAAAGGCACATAGTAAATTAGGGGGAATATGGCAAGGCTGTCTGTTTAGATTTTTCTCCCTGTGTTCTTTCATCTTCAAAAATAAGAATGTTTCCTTCTTCTGGCTATAGGGAGAGGATCTCTCACATGAGGATTTTTTAAACCTATTTCAAGGGAAGATCAGAAAGTCCTTCCTGCACATGCTATTCCTCAAATTCCTTTAGTGTAGAATATTCAATAGGCCAAGGTGCCATAGTGTGAGGTAGAGTATCCTGAGCCCCATCAACATATCAGAGGAATTTGCCTTAGAAGTAGAAATGGAGAGTGTGACCAATGAAAACTATAGAAGATACAGATGTCTTTTTTCCTATGAGAAAATTTCTTAGTTTAGGTCTCACACGGTGCCTAGGGTGTCTTGACTTTACCCAGTGTAGGTATAAATCCTATTAGATTCAGCAAACAACAAATATTGGAAGAGTCCTCAGCATACATTTATATTTATTTAATCAGCAAACATTTCCTGATATCTTACCAAGAATTTTTACAATTCTAGGCCCCAGGAATAAAGAAGTATGTAATCATGTTCATTGGCCTCTTAGACCTTACAGTATCATGGGGGAGGCAGACATTAAACAAATCTAGACAGATTAAATGCTTTCACTCTTTGAAAACTTTTTTATTGTTAAGTAATCTTAGATTTCCACAAAATATGAAGATCTAGTACAGAGGATCCCTAAACACTACTCACCCAGTCCTCCCTAATATTTACATATCTTATAAATGTGATACATTAATAAAAAGTAAGAAATTAACATTGGTAGATACAATTAATTAAACTGGAGATATTATTTGGACTTTATTAGCTTTTCCACCAATATCTACTCTGTTCCAGAATCCAACCTAGGATGCATTTAGTCACGTTTCCTTAGTCTCTTTCCATCTGTGACATTGTCTCAGCTTTTCCTTCCTCTTTATGACCTTGGTACTGAAGAATACTGATAAGAAATTTTGTGGAATATCTACAGCATTTACTACTTGGCATTCTTATCAAAGGAAGAGTTGTCCCTTCATCCCATTTCCAGTATAGTTTTATAAATTATAGGAAAATTAAAAGGAGATGTAGGAGGAAAAATAGGAGAGAGATTTATTTAGAGAATTCTATAAACAAGACAGAAAACATCAGGTGTACTAGACAGAAGCCTCTAAAGACATGGGAAAGCACAAGAGAAAAGGTATCACTATTATGCTTTTACTTTCCTTCCCCACCACCCACAGCAGAGTTTATACAGACACTTGGTATTTCTGGTGCTGGCAGAGAACATCAGAGAAAAAGCAAACGAAAAAAAAATAACAGCAAAACTCTTGGGACATGAACAGAATCCTTGTCCTGCAGCGAAGCCTACTATTGCAACACAGTAATTTGAAGGAATTCTTTAAGAAATAGCAAAAAAAAATTAAAGAAAAGAAAAAGGTCAAAAGTTGAATTTGCTACCAGAGAGATTACATCCATTTATTTCCTCTTTTTCATATTTATTAAACTCAGTTGGGATGAAAAAGAAAAGAATTATAGTATGCAGCTTAACAGGATCTCACACTGACATATTTGGAATATATATATATATATATATATATATATATATATGTGTGTGTGTGTGTGTGTGTGTGTGTGTGTGTGTGTGTGTGAGAGAGAGAGAGAGAGAGAGAGAGAGAGAGAGAGAGAGAGAGAGAGAGAGAAAGAGAGAGAGAGAGAGAAGGAAAGAGGCTGGAGTTGACAGTGAAGAGCCAGGTGGGATGAAAGGAGTTAAATGAAAAGGAGGCAGATGTGCTCACATCCTAGCGTCCATCTGGGTGCCCTCAGTTCATGAGACAAATGAGAAATTGGCAGATATAAATGCCTGGCTTTAGAATCTTTCCTCATAAGAATGTGGAACTATAAACCCTATTCAAGTTTGCAAGCACTGTTTTGAGATAAATAAAATTTTTAAAAAGACAACTTCATTGTGAGATCAAAGAGGGAGTAGATTGATTACTTAATTGAAAATCCTCTTCCAGAAGAAAAGTAGATGAAATAAGCAGATAAAAGTGCTTCCTGAGCTTTCAAAGCCTTGTTTTTATATGCTTCACCTTCCTTTCCACAGCCCTCGATCCTGTGCCCTATTTCAGAGACTTTTCCCACTCATCTTGGGAATCTCAGGACACTGAGGAAATTTGATGTTCAGACACTTTATTTTTAGGATATCACATTATATAATATCTGAGGCTGGTGTCATTCATTCCAAAAACTGCTATTTTGAACGAGAACAGAGGAAAATGTACCCAGTAGAAATAAACCTTTTACATTCAAACTGTCTTGAAAACACCTTATAAAAACTCAGCAATCCTTCTGACAGCCTTTTTCTTTCTTTTTTTTTTACCCATTAACAAATACATATGGGACTCCAGGTTCATTTTCAAAGCCTGACGCCTGCACCTCGCTTTCTGGCAGTATTTCTCAATTAATTAACATTTCTGAGAGCACAGTTAGGCACAATATTGAAAAAGATAACCTTTATTTTATTTGGCTTTCATGCTGGGTAAGGGATGTTACAACTCCAATATACTTTATCCTTTGAAAAAACCTCCTCTTGTTCTCCCATGAAGGATACCCACAGAAGTCAGAGACAGTGACGGAGAAGGAGAAAAGGAACAGATGTAAAGAATAACAACGAATGTTGCTGAATATGTGTAAAGGCCGGAATATCAGTGGAGCTTTGCCACATAAAGGGCCCGCAGTTGTGCCTCTCCCCTCAAAGTGCTCTTTTCATCCCAAGGAAATAAATTTTGCAGGATGTCACTGGCAAACAAGATCAACACCCGTTTTGGAAATTCTGCATGGAAAACAATAGTGAGCTTCTGACCAGCAATTGTCATGACATCAAAACACCTTAGAGTTTCATTCTGAACTCGTAGGATTGTTTCGACGTGATATTTATTTGAAAGGCTTTTCATCAGCTCCATCAAGCATCGGATCCAGGCATCCTGCTAAAGCAGCCCGTCTGCTGTGTAGACAGAATTCTGCAGGAGGGAAGTGGGGCAGCAGTCCTAGAATGCCGCCGCCGCTGTGCTCATGGAGAAGCCAGCCCAGTCATTAGCTTTATTGCTAACAAAGAGGAAAATAGTACATATAATTACATGGATTGCAACAGCCAGCAACGAAAATTGACACCAGGGAATTATTTCCCTGCCACCATTACTTCACCAGGATCAGAAGTCGCCTGCAGGCCTTCAAGGGAACACGGAGTTGGGAACAAAATAAACATGTGTTTTCTTTCTGTTGTAGATTATTTTTTTCGCCCCTAAGCAAACCTCTCTCTCTCTGTCCCTGCCAGTTAAACTATTTTTAGAAGTCAGTGAACCCAGTGAGTTAGTGACTTCGGGCTTCTTATGATTACTCTAATGTCAGTGCAGTATTACTAGCAAAAATAACAATATTGGTGAGGCCATGAGATAATGAGAAGTGAAACTCAGGGAAGTTTAAGTTATTCAGATTACAAGGTTGTGTTGTGTGCGCGTGTGTAGCATCCAGGGATGGGCAGCCCTTTTCGCTGGGCAGCTACTGTCTTCTACACATATCTTGTTCGTTCTCACCACTACAGTAGGAGGTGTTGAGGCTTACTCCCAGATACCATGCTCCTGAGTGTCACAAACAGATATGAACCCCGGACCAGATGGATTTACTACTTAGAGTAAATTTACTACTTAGAGTCTATTTGGGGGGAACTCTTCTATTCTTATTCTGTAAGGCACCTTTGGATATTAGCTTCTTAGTCATCCTGTACCTTTATTATTTTCTCCTACGCAATTAAATTCAATGATACATATAATTCACCAGCACAGTTCCGGACACAAAGCAGACTTCCTTCTCCAGATCCATTCCTGTCCCACTTTGCTTTTGCAGCAGAAGAGCCCTCCCTATGGAATCCAATCCCCCCTTACTGACAGTGAGCTTGAGTCACTCAGATTCTCCCCTGTAGCATGAAGATCATAACAAGTGCCCTACCTCTCCTAGAGGGTTAGTGTAAAAATCAAAGGAGATCATGCATATGAAATTGTTTTGTTTATGACTGGTTGGATATTTTGACTTCGAAGTTCTACATAATTTTCATGAAGCATTATTGCCATGGGATAACTTTCCTCGAGGAAATCAACTTTGTCATTAACCTATATTTTATCATGGGGTATGTTTATAATCATACTTATTGATTATAAACATACCCCATGCCCAGAGATTTATATGTTAAAAAAAAACACACATGGTCCCTAAAGGCTTTGTGAAAGAATTGGGGATATTGGTGAAATGAAATATTAGCATGCAGAATAAAGATAAATGACAGTTCCAAATGTGACCTCCCTCACAGTGACCCAGCTCAGCTCACAGATGCAGCTGCAACAAATAATAGCCAGGGAATAATGATCATTCTGATTTCACTCCATTATTACCAGGAGGTTGGTATACATAAAATGTAGGTCAAAGCATTCCCATTAAAGTCATATTTATCTTCAGAATATGAAGCATGGGAATGTTGTCTCAGCACTAAAGAAATGGGTGATTAATTAGTAATCTCCAACATGCTGTTTCAATGACCACATTCAATTTCTATCTCCTCGAAGAAATATAAATTCCACAAAGTAGAGGACCATACTTGTTTTATTTTTGACCATCTCTCAGGGCTAAACACATTGTCTGCCTCATACAGGTCCTCAAACAAATAAATGCATGTAAAGGATTAGTTAATTGATTGAGACCTATTAATTGCTGCACTTATTTATTCACAACTTTTTTTCTCTGCTGAATTTCCCCCTATGGGAAAGAATTGTACTGTGTCATTCACCCTCTATTCAGTAATAAGCAGATATAAGAAGGATGCTAGGTAAGAAGTTGATGCCAGATATTTCTTTCTCCTCTGGGGTACCAGCTTATGTAAGAAGGGAATACAAGTTCCATAATGAAAAGACTCATAGATAGAAAGAGTTAGAAGAAAGGTGAGAACAGTAAAGGGCCCTAACCAGTTTGGCTCAGTGGATAGGGCTTTGGCCTGAAGACTCAAGGGTCTCAGGTTCGATTCCTATCAAGGACATGTAACTTGCTTGTGGGCACATACCCAGTAAGGAGTGTGCAGAAGGCACCTGATTGATATTGCTCTCACATTGATGTTTCTAACTCTCTATCCCTCACCCTTCCTCTCTGTAAAAAGTCAATAAAGTTAAAAAAAAATTAAAGGGATGTTCTGGGTAGGCACAGAAGACCAAAGGTAACTTTAAGTATAGAGAACACAAAGGAATGAAGGGAATTCATAATGTCAAGGAAGTTAATAGGGCATGTTGCTTTTTAAATGTCAGAGCACAAAGAAAAATTTAGAGTTCAGTTATGAGTTTCAACTGTAAGAATTGAAAAGAAACAACATGGGGACAATTGTTGAAGGGTTAGTGATGTATTTAGATGTAATTATGTGAGGCATATGGCAGTTTTGATGATGAAAAGCTGTGATTAAGAATATAGGGAACTGTTTGTTAAACTAAGTAAGTAAATTGGATTGCTGGAAATAAACCAGCAGCTGCTTTGCATAGGATTTAGTGTGTACATCTTGGCGAATAAAACACTATATTTGGCCTTCAGTTAAAAATAGTTTAAACAATGATTTTTCAAAGATATGATAGATATTTTACATCATATTTACCATGAATTATATTCAACCATTTGAAAATTATGGAGGGAAAAACAATAATTGGCTGTCTTTTATATGCATTTTTCTTTATATACTATACCACAATCATTTTTTCTTCACAATCTTTAATATGCAGGTGAATATTAATAGTCTGTTACCAAAATGTGCTTTGTATGATTTATGAAAAGAGTTTTAAAAGTGGAAAAATAATTGAACAATATTTGGGGTTCCTCAGAATTATTGATTTGTTTATATAAATTTATGTTCATCCTGACTTTTTTAAAAGGACCAACTCTGACAGATGACAGTGATAACTCACCATAGTGTGGTGCAATGCTTTAAAAACTTTATATCTAACTAGATACTTTGGGAAATTAAGTGCAGAAAAATCTAGAAGTACAAAAATTGATAAAGTAATCTGTGATTTTACTTTATTAGGTTTTGGGGGGAAATTATAAAAATATGAATACCAGTTGGTTAGCATTTAAAACAATCTTAATGCATACAAGAGCTATCCTATCTAATAAAAGAGAAACATGCAAATTGACCCTACCTTCATTATGCTACCAGCCAATAGGAGTGAATATGCAAATTAACCCGACCAAGATGGCAATGCCTATAGAGGCCACATGACTCTGGTACTGTCCTAATGGATGGGAAACACAAACCAGCAGGGAGGCCGGCACGCCACAGTATCAAGCCCCACCATTGTGGACCTGGGGTTGGGAGTAGAGGGGGCCAGATCTGAGACACAAACCCACAAGCCTTTCACCCAGCAGCACCAAGGCTGGTGGTGACCAAGGCGCTGGAGCTGCTGGAGGGTTAGGAGGGCAACAGAGACACAAACCCCCAAGAAACCTGCGGAAAGGGAGATAAACTACCATAACTGTATCTCCGTTTCCACAGGATGAGAACACTGCCCAGGGGTTATTTAGCGATGTGGCCCACACCTTTCTACAAACACAGGGTATGTTATGACCACTCCTAGGAAGGCCTGGTCAGAATACTGTCTCCAGAGAATAATGTTACTATGGCTCATCTAAAAGTGGAAACAAGCTTTTGGGGGGTCTATTCTGAAGGTCAGAGAACATGCCACCCCAACATATGCTGTGTTGTTATATTGATGATCTTGACCTGCAGATGCTTGGGAAAAAAACAGCAAATGCATGCAGAGGATTTCACTGAAGTCTTCTGATCTCCTAAAATTGAACCCCCCCAAAATGAGCTTAAATGTCATAGGTCCCCTTGCCGGGAGAAGTGTCATCAGGCAAAGAAGAAGGACTCCTGTCACAGGACAGGAGAGTAGAAGCTGACATCACACCCAAGAAAGAAACGACATGGGGACATGTAACACCCAAACTTTGTTACAAACTATTTCCCCCCACCCCCATTCATCCTACCTGAAAATCATTTACTCTTCTCTAAGAGGCCTACATCTCCCGTCCCCTTTCCCTAGGAAGAAGGTATTTGAATCTGCATTCTAAGCCACCTTGGGGAGTTACTCATTTTTCCCTGAGATCTCCCACATATACACGAGGTACACATGTTAATGAACTTTTGTTTTTCTCTTGCTGATCTCTTTCATTACAAGGGCCTCCACTAAGAACTCATAAAGGTAGAGGAAAAACTATTTTTCCTCCTCAATAATTCTATCTCGGGAAATCGAGTCTCCAGCTGAACAATGAGGTTGGCTCAAGTACCAAGCAGTCTGGGCTGATGGGAGAGAAGCTTCTAGGGAGAAATCAATGATATTGGCATCAAAGTGGGACAGAGGGCACATGCATGGTTGCTGGTGGGAGTTTAAAGTGGTTCAACATTTTTTGGAGGATAATCTGGCAAATTCAATAGAAATGGTCAAGGTATATCCAAGAGTCTTCTTCTAGGAATCACATCTGCTGAGATAAAGCAGAAGCACATAATCCTTGGTCAGAACCCAGGATGCTACTGTGGGCTCCCCTTCTGAGATAGGAAAACCTGGGAACAACCTGCATTTTTAGGACAAGGTGGCATCTATACTAATAACATGTTAATATGCTAATTAGACTGAACATCTTCTGGAAGACCTTTAGGATATCCTTCCTGACGCCTTTACGACAAAGCTATGCAGGTGGGGCCAAGGCAGAGGAGGTTAGAGATGATCAGGCAGGCAGGGAAGAGCAGTTAGGGGGAAGAGATTGGCAGGCAGGTGAGTGGTTAGGAGCCAGAGGTCCTCAGGGGACCCAGATTGGAGAGAGTGCCAGCCGAGTTGAGGGGACCCCCCTCCCATGCACGAATTTCATGCACTGGGCCTTTATTAGTTTCATAAGGAAAGACCAATTGATAAAATTATATTGAGGTATATTAGGGCTATCACTCTTTCAAGTAATTGTTTTCTCTTAAAACCACATTACTAAAATTTGGTCTCATTTAGGAAGAGATATACCTTTCTTTTGTTTATTTATAAATTAAAAAGTTAATTAAAATGATTCAAAAATTAGTATGTGTAATAATTTGTATTGAGGATTAGAGAAAATATTCTTTTAAATCTGTATATAAGTGCACATGTATGCACAAGTAAATGATAGAATTTTAATTTTTCATTTAATGCAAGATATAAAACAAATAGTATATTTATCTCTTTACATTGCATTTATCATATATGTTCACTAAGAAAAGAGAAAGAGCCCTAACTGGTTTGGCTCAGTGGGCAGTGCATCGGCCTGTGGACTGAAGGGTCCCAGGTTTGATTCTGGTCAAGTGTATCTATCTTAGTTGCAGACACATCCCCAGGAGGCAGTGTGCAGGAGGCAGCTGATTCATGTTTAACTCTTTATCCCTCTCCCTTCCTCTTTTTAAAAAAATCAGTAAAATATATTTTTTTTAAATAAAAGACAAAGAAATAAATTTTAAAATAAATCAACCCTATATTAAAGTAATGTCTACAGATGTAGTGATGCTCCACTTCTGTACTTTTTGCTCTGGCAGAGGACGTCTTGTACACTGCTACATTTCTAGAAAAGCACCTGCTGTTCTTCAAGTTGTTCAGGCATTTAGCTGAGGGCACACACTGAAGATCTGCTTCTTTTAGATAACCCCATAGCGCCTAGTGAAATCGATCAGTGAGAAATGAATGAGCATGCAGTCCCCTTTACAGGCTACAGGAATGTAAATAAGTAAACTTATAAAGCACAATTATAACTTGAAGATAGTAAAAGTGCTTGTCTCTTTAGCCAGAGAGGATCAATTGAAAAATTTCTACAAGCAATAACAACTTGATTGCATACCAAATTAACATAAAAAATCAATAGACTTGATATATGCAGAAAAAATAATTTAAAAGATAAAATAAAAAATGTCTACCCACATTACCAATAAAATAATTAAGTATAAAAGCAAATATATAGTCCTGGCCAGTGTGGCACATACCTAGGTTACAGGTTCAATCCCTCACAAGGGCATAAATGAAGGACAATTAATCGATGTGCTCACTCATATCAATATTTATATTTATCTCTTTCTATGGCTGCCTCTGTCTCCTCCTTCCCTTTTCTATAAATCAATAAGCATATTCTGGGGCAAGGATTTAAAAATGAAGAAATATATAAAATCTAAATTTAAAGGTAAATGTAACTGAAAGAGAAAAAGGGTTTAGAGAAACAGGAAGGCATATAATCTTGAATTAGAAAATTTAAAGACATTTATTGTGAGATTAATAAAGTAATTCATTCAGAATAAAAATAATGATTTTTTGTAGTAGCTATTAGGGACTGATTCTACATACAGCAGGAAATTAAAAACAAAAGAACAAAACTTTTCAGGAAAATTTTTAAGAGAGGGAGAGCAATAAGAGGAAATTAAAATATATTAAATATAGTATAAAGCTACAATAAATTAACACTATGGTTCTGGTAGATAAATAAATAGAATGATCAATGAAAGAGTAAAATGTCCAAAAAAAAGCCAGATACAAATTCATATAGGAATTAAGTGAATGATAATACCTTTTCAGATTAGTGTAAGAAATTTGAATTATTTAATGAATAATGATAATTAAAAAAAAAAACCTAGGGCATCTGATAAAATGAATTTCTGATGAATGAAAGATTTAAACCTAAAACTATAAACCATGAAAGTACTGGCAGAATTTTTTTGTATTAACTTTTCAAAAAATTCTTTATTGTTTAAAATATTACATAAGTCTCATTTCCTCCCCTCCATTGACCTCTCCCCAGCAACCCCTGCCCCCAGCACATGCCTTCACCCCCCTACTATCTGTATCCATTGGTTATGCTCATATGCATGCATACAAGTTTTTTGATTGATCTCCCCCCCCCTCCTCTGCCTTCTCTCCTGGACAGTCTGTTTGGTGCTTCTATGACTCTGGCTCTATTTTTGCTCATCAGTTTATGTTGTTGATTATATTCCACAAATGAGGGAGATCATGTGATACTTACCTTTCTCTGACTGACTTATTTTTCTTAGCATAATGCTCTCCAGGTGCATCCATGCTGTTGTAAATGGTAAGAGCCCATTCTTTTTTAATAGCAGCATAGTATTCCATTGTATTCATGTACCACAGTTTTTAATCCACTCATCTGCTGATGAGTATTTAGACTGATTCCAAATCTTAGCTATTGTGAACTGTACTGGTATGAACATAGGCATGCATATGTCCTTTCTGATCCGTTTTTTGTTGTTGTTGTTGTTGTTGTTGTTGTTGTCTACTTGGGATATATTCCTAGAAGTGGGATCACTGGGTCAAATGGAAGTTCCATTTTTTTGTTTTTTTGAGGAAACTCCATACTGTGCTCCATAGGGGCTACACCAGTCTACATTCAACTAGAAGGACACGAGGGTTTCCTTTTCTCCACATCCTCGCCAACAGTTATCCTTTGTTGATTTGTTGATAATAGCCATTTTGACAGGTGTGAGATGGTACTTCATTGTCATTTTTATTTGCATCTCTCAGATAATTAATGACTTTGAGCATGTTTCATATGTCTTTTGGCCTTCTGTATGTCCTTTTATTTATTTATTTATTTTTATAATTAAGATATTATATGTGTACATACCTTACCAATCCCCAACCCCTCCCTCCCAAACATGCCCTCCCTCTCCATAGTTTTTCCTCCATTGGTTATGATTATATGCATGCATACAAGTCCTTCGGTTGATCTCTTATCTCCCCCATATTTCCCTCCCCTCCCCTCTGTAATTTAAGTCTGTTTGTTTCTTACTGTCTCTGTTCATCAGATTATAATGTTCCTTATTATCCATAAATGAGTGAGATCATGTGGTGTTTTTCTTTCATTGACGGGCTTATTTCACTCAGCATAATGTTCTCCAATTCCATCCAGGTTGCCGCAAATGATAAGAATTCCTTCTTTTTATGGTAGCATAGTATACCATTGTATAGATGTACCATAGTTTTTTTTATCCAATCATCTGCTGACGGGCACCTAGGCTGTTTCCAAATCCTAGTTATTGTAGATTGTGCTGCTATGAACATAGGAGTGCATATATTTTTTTGATTGGTGTTTCTAGTTTCTTAGGATATATTCCTAAGAGTGGGATTACTGGGTCAAATGGGAGTTCCATTTTCAGTTTTTTGAGGAAACTCCATACTGTTCTCCACAGTGGTTGCACCAGTCTGCATTCCCACCTGCAGTGCACAATGGTTCCTTTTTCTCCGCATCCTCGCTAGCACTTGTCGTTTGCTGATTTATTGATGATAGCCATTCTGACAGGTGTGAGATGGTACCGCATTTGTCATTTTGATTTGCATCTCTCAAATAATTAGTGACTTTGAGCATGTTTTCATGTTCCTCTTGGCCTTCCTTCTGTCTTCTTTTGAGAAGATTCTAGTTAGGTCTATTGTCCATTTTTTAACTGGATAATTTATCTTCCTTTTATTAAGTTGTATAAGCTGCCTGCACATGTTGAACATTAAAACTTTATCAGTGATAACATTTGCAAATATGTTCTCCCATACAGTGGGCTTTCTTGTTGTTTTGTTGATGGTTTCTTTTGCTGTAAAAGGGCTTTTTAGAAGGGTGCGGAGGGGGAAATCTTGCCATCTTGAAGGGAAGAGGTTTGTGTCAGAGGCCTGAATATCCATAGTCGCAAGGACCACCAAGCATCTGAGAGCCCCAGAATGCTGATCACAGTCAGCGCAAACACTTGGACTCAAAGGAGCGCTCCACCCCAAGGAGAAAAGGTCAGATTTCGCAGAGATCCAGTGAGTCCCCGTGGCGTGGCAGCAGAAGACAGGCCCGTGCGCGCCAGGTGCACGGAGGCTGGAGGACTGGGTCTGATGGGGGTTCCTCTATATGTAACTGTTTGTCTCTCTGGCTGCTTTTACGATTCTTTGTTGTTTGTGTCTGCCAATTTAATTATAATGTGCCTTGGTATTGATCTTTTGGGATTCATTTTGCTTGGGACACTGCAGGCTTCTTGGATTTGTGTGGGTTTTTTCTCCTCCGTCTTGGGAAAGTTTTCTGTCATTATTTCTTCAAACATTTTTTCTATTACTTCCTCAGTTTCCTTTCCTTCTGGAACCCATATTGTTTTAATATTTTTTTTTGTTTTGTATTGTCCTAAAGTTCCCATATGCTCTACTCCTGCATTTTAATTTTTTTTCCAGAAGCTGTTCTAATTGGGTATTTTTTCCATCTTGTCTTCTAGCTCACTACTCAGTCCTCTGCTTCTTCTAGTCTACTCTTGATGCTTCCTATTGACTCCTTTACAGTAGCGATGTCATTTTTCATTTCTTCCTGGTTCTTCTTCATTCCCTCTTTGTTTTATGGAGAAGGTGACATTTGAATAAAATATTTAAGGCATTGAGTGAGGAGTTAGCCCTAAGAATATTTTTTATATATCATAATAAAATTGTAAAGAAAAGTGAGAATAAATATCTTAACAATGTGCTTGGAATACATGAAGAAATACAAGATCAGTGGAGTTGGTACAGAACAGATGAGAAGGGA
This sequence comes from Vespertilio murinus, assembly GCA_963924515.1. Taxonomy (NCBI): domain Eukaryota; kingdom Metazoa; phylum Chordata; class Mammalia; order Chiroptera; family Vespertilionidae; genus Vespertilio; species Vespertilio murinus. Next base: position 47,698,607 of record OZ004706.1, read on the forward strand.
AAGAGTTGGTGATTTAGTCTAAGAAGAAATGGGGGCCAGGTCATGCAGGGAATTTTAAGTCTGAGCAAAATGAGCTCTGAAGGGTTTGTCCAGAGTAGTGACATAAACCGACTCACTATTTAACAAGATCACTCTGTTTATTCTAGTAAGATCAGCTTGTAAGACAGCAAGAATGGATCTGAGATCAAATTAGGAGGGCTTCCGGATTATTCAGATAATGAATTTATGTCCACTTTTGTAGTAGCAATGATGGAGAGAAGTGGTTTTAGTCTTTCTATATTTTGAACGTGGCACCAACAGATTTCAGAAAAATATAAATTTTAATATAATAAAAACTCATTTCAGTAATATTAAGATAAATTCCAATGAATTACACTAAGTTGCACCCATTAGAATAGCAAAAGTGCAAAAGGCAATCCAAGTAGCAGTAAACAAGTGGACCTACTCATACACATATACACTGATGGCAGGAGGGTAATTTGGTATGATCACTTTGGAAAACAGTGGAATTTAACTAGAGCTGAGTGTGTGTAAACTCCATGGCCCGGCAATTTTACTTCTAGATATATATACAATAGAACGGCAGCTATAAATCCACCAAGAGACACATGCAAGAATTTTCTTAAGATTACTATTTGTAAAAATTTCAAATTGGAAACTTCCCAGTGCACATAAAAAATATAATATAAACTGTATAATCATCACACAATGGAATACAATACAACAAAGAAAAGAATAAACTATATCTATAAACAAACGTGGGGATGAATTCCACACATAAGAAAATTGTGATGGAAAGAATTCAGACCTGTAAAGCATACAGATTGAGTTTATATTAAAGTCAGAAACAAGTAAAACTATGGGTTAGAAGTCAGACAGAGGGTACCCTTGGGTGGGGATCAGTGGCTCTCTGGGGATACTAGGAAGGATTCTAGGGGTCAGGTAATGCTTACTTTCTTGTTCTGGGTACAAGTAACATAGAATTGTTCAGCTTGTAAAAATGCATCGATTCCATTTGTGATTTTGTACATTTTTCTTTAAATATGTCACACTGTAGTTAAAAAATGAAAGTGGTGCTTTTCACCTTTGAGAATGGAAGAAATAAAGAAAAAACAAAAACAGTATTTTGGCTAGGGAACAGGAAGAAAAATGTTCTTTTGTGGTGTTGGTATGAACATAAATTAGTGAATCCACTATGGAAGAAACATTTTATCATATCAAATATTAAAACTACAAATGCATATATTCTTTTTCCCAGCATGTTTCCTCCAAAGAATATGTTCTTCAGATACTCTTAAAAAGAACAAAATGATGTATTCTCAAAGTTATTCATTTCAGTGTTGTTTGTATAAGTAAGAAATGGAAATAATCTCCAGGACCATCAATAAACATTTTAAATAAATGATGACTACAGCTATTCAATAGAAAATTGTGATGTTATAAAAAACATAAAGAAGAGCTCTCTGCACTGATACAAAGCAATTGCCAAAGTACATATTGTTACGTTTCAAGAAATATTGAAGTACAAGAGGCTTGAATGGCATGTTCCCATTTATTCTGAAAGAATAAATATTTGTATATAAATAGGGAATGATGGATAAGAATTTATAGCAATTTAATGCCTCCAGGAAGAAGAATGGGTAATGGCCAACTGATATTTGTGGTAAGAAAACGTTATACAGTGTACCCTTGTGTTCTTTTTGAAGAAGTGAATGTATTGCCTATTTGAAAAAACAAATGCAATGTATGCAGAAATGGAACATCATTTTATTAAGGAGGAAAATATACACATTCTACCATAAAATAATTGTAAACCGAGAGAAAAGAAATATTTTACCTGGATATTATACATATGCAGTATTCTGAAGTCACTCCTTATATCATTGTGTAAAATTAAATAAATCATTGAAGACATTCAGAGAAGGCAGTTTTATAGTTCTTGCTTAATAGGATATAGGATACCCTTGTGAGTATATTTATTGGACTGTGTCATTGTCAATTTAAGATCATGTCAACTTCTTTATTCATTGAATTGAAAAGAAAATAGATTATCTAACATAATCAATTTACACTTTTTTATTTTCCACTTTTTTCATAATTAAAACAAAATACTGCAGAGATGCACTCTTCAAGAATAGCTGGCCAGCGTTGCTCACTGTTTAGAGTATTGACCAATGCATTGAAGGGTTTCGGATTAAATTTCAGTCAAGGCCCTTACCTGGGTTGCAGGTTTAATCCCCAGGCCTGGTAGGGGCACTCCCAGGAGGCAACCAATTAATGTGTCTCTTTTACATCCATATATTGATGTTTCTTCCTCTCTCTCTCTCTCTCTCTCTCTCTCTCTCTCCTTTCTCACCCTCTCTCCCTTTTTTTCTTCTCTCTCTCTATCTCTTCTTCACATTCTCTCTAAAAATTCTGTGGAAAAATATCCTTAGGTAAGGATTAACAGCAACAACAAAAAAACAAAAACAAAAAAAAACAACAAAAAGTAGCTGTGTTTACAAGGCAGCTCATACTTAGATGAAAAGTAAAAAAATGCCTTATTTCTAATTCACTCTTTGTTTATATTCTGGGGTTAACAAGCTTTTGATATTTCAGCAACATATAGATAAAACTAATATGGTTGTAGCATTAAATATTTTATGAGAATCAGTTTTTTTCCCCTTTAAAGCACACTTGGAAATGTTCAATGACTATATCCTGTTAATATGGAAATATATTCAGCAGAAAGGCTAACAACTTTATTTCAGTGATTTATTAATGTAATTTTTTCTCTCATCATTTGGCAATGTAATATGATTTATATCCAACTTCAAATGGTTAGTCAGAAATTTTTCATTTTATCACTATATACCAAAAATTAATATACTGGGAACATATTTTTCAATATGAAGACATAAATATAGCTTTTAGTCAATATTTCAAAATAGTGACATCTATCTTTCTGAAAAGTTACATTTCATAACTACATAAAAAAACTAAATAAAGAATTATTTAAGACTTTGACAAAATCATTCCATTAAATACAACCAATATTTATTGGGAATCTAATCTGCTTGCTGAAAACTATAGGAAATATACAAGAACAATTGGGTCATAAAAAATCCCTGGCATGAATTCTAAATATACAGAACAGTAAGATCCCATCTTTACCTAGAAGAAGCTTGCTTTATTTTGAATATGGATTATTTATAGTAAAAATATGTAAAGATATTTATAAAATTCCACATAAGTTATGCAGACAACAGATATTGCATGAGAACATGGGAGACACAATGTCATATCTGGAGAAAATTGAGACCTTGATAGGACTATAGAGACTCATGAAAGAATGTTGCTTATTAATAAATCTTTTCTCAGTCCTGCTCTCTAAGTCTGTTATGTGATATACAATAAATAACTCATGTAGTTCACAATAAATATTTGTGAATAAATAACAATATTTCTGCTTTTAACAAAGTTATAATCTGCCATGGACACAGCATTTTAATAATTATTAAAATACAGGAAAGAATAAATAATATAATGTATTCATAGATTGTCAGTAAATGGACTTGTATAGTATTTACCAATTAGAAGGAATGGATGTTTCTATTATTTGTTTTTATTTTATTTTACATTTATTTCATTACTTATTTTTTTCTTACATATTTATTTATTGTTTATTTATATTACTTATATGAGTATTTTTTTACCGGGGTGTAAGTAACTGGAGGTATTGCTATACTGGGGCCAGCTTCCTAACTATGCATGAAGTTACATAGTCTTAAAATATCCCATAAAAATCAGCAAAAGGCTACAAATCAGGACTTACCCCCACCTCCAGAAGCAGGTGCTAAATTTGTGTAACACAGCACAGTAAACACAGTTTAGCACATTGCCTAGACTGCAGTGTTTTCCAAAGTGTGGTACATGTACCACCAGTGGTATGGGAAGAGTTTGGTGGGGATATGCACTGCACCGTGCTTAGCTGCACCTAATTCTACGTTCTCATGAGTCAAGTCAAGACAGTCTTGTGAGGCATGAGATGGTCTGGTGTGCAAATAAATGTTGTTTATAATATAACTTTTATTTATATTTTATTTTTCGTTTATTATTTTGTGTATGTACCAAAAAAATAAAAAACAAATATATTTTGATTGTTATTAAAATACATCCATTTTTTTTGACGACGGGTACTCAGCATTATGAAAATTATAGAAGGGTACACATATGTCAAAAGTTTGGGAAACACTGGCCTAGAGGATTGGAGAATATGCATTTTCTAGGCATTCATTGGACAAAACCCTGTCATTCTAAAATCAGATATTCTCCCAGGCATTTTGGCCTGTTTCTGTGTTACTGCGTATGTGCATTATATACCATTTATGCTAATAAGTCTCTTCACAATTTCTTTTTTCCATCCACATTCCTCAGAATAAAATACAGCCAGAACCGGTTTGGCTCAGTGGAGAGAGTGTCATCCTGTGGACTGAAGGGTCCCGGGTTCGATTCCGGTCAGGGGCATGTACCTGGGTTGGGGGCACATCCCCAGTAGGGGGTGTGCAAGAGGAAGCTGATCGATGATTCTCTCTCATCGATGTTTCTAACTCTCTATCCCTCTCTCTTCCTCTCTGTGAAAAATCAATAAAATATATATTTTTAAAAAATACATTTTTTCTTGGGGGTTGCAGTATCCAAATGACTAGAAAAGAATGGATGGACAAGAGATAGAAAGGAGGAAAAGTTGGAATTGGAGAAATAATATTTTTGAAAAGCTATTCAACGCTTCATTTATTTGAAATAATTATTGAATGCGGAACTGGGTATCAGGCACTATTGTAGTGGTGATCTAAAATAAACACACTTGGTCCTCATGGAGCTCATGGCTTTTCCACAGTGGAAGGACAGCTGCAACATGTTACGGTTTATTACAGATTTTGGGTCTCTTACCAGAGAGTAGCCTGAGCAGAGAGATAGTTATCTTTCCACCTTATTTTAAGCAGAGAGGGAGGCTTGTTTACACAAGAGGAAATATCTGTTGACCTTCATTTCTTTAGAATCATTATTTCTTATAATACCTTCCAGGTTAGGTTGTCAATACATATCATGTAAGTCAAAGTTTTATTTTGAAGTTTATTTTCTTGTTCTTTGTGAGTTTTTAAGTTAAAAACTATGAAACATTTTGCTGGGGACAACTAGATAGACTAGTTGGTATTCACTGGACATAACTCTGCCATTCTAAAATTAGATGGTCTGTAACTAGCACCCTTTTCTCTCCATCTTTTTTGTTTAAGTGCTTCATTTCAAGGGATGCTCAGAACTTGAATTGCAAGATCCATTCATTTATTCAGCTAGTAAGCACCTAATGGATGAATAACTCTGTCCCAAGACCTCAACATTATTTTGCCAGAGAACACTTTCCAATTATTAGGAAATGTACCTCAAGTGACTATTGCTTTCTTTCTTTTTTTTATTTTTTTATTGATATGACTGCATTTTTTTCATTTTGTTCAGGCATCACAATTTTACCTGGGAAACTCTGATTTTGCATCAACATGCACCAGTACCCCACTAAGGCAAAGGCATGTTGGACTCTAGACAGACCGGAGAGAAACTTAGACATGTCTTTGCTAAAATTGGTATCTAGATATATTTTTCTTCCACATTTTGGGGGGGGGGGGACTCTGATTTTGCATCAACATGCACCAGTACCCCACTAAGGCAAAGGCATGTTGGACTCTAGACAGACCAGAGAGAAACTTAGACATGTCTTTGCTAAAATTGGTATCTAGATATATTTTTCTTCCACATTTGGGGGGGGGGGGGAAGAGGGGAGTGATGATATGATAATATTCTAAGATTGTTTCTTATCATATTTGTCCCACCTCTGGAGACACCTAGGTAATAAATAAACTAAATGACTCTTTTGTTTGGGCTAGTAGAAGCAGGTAGATACTGTACTGGCTATGCTTTCCCTCACACACATTGTAGTGATTATGGCGGTGGAGAAGCTCTACTAGAATGTGATTCTACGGCCCCATCATTGAAATAGCATTGCTTTCAATTTTCAATATAACTTTTGCTTTTGAAATAAGGCCTTTTTTGGTGTTATCCTCAATATTAAAGTAACTACTGATAAAACTTTCAGTTAGCAGTAATTAAATAGGAAAACTTGAGACCAACAATTAAATATCATTTAGAAAATTTGATATATTCATGGCATAGTTACCGTAGTACAACTATATAATTAATTTTTATACTGCAGTCATAAAAAATTCCATGCAGTTTCCTTTAATTTGAAACTTTCTACAAATCCATTGGCAAGTTATACATTTTCAAATGCCAGGTATTATTTGCTTAAGCAATTTAATCCCTACATGTGACATTTTCTTTCTAAATAAAGTATATGGATATTAACATATAACTACATGTTATTTTGAATAATTATATACTCAACATCTTTTATTGTGTTATAATTCCAAAATTTTGTCTTGAATAATCCTATCTCTGTAGCACAAATTTAACTTCTTTAATGTCAGTGTAGGTTGATTGACTGATGATTGATTAAGTTATTCGTTTAAAAAATATTGACTGAGGGCTGACTATGTGGCTGGCACTGTGGTAAGGCTAGAGATATTTGAGGGTTGGTGCCCTCAAAGGTTTTTGAGTTCATGGAAATATAGTTACGTAAACAAATTATAATTAATATGAAGGCATTAAAAAGGGGGAAGGTCTATCAGAGCAGCGGAAAGAGCAGTCATTTCAGTTTTGGGCATGGAAAAGGCATCGACGGTACATTTAAAATAAATGTTGAAAGTCAAGAAAGTACCCCACCTTAGGAGCAAAGGAGTTGTCCACACAGAAGGAAGTGTATGCCCACAGTCATGGTTGGGTGCACATGGCTGGACGGTGCCTCCAGCAAGGGCAAGTCCTGTACTCAGAGTGACGGACACTGAATGAGAAATGAGTCAGGAGAGCTAGGCTTATATGCTGTGCTCAGGAACCTTGACCCATCTACAGCAAAGGATAGGGAAGAAACCAAACAGGATGTAGTTCATGAATAAAACCGCATTTTCTGATTTGACAGTAAAGAGGAGGATGAACTGCAAACCTGGGTAAGATGAGGTGTAAGGAGTGCAGGCCCATTGCTGTTATAAAACGTTGGTGCAAAGCCGGGGGACTGAGCGAAAGCAGTGTGGTGAGATAAGGACTGGAAGTGAGGTATGAGCAGGATTGAGGAGATAAATAGCAGATGACTTCTAATTAGAAATATGTGGAGTAGATGCATACATATTCATGGGTATACACATTAATTCAGCCATTTCATAATTGTCTGCTGAGCAGTCTTTTTACAAAATACCATGATGGATTAATCACAGCTCCTGCTCTTAGCCACAGTCCAGAAATGGAAGAACGGTATTTTAAATACGTGGAAGGAAAGGTAAAAGTGGGTAATGGCTCACCAATGAGAAAATTGATATATAACGTGTAAAAAGACAAAACGTGGATGCAGAGTATTGTATGTATCAGTAGCTCCTTATTATGTGAAAGGGATCAATTACTAAGATGTCAAATATTAGGGTATTTGAAAGCACATAGCCCATGGCATAGGGTGATCGCTCAAGAAATATTTGCTGGGGAGGGAAGGGGGTGGAGATGAAATGAAGCTAAAAAAAAAGAGAAATGTGAATTTTCATTCCTGCTCTATTATTTACTGCTAGTGTGACCCTGGACAAATGAAGTAGCTGCTCTGTGATTAATTCATTCACTAATTTATTAAATAAATACTTTTTTAACTAACTATTCTATGCCGGACCCATTAGCATATGAGACAGGCTTGTTCTTTGTTTTCTCTGAATTTCTCCTTAGAGGGAAAAACAACTACAAGCATATAAACAAATGCATAAACACAAGAGTTTTAATTTGTGATCAGCACCTCAATTTCCCCAGCTGCAAGTGGAATGTAACAACACTTTCTTTTAAAAACCACTGAAATGATTATAAATAATATGCATAAATGCACTTCCATAGTACTTGGCATAGACTACAGGAAAACACTGAATGACTCAGTGGTAGAATTAGCAGTGTTCAAATGAGGATAGATAGCATGGTTTCAGCATTTCAGAAGCTAATGGTATGTGGTGGTCAGCAAACCATAGCCTTGGGCTGGCCAACTGTTTTTGTTTTACAAATAAAGTAAAACATTGGGAAGCAGCCATGCTTATTTGCTTACTTGTTGTGTACCACTGCTTTCTTGCTTCAAAGGCAGGGTTTAATAGTCATAACAAAGGCTACAGATTCACCAAGCCATATTTACTTAAACATTTACTATCCGCCCTTTAAGGAAGGTTTCTGACACTGGTCTAGTATGCTAGGTAGGTCTATTTACCAAAAACTATTTTTTTTCTAATGTAGGACTGTGTATTTTGCACCGAGTGATGAATATAAATCTTTAGGGTTGTGAAGAGAGAGAGTCTGCTTTTCATTGAGGTTATCAGAGAAACCTTTTGTCAATGTAAAAAAAAACGTCCAAACCCGTAAATGAAATTCTTGTAAAAGGTTCATTTGAGCCAAACTGAGGTCATATGCCAGCCAGGCAGCAAGATCCTAAATGCTCTGGAGATAACAGTTTTGCAGTTTCTTTTATGAATTTGAAATTAAGGAGGGACATAAGAAAGATTACAAGAAGAAGGGAGAAAAGGTGGGGATGAGAATTATTGGGGAAATAAGGTTATGTGCTCTCTTGAGGGTGGCCAAGAAGGGGAGGGGTCAAAGGTGTGTTAACTTAGCCACCCAGAAACAATGAAAAGTACTTGGGTACTTGCTTAAGGCAAAGAAGAACCTTTTACTGAAGAAGTTATATTCCTGGGGTGTGACTATCACGATCATAGAGATTTATTATCAGGTCTCCCTGAGATAGAACTCTTTTTTCATCCACACCTTCCCAGGGGAGGAGAAAGCATTTCAACCAGACCCTCAAGGATAAAGTAATACTCTGGAGGTGTAAAATGGCTGGGGTGAAGGCATTTCCAAAAATTCCAAAAATGTTTCTGTATGAATAAAGGCCACAATAAAAGCATAGCACGTTTCAAAAAATGACTTGATGTGAGGCAGGAAGGCATGGTCAATAAATTAAGAAGTGTTTTTTAAAACCAGACCAATGTGTTTGAACTTAATTTGGTATGCAATAGAAAGTCACTAAAAATTTCTGAACATGAAGATCTCATAATCAGTATTTTAAAGCTTTTCATTTATCAGCTGGCATGCAAAATGAGTTGAAGCAGAGATAATGAAAAAAATCAGCTATCATTAATGAATAAAAAATTTTCACAGGCATAGGATAATGAGGGTTAGCACTAAGATGAAAGATGAAAAAGAAAAAGGTGACCACAAACATTGCCTTTGTCTCCGTGACAGATTGAACACGCAGGGTGGATGGGGGAGGGGGAGGGGGGAGTGAGAGTGGAAGCTGGCATATGCCATCAGTGTCAGTGGTGGTGAGAACTGATGAAAATGATGAACAGTGTCAAAGTCAGGAGCAAAATCAAGATGAATGTGGACTGAGAAAAGATCAATGGATGCTGATATATAGGAAGTCAGTTGTTGCCTTCTGAGTGATGGTGGCAGATGTGCGATTATGACTTAAAGAGATAGTGTACTGGAAAAAAAAAGGGAACAACAAATTCTAAGGTGGTGATAGTAAAACCTGCCTCACCATCATTGAGGGCTTATGTTGTGCCAGGTTGTGTTGTAAGCACTCAGTTTACTATTTAATTTTAATTTATATAGTGACTCTATGAATAGTTATTAGTACTATCATGCCCACTTTACACATGAAGAAATAAAGTTTAGCAGAATTGAATTGCCACAGGCTTTCAGAGTCAGTGAATACTAGAGTTTTTAATACTAGTATGACATGAAATCTTTTTACTTAACCATACAATTATACTGTATCTCTGAAGGGGAAGAAAAAATATCAGTGTAGTGGTGTTTTTTAAATTTCTATTCAGTTATTTAAAATTGTGTTACCGGATTTTCAACAAGATGGTGGCAGAGGTAAATGCCTAACTGCAGCCGCACTCAACAATTTCAAAAAATACAACTAAAATATAAAGTGGATACTATCCAGAACTACAGGAAAGTTGACTGACTGGAAATTCTACAACTAGAAGGAAAGAGAAAACCTGAAGGACAATCAGAGGAGCTGTAAAAGCTTAATGTAGGGAGGTAGGGTGCATGCACGGGGAGAGGACAGAGCCTGAGAGGAGGGGCGGCTGAGTGCCTGGCTGGCGTTCCCTAGCGGGAAGGAGATAAAAGCTCCGGACTGTGCTGAACCCCAACTCCGACTGCACTGAATGAACCCTAGTTCTGGGTGAGACCCTGGGGTCCCAGGCTCATACAGAGGGAATCTGGGCTGTAAGGCAGAAGCTCAGCAGAGCGGCGAAGTGCAGAGCCCCAGAGTCGCGCACATTGCGAGCAGATGAGGGACTGTTCGCTGAGCTGCTGGATTGCCCCAGTGGGAAGGACTCAAAAGCTCAGGATTGTGCTGAGCCCAGTTCTGACTGCACTGAACCCCAGTCCTGGGCAAGACCGTCGGGCCCCAGCCTCATACAGGGGGAATCTGGGCTGTAAGGCAAAAGCTCAGGGGAGCGGCGAAAAGCAGAGCCCTGGAGTCGCGCACATTGTGTGCACAGAGGACAGATGGTTGATTGGGCCAGGAGATTGCCCTAGCAGGAAGGAGACATAAACTCCGGACTGTTCTTAACCCCACTTCCAACTGCTCTGAACCCCAGTTGCGGGCTTGTTGGGGGAGAGACTATACTGTCTGGTAGCGGGCGAAGCTCTAGGGTGCCTTTCTCTCAGAGGTGCTTGCAGCGAATACCAAAGGACACTGAGGAACACTGAGACTCAGGAACCTCATAGGGCGGGGCTAACCAGAAGCCAAGGCTGTAGGCTCCACCCTGAAACTCTACCCCATCCAAACTGAACTCAGATGCTTTTGCAGGTTCCCAAGTCTAGTGGAATAAGGTTGTCTCCTGGCATAGACACAGCTGATCCTCCCAACCTACCAACTCAGGGAAGCAGTGAAAATGTCAAAACGGGGAAACAGATCACAAACGAAAGAAATGGAGGACAAAAAGTGACTGGATATAGAGTTCAAAACCACGCTTATAAGGTTGTTCAACAATCTCTTAGAAAAGGCCGATAAAATAAATGAGACCTATGAGGATATGAAAAGGGATCAATAAGAAATAATAAAGGTTCAACAACAAATAATAAAGGGTCAACTAGAAATGAAGAATACATTCTCTAAAATAAAAAATATTATACAGAGTCCTAAAAACAGATTGGAAGATTGCAAGAATCAAGTCCAAGATTTGGAACACAAAGAGCCAGAGGACACTCCTCCACAGAAGCAAGAAGACAAGAGAATCCAGAAAGTTGAAGATAATGTAAGAAACCTCTGGGACAACTTCAAGCGAACCAACATCAGAATTATGGGCATCCCAGAAGATGACAGAGAGCAAGATTCCGAAAACATTTTGAAAGAAATAGTGACAGAAAACTTCCCCCACCTGGTGAAAGAAATAGACTTACACGTCCAGGAAGCACACAGAACCCCAAACAAAAGGAATCCAAAAAGAACCACACCAAGACACATCATAATTAAAATTCCAAGAGCTAAAGACAAAGAGAGAATATTAAAAGCAGCAAGACAAAAGCAGGTAGTTACCTATAAAGGGGCACCCATACGACTGTCAGCTGATTTCTCAACAGAAACCATGCAGGCCAGACGGGAATGGCAAGAAATATTCAAGGTGATGAATAACAAGAACCTACAGCCAAAAATACTCTACCCAGCAAAGCTATCACTCAGAATTGAAGGCCAGATAAAGAGCTTCACAAATAAATTTAAGCTAAAGGAGTTCATCACTGCCAAGCCAGAATTATATGGATTGCTAAAAGGGGTTCTTTAGGAAGAGGAAGAAAATAAAGATAAAAATTATGAACAAACACATAACTATCAACAAGTGAGTCTAAAAACCAAGGGAAGTAAAAATCATGATGAACAATATTAACTGGTGAATATAATAGAATAGAATCAGAGGTATGGAAGGGGAGTGGACTGATGATTCTCGGGGAAATGGGGAGTGGGGCGGGGCGGGAAGAGACTGAACATAAACTGCACCTATGGATGGGGACAATGGGGGATGGGGAAAGGGCAGAGAGTTGAATGGAAACTTGATGGGGGGGGGGGATGAGGAACATTTGTAATAATATGAACAATAAAGATTTATTTTTTAAAAATTGTGTTACCATTTGATAAGGGTGATATGATTACTATTTAAAATGAAATCTTCACCTCACTGGTTTGGCTCAGTGTATAGAGCATCAGCCTGTGGACTACAGCCTCCCAGATTCAATTCAGGTCAAGGGCATGTGTCTTGGTTGCTGGCACATTCTCAGGAGGGGTGTGCAGGAGGCAACTGATTGATGTCTCTCTCTCATTGATGTTTCTAACTCTCCCTCTCACTTCCTCTCTGTAAAAATCAATAAAATACATTTAAAAATAAAATAAAATAAAATCTTCATGGTTTAGAAGAAGGAGAATTAATTTAGGAAGTAATAACTACTTATCAGACACAACATAATGTTAATCAGTTAGCCCTTTTTGTAAGTGTTGAGAGGTGAAGAGCCCCCTAAGGCTGACCCTTCATCTGGCAGAATAGCAGGATCCTGGAGCTAACCACTGTGCTATAATGGTGGCTTCTAACCCCCAACATTCCTGCTAGCAGCCCAGCTAGCAGCTCTTTGTGGGCCAGATACACGGGTTTGTTCTGTGAGTCACTCCTGTTAGTTCAACCTGCAGCTGTCAGACTCGGCTTTGGCTCTCCCGTTGGTTTGTTAAATCTCTTCCTACTTAATCTAATCTCATTGCAATGATTTCTGTTATAGAAACCATAATCTGTCCTGTTGAGGATTAAAACAGCAAAACTAGCAATCATGAGATGGATACCAGTGAAGTTCCTGGAATTTCTCCAAATGTCTTTTAAGCTTTCTCTGCCAAACAAAGGGAGTGCTGGGGTAAAGTTGGCATTTCCTTCATTGTGACTGTTTCCCAAGTTGCAAACGGTGGTCTTTTTGGGTATAGTTTACTTTCTCATGGGATGGACCAGAATCAAATAATTCTGACATCCTCTAGGGTTTTCAAGAAACTGTATTGCCAGAAACATCTGTTCTGTGGCAGCCTGTGACTTTTCCAGCTAAAGAAATCTTTGGGTTCATTCCTGATTCTTACCAATGTGTGAATGCGGTATAATTCCCAGCAGGGCAGCCCTGTTCAGAGCACACCTGCGGAAGTTGTAGATTTCCTTTGGTCTCCTCTTCTGCTCTTGATTCCTGGTTGAATTGTATTATTTGATAATTGCAGTCTGTAGTATTTCAAATGGAAAGATATGTTTTTATTTAAGTTTAACATGTACTCCAGTTTTATAACAATTCTGTTAGGTTGAGGCAGGGGGTATAGCCCAGAGCAGATGCAAGCATCTGCAGGATGGATGGTGACAAAGATAACTGGCTAGCTGGCGCCTTCCTAGGGCCTTCCTAGACCCCTGGCCTGAGGCAGGAATTCCACACCTCTCATGTCCTCCCCCCTCCCCTCCCTAAACAGCTGTATAAAAGAGATACCTATGCTGCTTTGGGGCGCGAACTTCCCTGGCCCACCCTCGGACCAGGGAGCTTCGCCCGGGAGTGCAGATTAAAGCCCCCTTCTTAATCGCCTGGATTCCGTGTCTTGCTTCTGCGCCGCCTACCTCTCAGCTGGGACCTTACAACCTTTCATCTTGGTGCGAAACCCGGGCACGGGGTAAGTGCCCTGCCCTGTAAGACCTTTCCCGGTCTGGGGTACCCCCGTGGCTAAGGAACCCTCAGATTTCTCTCCAGCTCAGCAACATCAGAGTCAGCAGACATTCCCATTCCTATTGGTTGACTCCTAGGGTCATTTTCCGGCATCTCTGTCTGTCTGTAAAATCTCGGCCGAGTCAGAGAATTGCCTCCGGGTTTAGCCCTTTTTCCGGGATTTCTCAGGGAAATCCCCGGGCCAGTAGAAGTCGGAAGACGTTCCTTCTTCTTTCTGGCTCCCTCCGGCCTTTGGCCTGATTCCGGACCCCGAAAGGCGAGAAGAGGACGCTCTTTCTCCCTTTGGAGTCCCGGACCCTAGGCGTCAACAATGGGCAACCAAAAAACCAAATTAGATCCAAAGACCCCACTGGGGTGTCTTGTGACAAATCTGGCTAAACTAGGCCTGTCCCAGGATCTGCGTCCTAAACGCCTCATTTACTTCTGTAACGTGGCATGGCCTCAGTATGAATTGGACAATGGGTCGAGATGGCCTGAACATGGGACTTTTGATTTTAACATTCTGACTGACCTCAACAATTTTTGCAAACGAGCTGGGAAGTGGCTGGAGGTTCCATATGTCCAGGCCTTTTTCTATCTGCACTCCCGTCCCTCCCTCTGCTCCTTCTGTTCCACTGCCCAGGTTCTCCTAGCTCAGGAGAAACTTCCCCTCCCTACCGACACTCCTCCACTTTCCGCCTTATCTAAACCCCCTGAGAATCTTTCCTCCCCGCCGTCTGGACCGCCTCCCTATCACAGGGCTCCTTCAGCCTTGTCCCCTGCCCCGCAGTCAGTTCCCGCCCTTCCCCCATCCTCACTTCCAGACCTCCCTCCGCCGCCGCCCCCTCCCCCAGAGCCTCCTTCTTTATCTGCCGACCTTCCCCTCCCCCCACCCCCACCCCCACCTCCTCCTGCTTCCCCAGTCAGCAGGCACACCCGCTCTCAGGCTCCGCTGCTCTGCCCCCTCCGGGAAGTAGCAGGAGCTGAGGGCGTGGTCAGGGTTCATGTTCCCTTCTCCCTGTCAGATTTATCCCAGATTGAGAAGCGGCTAGGGTCTTTTTCCACCAACCCCACCGCGTTCATCAAGGAATTCCGATACCTTTCTCAGGCCTATGACCTCACCTGGCATGACATCCATGTCATTCTCTCTTCCACCCTAACATCAGATGAAAGGAAAAGAATCTTAGGAGCGGCAACGGTCCATGCAGATCAGATCCACCTTACAGACCAGATGTTCCAGTGCCTAATAGCCGGTCTGCAGGCCGTCTCCCACAAGGTCGTTAATTTTGACAAGCTGAGGGAAGTTACTCAGGGACCAGATGAGAACCCCGAGGTCTTCCTTAACAGGCTGACTGAGGCTCTGACCTTATATACTCGCCTGGACCCTGGGTCCCCAGCTGGAGCAACTGTCCTAGCCACTCACTTCATTTCACAGTCAGCCCCAGATATTAGAAAAAAGTTAAAAAAGGCAGAGGATGGCCCTCAGACTCCTGTCCGAGATCTGGTGAATATGGCATTTAAGGTTTTCAATGCCCGAGAAGAGCGGGCAGAGTCAGATCGGGAGGCCCGCCTTCGACAAAAGGTGAATCTGCAAACTCAAGCCTTGGTAGCAGCCCTAAGGCCCGCGGCCGAGCATGGTCCAAAGGGGACTGTGCGTGATGGGGGTACCACAAAAGGAAGAGCGCCACCTGGAGGATGCTTCAAGTGCGGAAAAGAAGGCCACTGGGCTAAACAATGCCCACAACCCGGTGCTCCAAACAAGCCCTGCCCGGCGTGTGGTCAAAGTGGCCACTGGAAAAGTGACTGTCCTTGGAATGGTGATGGGCCCTCTGCGTCTCAGCGTGGAGGGACCGTACTTCCAGGTCATGACCCGCCGCTGGCCATGCTGGGACTGGCAGACTGAAGATGCCCGGGTTCGACTACCCCCATCACCCTGGCCGAGCCTCGGGTAAAGCTCCAGGTAGCGGGTAAGATGATCTCCTTTTTGATCGATACGGGGGCTACCTTTTCTGTTCTGCCTTCTTTCTCTGGGCCACTGTTCCCTTCCCCGATCTCGGTCATGGGAATTGACGGCAAATCCACCTGCCCACTGGCCACCGGACCCCTTCCCTGTCTCCTCGACAATAGCCCTATAACCCACTCATTCCTTGTCATGCCTTCATGCCCTGTACCCCTTTTAGGACGAGATATCCTCGTCAAACTAGGGGCCACTCTGCAGCTCACTCAGAGTCCTTCAGCTTCCCTGCTTCTTCCGCTCCTGGCTCCCTCCCTCCACGGGAACACTGATCCCCCACTGCCTGTGTCCCTTGTTAACCCAAAAGTATGGGACACCTCTACCCCGGTGGTTACTAGGCACCATACCCCAGTGAGGATCAGACTTAAGGACCCCACCTCATTTCCTTCCCGCCCCCAGTTTCCTATTTCCCTGACTCATCGCCGAGGCCTCAAGCCTCTCATTACTCGGCTTCTGGGGCAGGGTCTCCTCATACCTATCAACTCTCCCTGCAACACCCCCATCCTCCCAGTTAGGAAGGCAGATGGGACCTACCGGCTGGTGCAGGACCTCCGATTAATCAATGAAGCGGTAGTCCCCATCCACCCGGTGGTCCCCAATCCTTACACTCTCCTTTCTCGCGTACCAGCGGGTACCACCCACTTTTCCGTCCTTGACCTCAAGGATGCCTTCTTTACCATCCCTCTGGATCCAGACTCTTACCATCTGTTTGCATTCACTTGGGAGGACCCAGATGAGCAGGTATCCCGCCAACTCACCTGGACAGTTCTGCCCCAGGGATTCAGAGACAGCCCTCATCTGTTTGGCCAGGCCTTAGCCAGGGACCTCCAACTATGCTCATTAGAACCCAGCACTCTTCTCCAGTATGTAGATGATCTCCTTCTCTGCAGCCCCTCTCTAGACATTTCTCGGAGGCAGACAGCTGACCTCCTCAACTTTCTAGGGGACAAAGGATTCCATGTGTCTCCTGCCAAGGCACAGCTGTCGGCCTCTACTGTCACTTACTTGGGGATCTGTCTGACCCCCAACTCCCGAGGACTGACAGTTGACAGAGCACAGGCAATACGAGACCTACAGCCTCCCACTTCTGCGGAACAGATCTTGTCCTTTCTAGGGCTGGTAGGATTCTTCCGCCATTGGGTCCCGAATTTTGCTCTCCTAGCTAAGCCTCTGTACCAGGCCGCTAAGGAAACACCAATAGGCCCCCTCTCTTCACCCTCCCTCATTCGCCAGGCCTTTACTAAGCTCCGGATGCCCTTCTGGCATCTCCCCCCTTCTCTCTCCTAGAGATCTCTAAGCCTTTTCAACTATTTACTGATGAGAAACAGGGAATAGCTATGGGGTCCTCACCCAGCCCCTAGGGCCAGCCTTCACCCCAGTAGCCTACCTATCCAGACAGCTCGATCCCACAGTTCGGGGATGGCAGCCCTGCCTCCGGGCTCTGGCTGCAGCCGCTGCTCTCACCAAGGAGGCCCAGAAGATCTGCTCCACGTGTGCAGCTACCTCACCCCAGGCAGCTGCGCCAGGAACATGCTAACAGGTTTCTTCCCAGACCAGAACAAGCTGACCAAGCCTCACGAGGTCCACCCCTCCAGCCCGGGGACTCAGTCCTCCTTAAGAATTTACATCCCAAAGCCTTGGAACCCAGGTTCAAGGTCCATGAAACCTATGACCAGGGCAACATACAAGTCACCCAGCAGGTAGGATTTCAGGACTGCCCTCTGGTTGGCTGTCAGGCAGAGATCCTGATTGCTGTTGACCTCCGGTCAGTATCCAACGGTGGCCGGCCATATGCCTGCTTTGCTTACGACCAACGGAACCCAGACAGGTATAATCAAGACATCAACACCTATGGGGGTTGCCGCTGGTCAGACTGTGTCATCCATGATGCCTACAGAGAGGTCAGGTATGGCCCCTTTTTCTGGAAGGACGGCACCTTCAACATCAGGGTCCGGGACCCCTGGAACCAGCGATGGGTTGCGGGAGTTATGGGAAAACTGTATTGGAGTGGTTGGAGCTCGACCCCTTCAGGGACCATCTACATCTCCCGGGAGTATGTCATGTCTCAGGAGGCCCAAATCCAGGTCTCCAACAGCATCCTACAGGCCGAACAGTCCCTTAAAGGGAAGCTGCCTGATTCCCCCCGGGTAGAAGTCCTGTCCTCATGGCTCCAACTTATCCAACACACTCTACTATTCCTTAACGAGACCCACACCCTGCCCAATGTCTCGCACTGCTTTTTATGTGTCTCTCTCCAAAGACCTTTGCTGGCTGCTGTTCCACTCATGACTTCTCCAGGAACCCAAGGACATGGTGAATGTCAGCCTCCCCTGGTTGGCATTCCCCTCTGGGAACCCGAAACTCCAGAACCTAGCTTGCCCCCGCGGATATGCTACCAGACCAGCAACCCGGTAACTGGAGGACGGGTCACCTGGAACTGTACCCAAAACCACACCGCAGCCAGTCTCACCAGGGCCAGCCCGGGTACCTTCTTTTGGTGCAACGGCACCTTAAGCAACTGCATAAACTCCTCTGAGCCCGGGCCTTGCTTCATGGTCACAGTAGTTCCCCAACTAACCTTGTATGGAGAGTCAGAGCTCGCCTGGTTGCTCCCTTCATCCCACCCCCGGGCCCGCCGGGCCGCCTTCCTCCCTGTCATGTTAGGGGTAAGTATCGCTGCCTCAATGGGCCTAGCTGGGGGGGCCCTGGGTAATAGCATAATCTCTGCTCAGGATTTCAATGACAAACTCCAGATAGCCCTGGAGTCTACCACGACCTCCTTAGCTTCCCTGCAGCGACAAGTAACATCGGTAGCCCAAATAGCCCTGCAGAACAGAAGGGCCCTAGACCTTCTTACTGCAGAAAGAGGAGGAACCTGCATGTTCCTTCAAGAAGAATGCTGTTACTACATCAACGAGTCCGGAGAGGTGGAACAGAACGTGCAGACCCTGACTAAGCTGAGTGAAGAATTACGTGCAAGACACTCACAGGACAACTCTCCTTTTGGCTGGCTCCAAAGCCCTTTAGCTACTTGGATCCTACCCCTGGTAGGGCCCCTGATTCTAATCAGTGTCTTTTTTTCCCTAGCTCCCTGCCTCCTCAAATTCATCCGCTCCAGGATCACTGAAATGTCTCGGGTGACTGTAAACCAGCTCCTGCTCCATCCCTACACTAGGCTGCCCTCAGATCTGCCTCTGCCTGATCCTGGCCTTTGACACCACCCCTTCGCCGCCCATGCTCAGCAGGAAGCAGTCAGACGATTTCGGCGCCCCCTATCACCAAAAGGCTGGGATGTTAGGTTGAGGCAGGGGGTATAGCCCAGAGCAGATGCAAGCATCTGCAGGATGGATGGTGACAAAGATAACTGGCTAGCTGGCGCCTTCCTAGGGCCTTCCTAGACCCCTGGCCTGAGGCAGGAATTCCACACCTCTCATGTCCTCCCCCCTCCCCTCCCTAAACAGCTGTATAAAAGAGATACCTATGCTGCTTTGGGGCGCGAACTTCCCTGGCCCACCCTCGGACCAGGGAGCTTCGCCCGGGAGTGCAGATTAAAGCCCCCTTCTTAATCGCCTGGATTCTGTGTCTTGCTTCTGCGCCGCCTACCTCTCAGCTGGGACCTTACAACCTTTCAAGTTCCATGGGTGATTTTCTTAATTACACCCCCCCCCCCACACACACACAAACACACACGCAAATATATATATATATATATATACACTAGAGGCCCTCTGCACAAAATTCATGCATGGGTGGGGGTGTCCCCTTAGCCCAGCCTGCACCCTCTCCAATCCGGGTCCCCTTGGGGGATTGGGCCTAAACCGGCAGTTGGACATGACATCCCTCTCAAAATTTTGGACCACTGGCTCATAACTGCTCACCTGCCTGCCCACCTGGGCACCCCTAACTGTCCCCCCTGCCAGCCTGATCACTCCTCACTGGCTTTGCATGCCAGCCTGACCATCCCAAACTGCCCCCCCCCCTGCGGGCCAGTTCACCTCCAACTGCCCCCCCCTTGCCAGCTTGGTCATTCCTCACAATCCCCCCTCTCCCGCAGCCTGCTTGTTCAGTTGCTTGGTTGTCCCTCACTAACCCCCTGCTGGCCTGGTCATAGGCAGCCATCTTATGAGGGTTAATTTGCATATTACCTCTTAATTATATAGGATAATACTTTTGTTAAAATCCCTTTTGTTCTTACACTGTTGCCTATTCAATCTAACATGATATAAGAGAGATACACTTTCATATCTATTATTTATCTATCTATTCATAAATTTCTTGAAGATTTGGCTTTCAGTATTTTGGCTTTGATGCTATGATATTTAAATATTCATGACAACTATATCCTCCTTGTGGATTTGCACATTAGAATTATAAAGTGGTGCTTTTATATACCACTTAATTTGCCTTGAATTTAATTTTGTGTGAAGCAAAATTTTTAAAGCTTTAAATAGACACTCAGTTGATCTGATTGAAGAACCATGAAATGTGAAAGATAGTGGGGGAAAAGGGCCCCCTGCCACCACCAGAATATAACTACTATATTTTATTAGTTCTATGTATTTCTGAAGTGAGGGTTCAATAAAGGAGAGAATTCTTTCAGTAGAAAAGAATGAAGCTAATGGGAAAATAAACTTTAGTTTTCTTCCTTTATATAGTACATTAACAAGTAACAGCAAAGGGTTGGGAAATAATTATTTTTTTTCAAAAAGAACTTTTTACCCCCAAAATAATGTCATTTTCCTTTATCATTCCTGGTAAATCTGTTTAATATGAAGTCCCTAGGTAAGGATATGCAGAATTCATAAATTATTTATAGTAGTTTAAATATTTTTTGTCACTTATAATTTTGGGAATTAGAATTCACTAAATGTATTTTAATTGTCAATATTTTACTTCTTCATAATCCTAGCTAAATTTTCATTAAGTAATTATATTTCCATTTAGCTAACATAATAGATTAAGACATTTTACTACAGTTTTTACTGCAGTAAAAATGTGTTATTTTTCACCACACTTAAGATCCACACAAAAGGCACATCATAGCTTTGCTGAATGTTTTCCTCATTATCTTTGGGGATGTAAAAAGTTTAATACCTTTCGCCATCAATATTGCCTTCACAGTTCTGAAAGGCCTTAAAGAAGCACTGTAAAGTGATAACACCTTAAAAGTCAACCGTTCCATAATTTAAATGATTGGGCTTATTTGGCTAATCAATGCTTATAGCCATCATATACCCAGATCTCAGAATCTCTCTTTTTAAAACAATATTTTTATTTATTTCAGAGGAGGTGGGACAGGTAAAGAGAGATAGAAACTTCAATGGTGAAAGAGAATCATTGATCAGCTGCTTCCTTCATACTCCACACTGGAGAGTCTACAACCTGGGCATGTGCCCTGATCAGGAATTGAACCTAGACCTCCTGGTTTATAGGTCAACACTCAACCACCGAGCCACGCCGGCTGGGCTCCCTTTTTAAAATTTGGTTGTGTTTTATTGGACTTGAACTTTATTTGACCACAATATAGCAATCAAATTAGATGTTCCCTCTTTGGCATTTGAAAACTGTCCTTCATACCGGGGAGCCCCCACTGCAAGTACAGCAGACATGCTGACTAGAACTGAGGGGGAAAGTTTTACACTACACTTGTCTATTTTTCTATTTTTCTCTTAGTTGTTTTATTTTCAATTTGGCCTGCTTTTGCTTTCCATTGCTACGAATTGTTTTTAGTGATGTCTTAATATTAGTTGTTTTGTAGAAACTTCCTTATTTTAAACTAAAAAGGCCTGAGCAGTTTTCAAACCTGAAGATGCACCTCCACCATGATGAGCCTTTCCCAAATACTTCCACCCAATAGGCTCCTCTTTCCCCAAAATGTCTCTAGTATCTGAGTTCATTGCCAACCCCATGTTCATGACATCATTACTTGGTCTTGTCTTCTGCATTTATTTTAAAGTATTTAGATCCTTTCTATTGTTTTTACCTCCTGTTTATAGTCCTGCTTTTTCACCACCATGCCACCCCACCTATCTTTGTCTATTACTGACCCATCCCTATCACCTACTTAGCTTATTCTTCTTCTAGATCCAAGGCAATTTCTATGAACAGGTTATTTAGAATATGTTTTTTCTCCTTAAATTCTGATTACCATGACAGGTTGACTATGAAGAGTCGATAATGATTCTGGTTTTAGCAGTTATTCGGATACCCTGAGCATTTTTTAAAAATCTACTTGGTATGCAAAAATTATGGTTTTGTCAAAGGTATTCTACTATGTTACTTTTTAAAGTCTTTCTTCCATTTCTGAACAATTGCACTTGGTACTAGCATAACCTTCTGGACTCAGTTTCCCTGCATAGCACCAATCCAGTTTCATTTACTTATCCTTCTTTCTTTATGCCTTTCACATCTGCATTTCAGTACTTTCATTTCTACTGGAGAAGTATTGACTCATATGGCCCTTTTAGGGTCCCTCCTCCAGATCAAAGATGTTCTGCTATTCTCTCAAGCCATGTTAGCTGTCCTGGCTGCATTATGGGATCTAGCCCCACCCAGACTAATTTTCACTTTCCAAAATAAAACACGCAAAATATTTGGTTTTCTTTTGCACATATACTTAAAAATTTTAACAGAGACTGAGGATAAATAAACTGATTCTTGGGTGTTAAATATTGCTTCCTGTGAGGGGAATATTAATCTGGTTTTTAAAAAATATTTAAGTCGCGCTTATACAACAATTTAAGTTCTAATTTATCCATTATTTATAGAGACACAACAAAATGTCTTAATTTACACATTTGTTACATGCAAGACCTGAAATTGTCTGCCTGTACCATTGGCTGCAAAAGGTTAATTTCATGAAGGCAAAAGTCATGTCTATTTATATTGGTTTTAATAGCCTGAGAACAAGGCTTACTGGATAATTATTTTAATATGGATGAAATTAAGTCAGGTTTATTGTCATGTTTAATCTCAGTGAGATTCAAAGGTGAGGTTAATAATTTCTTGAGAAAATCAAGTCAATCAGCTACACAAGACATCATCAATCAGTATTTGGATATAATTGCTCCCTGTATTTCTTTCTGGACTAGCCATGACCTCACAGAACCTAAAGTAAATTTAGAGAAAGGAAAGACTGTTTTTCTCACAGGAACTTGGAAAATTTTATTAGCTAGTCAAAGTCATACTATCCAAATCCAAATCTAACTCAGAGAGATTTCACAAAGTCCTTTGAATTTAATATTATAATTTTCTACAATATCTCTCCAATTCTCATTTCTTCTATTATATCCACCAGATCAGGAAAGAAAATTCTAATATCTGTCTAGTCATTTTCTTGTATATAAAATCACATGGACTATATTTTATTATAGCACCCATTCAGCCTTGTGCATTTAAAGATTTTAATTATAAATGGAGAAATCTGAGTTTCTCTCAAAGAACTATTAGATATTTTAGACAAGAATTATGTGATAAAAGAAGTGGTATTTTAAAATGATTGGTTGACACAATTAATAAAATAATGTCACTAATCATTTACAGCTCTTACACATTGAGGAGAAAATGGCATGTCTTATGTTATCAGTGGAAGTGGGATATCCCTTTTTTCACTGAGTGCTCACAATATCTTGAGAGAAATAATTTTCTGAGACTCTCACTGGAGGATGAGTAATTTTTATTGCATGGAATTGTATCCCTCGGTTTCCAAAGGCTCATTTTTCTTAGTCCAGCCCTGGAAGATGTGCAGCTGGGGATTCAGCAGAGCTAGAGGCAAAGGCAGCATCCAAAGCTTCCTTTCCATGGTGGAGTTGGGTGGTACAGCATCAGTCTAGTTTCAGTCCATTAGTTCATTGTGCGGGGTCCATATTGACAGTGAGCCACGTGGGCAAATGCAGGGGAACCAAGAGAGTGCCAAGAGCCAAGAAGGCCTGAGAGTGAACATTTGTTGTTGTTGTTGTTTAGGGGGTTAATTATATCAAATCTTCCAGTGCTTGCAGTGGTCATACTCACTCTGGCTAATGACCTGGTCCCAGGTGTGACAGACAGACAAGTACCTTCCTTGGGTCATCCAGACTACACTGGGCATGAGTCTATTCTCCTCCTGTTCAATCTCTTCCCTCCAGCAATCTGAGAGGAATAGACAGGTGGCCCATTGGGAATGTTAGACTGTAGTTTCCTGGGAAAGCTGCACAAATGACAAGCCTATAATACTTGACCTTCCCTTTGCTCCTTTCCTGGTATTAATAACTGGCTTAATTATAACAGTATCAGTTATACATACAAATAATTATTTCCTACCTATCTTCTTAGTATTTTTAAGAAAAAATATTTTAAAAATTAGTAAATAAGGCAAAATGATGTTTGCATATCTTTTCAATGTTGTAACAAAGCTTTGTTTAACAGTTAATTTTTAGAAGGTACCATTACTTGACATTGCTATTTATTATTTACTAAGAATTAAGACTGTGACTTAAAGACCTTTGAATGAGATGAAAATAATTTTTGTCATAAAAGTTAACCCTAATGGAGAACTAAATAACATTATTAGGTTGTTGTTGGTGGTGGTGGTTTTGTGTGTGTGTTTCACTTTAACCCAGTAATCTTTCCTAAATTTTCTTTAGAAGATGTTCTATGAATATCTAGTTCCTAAAATACCCTATGAACGACTTTGACAATCTACCAGTCCTTCCTCGTTTAATTAGTTAAATAAATTTTAGACAAATGTTCATTCTACATTTGTGTGAGGATCATGATTGTACCATTTGAAAATTATTCCTGGTTCATACATCCCAATTCTGATTGAATTCTAAGCCACCTTTTCAATTAATCTTAAGCCTCCATGACAAGTGCTCCTGCAAACGTAACGCATTAGTTCTCTGGCACTGGTGAAATGGAAAGGAGTCTCTAAAATGATGAAAAGAAGACGCCTTCTGTGGGGGTGCTTTATTCTAGTGTAGGCAGTAATCTGATCTGATTTCCTGGGCTTCCCAGTAGAGGAAGCAACTCTCAGAGCAGGATAGAGGTAAGTAGCTGGCCAGAGTTCGCAGGTTCAGGCTGGATAATCATGGCTGTGCTTTCCGGGCTGCCTCTGACCTCCAGCTTCCTGCTGGCCTTCCCCCTATCAGGGGTGGGCAAACATTTTGACTGGAGGCCCACAATGGGTTCTTAAACTAGATCGGAGGGCCGGAACAAAAGCATGGATGGAGTGTTTGTGTGAACTAACATAAATTCAAAGTAAACATCATTACATAAAAGGGTATGGTCTTTTTTGTGTGTTTTTTTTTTTAATTCAATAGTTTTATTCACCGATCCAGCCCGCAGACCATAGTTTGCCCAGCCCAGTCCTAGATGCTATTTTCTTAACATTCTTGCCAAAGCAGGTCCTTCCATTTTATTTGCTGCACTCCTAGCTCCCTCTGCACAAACACCTAGCTATTGCTACTCGCCAATTAGTGGGGGTGCTAATGGAAACCCAAAAGATCATAACACAGTTGTTAGATTCTATTATATTTAGTAAATGGAAAAGGTTCAGGAGAAAACAAAACCATTTGCTGAAATAAACAACAGGTGAGTTCAGGTTTCTTGTGTGAAAATTGTTTTAGAAATAAACAGATATATTTACTTTCTACTTTCAAGATCAAAAACTTCTAGAGTAGACATCAAAGGGCCAGCATCATCATTGCACAAAGTTCCCAGGGGGTGGAGAAAACAACCTGCAAACATAATGCTGTGGGCACCAGCTATGGCCACTCTGCAGACTTCAAAGAGCGAAGAGGGCCTCAAGGTTGCTAAAATTGTTTTATCTGCCAGCTCTAAATATGGTTTTTCAATCAGTATATTAAAGCTGTGACAAACTTTGCCAAATCCCAGGGTAGTAATTTACATGGAATAGAAATCCATCCTTTTCTCCTAGGTTACCTGTGTGACTCAGGTTGTTTTTATCTTTGCATCACAAAATAGAGGCAGTGAATAGAACACTTTGCTGGGAAAATTTCCCATTGTTCTTATTTTCATTTCAATGATGTCTTAACAGTTAGCTAGCTTAACATAAAATGACTAAATTTTGATTTACTGGACTCGTTAACTCCATAAAACCCAACTACAAATTTGGTGAAGCAAGCAGGCTGAAGTTTGGTAAAGGATTTGTAAGACATTTTTTGCTTATTTACAAAATGTATTAGGCCTCTGTGTTTCAGAGGCCTAATATATGGAATATATGTGACATCAAAATAACAAATTGAAATAGTCATATTTAATTTTTAATATATCAAACCAACATTTTTAGACCAAAGACTTATAACTTTGTTTTATTAGAGTGTAATTTTATGTATTGGTGTGTACATAAAAACAAAAACAAAAACCGTAGGATGGAATTCCTGAGCTTATTCAAGAAATCTGATTTCAGGAAATGCAGACATCTCTAAGGAACGCAGCAGGAAAGCCAGCAGCTGCTACAGTGACGGGAGAAATCCCTTGGTTCCCAAACTGCCTCTGTCTTCATTTCCTGTCCTCCTTTTTGTTAGCTTATTTAACCTGCAATTTTATAATTAAAGTACAATGTTTTCAGCTCACTGAAAATAACCTTATTTAACCTCTCTTCTTCTCACCTGAGTCCTGGAGCCCTGGTGGAATTGAAACATGTTACAAGAATGTCTCTCCCCCTCTTTTCTAAGCTTCTGCATTCTCCACAGAGTTTTAGACATTGAGTGCCTCACCTGTACAAAACAAACAGTAATAGGCAGTGACTACTGGTGTGGTATTTAGGTTAAATGGCCTGGATCTGATTCTTTGGATCAAAAAACAATAACACCAGTGAAGATGTTTTGTGTGAATGACCCTTTACAAAGAAGGATCCATAAACCTCTGTTTTAAGTCAGAAGACTGTGCACCAGAATAAAATATACATTCTAGCCTTAGTGTGACTTTGCATATCTTAATTCTTATTCATTAAGTATTGATTGCTTCGTTTAATTCACACAGCGCAGTCTTATTTTCCTAATTTCAAATATCTTATGGGGAAGCATCATAGTGGCTTTTATCTACAGATATAAGTGAAATATTTACATCTTTTTGAGATTTATTCCTTTTTTTTTTTTGCTTAGCAAATCCTTCTCCACAAAATCATCAGAAAATATTTATTAAAAGTATTATCAATATTATTTTATATACAGATTATAGAAAGCTAATTCAAGCTAGTATGAGCAAAAAGGAAAAAAATAAAAGAAAGATATAAATTTTGATGGTTTGTAGTCTCGTCACTTTGACTCCTAAGATCCTTGTGTAATAACTAGAGGCCTGGTGCATGACATTCATGCACTGGGCCGTGGGGAGGTAGTCCCTCAGCCCAGTCTGTGCGGTCTCACAGTCCATGACGCCTAGGGGATATCCATCTCTGTGAGCCCAGCTTCTTCCTGAGAGGCACCCCCCTGTGGGAGCACACTGACCACCAGGGGGCAGCTCCTACATTGTGTGTCTGCTCCCTGGTAATTAATGCATATCATAGTGACCAGTCATTCTGCCGTTCAGTTGATTTGTATATTAGTCTTTTATTATATAGAAGTTTCCCCTTTTCCTTTAGGTAAAGATGAATATCACAGAGTACAGATATGAGGAATTTTTCTCTCCATTCCTTAGTTCTACTTTCCTCACAGCTTCTATTTTAGTGGTGGCCCAGGTTAGCAAACACAATGACACAGAGTGTTCCTTTCCCAGTAATTCTAGTGACAATGCTGGGCCTGACAGTGATAGGAGGTCTGTGTCCAACTATTGTCCCAATCACTGCGTTGAGAGGGTTTTCTGCTTTGCTTAGTTGAGTCTTAGTCCTGGGTCCATCTTAGAGTTGGTAGGTAGGGTTAGAACTGGTTAGACTGTTATTCGTATGATATGAATCATCTGAGAGGCTGAGAAAGCAAGCTGTGAGGATGAGAAACCCAACAGAGATTTCAGGAGCTTCACAAGCTGAGGGAATAAACATTGATGAGAGTTGCATGTCCTGGAGAATTAAGAAATATGACAAGTGGGTAATTAAAATTGCTTTCAATAATTACAGGTGCCGCCTATCTGTCCATCTCATGTTAGTGTTCACATTGCATTGGCTTTTAGCTTTTCCTCTGTTGGCTTTGAAATTAGATTTTGTGGAACCTGTAGGTCATAAGTTTGCTTATTTAGATTTCTGAAAGATAGGCCCAGGAATTGCAGCATATTCAGTGTATATATAAATATAATTTTTTAGCTCTTTAAATTATTTTGGTGCTATGCATCCATTCACTCATTCAGTGTTTACTGATGTTAAAACAGGAGTTAAGAGCACAGATGGAGCAGACTGCCTGGGTGGATTTCTACTTTGTTACTAATTATCTTTGTGAGCTGGGACAAGTTAATTTGCCTGTCTGACCTTTAGTTTTCACATCTTTAAAGTGGGGATAAAAATAGTACTAACCTTACAAGAGTCTTTTTAGAAGAACCAATGAATCAAAGCATATAGATAATCAAGAATAGTGCTTATGAACTAGTGAGATGTATAAACACTTATCATCATCATCATCATCACAATCATCATCTTCTATGCTAAAGCTTTCTTTGAAAACAAAAACCAGAATTTTATGATTTGAAGCTAACCACTTTATTTTGTTGTCATAAATTCCCATCCATGGAGCTTCATTGGTAGGGTTTTTATAGACCTGTCAACTAGTTGTGGCCATAATCCATTTAGACAGTATGCATGGGAACTTGATCATGATATGAGGAGCAGTAGAACATGGTATAAAACAGATTTGGCTGTCAAGATTACTGTGTGTTATTTTTCACTGAAAGTATTTTTGTCCATTAATGACCAAGAATTCCTGATGCTGTTCTTTTTTCTACTTTCATAAAATTTTGAGTTTGTCATAACTATATTCAAGGTAGCAGAAGTGCTTCTGTGCTGTTCTGGCTCCAACTTTTAGAGACACTAATCAGTTCGGGTCCATCCCAAAACTGGAAGAGACCAGAGATGTTTATATAGTAGACTTGGTAGGGAAAGTTTTATAAAGTCTTCTGAAATATGAAGCTAAAACAATTCTGAAATAGGTAGACAGCTATGCTGGCTGATGTGGTGCTAATATTTTTATATAACTGCGGGATTTTGAGATATTTTTTCATATTTTTTCTTCACTAATTTTGAGTACCATAAAAGTCAAGACTACTTCTCTATTTAGGATGATTCAGTGATTTTCTTCCTGATTTAAATCACAAAATCTCTTTGCAACTCAAAATGATAACCAACTGATTGTATACTCTTATCCCATAGAATGTCAAAAACATGAAAACCCAAATAGACTCTCATCCTTTTATACTTTGTAACACTTAATCCTGATTATGTTGAGCTTCTAGACATCTACTTTTCAATTGAAAAGCCAGAAAAAAAATGTAATACCAATGGATTGGACAAGTTCACGGATTTCAGATGTCACTCTTTTGATCAATATAGAGGTACTTTTCCATAACCAAGAATAGCTAATAACTAGATTAATGCTGATCTTAGTGAAATTAGACATATAGACTTTTTGACTTATAGTTTTAAAAATTACTGTGTTACATACTATAAAGTATGGTGTCTGTTTGGTGAGTATTTGTATATGGGGTATTGAGTAATACTGTATCAATACTAATGATGCAAACTTCTATAAAGGCAATGCAATGCAGATAGAACACAATGCATTATATAACTACTAGAGGCCCAGTGCACAAAATTTGTGCATTGGGGGAGGTGTCTCTCAGCCCAGCCTGTACCCTCTCCAATCTGGGACCCCTCGAGGAATATTAAACTGCCTGTTTAGGCCCAATCCTGGTAAGATCAGACCTAAACGGGAAGTCGGACATCCCTCTCACAATTCAGGACTTTGGCTCCCAACAGCTCGCCTGTCTGCCTTCCTGAATACCCCTACCCTTTTCTGCCTGCCAGCCTGATCATCCCCTAACCATTCCCCTGCCAGTCTGATTGATGCCTAACTGCTCCCCTGCCAGCTTGATTGCCCCAACTTCCCTCCCTTACAGGCCTGGTCTCTCCCAACTGCCCTCCCTGATGGCCTGATCACCTACAACTGCCCTCCTCTGCCAGCCTGGTCACACCTAACTGCCTTCCCTTACAGACTTGATTGCTTCCAACTGCTCTCCCTTGCAGGCCTGGTTCCTTCCACTGCCCTCCCCTGCTGGCCATCTCGTGGAGGCCATCTTGTGTCCACATGGGGGAAGCCATCTTTGACCACATGGCGGCAGGCTTCTCGTGTGTTGGAGTGATGGTCAAGTTGCATATTACTCTTTTATTAGATATGATAGAGGCCTGGTGCATAGGTGAGGGGCAGCTGGTTTGCCCTGAAGGGTATTCTGGATCAGGGTGGGGGTTCCCTTGGGGCATGGAAAAACCTGAGTGAGGGGCCTGTGGTGATTTGCAGGCTGGTCACAACCCCTGGTGACCCAAGCAGAGGCCCTGGGATCTGGGATTTATTTATCTTCTATAGTTGAAACTTTGTAGCCTTGAACAGAGGCCAAGGCAGGCCAGGACTGCAGAAACTTGGCTTCCTCCATCGCCAGGAGAAACTCAATCCGCCAGCTCTCTCCAACTCTGTGGCTGCTGCCATTTTTGTTGGGATTTATTTATCTTCTATAAATGAAACTTTGTAGTCTTGAGTGGAGGCCTGGGCCAGGCAACTGTATGTGGAAACTTGGCTTCCTTCATTGCCAAGGAAACCCAAGCCTCCTGCTGGCTTGGTGGCCGCAGCTATCTTGGCTGAGTTAATTTGCATACTCACTGCTGATTACATGGTGGGTGTGGCTTGTGGGTGTGGTGGATGTACAGTCAATTTGCATATTACTCTTTTATTAGGAATATACAGCTACATATAACACATTATTTATAATATATACATGTACTGCAGAACATTGTATTGTAACTTGTTGTGTATTTGCTTTTAGAAGAGGGACCATGCAATTCATATTTCTATCAGTTGCCTAGTCCACAAAGTCAATAATTCAGAAAGTATTTGGTAAGTGGTTTTGAAAAAACATAGAACTCCATATTCACATTTTAATAAATGAAGTTGCTGATAATTAAATAAATATCAATGTTTTTAGTACATAAATCGTTCCCAAAATAATTTCTTTAAAGTCGTATTATGCTTTATTATACATAATCAAATCACAGTTAAGTTTATAAAATGACTAATATCTACCAATAATCAGCCAGCTAGACATTTAAGCTTAAGATGCTCTTCAAATTAATGGTTAATTTGAAAAATCCAGTCATCTTTGGAGCTGTTAAACCATTTGGGCTATGTTTGTTGAATCTATCAGAGAGAAAATGTGTTTATATTTTTTTGTTTTCCTGTTGGATATTATTTTCTCAAAGTTAATATCCTCATATTTTTATGATTTGAATTTTACATGTTCCAATATAAATAGTCATATTCATTTTAATCTTTTTAAAATATATTTTATTGATATTTTACAGAGAGGAAGGGAGAGAGATAGGGAGCTAGAAACGTCAATGAGAGAGAAACATCGACAGCCGCCTCTTGCACACCCCCTACCGGGGATGTGCCCGCAACCAATGTACATGCCCTTCACCGGAATCAAACCTGGGACCTTTCAGTCGCAAACAGATGCTCTACCACTGAGCCAAACCAGTTTCAGCTTATTTTAATATTTTATAAATATTGTTATTGTTAATATATGTTTAATTCTAAAAACTTGAAATATATAGAAAAGCACAAAAGGAAAATAACCTATAATTCAAATAACTAAATGCCCCATTATTATTATTTTGGTGTATATGCAATTTGATTATAAATATTAACATATATGTTTCCCTTTGTACATCATAATACTATATATACTATTTTATAGCCATTTTATTTTCTACTTAACATTTCACATGCTAATGAGTATACTTTAATATAGTGGGTTTTTAATAACATACATTATTATGCCATAGTTTAATAAATAATTTCTCCATTTTGGGGCATTCAGATTGTTGCTAAGTTTTAATATTCTTAAATATACTGTCCTGAACATCCTTATATCTATATTCACAATATATGTAATTTTTTGTAGCAATAACCATCAGTGGATTGTTTTTTCAAAGGCTGTGTACGTATTTGAATATGTTAAACCTGAAAGTTTATATTTTAGCTTCTATTATCTTCTTCTAACCTAATAATAGAAGTATCTTTCATTTTACTTTTTAAAAACCACTATAAATTGAACAAGCAGTTTTTAACCTTATACAGTTGGTTACTTTACAGCCTCTTATAATAAACTCATCTGATGTAAAACAATATCAATGGCATAAAGAAATCATCATAATTATGGTAATACGGGGTGGGCAAAAGTAGGTTTACAGTTATGGGCGACATTTTTTTGGGTTAATAAAATTATTGTAATAATCATAACATGTATGTCTTTCTATACAAACAACTATAGACCTACTTTTGCCCACCCCTGTATTTAGCTCTGAATAAGTGCCTGGCATGTTTCTTAGAGCAGATGCTAACTAGTATTAACTCACTTGAACTGCCACTCCTATGAGGTCAGGGCTATTAATATGCCCATTTAGCAATAGAGTAAACTGAGTCACCAAGAGGTTAAGTAATAAGTCCATGGTCACGCAGCTAGAGAGTGACAGGACTGGGATCAAAGCTCAGCACTGGTTCCCGAGCCCATATGATTAATGGCTGCATACGCTGCCTCTAAAACAGCCATTATGTGGCTAACCCCTGATCATTATTTGCTGATCATTGATAGGCACGTCACATTCCCTAGCATATGCTTGAGTTATTTCATGAAACTTTCCAATGTTTAAA
The DNA here is from genome assembly GCA_963924515.1 of Vespertilio murinus. Classification (NCBI taxonomy): domain Eukaryota; kingdom Metazoa; phylum Chordata; class Mammalia; order Chiroptera; family Vespertilionidae; genus Vespertilio; species Vespertilio murinus. Next base: position 47,731,340 of record OZ004706.1, read on the forward strand.
AAGTGCAAATTTTTTTTTAGGTTTAAATTTCTTCAGATGGAAGTAACAGCCATCTATGGCCTCTTCTTGGTACATAGGCTGGTTTTATGTGTACCTTTTTTAAATATGGAAGGCTGGGCATCATTTTCTGGTGGAAGGCTATATTACACATAATATTTGAAGGAAGGAAAAATATGGTCTGTGTTATGCCTCAGCAAATGCATTGCTAATCTTCCTATTAAACCCGATCAGATATGCTTATTCCTGGTGCCAAGCAGAACTCTTTATATGTATCTCGTGTGAAATCTCTGACTTTGCAAAGGGCAGAGAAAGATTAAAAATTACTTCTGAAAAGGAAATGAGCTATTCTGCACTGTTTTATGTATTAGCCTCTACCACAAAAGAACTGAGATTGCTCCATTCTCTTCTACTATCTGAGACTTTATTAATTATGCTCACTCTTTTTAATTTCTTTGCCTATGTGCCAGTCCCTGCCCTTAAATTCAACAATGGAACACCATGGGCTTTGGAACTTGAGGCTTGACACCATCAGTTAAGATTAATCAAAAGAATGAGAATAATGAACACTGTTGTACAATGATTTTTTTGTAAGCAATCTTTGAGGTGGATAGCTTTATTATCCCCATTTTATAGATGAGGAAATCAGAGGCATAAAGATAGTATGTAAACTACCCCCAGAACACACAGCTAGTTAGGGCCAGATAATAGACTTGAACCTAAGCTCTCAGACTCTGGAACACTTGCTCATAGTCATTATTACCTGGACCTCTATAGCATGAATGTGATCAGTACTATCTTCTGAGCTTCTGTGAAAATTAATAGAAAGTATCTATCAGTGTCTGGAACATGATGTACAATTAATCAATGATTGCATTGTTGTTGACAATGTTATAGCTGTTATCACCCCATTAAAAGTATGACTGTTATTCATGTGAAATATTAAATATACCCAAATAATGTATGTTTTGTAAATAATATATTTTTTAAAGAAAACATACCTACCTATTCTCCACTTCAAGAAATTTAGCATTGCTAAAACCGGTTTGGCTCAGTGAAATGTCTGCGGACTAAAAGGTCCCAGATTTGATTCCGGTCAAGGGCATGTACCTTGGTTGCAGGCACATCCCTAGAAGGGGGTGTGCAGGAGGCAGCTGGTTGATGTGTCTCTCTCACAGATGTTTCTAACTCTCTATCTCTCTCCCTTCTCTGTAAAAAAATCAATAAAATATTTTTAAAAGAAATTTAGCATGACCGCTGCCTTTAAGATACTATACAATCATATACTGTATAAATTGACCCTTTTCTTAAACATTCCCAAGCATGTATCATCCTATATAATAAAAGGCCAGTCGGTGATCATAATGGCATAATGACCAGAATGATCGATCAACCAGTCACTATGAGGTGCATTGACCATCTCTCTGTCCATCCCCACACCCCACAGAATTTGATTGTCAGATGGAGAACAGGGAACTATGGGGAACCAGGGTGGGTAGCAGTGGGGTGGGACTGGGGACTGGTGAGTGGGCGGAATGCAGACCTCTCGATCCTTCCCCCCTTCCCTCCCTTTCCCCCCTCCTGCTCTCATGCTCCAATCACTGGATGGCGAATGGGGAACCATGGGGAACCGGGGTGGGAGGTGGCAGGGTGGGACTTGGGACTGGAGAGCAGGCAGAAGATGGCCCTGATCGAAAGCTAGGCCTAGGGACCCTACCCACACATGATTTTGTGCACTGGGTCTCTAGTCATTACAGAAAATTGTATCACTATTGATAACATAGCTTATGGTGTCTGTGTTACTGATACACAACCATTTCTTAAGTCTGCATTTATAGTTTCACCTTTGTGGTGATTGTTCATATGGATGTAAACATCTGAAGAATCACAGCATTCAGGACATCATTCCTTTATGCCTTCATAAAGTAATTGTGTTATGGCTTATATACCGTATTTGCCGGCGTATAAGACGATTTTTTGGCCCTGAAAAATATGCCTCCAAGTGGGGGTAGTCTTATACAGCGAGTATATAACAAACTCTGTATTTTGAGTGGAAATGTTAGGGGGTTGTCTTATACGCCCAGTCGTCTTATACGCTGGCAAATACGGTATTTTTCAGGGCAAAAAAAATCGTCTTATACGCCGGCAAATACGGTACTAAAGTATATATTAATGAAATGTTTTTTCTTTAATTCCTCTTTTATATGTCACATTTAAATGATTATTTGGTTTAATGAATGGATGCACAGTTATTAAGGATCTGGAAATTTTATTTTAGAACAAACAAAAGCAGTTACTAGAATATGTTTATATGTGGGGAGCTTGAGTTGGAAATTATTGACTTAGAGTCTACTGTACATTCTTCCTCTCTCTTATTCACTAACATACAAATGTTTACCAAATTCTATAAATTTTACTTTTGTGAATATTCTAACATATTTTCCACATTTTACCAATTTTGGGATCAAAGTTTACATGATCTTAATCTAAATTCTTAATGTCTTCCTAATTAATCTTCTTACCTTAAAAGGTAAGGTAATATATTTTTTTAAATCCTTACCTGAGGATATGTTTGTTTTTAATTGATTTCGAGAGAGAGAGGAAGGGAGAGAGAGAAAAGGAGAAGCATTGATGTGAGAGAGAAACATTGATAGGTTTCTTTACATAGGCACTCTGGGGATTGAACCACAACCTAGATATGTGTCCTGACCTAGAATTAAACCCACAACCTTTTGGTTTAAAGGCACAACACTCCAACCAACTGAGCCACTGCAACTGGCCAGGGCAGGTTATACAATTTTTAAAAATATGGGCTTTGGAATCAGACTGACTTAGATTCGTATTTTATCTTTTTACTTATTATTTGTATTTTGATTGTTTAGTATTTCAAAAAAGACTCATAAGTCTCACCTAGAAATATTAATAGACATCAGTAAAGCAATATATAAAAAACACTCATTTGAAATTAGTTTCTGTTCTTCTATGTATAGTATGATGATTATAACCATCTAGACCCTATAAAATAATCTTGATTGCAATAGTAAATACTGTTGTCAGACCATGTGACAATGTGAGGTTTAGAAAAAGGTTCAAGTTAATTTACAATGTACCACTTGGTGTACAGCACTAAAGGCCTGGGTTTCTATGTATCTACTGAGCAAGTATTTGAGAACTCCTTTAGTAACAGATATAATATGACCTCAGGAGATAAATTCTCATTACTTCTTCAATAATATTGCAGATGCATTTGATGCTGGGTATGAACAGACTTTTCTTTTTCCATCTGAGTTGCCATTTCTACTGAATGTCAGGAACTTACTTATTTTCAGCTTACGTATTTTATGAACTGTATTTCCATTCAATTTCTGCTCACCTGCAAAGGAAATGTGAGGCACTTACCAGGAAGCGGGACTTTTCCTGCCTCTTTACAAATGAAACATTTCAGAAAATTAATGCGCTACCCTATGTTAACAACAGCAATTTCAATGCCTGCATGGATGCTACAGAAAGAAATAGAGAACAAAAGTCGTTTTTATTATTGTTATTGGTAAAGCCCATTTCAGAAGATTGCTTATTTCCTGCATCTGGGCTTCCTTATTTTAAAGAGTCATCTGTAAAATAAGTTGTCAGAAGGTTAATTTAAAACTGCAACTCTGGCCAGTTTTCTGAGATGACTTTCTTCCACATTCAGAGATTAGTTCATTTATATCGGGAATATTTCCAAAAGGAGATCAGAAATAGCTATAGGAAAAAATGAGTGTTTGAGGCATTAAGGACAATGGGGAAACATGCCTTTTGCTGATGGTAAGGAACTGGATATATATCCAGAAACTATAGAGAACAAGCCCAGGGTCCTTTGAGCCAGCCGTATTTGCCGGCATATAAGACGACTTTTTGGCCCTGAAAAATATGCCTCCAAGTGGGGGGTAGTCTTATACGGCGAGTATATAACAAACTCTGTATTTTTAGTGGAAATTTTAGTGGGTCGTCTTATACGCCCAGTCGTCTTATACGCCGGCAAATACGTATTTTTCAGGGCCAAAAAATCGTCTTATACGCCGGCAAATACGCTAAATGCTAGAGGGTTTGTTGGTGAGTATGATTTGTAGGCAAAGAGGCGACCATTATTCCAGAGATGCATACTCTACAATTCGGGGTTGAGTGTGGGAAAGAGAGAACAGAAGCAGAAACAAAAATACTAGGTGGACTAAGGAGCCAAAAAAAAAAAAAAATTAAAAGTGGGAGGAGGGTAAGGACATGCAGGTATAAAAAAGGGTAATATCAAATTGAGAGATAATTTGAAAATTAAAAAAAAAAGGAAAGAAGAAGGGTTTATGAGGAATGAGTGTATTCATCATAGATGTTTTTTTTTAATATATTTTATTGATTTTTTACAGAGAGGAAGAGAGAGAGATAGAGAGCTAGAAACGTCGATGAGAGAGAAACATCGACAAGCTGCCTCTTGCACACCCCCTACCTGGGATGTGCCCGCAAACAAGGTACATGCCCTAGACCGGAATCGAACCAGGACCTTTCAGTCTGCAGACCGACGCTCTACCACTGAGCCAAACCGGTTTCGGTAATCATAGATGTTTTGATGGAAACATTGTCAGATAAGACAAATCTAGGATAGATATGCCAAATTTAAAAAAAAATGGCTTCTTTAGTGTCATTATCAAACAACTTGTGTTTGAGGCATCTATTTTATAAAGTATAACTTCATTGTCACATGTTCAGCAATTAAATCAAGAGTTTTCTTTGATGGTAATGACAGAACATAATCAAATTTGAAATTGTTTGAATTTTCTAATTAGCTGCTATTTTAGAAGCAAGAATAGCACACTTGGATTGTACTATTACCCTTGACTCTGTCAATCAATTTAGAATGCCATGGTTTTGGTACATAAAATATAAATGATCATGGAACTTCTGCCTCCAGCCACGACAGGAAGCTATAGAGTAAGTAGGCTGAAATTGCCATCCTACTGTAAACAACTATAACACTGGACAAGATATGTAAGGCAGGCAGTTGATTTCAGGCAGTGACAAACAGGCAATGCAGGACCGGATTTTTGAAGGAAGGTAACACCTGGTAGGTAAGACCCTGTTCACCCCAACTTTCTGACTGGAGGTGTCTCCTGGCCACGAGCCCTGGAGGTGGACCCAGAGTAAAGTACAGCAGGAGCCAGAGACTGGACCTTGAGGCTGCAGAAACACTTGTTAAAAGCAGGGCAGAGAACCACACAAAAGGCAACTGTGGAGGGAAGAAGCCCGGGAATTCAGAGGACAGCACCATGCACTTTATTGACAAGAACTGTACTGCACATAACAGGGCGCATTTCCCTCTGGCTAGCAGAGAGCAAGTGTTGTGGGCCTGAGTGTTGAATGAGATACCGCGGTGCTGGGAGGCGCTGGGGTTCTGGACTAGCCAATGAGGATGGACCTCCTTTCATGGGGTACCTCAAACATTTAATAGATAGGAAGAAGCGAGGATCAAATACCAAAGTAACAGCCACATCATTGGACTAATGTACAAAACCAAAATAGGTTTTCTTTCTAAAACCTAAGCTCGATGGGATCAAGAATATCTGCCAGCTGAAACTGGTTTGGCTCATTGGTAGAGCATCAGTCTGCGGACTGAAAGGTCCAGGGTTCGATTCCGGTCAAGGGCATGTACATTGGTTGCAGGCACATCCCCGGTAGGGGTGTGCAAGAGGCAGCTGGTCGATGTTTCTCTCTCATGGACGTTTCTAACTCTCTATCTCTCTCTCTTCCTCTCTGTAAAATATCAATAAAATATATTTTTTAAAAGAATATCTGCCAGCAATTTAATTATCCCCAGAAAAAAACTCCATATTAATTAATAGAAGACATCATAGTTTAGACCAGTGGTCGGCAAACTCATTCGTCAACAGAGAGGCAATCCACGGCTCACGAGCCGCAGTTTGCTGACCACTGGTCTAGACTCTCTACAACATCCTATCCACAAATCAGGGGTAGGGAACCTTGTTTCTGCCAATGGTCATCTGGATATTTATAACATCATTTACAGGCCATAAAAATTATCAACTTAAAAATAAGCCTGGTATATTTGGTCAAATATTTAACTAACTCGCCCCTAATGCTTTGGCAGGGCCAGATCAAATGATTTCCTGGGCCTTATATGGCCCAGGGGCCTGAGGTTCCCTACCCCTGTTAAGTTTTCCATAAGAATTCTTTATCTAATGACAGTATTCCTAATATAAGAGTGAAATGAAGACATCTTCTGGTAAACAAAAGCTCAGGGACCCAACTTGTAGTGTTGGAAACAGCAAACCAACACTATGAAAAGTGCTAAAGGAGCTGAAACTGGTTTAGCTCAGTGGTAGAGTGTCAGTCTGCGGACTGAAAGATCCCAGGTTCGATTCTGGTCAAGGGCATGTACATTGGTTGCGGGCACATCCCCGGTGGTAGTGAGTGTGCAAGAGGCAGCTGGTAGATGTTTCTCTCTCATCGACATTTCTAGCTCTCTATCTCTCTCCCTTCCTCTCTGTAAAAAATCAATAAAATATTTTTTTTAAAAAAGAAAAGTTCTAAGGGATATCCCCCTCCCGCCCTAGGATATAGGAAAATGATGTTAGGTGGAAACTTGGATCTATGAGCAGTTTATTAATCTACTAGGACTGCTTTATCAAATTATCAGAGGTTAAGTAGTTTAAGAAACATGGATATATTTTTATATTTTTAAACCTCACCTGAGGATCTTTTTCCCATTGCATTTTTAGAGAGAATGTAAGGGAGGAAGGAGGGGAAGAGTGATAAAGAGAGAAAAACATCAATGTGGGAGAGACACATCAATTGTTTGCTTCCCAAATGCTCCCTGACTGTACTGGGTGATCAAACCTGCAACTGAAGTACATGCCCTTGACCGGAATCAAAGGTGAGACCCTTTGGTCCATGGGCCGACTCTCTAACCACTGAACAACCTGCCAGAGTGAGAAACAGGAATTTATTGTCTCATCATTCTGTAGGATGGAAATCCAAGATCAAGGTATTGGTTCTTAGGTTCCTTTTGAATGCTGTGAAGAAAAACTTTGTTTCATTCCTCACTCCCAGCTTCTGCTGGTTTGCTGGAAATTGATGGTGTTTCTTAGTTTATAGAAGCATCACCCCAATTTCTGCCTTCATCTTCACTTGGCATTCTGTGTGTGTGCATGTGTGTGTGTGTGTGTGTGTGTGTGTGTGTGTGTGTCCAAATATCTCCTTTTTATATGTTACCAGTCACATTGGAATTAGGCCCTGGCTAATACTTCATCCTAACTAATTATATTTGCAACAATCCTATTTCCAAATAATGTCACATTTTGAGATACTGGGGGTTATGAATTTTAATGACTTAAGTCAACCATAACAAGTAGGATTGAAGAACATTAGAAGGTGTAAATGAGTAAATATAATAATCTACCATACATTTGTTTTGCTTTTTCATTGTTTTAGATAAAAATAACAGCATTATCTTTTGAGATAGATATGTATATAACATTTATAGATGTAAAGTATGTGACAAAATAGAACAAGAATGGAAAGATAATTAAGTTTTATTGTTATAAAATGAGGATTTCTTAAAATGTGAAGTTCATATTTTAACTCTAGAAGATTTGATAAGTCAAAAATACATGTTGGAATACATACAACAGCAATAAAAAATCAGTAGGAGTATTAGAATAATTAAAAAATATTCATTTAACTGAACAGAAGGCAAAAAGGAGGGAGCAGAGGGGAAAATATATTAAAGAATAAATATATTAAATATATTAAATATATTAAAATATATTAAACAATACCTAGCCAGATTTTAGAATGAAAACAAACAATATGAAAATTACATTAAATATGACCAAATTAAACATTTGAATTTTAAGTTAGAGATTGTCAAACTGGATTAAGTTGAATAAACCAACTACTTGCTATCATAAGAGATGCTCTTTAAGCATAAAGCCACAAATAGATGGATAGAAAATACATATCATATAATTAGAACAAAGATGGCTATATTAATATTAGATAAAGTATACCTCAAAACAAGGATTATTACTAGGGGCCCAGTGCACAAATTTGTGCACCTTGAAAGGAGCTGTGGGACGATGTGGGCACAGGGGGGGGGGGGATCTCTGCCTGTCCTCCACACCCCTGCCTGGCCCCTCCCACCACAAGCCTCAGCCCCCTGTCTGCCAGCAGCCCTGCTCTCCCTGCCACCACTCCCATGTGTTGGCAGTGCCAGCCTTGCTGACAGCACAGAGCAATTAGGGCCAGTGTAATCAGCGGGTACAAGTGTTGGCTGCTCCTCCTATCGCCCTTCAGAAGCAGGGGGAGGTGGAGAAGTGATCAGAGGCACTGGGTGTGAGAGGCAGCTCCAGTGGATGTGAGAGGCAGCTCCAGTGCCAGTAGTGGGTGTGAGTAGGACCATCACGAGCAGCAGGTGCAAGCGCCAGGCAGGACCATAGCACAAAGGAGCAAATAATTTTCAGAAACCACTTTGGTCTGGCAACCCCCTTCACCTGCTCCACCATCCTATCGCAGCCAATGCCCACCATGTTTCACGCACACCCCCTGGTGGTCAGTGTACTTCATAGAAACCGATTGTTTTATTATTTCAACATTAGGTCTATTTGCATATTAGGGTTTTATATATATAGACTAGAGGCCCATTGCACAATAATCATGCAAGAATAGGCCTTCTTTCCCCTGGCTTCCCTCCCAATCTCGAGGGAGCTGGCAAGTCCCTTCTCTTCGGCTTCCTGGGAGGCAGTACCTCCTTGCTCTTTGGCCTCCCAACGCTTCTGTCTAGAGCACCATTCCAGTAGCTCCTTCTGTTTCCCCCCTTCCCCTCATAACAGGCTTCACTCTGTTCTATGCCTGCATTTGCAAATTAACCTCCATCATTGTTGGGTTAATTTTCATACTCACTCTGATTGGCTGTGGGCGTAGCGGAGTGATGGTTAATTTGCATGTTTCTCTTTTATTAAGTAAGATATATTCTCTCGTTCTCTCTCTCTCTGACATAAAATATCTCTCATTCATTTTAAAACACTGATTTTTGTAGAGAATCTTTTATTGACCATAATTAAATTAAATGAATAATCAATTAAAAAAAAGATACCTGGGATACCTGGTAAATCTTCAGTGTTTGGAACATAAATAATTCATTTCCATATGAGCCAGAGATCAATAAAGAAATGACAAAGGAAATTAGGGTATATATCAAACTGAATAACAATGAAAATACAACATATCAAAATTTGTTGTAGGTAGCTAAAGCAGTGCTCAGAGGGGGCATTTATAGGACAAATAGTTTATATTAGCAAAGAAAAAATGTATAAATTTGATACTATAATTTTCCTACATCAGAGGCTAAAACTAGCAAGGGAATTTTAAGGCAAAGCAAATGGAAAAATGAAAAATAAAATAAAGAATAAGAATCAATGAGATGGAAAAGAGATGGAAAAGAGATGTAATAAAGGAAAATAGATGTAACAAATGTAAAATAGTTGGTACTTTGATAAATCAGTACACCCTAGCTTTACTTATAAAGGCAATAGAAAAGAAAATACAAATTTCCAATATCAAGAATAAAAGATGGGATATCTCTACAAATCTTATGGGTACTAAATAGTTAAGGAAATATTATGAGCAAAAGAAAGCCAATGTATTTAGTAACTTAGATGAAATGAGCAAATTCCTTGAACCACACAATTAAAAAATCTGACACACGATGTTGAAATAGAAAATAAGAATATCAGTTATATGTTAAAAGAATTAATTAGCAAAACCTTCCCAAAATAACACACTGGGTCCATAAGCTATTCTTGTGAATTTTATCACATATTTAAGGAAGAAAAGCTGACAAGCTTTATAATCTATTTAGAAAATAGACCAGGGAACACTTACCAATTTGTTTATAAGGCCACCATATCAGTAAAACACTTTTTAACAAAAAGTGCCCCAACGTCCTGGACACATTTTAGCTATATAAACCCAAAAATAAATAAAAATATATAATGAACAAGTTGACTTTATCACATTTAAACATTTTGGGATTCATATTTAAATATCAAGAAACCTAACTTACCCCATTAACTCACCACCACCAGCACTCTCCCCTTCACCCCCTGCCCCCCAACCCAAACAGGATCATCTAAATAGTTGCCTAAAAGTGAGCAAAACCATCAACAGCAGTCTGCTTGATAGGATCATGGGGAGGAATCAATCTATATATGTAATCTCCCATGTAATGCAGAACCTGGCACATGGAGGTGCTGGTAAATGTCCGCAGTTGTTTTTTACTAAGCATTCTGAAGCTGTTTCTTATTTTCCTATGGCTTTCAAAACAAAATATTATATATTTTATCAACCGATGACCAACTTTCCTAATGGCTGAAGAGAAGCAGGGTAATTCTGAGAGGTGTTGAAGACAGCCTCTCTGATTTATCCAGGAGAACAGGAATTCTGGCCTCAGGCTCCTGAGTTACCAGAGAAACCTGCAGGGTAACTTCATCCCTGCAGCACCAGCCAACATTTTACCTTGATAACCACGTGCTGGGCTGGAAAGCATTGAGAATGTGCTTAGCTCAGTGCCTGGAAAACGATGTTAGCTGAATCTGGATTTACCTCTGGAGCCCATAAATGGCTAACTACTTAGGAGACAATGACTAAGGATAGGAAAAAAAATAGATAAAAAGACAAGTAGGACAGACTCTAATTAATAAGAATTTAGAAGAGTATGATGAATGATATATCCTATCTTCTATTTCACTCTTAAAAAGGCACTTTCATAAATTTTAACTCGGATCTTTGTTAATACTAAAATGATTTAAAGCAGAATTTTTAAAAGCCTTCAATATGCTAATGTGCATGACAGATCTCTAAAAGATGACATAAAATCAATTATTTCTCATACTTTCCCATCCAAACATCATTAACTTTCTGCAGGACCAGAACAGCACAGAATGCAATGTAATAAGTATTGCACTAAAAGTTGTGAGGTCTTTAGGAGTGTGGTTTGTGTTTCAATCAAATCTGTATATTCAGAACCAAGCAAAACCAGGCATTCTATAAATATTTAGTTAGTTATGTTTCCACTTATTACTCTTCTATAACAGATGAAAAATCAATGCACAGAGAAAATAAAGGATTTGCCTAAATCAAATAGCCAGTGAGAGAGATGGGGTTTAATTGTTGTTGTTTCTGTTTGTTTGTTTGGGTTTTGTTTTTTTGTTTTTTTAGGGGGTGATTTAATTCTTACTTGAATCTTCTGCTGTGTGAACTTGAGTGGTAAGTCTTCATGCTAGAAGTAGACAGGGCAGAATGGTTTCGAAGTGGTAGTTGGCAAATGTACAGTCTGGTGGTGCTACTTCTCCTTGGCAGGATGATGTTGAGCAAATTATTCAATCCTTCTGGGCTTTATATGCTTCCCTTGCTATGAAATAAAGGAGCAATTAAATTAATGACTTCTGAAATGCCCAGTAATTCTAAAATTATTTAAATTAATCTATCTGAGTTTGAAGATATGGAAGAATGTAAATGGGTAAAGAGAGTGAGCAAGCAACTTGACCCTCAAAACTAGTATCCATTGGCAGACTGTCCCTAAACCTGAATACCATCACCAGTCATCTTGTTTGATTAAGTATGGGTTTTTTATATGTTTTTCTTATTACTATCATTAATGCTATCTATACTAATAAAAGAGTAATATGCTCATTAGACTGGGTTGACCAGACATCTTCTGGTCATCTGGTCCTCTTTCCAGACAATAGCTATGGTGGCAGGGGCTGAGGCAGAGGCAGTTAGGAGTGATTAGGCCCACAGGGGAGAGCAGTTAGGGGCAATAAGGCCAGCAGGCAGAGGGTTAGGGATGATCAGGCAGGTAGGCAGAGTGGTTAGGGGCAATCAGGCAGGCAAGCAGGTGAGCAGTTAGGAGCCAGCAGTCCCAGATTTCGAGAGGGATGTCCAACTTCCAGTATAGGCCTTGCAGGACTGGACCTAAACCAGAAGTTGGACATTCCCCAAGAGATTCTGGATTGGAGACAGTGCAGGCAGGACTGAGGGACTTCTCCCTACCCCCAACCCCCTGCATGAATTTCGTGCACTGGGCCTCCAGTTAATAATTATTTAAGATAAAAGAAGGTATTTCTTTCTTGAAACTATTTTCTCATTGCTTGTACCATCTTATTCTTTGCTCATTATGAGGGAGAAAGTGAAGGCAGGCATTTGTCTCTAGCCTTTAGGACATACAGAGGATTTACATAAGGTCTCCTAGTAAGCAAAGTGCAGAGTCAAGGTCTGCTGACTTGCAGCCGTATGTTTCTTTTTCAAGATTGCTTTTGCCTTTCTCTCATTAATATTTTAAAATATTTTTCTTAGCATGTGGACCTCTTCCAGATTTAGATCTCTCACCTTTAGTTCTGCCCAGAGATCGTGATCTCTATATAACTGGAGGCAGAGCTTCTCGCTCTCTTTCCACCCCGGAGCTTTCTTCTTTAGCTATAGATGATTAAACCGCCTCTCAACTGGTAGAGATGCCCCTTGTAACACCACAACAAACTCCAACTTCAAATCTGCTATTTCAAAACAGTATCAAACCTCACTTCACACATAAAGGTATCATGCCTGCAACTATACCAGAGTTTTAGTACTTCACTCTTTAAATGCAGTTTTCATACAAATTGCTTCAGATTTTCCAGTGCAATAAAGTCCAAGAAGGTGTTTTAGGTTGCAGATTTGTGTGTCAACACTTCAGAGTGATGATGGTGTTGACAGAGGAGTATAATGACCTAACACCTAATAGAACGCTTAACACGATAATGTTAAATCATTCTTAATTGACTTACCTTGAATGGAAAAAAAACAACATCATGCTTTTTATGTGGTAGTTTCATAAATTAGTCAAGCACCATCTTTTGACAGACTGTGCTAGGCTCTTATTGATTTAAAGATAGGCAAGCCAAACAACAACAACAAAACAAACAAAACAAAAAAAAAATCATAGATCTCAAAGTCTTCGTAGTCTAATAAGGACAGGAGAACGAGAAGTGCCACAGTGTTTCATATTGTTAGAGTCCAAGTGAAAACGACTCAAATATCTGTTGGCAGAAGATGCCATGGCAACCAATCGAGGCAGCTCCTGGAGGTTAGGGTCAATTCAGAGAATATGTGAGGCTTGAGGTGAGTCCTAAAGGGATGGAAATCCATCGGGAAATGGGTGCAGAGATGATAATTTCCAGCATAAGTTTTAGCAAATGGAAAGAGAAGATCACCTTCTGGGAAATGGATAATGTTTATTATGGCTAGATTATTGGTCATGTGCAAAACAGTACATTTGTTAAAGAAAGAAACAAAGTAAATCATAAAGTCATGCCATTTAATAAGTTTGGATATCATCAGATATTTGAGAAAGATCTGTCTGATAAATGTGAAAGAAGTTGGCTTGAATGGATTAAAAGGGGTAAATAAAGGAATTGCCAAATTTTAAGCATAAAATATAGTTTCTTTGAAAAGAAAAAGTGAGAACAGAAGCTCTTTTCAAGGCATGATATTAAGCATCCAAGTGGAAATATAGAAAGTTAGATACACAATTCAGGAATTTAAGGGACATTTGATAGGCTAGAATTATGAATTTTAATTTCATCGGTTTATATGTGAGATTTCAAACCACAGATTAATGAGATCAGCTGGAGAAAGTATAGATAGAGATTTCTCCTAGAACTTTTGGGGATAATACTTTCTGTAAGATCAGGCCTCTTTCCTTCCTTTCTCTTACTTATTATAATCCAAGAATGAATCTGGAGCTAGAACAAGATAATACTTCTGCATTAATGAAGGCATTACTTAAATTTGAGGCCACTATCAGGGCTGGAGATTGCAAAATCAGATAAGATGCTAGCTGCCTTTGATGTAGGTTGTTGCTCTTCCTTTTCCACCTAGGGACCTTGAGTGGATAAAGAAGTATGTACTCCAGGATAAGAATGAGCCACCCATCTCTCCTTTGATGTGGTAGCTCTTTCTTCTGACCATGTGACTGTGAGGCCAAGGACAAATTCCTTAGCCTGGGAAATATAAGGCAAGTAAATAAACACTCTGTTGAATGTATTTAATATTGTTGATTCAAAGAAATTAACACATGAACCACATCTACTACAGAAATAAAACTTCATATTACTACAAATGAAATATTGCAATTACTAAGTGTCCTTCTATGACCATGATTTTTCATTCTTATTACCAAGGTTATCAGAGAGCACTCTCAGTCTTTTTTCTATTTTCTCCAGGATATGAAGACCAGAGGCAATTTCTAAAGCCATGAATGTAGGGTATAAGAATGTATTCTGATTAGTCATTAATTGCCTGTTTTATCTAGCTTACTTCCCACTCATAACCTTCAACTGATGAATTTGATTAAAGCAAAGGAAATGTTTCTGATTAAGCAACCCATGAGGGAGGCATAGTCCTCACCATGACTGAAAACTCTTTTATGGGCGCGTGGAGATAAAGTGGGCTCTGAGCATCCAAAGGCAGGAAGGGCAGGCATAACCACAGATGATCTCTTTAAAATGACTTAGCCATGTAGTAATCGTGATTTGTGACTCCTCTGGTTCTGGCAAGGTCATGGCTTTTGTGACTGTTTTGTTTTATAAATAAATTAAGCAGCACCTACATACACTTTGTTGAAGTTATAAAGAATTTAAAAAGCCACATGGTCATTTATGTAAATTAGCATGCTGTTTCTGATGGTTCCCACTGGGATAAATAAAGCTTGTGGATATGAATGAATTATTATTCATTAAATTATATTATCCTACATTTATAACATATCATATATTATAAAACATTTTATATTACATATTATTATATTATTAAATAATAATAATTTATTCATTAAAGCCTCTTCAATGTGTGTGTTTATAGGTAATGGGGACCTCGGAATTCTATAGTTATTGCTATTATAATTTTATAGATTAAGTTAAAGTTCAGAAAGTATATGGTATTTAACTAATTTATAGAAATAAGTAACAAACTGAAACTCAAGATTCTCCACAAAGGTTCATCAGTAAATAGGGGAGAAAATGAGATTTCAGCATGTTAATCAATACAGGCACAATCACGGGATATTATATTATAGTCTACAAGTAATTAATGAATTTTGACATATTCAATAAAGCCTTCACGATCTGCATAACACTTTTTGAGACCTCTCTGACCTGTTTCTTTTTTCTTCCAATCTGTTTCAGTTTTGCAAAGTGAAGATGCTGGTGTCCTTGAGCCTATGTCCTTGAGGCCCAGATTCTTCACTTGCTCTGCCCTGAGCAGAAAAAAACAGAACCAAGGCGACAGGCAGATTTTTTAAAAAGAATTTCTGTATTGATTTCAGAGTGGAAGAGAAAGGGAGAGATAGAAGCATCAATGACTAGCGAGAACCATTGATCAGCTGCCTCCTGCACACCCCCCACTGGGGATTAAGCCCGCAACCCAGGCATGTATCCTTGACCGGAATCAAACCCAGGACCCTTCAGACTGCAGGCCGGTGCTCTATCCACTGAGCCAAACCAGCCAGAGCAATAGGCAGATTTTTAACTTCGTGACTCCTAGACTGCAGAAGGCAGGCCAAAGACTGAAAACATGTATACTCACCTGTAAGGGCAGACCAACAAACCAAGTGAAATGAGAAGGGATTATTGAAACAGTAAAAAAGGAATCAGAATAGTTTTATTATTTTAAAATATATGCATATATATTTACTGTCATTCTAGGAATTTGGTCCATTGCATAGTTTGGATAAATATTTATGTACTCTACATTATGCATTTGAATTTGATATAAAATCAGTTTAAAAATTTCCAATTGCATTGTAGCTGACAAATTGAATACTGACAGGATAACTGCTGTAAGGCAAAGCGTGCTGCTAGTTTGCCTTAGGTAAAATGATATGCTCATATTAAACCCCCTCAACATCAAAACTTGTTATGAACTTGTTATCAAAAGGTCAGTTTGAAAGATTTCTATTTTCAAATTACTCCTCTTCTCCAAATAGCCAAATAGAATTACAAAAAAAATGCAGGAAATAGTGCAGCCATTGTAATTCCAAACATTAAAATGTAGAGAAGAAACCTTCTCTTGCTCTCAAATAATAAAGCCTTACAGGGATATGAAGCTTTTCCATTTTAACTTGCTTTGCCATAAGCAATCTTACCTGATTTCCCTTTAATAAACACTCCATTTTGTGTATGAGGAACTGGAATCAGCTGCCCAACGTTATACAACCAGTGAGACCAGGGCCTGCAAGACATGTCTGTGCTACTTCCTACCCTAGAGGGCTTCTGCTACATAAATCAGTTAAATACCATATTCCGTATACTTTCTTAACTTTAACTACAGTATTTGAGAGTATGTTATTGCAAATTACTACAAGTTTTGTGGCATTTAAGTCAACAGTTTACTCTCATGACTAAAGTTTTATTAAAGTTACTATTATTCAAAATCCAAAGGTTATTTAATAATAGGATTTTTAAAATTCTCCTTTTGTTGTCTTTCTCTTTTAGAACAGCATGGAAGGGAAGAGAAAAATGACAGTAAATTAAGAAAGGCAAGAAGGGTTAATGAAAGAGGAGAGAGAAGAAAAGTAATATAGAGAGGGCAGGAGGGAAAAAGGAAGGAAGGAAGGGAGGGAGGGAGGGAGGGAGGACGGACTTGTAAAATTTTTCAGATTTATTATTTCATCAATATTAAGTATAAATTATCCAGAAGATAGAAAGTCTATCTTTCTTCACAATTTAGGACAGAAGACACAGAATCTGTAGCCGTTTTATGATACCTGAGAACAATCAGCAAGTCCTTGAGCAGTCTCCTTCTCAATACCAATTTCCTCATATCACTAGAAATTATTTTCCCACAAAATCTAAGTACTTTATGTTATTTTTATAGGTTTAAAAATACTACATGTATGAAATTCAAATAAATGTTTTTCTCCAGTTTACTAATGCTACAATAAAAATCTTGTGATTCTATTAGCAAAACATTCCCAAGGTCGTAGATAGTGGTCTTGGAAAATTGCACACATGCTTGCTTATCAAATTAATGTTGCTTATAAATTAAGAAGCTGTCAAAACACAGTGATTATTTAACATGCATAACTACTTCCACAGAAAGGAAGAGGTAGTGTGAGTCTGGGAAAACCTATGTTAAAAAGTAAGTTTCCTCTATGTGCCGTAAAATGTTATTATACAACAACTTTGCAGCATTTTGAAATTACAGAATTTGTAACACAGAGGCCTAATTCACTTTTAAAACTTAAAACTTTTATTCTATGAAATTTTCATAGCAGAGCTTTTCATTGGTAGTAATTTAGATATAATATAGTATCATTAAAAAAATGGGGGAAAAACACAGAGTTAATAAGTTGGACTCTGACAAGTTTGGTTATTTAGAATCTACTAAAATGTCCCATGTATGAGAAAGTTTATTTCCAATTATTAAATGAACTTTGTGGTCCAGGGTTGTACAGACACATAACTGGAGGTAGAAAAAGGATCACAGACTGAAAACGAAGTAAAAACCAATGTTTAGGTAAGGGCCATATTTCCAGGAAAAACATTTATTTGTTTATTCATCAAATATTTACTAAACCCTCCTTCCATCCAAGGCACTGTGCTTGATGTCTCTGCCCCCTGGTAATTCCAGTCTTCCTGTGAGGTGGCTGTGAGTAATGGGGACAACCGTGGCTTCAGAACCTGAACACCAGGCGTTTTCTCTTCCAGCCCTTTACTAGCTTGGTAGTCAGACAACAATTACTTGATCATTTCTGAGACTTTTTTTTTTTCTTCTTCATTTTTCTGCAACATAGAAGTGATAACAGATACATTATGAGCTCGAGCGAATTAATTGAGATGCTGCCTGTCCATACATGACAGAGCATCTGATCCACTAATTCACACTTCTTGGACTGTGTAGTGAGAGGAGCAAAACTGAGGACAATTTACATGCCGATAAAATTACTTTCATGTGAGTCTTCCTCTATCCGGTTGTGCGTTTCTCAGATGATCAAAGAATGCAGCTTTGTAAGTGGATGTAGATTTTTGGAGAAAACCTGGAACATTTTTTGCATAAAAAGGAGTTGAATAAAGCTGGAGAGTTGTGTAGAGTGGAATCATAACAGCATTTTACGTAAAAGTGTGTGATGAAACAATTTAGAAACTGCAAAGTCTTTATTTTACAAGAATAAATAAATAAAAATGACCTTTCTTTTTCTTTTCAAATTACTGCTAAATATACCATAGGTTTGGAGAGTTTTAAAACATATTTTCAAATTTAAAGACTGTTAAAGGGATAGCTAGAAGACCCACTACCCCACTTAGCAGCTGGCAAGACTAGTATTTTAGAAGCTTCATGGGTCCCTTCTCAGTCACACCAACCTCATTCTCCTTAAGAGGCAACCATCATTCTTATGTTTGTGCTAATCAGCCCCTTGATTTGCTTTGTAGTTATTTATGCTTATACCGGTGGCTCTAAAGAATGAATAATTAGTATTACCTATTTTTTAAATCTTTTAATGATGGAATCATACTGTATGTGGCTCTGATTTCCTCCTCCTCCCCCCCCCCCCACAACATTGTGTTTTGGGTATGAGATGAGTCCAGTTCATAGCTGTTGTGAATTTACTTTTTCATAGCTGAAAATTACTCTTCTCTTTGAATATAGAATGATTAACCCATTCTACTATTGATTAGCATTTTAAACATTAATATTTATTTTATTTTACAAACATTGCTGCCTTGTGAGTTATCTTCTTCTACAGTTGCAGAATTTCCCCTGGTATTTATACCTAGGAGTGGAATTGTGTTCAACATACCAGAAACTGACAAACTCTCTTCCACAGTGTTCTTGACAATTCTCATTTTCTGAGAAGTGGGTGAACATTCTCATAGCTCCACATTCTTGCCAACACAGTGTTGTAAAGTGATGTGCAATGCAGACATCAAAGTGTACTTCTGGGGCTGCTAATGAGTTTGAGTATTTTTTTCATGTATTTAAAGGTCATTCATGTACCTCTTTTATGAAATGTCTGCTGGTGCTTTTATTCCATTTTAATTGGATTTTTCTCTCATTAATTTATTGATAGGATAATAATTCTTTGTTGTTTATATACATTGTGAGAATTTTCTCAGTTCTTAAGCTATATTTTTATATCTTGTATCTTGTGATGATCAGCTGTTCATTTTAATGTAATAATAAATTTTATCAAACTTTTGTTTTATGATTTGCATTTTCTGATTTTTTATTTAATAAGCTCTTCCCTGTCCCAATGTCATAAAACATCCTATAATAATTATAAAGCTTTCCATTCCCATTTCAATTTTTATTCTACCTGAAATTGCTTCTTTGAATGATATAGAAAGCTAACTTAACATTTTTGTCTCCATTGAATAAACAATGTTCTCAAACCACTTATTTTCATTGATCTATACTGACAACCATGTCATAAATTAAATTAAATTTTCATATACAGATATGGTCATTGATGGATGTTCTAATCTATTTCATTTGTCTAAAATTCTATCCTTGAGCCAGTGCTATACTATTAAAATAATTATAGTTTGTAATAATTTTTGTCATAGTGAAAAAAATGTTCTTCAGGTTATTTTTGACCATTTAATTCTCCAAAAATTTTAAAAACTAGTTGTAAATTTTCACAAAGCTATTGTGGGAATATTGATAATAATTGGTCTAGAACCCAGCCAGTGTGGTCAGAAGTTGAGTATCAACCGAGGAACTAAGAGGTCACAGGTTAGATTCTTGGTCAGGGCACATGCCCAGGTTGTGGCTCAGTCCCCAGTGAAGATCATGCAGGTCCCCAATTGGGGCATGCAGGAGCCAACCAATCAATGATGCTTCTCTCTCATAAATGTTTCTCTCACTCACTATTCTTCTCCCTTCCTCTCTCTATAAAAAATCAATAAAAACATTTAAAAAAAAAAGAAAAGAAAAGAATTGGTCTAGGAAGAAGTGCCTTTTTACTATACTGAATCTTCCTAAGTAAAGAATTCTCTATATTTAGGTCCTCTATAAAATCTATCTATATAAAAGCCTAAGCAACCGAACGACCGAACAACTGGTTGCTATGATGTACACTGACCACCAGGAGGCAGAGGCTCAATGCAGGAGCTGCCCCCTGGTAGCCAGTGCACTCCCATAGCAGGAGCGCTGCTCAGCTGACCAATGGACACCAGACACCGGGCTCACAGCTGGAAAGCACAGCTGCAGTGGTGTGAGCCTCTCCCACCTCTACAGCAGCACTATGGAGTGGCAGTGGGGGCAGGCGCAGCAGGGCCAGCATGAGCAGGAGCTGTGTGGTGCCTCATCCAGGCTCAGGCTCCTCCCCAGCCACCTGCCACTTCACACAATAGTACATCCTTCAGGGAATGTTGGACTGCCGGTTTCTGCCTGATCCCCACAGACTGATTTTGGCCCTATCCCTGTAGGCCTGGTCCACAAATCCATGCACCAGGCCTCTAGTATTGAAATAAATGTTATAATCCTTTTCATAAAAGACTTAAAATATTTTTATTCTTAAATACCATAATTTTATTCCTCTATATAGTAAATGGTTTATTTTAAATTTCATTTTGTAATCAGTCATTGCTTTTATTTTGCATGTTGATTTGATATCCATTACTCTTGATAAATTTTTTGATTTTATTTGTGGATTCATTGGGGATTGTAATACCCCAAATCATATAATTTGCAATGTCTGCAATATTGATAGTTTTCTTTTTAATCACTGTGCCTTTGTTCCTTAAAAACAAAAGGAAACAAAAAACAAACAAACAAATCTGTTGTGATTGAGACCTCCAATGCAATGTTAAGAAAAAGTAGTGAGAATGTGAGAGTGTAAATTCTTGACTTGTTCCTGGTGTTAAAGAGAATGAATTTAACATTTCATCTTTAAATATACTATGTTCTCTGGATATTTGTATAGGTGTCCTAAACCAGCTTAAGGAAATACTTGTCTTTTATTGATCTATCTGTCTGTTTGTAAGTCTTAAATGGACATAGTTTTTAATGACTAATACTTACAAATAATTAAACCAAAGCTTTACATGACCTGGCTCTTTGTTATCTCTTCTATTCCCTTTCCTACCTCATGTTTGCCCACACCTCCATGCACACTGAACCCCTTTTTACTCCCATAGCATTCCAGACATGCTTCTACTTCAATACTTTTGTTGACTCTTCTACTCTTTTCCCAATATATCTACCTGGGTTATCCATTTCTTCCTTCAGTCTTTGAGGTTATTACTAGGAAGCTCCCCTTCTCATGAATGCATTCCCAGAATACCCCACCTAAAACTGCAGTTCTCACCCTCATCCTGACACTTTATCTTCTTTCCTCACTCCATCGTTGCCATTAGAATGTATAGGTAGTATGTTATATGCCATTTTTGTTTGGGTCTTAAGAAAAATTTTCCCTTGGAGTATGTACCTAAGCATTTATGTGTTAATTGTTTTTAATCTACATTGTTTCCTTGATTACTTTCTTGGTCTTTATATCTAACATGTAGCCCAAGATCTACTTCAAAATAGACATTAATAACTATTTAAGGCCGAAACCGGTTTGGCTCAGTGGATAGAGCATCGGCCTGTGGACTGAAAGGTCCCAGGTTCGATTCCAGTCAAGGGCATGTACCTTGGTTGCAGGCACATCCCCAGTAGGGGGTGTGCAGGAGACAGCTGATCAATGTTTCTTTCTGATCGATGTTTCTAATTATCTATCCCTCTCCCTTCCTCTCTGTAAAAAAATCAATAAAATATTTAAAAAATATATTTTTGGAGTGAAGGAACAAAAAAGTTGTTTAACAAATGTGCCTGTGGAACATAACAATCAATATAACTATATAGCAGCTAATTTATTTAGTGATTGAAATTAAAAACAACAATACATAAAATATATACTATTTTAAGTTGATGAAATTTAACTTAAAGAATATGACAAAGTAAAGCTACAAGCAAGTTGATAGAGAATGAGTCAATCAAAGAATAGATTCAAGATTTTGAAATTTCGCACTGCCATAGGGTTCACCCAACACTTTTATATCTTGCGGAACACCTTTCTTACTTAAAAAAAAAAATCATATATAAGCAGTTATGTACCGTGGTCTCAAGGAAGCCTCAAGAGAGTGAGCCCAAATCTTAGAAGTAAGCATATTCACAACTGGGGGCAAAGTTAAGGTGACCAGATGTCCAGCTTTCGGTGGGACAGTCCCGATTTTTAACAATTTGTCCCGCGTTCATGGCGTTTTAAAAAAGTCCTGATAAAAATTGGGACGTTTTTAAATCACCGTAGGATGCGTGACAATTTGTTAAAAATCGGGACTGTCCCACCAAAAGCTGGACGTCTAGTCACCTTAGAAAGTGGGAAAGTCACACCATTGGAGTTTGCTCCTTAGCATAACCAGGTGAGGTATGCATGCTCACTTCTCTCTGCGCAGTAAGTACCAGAACCCTCATTAACATGCATGGCATCTTCAGAAGAGACTATGGAAGACTATTTGACCTCTAGACTTTATTTATATGTCAATAAAACATCCATATTAATAATAATAGGGAGAATACATTCTTATATTTTATTTTACCAAGAAGCCTTATTGAGTGAATAAGGAGTACCAGACTCTGGGTATGCAAATCAATACAACAAGACCCTATTCTTGAATACATAGTAATTTGATGAAGGACATAGACAGAGAAGGAAATTATAACACAGCATGGTTAAGTGCTATACGAGGATGTGAATAAAGAGCAGCAAATATAAGCTTAAAGTCCACCAAAGAAAATTCTCAAAATGTTTAGTAAAATACTGAAGAATGTGACCTACTCTAAAAGTAAGTTTTGACCACTACTCACATTTCTTCAGCTAAGTGTAGTAAGTTTTATTGGCTTTCTTTTCCCCACCCCCATATTTCATTGATTAAAAAAATCTACTGAAGGATGTTGGAGATAAAGGGAAATTTGCTCAGTAGAATAGAATCAGATTAGGAAGATTATTTAGTTTTTTATTATTTATTTCCATCATAAATATTGATGTTATACATTATTGTGCTTAATCATGTACAAGGTGCTTATTCTCATGAGCTTAAAAATATGAATACTTGATGAATTCTTTCTTTACATGTGTAATATACACTGTTATTATGTATAAGTTAATTTGAGCCTACAAAATAGGAAGATAGATGATGACTTATTTGAGAAATATAGTATATTACCTGCTTAAAATTATCTTCCCTTGCCCTACCAGGTTTGGTTCAATGGATACAGCATCAGCCTGTGGACTGAAGGGTCCCAGGTTTGTTTCTGGCCAAGGGCACATGTCCAGGGTTGTCAGCTCGATCCCTAGTAGGGGGCATGCAGGAGGCAGCCAATCAATGATTCTCTCTCATCATTGATGTTTCTATCTCTCCCTTCCTCTCTAAAAATTAATAAATTATGTTTTAAAAATATATCTTCCCTCTGATTTGCCTTTGCATAAATTTCTTATGATGTAAGCCATATTTTTTAAGGCATTTTCTTCAGAAAATCACTCTTATTATGTATAAGGACTTACTGGAAAAGGAAGGCTCATTGGCATGTTGGCAATAGCTAATGTAGTAATATATCAGTGAGTGTTCTGTCCCCAGAAGGACATGAAGGAATCTATACTAATAAAAGAGAAATATGCAAATTGACTATACCTCCAAAATGCCCAGGAGTGAGCATGCAAATTAACCCAACCAAAAAAAAAATGGTGGGTTAATTTGCATATGCTGAAAACTGAAGATGACTGAAGCCTGAAGAGGCTTGGCTTCTCCACTGTGGCCAGAGCAAAGGTCTGGGTCCCGGGTGCTGGAGGAAAACCGATGCCTGCAGCTAGGGGAAGGAAGGCCTATTGCACAAATATTTGTGTAATAGGCCTCGAGTAAGACATAAAATGGTTGGGTGTTGGTGGGAAAGAGGGAAAGTAAAAAGGTCTTTAATATGAGAAGCCATTCAAGAAAGACAAATTAAGTAAAAAGCTGAAGTAAAATAAAAATACTGCAATTGAAAGAAAAGAAGGAAATCAACTTCAGAAGAACAAAGAAGTACAAAGTATCCATATTGAAAATAGTGCATTTTGTTTACTTCACAATTTTAAAATATATTTTTATGGATTTCAGAGATGAAGGGAAAGGGGAGAGAGAGAGATAAAAACATCAATGATGAAAGAGAATCATTGATTGGATGCCTTCTGCACGCCCCCTACTAGGGATAGAGCTGGCAACCCCAGGCATGTGCCCTTGGCCAGAATCGAACCTGGGACTCTGTCATCCATAGGCTGATGCTCTATCCACTGAGCCAAACCAGCTAATGCAACTTCACAATTTTTACTGTATACATTGCCCTTATAAACAATGGTATTTATTTTTAGTCTACTATGTGTGTATGTGTATGTGGCCAACTAGAGATTATCATATGCACCAAAAACTGAAATCAGAGATTCACAGAAGTGACACAGGAAGTAAAGAAATAGCTTTGGTTTTCTGCCACATCCAGCAGTGTCACTGAAAGATTACAAGTACAAGTATGTCCCTCTCTGCCCCATTACCTTCCCTACCTTCTATTGTGTCACAGAACAGCTATCAGATATGGAGAGATGTCAAGGTTGGAAGCTTTCCCATTCTTTCTCCACTTGAGGATAAGGGAAAAGAAAAGCTTTGAATTGAACGTGAATCCAATCTTTCAAATGCCTCTGGACTGATCTATTATTAAAACCTGGAGCAAGCAAGTATTCTTGGAATACCTGAGAATGACTAAGTGTTCTATGATAGCTGCTAGGGAGTTTATGCAGATAAACTTGGAGATAAATGAGCCCTAGAAAAGATGACAGTTTGTAGGAACAGTTGTTGGAAGATAATTCCACAGAAAACTTGTTGTTTTTGTACTTTGTCAAGTATTTCAATAAACCTGATTATACATATTAAATTTTATTTAACTCTGATAATAATTCTAATGAGGTAGGAAATATTAGTTTTTGAAGCAGATAAATGATGGCCTTAAACTCTCTGGCATTTATTTTACCAAGGGAGGGAGTCTGTGTGTCCTCACCTGGAATGTAGATCATCTTTGGTTGTTCTAATGAAAGCAACAGAGCAGAAGTGGTGCTGTACCAGTCTTCAGGCTGAGGCCTCAAGGGACTGAAAAATTCCATTTCCTTTCTCTTAAAAAAAAACAAAAAGCCTCTCTCTACACCCCTAACAGGTTTGGCTCAGTGGACAGAGTGTCAGCCTGCGGGCTGAAAGGCCCAGATTCAATTCCAGTGAAGGGCATGTACCTTGGTTATGGCAACATCCCCAGTAGAGGGGTGTGCAGGAGGCAGCTGATCGATGATGTTTCTCTCTCCTCGATGTTTCTAACTCTCTATGTTTCTCCCTTCCTCTCTGTAAAAAAATCAATCCTATATAATAAAAAACTAATAGGCAAATCCACTGAAACTGCGGAACAACTGGTCACTATGATGCGCACTGACCACTAGGGGGCAGATGCTCAACGCAGGAGCCTCATGGTGGTCAGTGTGCTCCCACAGGGATAGCTCCGCTCAGCCAGAAGCCAGGCTCACAACTGGCAAGCGCAGTGATGTTGATGGGAGCCTCTCCTTCCCCCGTGGCAGCACTAAGGATGTGCAAGCCATCAATCAGACATCCCCTGAGGTTTCCCAGACTGTGAGAGGGTGCAGGCCAGGCTGAGGGACCACCCCCTTTGCCTCCCCCCCCCCCCCAGTGCACGAATGTTGTGCACCAGACCTCTAGTAAAATATATATATATATATATTTAAAAACTCTCTATACAGTCTTAAGGCACAATGAAGAAGTCCAGTTGCCCTGAGAGAATCATGTTAGTGGCCACATGTGGGTGCTCAAATTGACTAACCTCAGCTGAGTCCCAAACATCTCACATAAATGGTGCCAGATAAGGGAGTGAAACCATAGGGTCCTTTACTAGGACTTTCTAGGCCAGCAGTCTCCCAAATGAATAACACTTGGGTGATCTTAGTCAACACATCATGGAATGGATAAATTGTGCAGTTGAGCCATGCCCATATTAATAATTCACAATAGCATGGGATATAATAAAATAGTTTAATGGTTATTTTAAGCCACTGAGTTTTCGAGTAACTTGTACACAGAAGTAAAGATCCAGAATATCTCCAGTGTATAGATGAAGAAACTGAAGCTCAGAAAGGTCAAGATTTCCCCAACAAAACATTTAACACATGATGGAACATATTTACAACTTAGATTTCTTTTGGCTCCAAATTCTTTTCACTATGCTATACCCCAAAACCAAATGCCAGATTGACTGGAGAACTTTATTATCTCACTCAGTTTTTTAATGTATAGTAACAATAATAACAACAAAGTATAATTATCATGTCTAGGAAATTGGAATGGACTTCAAGTATTATTTGGGGTATATTTGCTTTTTAAAGCTTGATGTTGATACGCTGCATTAATCTATTTTATGAGTCAATTTACCTGACATATAACTTTACTCTTTTGTATAATTATGCATGATTTTCTAGCACTTGACATGTGTTCTTCTCACTTAGCTATTAACTATATATTTTTTGTAAAAATTTTGTACATATGCGTGTATGCATATATGTAATTACACATTCATTCATTTGCTTTTCCTTTGTTGCTTAACTATTCATGATTTAGGATTGGTTTTCATAATTATATAAAAACTTAACAGACATAAGTTTTTACATTCATTTTCTTTCCTCAAATATTAACCTGTGGTGCACAGAATGGTTCTTACTTGGATTTCAGGAATTTTTAACACCCTTAAAAGTTCATGCAAATATTGCTGACACCGGTTTGGCTCAGTGGTAGAGCATCTGTCTGCGGACTGAAAGGTCCCAGGTTCGATTCCGGTCAAGGGCCAGCACATCCCCGACGTTTCTAGCTCTCTATCTCTCTCCCTTCCTCTCTATAAAATATCAATAAAATATATATATTTTTTAAAAGTTCATGCAAATTTTATTAATTTGCAGATGTACATTTTTAAGAAAAACAGTCCAAAATTTTTATTCCTTCTTGAATAAGTTTTTTAAATGAAGATGTGACTGATCTTGAGCACTTGGCAGAGTTTGGGGCTCACAGTAAATCCACAATAAGTATTGCTGATTTAACAAATGGTTTAGAAAAAGATCTCCTCTTTGATACTTGTGGAAATAACCATAATGTGTGATTTTGAGACTCTACCAGACAAAGATCAGATTCAACTTTTTTAAATATATATATGTACATCTATAAAAGAGTAAAGTCTAAAGGAGGAATAAAAAATAAAACAAATTCACACATATAATTATTTTCACTCAAAGATAACTGTTAATATTGTATACAATATATTGCAAATCTGACTCTTCTATCTATATAGTTTACAAAAATATACTTATATTTCAAATATTATATTTTTCCTTTTTTACTTTTCTGGGGCCCTTTGTTATTCTAATGCCAGAATGTATATCTTAATAAATAACTCAGATATTGGGATCAGTACTACTGTGGTGAGCTCTCCTTGTCAGTTCTACCTCACCCAGACACTGAGGCAAAAAAGGAGACTAAATGAAATACTATGAGTTCTATACCTTGTGTGCATTATAAGCATACTATAATGGCCCAATGCATAAAATGCACTGGAGGGGGGGCTCCCTGAGTCTGGCCTGCCCCCCTCTCACAGTCAAGGAGCCCTCAGGGGAGGGAGGCCTCCTGGCAATCAGGAGAAGGTCACACCCCCACCATACCTCTGCTGCTGCACTGCTGGGAGTACAAACCTCAACTGGCCCTGGTTACTGAGCCTCAGGTGGCCCTGGGCGGCTGGAGGGCTGAGGTGACTGGGGGACTCTGGAGGCAGGTGTGTAGGGTGACCAGACCTGCCTGGGGGAGGGCCCGGCTGTGCCATGAGCCTGCCACACCAGCAGGGCTAAGGGGACTGGGTGCCACCATCTTGTGGCTATGGGCACTGCCATCTTTGAGAGTGTGGCAGTCAATTAGCATATTTCCTTATTGGCTGTGGTCATGGGTGCTGCTATCTTTGTGAGGGTGTGATGGTCAATGAGCAAATTCCCTCTTTATTAGATAGGATAGTCTGCTTCTCTTTGACCCAGTTGTCTAAGTCAGTGATTTGTAACCTTTATTTTTTTTTTATCACATGGCACACATAAACTAATTACTAAAATTTTATGGCATATGAAAAATATATATTTTGCAATCGGTTTTTTAAAATATATCTTATTGATTTTTTTTTTTACAGAGAGGAAGGGAGAGGGATAGAGAGCTAGAAACATTGATGAGAGAGAAATATCGACCAACTGCATCATGTACACCCCCTACTGGGGATCTGCCCCGTAACCAATGTACATGCTCTTGACCAGAATCAAACCTGGGACCTTTCAGTCCGCAGGCCAACGCTCTATCCACTGAGCCAAACCGGTGTCAGCTGCAATCTGGTTTTTAAAAAATAATTAATATATATTGAATTGCAGTAATGAGCTAGGTGTTATACTATGCTTTACATACCACCTTCTTCTGGGTCCTGTTGGAAAAGAGCGATCTGAGGAATAAAATCTGAGGTATTTTATGGAGGAAATTAGTTTTACAGTTGTGATCACTTACATTGTTGGAAAACTGAAAAAGAAAAAAAAATGAAGTAACCTAAAAATTAGAAGCTTCCATAACCAGCTTCTGTTCTTAAATCTAAGAGAAAAGTATATAACTGAAATGTGAGATTAGCTAGATATTGTTAGTCACGCAGCTAGGTTAGAACTTGTACAAAACAACAGCAGTTTTCAAAAGAAAAAAATAAATTGAGAATAGTCCAGGAAGATAAGGTGTAAGAGTTCAAATTGTAATAGTTTGCTATTGTAAAACAAGTATTGAAATGAGTTGTGCTGGTCTTTGAATGGGTTCACTTGGTTAGATTATAGTTCCCAGTTATTCAATTAAACACCAATCTAAATGTTGTGGTGAAGATATTTTGCAGATGTGACTAGAATCCTAAATCAGCTGAGTTGATGAAAGGAAAATTGACCTAGATAAATGGTCAGCAAATTCATTAGTCAACAGAGCCAAATATCAATAGTACAACGATTGAAATTTCTTTTGAGAGCCAAATTTTTTAAATTTAAACTTCTTCTAATGCCACTTCTTCAAAATAGACTCACCTAGGCCATGGTATTTTGTGGAAGAGCCACACTCAAGGGGCCAAAGAGCCACATGTGGCTCAAGAACCACAGTTAGTTGACCAGGGACCTAGATAATCTGGTTGGGGTTCATTCAATAAGAGCTGAAGTTTCCCTAATTGGAAGAATCTACCTGTTGACAGCAGCTTTGGCTCCTGTCCCATATTCCACTTACCCTTACTCATGGCCTGTCCTATAAATTTTGGACTTTCCTAACCAGCTCCTACAGTCTACATGAGTCTTACAATCAATATTGTAATATATATTTCCTACTGGTTCTGCTTTTCTGGTCGATCACTAATTTATACAAGTGCTAAAAGGGGAGACAGGGAGAAGGATGTCTATAGCAAGTGGGAGGGGCATTGGGTAAGGGCACGAGGGATAAAGTAAAGGCAACAGTAATCAGGTGGAACCTTAACAAATGAAGTAACTTTTGCCACAATCATGGGACTTTAATCTTCTCTATTTGGACCCTAGTCAATTTTTAAGTATGTCTTTCTCTGGAGCCTGAGGTAGAAAGGCTAGGTTTAAACCCCTCATACAAAATCAAAGAGAAGGGGAGCTATTGGTTGTTGTATATTGTTGCCCAATGAATTACATCTGGTATTTACAACCTCTTTAGACAACCCCCCCCCCTTGGCACACCAGCAGCACATTCACCAGCTGATGGCAGTTGAATGAACCCAACCAGAAAAATCACCCAGCCAACCCTAAAACTATGAACAAATAAAAGTTTGGTTTTTAATCTACTAAAGTATCTGATGGTTAGCAATAGCTGATACATTGATATTCCTAGGTAATGTCATAATTGAAGGTAAAATCCCCAATAGTAATGATAGAGTGCCAATATATAATATTTTATCTACATTTATTTTAGGAAATTTTATCCTACAGTTTGCGCAATCATTTTTTGAATTTCTAATGGTTAGAATATAAACTATTTCAATTTCTTATCTGAAGAAAAGAATATGAGTTAACACAACTATAGAATTATTATCTGAGAATAAGAGATAAAGTGGTTATTGCAGACTGAAATTTTTTTTAAAATTAGGATATCAAGTTTTAGGACAGTTTTATATAACTTCAGAGAACAGAACTATGAAAGAATAAAACCTATTGCCCAGCAGGGCTGCAAAGTTGTTCTGCATGTTTGACTCAGAGCCATTCAGGGACTGTAGCTCCTAGATTATAACTAATTCCCTCTGAGATATGGTTCTGCCTACTAATACAGATTTGGAAAACTTCCAAAAAAATACTTTTGTTGCTACTGCCATTGTTGTCTGGACTACATTGCTTGTATTTCTTTTTCCTTTTAATTTTGTACAGCTCGGAGTTAAATTCAGCTATGCTGGGCTCAGTTGTTCTATGCTCCTTTTGTCCTGAATTTAGCAGCACACACCCTCAAAACTGTGCTTTCTCTTTGGATCTGTGTCTTTCTTCTTCCTCTTCAACTTATAAAGTCCCTTATTTTTCTGCCATATTAAAACCTACTTGCCAACTGGCCTGATAGATATATAGGCCACCGTATAGCTTTAGTCTGCATGACCAGTTAATCAACTTTTAAATTAGTCTGATTTTAAGACATTTTTAAAAAATGAGCAGAAGCATGAATGCTAGTCCCTCCCCAGCCCCCATTTCCCAATTTCTTGGGCATAAGAGTGCGAAGGACCTCTTTAAGGTACTATACTACTAGCAAAACCCTCACAGAGTCTTTTTAAGTTATGATACCGTACATTTATATCTTACTAAAGGTGTGGTGCATGAAATTTGTGCATGGGGAGGATGTCCCTCAGCCCAGGCTGCACCCTCTCCAATCTGGAACCCCTTGGGGGATGTCCAACTGCTAGTCGGACATCCTTCTCACAATCCAAGACTGCTGGCTCCTAACCACTGGCCTGCCTGCCTGCCTGATTGCCCTTAACTACTCTGCCTGCCAGCCTGATAGCCCTCTAACTGCTCTTCTGCCAGCCTGATTGACGCCTAACTGCTCCCGTGCCAACATGATCATCCCCAACTGCCCTCCCCTGCAGAACTGAGGGAACTGGGGGACTGAGGCTGGATGAGGTGGGGATGAGGGACCTGGGTGCCACCATCTTGTGCTGGGGGCTCCATCTAGTGAGAGTGTGGCAGTCAATTAGCATATTCCCTCTTTATTAGATAGGATAAAATCGATCTTCAATACATTGAGGAACAAACTGTAGTAAACCAGTTTAGTTAATAGGTTCTAGATCAGGGGTGGGCAAACTTTTTGACTCAAGGGCCACAATGGGTTCTTAAACTGGACCGGATGGCTGGAACAAAAGCAACCTGACCCTGTTGGCACTCTCTTCTTGAGCTGGTGAAGGAGGGGAGAGCAAGAGAACCCTCTGCTCTTTCAGCTTCGCGGGCCAAATAGTGCCCAAGGGCCGTAGTTTGCCCACAGCTGTTCTAGATTCAGATAAGCAAAGGCTTACCAGCCAAGGTAGCCAAGGGCAAGTTACATCACTTCCCTAGTCTTTTCGTTTTCTGTTATGAAACAACAAGATTATTTTGATGAGTGAAAAAGGCAGTAGTTATAAAGCTCTAAGCTGACTTTGTGATATACAGTGAGTGTTCAATATCAGTATCTGTGAACAGTGGCCATATTTGTTATCTTCATGTATTTGCTTGAGGAAATAAAATAAAAAATACCCCAGATTTTAGTCATCGCAGTAAATAAGTAGAAGATAAGTCTTTATCAGCAACTTATTTGCTGGCCAGCAAAATGTTTCATATCTTGGAGAGGCAAATGTCCCTATTTCCTGTTCTCTATGCAAGGTAATTCTGCGGATGTGATGAGCTTGGGCGTTATGGACTTGAGGCTGAGTCATTCATCAAAGGCTGTTAGAAATCATCTACATCTGATTTAACAGAGGCAGCATCTCCGCTCCAGGTGACCTCATGTTACACCATCGCTTGGGAGTATTAAACTCACTCTCTCCAGGGCATGGCTTTTATGCACAGAATCTTAAAGGGAGCACTAAAGTGCCTTAGCAAAATTGGGCACTCTGAAAATGAGAGCACAGTGCGTGTGCTGAGAGTTGTTAATAGGATACTATCTCAGTAATTGCTATCACAGAACAAATATTTGTCTGTTCTGGCTTATGCAGCCTAGGAAGCTATGTGTGTGGCGAGGGGAGGAACTATTTCCTAAGATAGAGATATTTTATAGAGAGCAAAGCTGATGTAGTAACACAAGCATTGAATTTGATGTCAGGAGAACTGTGGGGCAAGCCAGCTCAACTTACATTTTAATCCTATTCCAGTGGTTTACCTCCCTGTCCCAATTTCCTTATTGGAAACCTAGAGATAATCATACCTATCTAGAAATCTCTGTGAGGTAAAGTATGTGATAAAATGTTCCACTGTAATATTAAATTATATATATATATATATATATATATATATATATATATGGAAAACTTTCTAAAATGCCATTCCCCTGGCCCTTCTCAAGAGATTCAGACTTAGATCTGGCATGAGCCCTACAAATATAAATATTAAGTGTGCAGTCTATACATCCTCAGACCATCTTCAGGTTACCTGTGGACCACTGTTTCAGAAACTTTATAATTTCTGTATATTGTGTACTTTTAAGTTGTTTAGTGCTACTAATGGTCATAAAAAAGGAACTTTGCCAATTTTTTCTAATGTTTGAAAACATCAAATATCAAAATCCCTGAGATAAATATATGGATTTAGAATGTCCTCCCCCCACCTCCCAATATTTTCAACATAATTATTCTTATCAAGAGTGAAGCAAAGGCCCAGCATCGTGGCTTAATGGTTGAACATCGACCCATAAACCAGGAAGTCATGGTTTTATTCCCCATCAGAGCACATGCCCAGGGTTTCAGGCTCGATTCCCAGTAGGGGGCATGCAAGGAGGCAGCAGATTGATGATTCTCTTTCATTATAGATATTTCTATCTCTCTTTCCCCCCTCTCTCTTCCTCTCTCTGAAATAAATAAAACTGTGTTAAAAAAAAAAAAAGAGTGGAGCAAGGGATGAAAACATGAATATACCAATAAGAAAAGACAGATTTTTAAGGCCCTGACCAACATAATACCATGTGCTTAACTATATGGAAGGCTTGAATGTGGATAAAAAGATGAGATGATAACAGTTGATATAGATCAAATTGATATTTGTTTTAGTCTGATCAAGCTAAGCAATACCACTGACCTGTGGCTTCTCCTTAAGCATATTGCTATGGTTTCCAAAATGACCTGCATTTTTTCTTAATCAATAACGAAAACAAGAACAAAACAACTCATGGACCCCTCCCCATAAAAATGTGATTTGATTTCACAGTATTTCTGTATTCACAAAGCCAGATATCTGAGCCATAGCTGTCTTATAGAATAGAAATAGGTGTTGTCACTCGTTTCCAGATGCTGCTATTACAAACACAGATCATCTCTACTACACCCATTACCAGGAGGACTTTTACAAAGATGGAATTAGCATCTACCTCTTGGTTATCATTAGTAAAAGGTGCTCAAAAGACTCCCTTCTGTGGCCAGAAATGTATTTCTTCCCCTGACCTTCAACAGCAGAATCCACATAACCTCTTTTAAAGGAACATTTGGAAGTCATTAAGAACTTATAATGAGTTAAATTAAATGAATGTTTTATTCTATATCAAGAGGAGTAAGATAAACAGGAATTCACTGCTTCCCATCTGTTTGGGGAAGTTAGGAGGCCAATGCAAGTCTAAAATTACATTCTTGCAAGTTTTGTTTTATACAATGTAAACCAGTTTATTTTGGAAAAAAAAAACTCTCCTGCTTAGAACATCTAGAAAAATTTAGACAAAATAATAAAGATCTTTCTGTAGGCATTGTTTGTCGGCTACCAAGGAAGTAAGGTTCCTCAGACCAAAATCCCCAAAATGAAAGAAAAAACAAAAAATGTGAACCTGACGCCTAAAACAGTTTTTTCCCTAAAGCATTTTCTGGAACTTCAGAAAGATCAAACGTTCAAAAATTCACAAGTGACTAAGGATATGCCTTACAGATCTTCTCAATCAAACCAACACGCTCTAGGAAGCTTGAAGGTGTTGTCTCTAAGCCTCCGAAACAGAAGGTCCAGATATAGAAAGGCATTGTCTTAAAAATCTGTGGATGTAGCTTTTGACTGATGGAGTGAATCTCTGAAATCTACACGGGATCCACAAGATTCCTGAGGAAATATTAGCAGACACACTCTAAGCTTGGATTACAAGAAACAGAAAGAATGTGAAATTGAAAGAGGCTCCTGGACTCCCAAACTTTATTGGTAGGCTGATAAAAACATTTGCTACTTTTCATGGAAAAGGTAGAATGACTCAGGGAGGCAGAACCAAGAGCCCAGAGGGTAGCAAGGACCCAGAAAGCAGGTCTGAGCCTTGGAGGATTGTTCCTAGGCCTTGCAGCCCAATCAAGGAACTCTGACTGGACTATGCCCAGATGGCTTTCAAAATTACATGAAACCTGTGTCTCTCTTTTATCTTCCATTTCTCACCTTAACAAAAATTAACAGTGACACCTATAATGATTATCCTGTGCCTGCACAATGATTGTATGTTGGGAATACTGGGGCAGATCATTTGTTTCATTAGTTTCAAAAGTACAGAGATGGAGAGGAATTTTGCTCATAAGCTCATTTAATGGGTTAATCATTGGTACCTTGTTTAGATGCTTTAGATGATGGCAATTTGGATGTTGAACTGATGGGATAAGGCCCCAAGTCACCTTGAGATGTGGAAAGGGAAAGCATAGGGTGAATTAACTGGTGCTGCCATAATTGAAGACTGTGAGGCACCTTAGGGTTAGGATGAGAAGTGGGGTATCCCACAGGCAGTGGAGAATCACAGAGTACTTACAAGTTTATGAAATGACAGAGTTCAAGAAATGCCTAAAGGAAAAGCCTGTGTTGCTGTAATGCAGGACTTTTTTTTTTTAGAAATGTGTGTGTGAAATGAGGCATGCTTCATAAAATGAAAAAAAAATCACTATAAAATGGGTTTAATGCACCTAAAAGAGATTAAGTTTCTTGTCAGGAGTGCTTCTATCATTGTAAAGATCCCAAGAAGAAGAATGGGAAGGTCCTTCATTAACCATTTTGGAATTTGCCTTTTGTTGGGAATATTTGTTAGGAAGTCTTTGATATTTCAGAAACCACAAGCCTTCTCCCCTTTCTGTCAAGAAAGGGCATGTAATGGGCTCATGTTTGTATTTATTTTTGCTTTGCAAATTTAAGGCATTGCATTTCATCAGCACTGCATCTCTGACAGCTTTTTAAAGTACAAATTAGAAAAAACCTTTTCCCCCCCTAATTATCCTTATTTTAACTGCAAAGGATGTCATTTCTCCAGAGTTTTAGTATAGCATATATTCAACTATAATGAGTCCACTTATTTTCTTTGTTTAATAAACTCCAGAGCTGCTTGCTTTATAATTCCCCAAACTTTGCCATGGTTTTGTTAGCAGATGATGGTCTCCTACACTGTTACTGATGACAGCATGCCCTAGATCGACACCATGAAAGAATCTCCTAGGCTTTTTATTGACTAGTGTTTCTGGAATTTTGGCAGAAGCATTCAACCATAGACCATCCAATTAATTAGAAATTGGTTTCAAAAACAGAGCATTTTTATAGCAATATTTACATAGGCCTAAGGTATCTAGAAACCATGTCATATGAGGGATGACTAAAGAAAGGAAGGACATTTAACCCAACGGAAATGAAGCATCACAGAATTATTTAGTGAACTATATATTTAGTGTTTACTAATGGACTTGTACAAATAGATGGGCATTAAATACATATCACTATTTGGAAGGCATATCTAAGACCTTGACTTGATCAACAAAATATATATGTTTCTCCTAAATGATTTGTGAACATTACCCTGAGAACTAATTGACAGCCTATCAATTTGTATTGCATATCAAGATCGCATTATTTGTGTAGACTGCATTGATTTAAATGGGTGCATGACCTAAACTCCCTTTGAACTCAGGTAGAGGATTCTGTCTAGCAGGATTTCTGGTGTAAAGAAGGCCAACTCAGCTGGTACCAAAAAAAAAGGGGGGTGGAAAGAAAAAAGGTGACCTATATTATCTTTGTAATAGAAGCTTTTGCCTGACATTTAAAAGCAATAATAAAAGCATCCTATAACTAAAATATCTAAAAGCAACCCTGGAATTCATCTTGTTCAGACTTTTAATTCTACCAATGAGGAAACTGAGGCCCAGAGAGTTTATATGACCTGTATAAGATTACACCAAGTCATTCCTGTAAAAGGGGACAAGTCAACCCAACCCCTGGTACTCAGGCTGTAGCTGTTAAAAATTGCAAGTCTTTTGTTTATATTGTCCCTGCTAACTTATCCTTAAAGAGCATTGTGTCCTTCCTCCATTTCCTTCCATCCCATCATCTCATATAATAAATTGACAATATTAATTTTCACTTCTCTTCTGTATCCTGTCACCTCACTTCCAATCTCACACTAAACACTCAAAAGCCTCATGTACTTCTTCAGTGAAATGGAAATGGGCAATGGCTGTGTGATTTAAGGTTGAGTGAATCTTAGGTCTTGGGGTCACAGACGGCAATTCTAAAAGTGAAAACAAAACACACAAAACTATTGCTTGCTATTGTTCATGGTGATCACAGGCCAAAAGTCATGAAATGAGGAGAAAAGGGAAGGAGGCCTTTATGAGGAAATATAAGAAATAATTGTGCAGGAGTCACATACATAGAAGATCTGTAAGCATGCACAACAAAGAAGTTTACAGCTGAAAATTCCTCCCGTTTTCCCTAGGCCTCCTGGGACTCTCATTACTTAAGAGACTATAATACTTAACTGGCGCTGCCATAATAAAATATCATATTTGTGTGGCTTAAACAACAGAAATTTATTTTCTCAGGGTTCTGGGGGATGAAAATCCAAGATCAGGATGCCAGCATGGTCAGGTTCTAGTGAGAGCTCTCTTCCTGGCTTACAGACAGCAGCCATCTCACTGTGAGCTCACATAACCTCTTTGTGGCTAGGGGCAGGGAGGGGGGGGGGAACAAGGGTAAAAAGGGAGAGGAAGAGGGAGAGGGAAAGACAAAGGGAGAGGGAAAGACAAAGGGAAAGGGAGAGGGAGAGAGAAAGATGATGATGTCTTTTTCTAAGATCATTAATTCCAGTATGAGGGCCCTATCCTAGTAGCTTCATCTATCCCAAATTACTGCCCAAGGGACTCATCTCCAAATGCCATGATATTAGGTAGGGATTAGGAATTCAACATAGGAATTACACAAACTGAGTCCATAGCAAAGATACACTGCTTACCCTAGAATATACAAGCAAACTCTGATGCCAAATTTTCATAGCAAAACACATTTTCACAGGTTTCCAGCTTGTGAACAATATTAAAATTGTGTATTTGCACACAGGATAACAACAAATCTGACGATGCCATTCTCCTTTATTTAGTAGGTTTCAGAGTTGTGTTTTAAAGGCTTATCCAAAGATAGCTTAGTTAAATGTTAAATATGAGACCAGTTAAAAATTGTTTCTATCTCAAAACTGTATTTTATGGTTCAGAATAAAAAGAAAATCTCTTTTAACTGGATATACATATTCCAGCTAGCCCTCCAGTTCTATGTTTATGCATTCTTGGTTTAAATAGGTGTGCCATGTGCTATTTAAGTTATTTTGTTCACTCTAGAATCCTCTTATTTGTGGCATTTAAAGTCTAGATAGTTCAGTCTATTCTTATTTATTTTTCATTTTGAAATTTCATTTCCCCTTCACTCATACACATTTTGTGTTCTAAGTGGGAAAATATATTAAGTAAACATTTTTTCTCCCATTCTCTGCTGCACACTGTTTTTTGTTTGTTTGTTTTTGTTTATTTGTTTGTTTGTTTGTTTGTTTGTGGCCGTGTGTGTGTGTGTGTGTGTGTGTGTGTGTGTGTGTGTGTGAGAGGCTTCCACATAGGGGATTTATGATAACTATCAAAATACTTTTATTTTTCAACACATCAATATTTGGATAGAATTTATGGAGGATAGCACATTAATGTCATTCTTCAGTAACCTATGAAATCTGCTTTTTTTCATATGTGCATTTGATAAAGGTTTAGGAGAAATTATATACATCCATTTATAACTAAAAGGGCTGGATATTATAAATTCTATGTCAAATAAAATAAATTCAAGGATTCCAGAATAGAAGTATTGTGTTTTGTATTAATGAACTTTATTTCAAATACACCTTCCTTCAGATATTAGAAATTTATTTTCAGCTAACTGGAGTCTCACCATCCTATCTTGGGGGTTATATCCCCATTCTGTAGGAAGAGTTGACTGTGTAGCACTCTAGTTTTATCCTATTAAGCGCATTATCCTTTATCTACTCTAGTACCTGTGACATATACTGTTTCCATCTGACCTATGATCCTAGATTCACCCAGCCTGCTGCTCACCTTTTCATTCCAAGCATGAATCCCTATGCTATGGCCACACTGCTATAATAGATATAATTTAGCTAATTTTGAACCCATTATGCTATGGGTAGCTTTTGTACATCCTCTGAAAAGTGTTGGCTTGTTCTTGTTTTGGCTTTGGCTCTAGCAGTGGGTTTGTTGTGTGGTTACTGTAGGCTCTATGGGGACAAGATTACAATTCCTCTCAGTTCATAGATCTCCAAGTATATACAGATTATTCTCCCATATTCTTCCTCAAGAGCTCTGTCTGTGGTGGGGCAGGGGAAAGGCCTAAGTCCACTTCTTGGGGAAACACCGTTCTCTCATTTTTTTCCAAAGAACTTTCATCTAGTATGGAGAGAGAAATAAAATGTGTAGCCTATTCAACTTGTCTTTCAACGTTATTTGTGGCATGTTATATCTGAGTTCTTTAAAATCTAGGATTTTGAAAAACTAAAGACTATGTTTTTTTTAATCCTAAATGGTTTCCTTTTTTTTTTTTTTTGTATGTTTTAGTGCTACATTGTTCCTCCAGACAGTGAAGTGGGAAGGGAACAAGAAAATCTGAGAAAGTCTTTTGGTAAATATTTTAAATACTAGCCCTGGTATTTGCTTTTCTTTAAAATGATTTGCATACATCCTGCTGTGCCTTTCACCACTGTTTTATATACATGAATCTTTCCTCCAGATGCCTCTGTCTTCCACACAAACTGCAACAACAGGAGGTAACTTTTCTGCAAAATACCCAATTTTTAATTTTTGTTTATAACATTAGTCACACACACACACACACACACACACACACACACACACACACACAAAATAAATATGGATACCATGATGCCTACTAAATTATGTCATTAAGCACTCACCCCTCTGCCAAAACGTCATCCTATTGGCTTTGGTAGCACAGCAGAATAATCATGTATTCGTGTTATGCTCAATATTGTATGAGCTTCAGTGCCACATAATAAACTCTTAAATGCTATTGATAGGCTTAATACTAAACTATCAGCACAGATCAAAGAATGAGTTAGTGTAGTAGGATGAGATCCAATTTGAGCTCCTGTTGTAGAAGAAGGGTCACATATCCTGGATCAATATCAAGAGTATTACAGTAATTGACTGATGTAGTGAGCACAGTGCAGATGTCAACACTATTTTGCAACCGAGTAGAACATTTAATATGTAACCGATTCCACCTCAGATTTGGTCTAAAGGATAGTAACCATTGGTCAAAAGACCAACTGGTAACAGGGAAAACTATGGATTCTATGCCCATGATAATTAACCTTACATGAAATTGACCGTTCATAATTAATTAAGCTGCAGGATTTTTATTTCCTAAATCAAATCCCCCTTGAAACCTTACAAAAACCTTTTGTCTAATCACACAAACACTATTAAAAAAAAATCACTGTTTTGTTTATGTCTGTCCGTTAATATGCTATAGTATTCAGCTATCATGGTCATTTCAAGTTTACATAAAATATAGAGCATTTAGGAGGGAAGGGAGATGAAATGCTGTTCTTCCAAATTGATGTTTACAAATGGGCATTTACAAATCTAATAGACCCTTGAACAAGTTCTCATTCTCATAATCTGTTATTTCATTTCAGTGTTTTTATATAGGATTATCCATCAACTGTGAATACTATTTGCCTTTACTAATGATTTCTTATGGTATGATAAGATGCATCTAAATGTTAATAGAGTCATTCTATGTTTTTCTATAAATCAACACATTTCTTTTACTCAATTCTTTTTTTTACATCCAAGGTATTAGACATTGTGCTGAAGGTAGCAAAAGGCTGAGAAAAACTGTCTTTAAAAAGAGAACATATAGTGAACTAAATGGAAAGAAATGCATCCATATTACATAAGGAATAATCATTTTTTACTATTAAAATGTTTAGTTGTCTGAATGTTCACATTCAGTTGAAGAAATCAAGATTTTCTGGAGAAGTTGTCATCTAACTTAAAAGATGCCCAAAACTTGAATAGCAGACAGACATCACGAGTGAAAACAAGAAAGTATAAAGAAATGTCATTAAGATGGAAGATAACATAAGTAAGTTAGAAAAATGTGGGACATATCTAAGAAGTAGCTTAGACCTATGTGGCTGGAATGCGGAATTATTAAAAGCAAAAGGTAAACTAAAAATGTGTCTGGATCCCAACATTGGAGGAATGAAAAGATCAAGTTAAGAGGATCTACCAAAATTGTTAGACAATAAGAAGCCACTGAGGGAATGATTTTATGTGGAGCATGGTTTCTGCAGCTTTTTCTAGAATATAAATAAACTGTCATATATAAAATTTTTTATTACTCTTTCTTAGTGTGTTTCCTGTTTGTATCTTTTATCTTGATTCTAGATGTTGAACTTTATATTTCAATAGAGGTTTGGTGCATGAAAATTCATGTATTAGAAGCGGGGCGGGTGGGGGGGGCGGGGAGAGGGCTTAGCCTGGCCTGCTCCCTCTTACAGTCTGGGAGCTCTTAGAGGCAGGAGGCAACCCCGCGATCAGGGAAGGTGATGCTCCCATCACACCTCTGCTGCTGTCACTGCTGGCAGTGCAAGCCTTGGCCAGCCCTGGTTACCTGAGGCTCAAGCAGCCCTGGGTCGCTGGGCAGCCACCATCCAAGGCTTGCCTGCACCTTGGGCTGGCCCTGGGTGGCTGCGGGGCTTAGGTAGCTGGGGGACTCTAGAGGCAGGTTCACTGAGCAGCTGGGCCTGGCCATGCCATGTGCCTGCTGCCCTGGTGGGACTGAGGAGACTGGGTGCTGCCATCTTGTGGCTGTGGGTGCTGACATCTTTGAGGGCGTGGCAATCAATTAGCATATTCCCTCCCTATTGGCTGTGGATGCCATCATATTTGTGAGGGTGTGATGGTCAATTAGCATATTCCCTCCTTATTAGATAGGATTCCCCTCTCCCACATGCATACGCGCACACACACACACACACACACACACACACATATATATATAAACATATGTACATATACCCCAGTAAGCTCTTTCCCAGACTTGCTTTCTGTTTACTGTTGTTTTTTCTTATGTGTAAGTGTGTGTATTTCCTACCATGAAATTACAGGTAATAGTTTTAGATAGATATTGTGATGATTTCTGGTTGCATTGTATGGGAAATCAAACACCAAGTTTCTACTATTTATTTCCCCTTGCTATTTCTATCACAGAAGCTGAAAAAATAAATATTTACTTTCTTAAGATTCTCTGGCAAAGAGAGGAGTCATGTGCTACAGATCTTGGTGTGTTACTGGAAGTCTGCTGAAATGACAGCTGGGAAAGTTCTTGCTTTCTTGGTTAAAGGGATTGGATCAGTATCATTGACACCACTTTCTCCCTCTTTTCTTTTTATTGAAATATAAGTGAATTTGCTTTTAGCAGGGGCAGAGGTGTGGTAGGGAAAAATCAAGAGAATTTCAGAAATATTGGTCTTTATATATTTGAACTATTTAACCTACATTAATAGAAATCTATACATGTCTTCAGATATCTTATTATATGCCAAAAGTATAACCCAAATTGCCTAATTCACATTTATTTTACTTAATACCAAAACAGTTCATAATTAGTATGCAATGTTTATTTGCTTTATGCAAATATCTTTTAAATTTGTCTTTATCGTTGGAAGTATTACAAATATCCCCCCTCTTCCCTATTGCCCACCTCTACCTCATGCTGTGCCACCCCAGGCCTTCATCACACTACTGTCTGAGTCCATGGGTTATTATGCACATATGCATATAAATTCTTTTGGTTAATCTCTTCCCATTCTCCACTCTCCCACCCCACCTTTGCTCATTAGATTCCACATAGGAGTGAGATCATGTGCTACTTGTCTTTCTCTATCTGGCTTATTTCATGTAAACCTTGACT
Organism: Vespertilio murinus; assembly: GCA_963924515.1. Classification (NCBI taxonomy): domain Eukaryota; kingdom Metazoa; phylum Chordata; class Mammalia; order Chiroptera; family Vespertilionidae; genus Vespertilio; species Vespertilio murinus. The sequence goes on from OZ004706.1 coordinate 47,774,001, forward strand.
TAACATCCTATCTAATAAAGAGGTAATATGCAAATCTACCATCACTCCTACACACAAGATGGCCACCCTCATGTGGTCAAAGATGGCCACCTTCATGTTGACACAAGATGTCTGCCACAAGATGGCCTGCAGGAGAGATCAGGCCAGCCGGGGAGGGCAGTTGGGAGGAACCAGGCCTGCAAGGGAGGGCAGTTAGGGGTGACCAGGCCAGCAGAGGAGGGCAGTTGAGGGGGGCAGGCCTGAAAGGGAGGGCAAGTTGGGGGCAAACAGGCCTGCAGTGGAGGACAGTTAAGGGTGACCAGGCCAGGAGAGGAGGGCAGTTGGGAGGGGGGGACCAGGCCTGAAGGGGAGGACAGTTGTGGGGAACCAGGCCTTCAGGGGAGGGCATTTAGGGGTGACCAGGCTGGCAGGGGAAAGCAATTAGGGCCAATTGGGCCAGCCATGGGAGCAGTTAGACGTCAATCAGGCTGACAGGGGTGTGCTTAGGGGATGATCAGGCTGGCAGCAGAAGCAGTTAGGGGCAATCAGGCAGGCAGGGAAATGAGCAATTGGGTGCCAGCCATCCTGGATTGTGAGAGGGGTCCCAGATTGGAGAGGGTGCAGGCTGGGCTGAGGGGCACAACTCCCTCCCCCTGTGCATGAATTTCATGCACCGGGCCTCACGTCTTCTTATAAGAAGATCAACCTATGACTACTGTATTCATATCAAGATTCTTGTAAAACATTTTTGTAGAACTTGTGAAACTGACTATTTTGAATTATAAAAATGGGAAATCATGTCTTATAGCTAATCACATCCTGTATTATTTTTCCATCCCTTTGTCCCCAGAACTCAATTCTACTGAGTTTGTAGAAATTCAGAAGCAAATTTGTGGAGAGTTCTTTATTGGGGTTTACTATCAGAATCTAGAGTAAACCTTTAAAACAATAACCATACCTCACTGACCATAATTCACAAGCCAAATAAGTTCTTGATTTAAAAAAGCTCTAGTGAAACTCTTTTGCCCTTGAAGCTGAATAAGGAACAAATGTGAATATCCTTGGAGTTCAAAAATGTCCTTTTCAAGGAAAAAAAAATTTATTTCCTTATTCCATTTAGAGCATGTTTTCAGGGTCTTCCTGTCATTGCTGTGAATATATATATATATATATATATATATATATATATATATAGTCTCACTCCCTTCTTTATTCAGTGGACTTGAATGTGAATTCTTTCTTTATATATCAGCATAAAATAGAAAAATGGTGAACTTTAATTTAAAAGACAGAAATCATTTTTGGTATTATACTCTAAAGCATTTTTGCCTATAAAGATGAAATTTCCCCATACTCTCGCCAAATGTGTTTTTATTGATTTAGAAACAAGTAGTCCAAATCATGCTGATGAAAATGGACTGGCCAAGTCAACTTTTGCCAGATAAATCAAAATAGAGTAAATTAACCACATGACAATGCTTTTGGAGTACTTTTTATGGTCAGAACATACATTTATGTTTATAGAAATTTGGTATAAAGGTAAGGATTGATATAATGTTATATTAGATTAGGGGGATCATAAATTCAATCAGAGTGGTCTTATATGTCATAGAAAAGAACTCACAGAGACATGGAAAAGGTGATATGAAGAAAGAGAGAGAGATTGGGTATTATAAGCCAATAAATGCCAGAAGCCACCTGAAGCTGGTAGTGCAAAGAATGTTCCCCTAGAGCCTTTGGAGAAAGTTTGGACTTCTGGCCCTCAAAACTGTTTGTTAGAGAATAAATTGTTATTGTTCTAAGTTCCAAAGTTTGTGGTACTAATTTATTGCATCAGGCTTAGAAAACAAATACCAGCAGGTACCCAGCCTGTGAGACTCCTTCCTATGTTTGAGAAGCTAACAAGTCCAGATGTTCACTTTTGTAAAGCCTCTAATTGCTAGTGTTCAGGCCTAAGGTCTAGGCTTAGTCACTGTATTTGTTATTTATAATAGCACAAACTCAGTGGCTTCAAACAACACACATTTGTCATTGCAGTTTCTGGACAATGTCCACGTGGGTCCAGCACCTCAAGTAGTTGGCCAGGCTGCAGTCTCCTCTGAGGCTCAGCTGAGGTATTGCTCACGTGCAATGGTTATTGGCAGTGTCCAGTGTTTTGTGGTTTGTTGGAATGAGGGCTTCATTTCCTTGATGGCTGTCAGCTGAAGGCTATCTTCACTTCCTCGCCAGGTGGGCTTTTCAACATGACTGCATATTTCCTCATAGGAAAGGTTTCTGGAAAACCAGTTTTACAATCGCATCTAACCTAATAATAGAATGATATGCAAATTAACCATCATTCCACTATACCAGCCACACCCACCAGCCAATCAGAGTGAGTATTCAAATTAACCCAATGAAGATGGCAGTTAATTTGTATATCAGATGGAGGGAGGAGTGAAGACTGAAGACAGCATGGAAGGAAGAGGGAGGGAAAATGGAAAGCAAGGCGGCTGAGGCTGCTGGAGGTAAAGCACTGACAGCAAATGCAGTGCAGGGTAGGGTGAGGTGATCAGCTGCAGTGTGCGCAGCCATGGAGGTGGTAGGCAGGAGGCAGTGGGGGCAGCAGGGGCAGCGGGTCCTGTGGGTGGGGCAGGGCAGGCAATAGCAGCCCGCAGTGATGTCATAAACTAGTTCTACGGCATGATTTTGGCTGTGGCTTTGGCTACAAAACTTCCCTTGTTTCTGCACTTTGGCCTACCTACTGATTTTGTGAGTTGCCTGAATACTTTCTAATAAATTCATTGTATGCTTTAATCAACCAGACTTGGTTTTTATTGTGTGTAATTGAGAACCCAAACACTTAGTAAAATAAAACTTGTTTTTTGGAATCCTAGTTCACCGATAGCCCTCCTGCCTTCCTTCACTACAGACAATAGAGACAAGATTATAGTTATTAAATTTGGATGCAAACAACGTTAAAAGAGAAGTAAAATATGTTTATTTCTCTATGGAAAGGCCTCCTATGACTCTCAGATTAGGTTAAGTACCCAAGCTACATGTTTCTATAACGTGCCACTCTCAGTTACCCCATTTTACTATCATTATTTAAGTAAAGTCTTCCCTGCTCGACTCAACTCTTCTTTGTCCATAGATACCATCAGTCTAAATCAGTGCCTAGTACACCTGTAGAGTTTCTTAAATGCTTTCCTAAAATAATGAATGTGTAAGCAAATTGACAAGTGAGTTTATAGTATTCCTTTCTCTGCACTTTTAATCCCACCAAGTAATCAATTGTGTCTAACTTTGGCAGCTTCCAGTATTAAATGTTCTGGAATTAATCTTTGTTTAGATCACTGTGAACTGTTTCCCTGAGGATGCTGTTTCAAAATTTATTCACAGCTAAATTTTCTAATTTCCTTAATGTCAAATCAGAAAATACAGGTCTTATTTCATCTTTTGGCCCACCAGAGATTCCCAGGTAATTAAACATCATGCCATTTGATACAATATCAGATAAAATTATTCACTGAGGTTTACAATTATTTTTATCTGTTTTATTGCTATATTTTACTATACTTTCAATATTTTCTCTTCTTCAGTTCACAAAATTTTTGCTGATCTACTCTATTCTTTTACCTGTCTACAATATTCTGTCACCATAGTTTTGTTCATAAAATATACAATGCTCAGTTTCACCTTCTACAAGTATTCAAATGCTACTTATTCCTCCTGATCCAAAAAATAAATATGATCTCTTCTACTGTCATTTTCCTGACCAGCCCAAAGTAATCTTTTTCTCCTTTGAACTCTCACACTTATTATTTTAAAACTTCTGTAATAAGTATGCATTTGTCTTATCTCTTTTAGTACAATGTAACTTCCTTGAGTCTGCAATATGTGATGATCCACTTTCATGTTCCTTGGATATTCAGTAAATACATGAATGAATGATCTTACAATAGGAGAACACAGAATACAGTAGCAATCAAGGCAATCCTATTAAAGATAACCTGTGTAGGCTTATCATCTCCTAAATAAAATATGCCAGTTCTCTAAATTGCTTTATGTAGGTATCACCTAAATACCACACATGAGTATGGCCCCAATTGTGGAACCCTAATAATGCCGTTCATAAAAATCCTATAGAATTGATTACCTCTTTCCATTTCTGTATTTGTCATTAACAGTCTGTGTACCAAATATTTCTGGTTTTCTTGTATCTATCTTCCAAGCACAATTTGAGATTGAGTGGGGCCATGGGGCTCCTCTTGACCAATGAGTGTGAGTAAAAGAAACACTGGCCAGTTCAGATCCAGAACATTTAATTGCCTGGTGAGACTTTGATTCTGGAATGGTAACTTATGCATTTGAGATGGTGCAGCTCTCTCTCTCTCTCTCCTCTGGGTTCCTGAGACATTATAATGAAGAGAGCTCCCTGATGATCTACAATCAATAAATAAAACCATAGATACTTAAACCATTGAGAATTGTAATTTTTTTTGTTTCCACATAAAGCGGGCTACCCTAACTGATAGCACCTTTATTTTATTTTCAATCTAGTGAGCCTGGATATGCTTTATAACACAGAATCTCTACAGCTTTTTATTTCACACTACTTTTATATGATACTTCTTATCTCCCACTGCTTAGAACATCAGTCATAATTTAGATGCATGTGAAAGGAAGATAGACTCATTGATGGGGAAAATTAGTTATTATGAACTGGATATGGAGATCGGCTTATATAGAGAAAACATAGGGATATAAGAGAATAAATTTCTTGGGAAAAGAAAAAAAGGATTTAACCTTATCTTAAGTGTAAACTTCCATGAATGTTACACTACATTCTCCTATTCCTATGGACATTTGTTGTTTCTTTTGGGAATTACTTAGAAAGACAAGATGATGAATGCAACTAATAAAAAAGTTTGGGTTTTAGGCTATGATTATAAAGCAAAAGTTTTCTATGTGAAACTCTGGATTTTTATTGGGTAAGCATGCTCATAGAGGAAATTCATATTAATATACAAATAAATTGTTATAATGTTCTAAATAAGGGTAGCTCTGTCATGTATATCATAAAATTGGCAACAAACTTTGTTTTTTTATAGAGAATCTCAACTTTAGACTTAAGTGACCTTTCCTAGGACATAAATTCAACAATAGAACTTTTTTAAAATATATATTTTTTACTGATTTGAGAAGAAAGGGAGAGGGAGAGAGAGATAAAAACATCAAAGATGAGAGAGAATCCTCACTCAGCTGCTTCCTGCACACTCCCTACTGGAGCCTACAACCCAGCCATGTGCCCTGATGGGGAATTGAACTGGGACCTCCTGTTTCATAGGCCAACACTTAATCAATCACTGAGCCATATCAGCTTGGCGCAATAGAAGGGTTTCTTTTTTTTGTTTTATTTTTTTTGCTTTTTGTTTTAATATTTTTTTATTGATTTCAGAGAGAAAGAGACAGAGAGAGAGAAACAAAAACATCAATGGTGAGAATCATTGATCAGCTGCCTTCTGCAGGCCCCCTACTGGGAACTGAATTTATAATCTGGGCATATGCCCTTGACCAGAATTGAACCCTGACCTCCTGGTTCATAGGTCAATGCTCAACCACTGAGCCATACTAGCCAGACAATAGAAATCTTTTAAAAAGTAGTATGACTTACCCACTCAGTCTTGGAATGGCTTTTAATTTAACAATCTGTTTCCTGATAGCCAATAAGTGATTGGAGATGATTGGCATATTTTATTAATGGTTAGAATAAGCATTTTGTTCTAGATTAAATTGCAGTAAATTCTTAATTTTGATGTCATTTGAACCCATACTGACATATGGGTGTTAGTTAATTTCATTAAGCTGTGTGTCTAATGAGGACCATAGAACACAATAAAAGAAAAATCCCATCCATTGATCTTGAAAGAATTGCTGATGGTGCCCTTATGAATTCCTGACACAAGGAGTTTTTTGTGCAGTGAGATTAAAAAAACATAACCCTGGGAAAGACAAAATGCACCAGGCCATCAAAGAGATGATTTATTCAGGCTATTGCTATAAGGAGAACCTTGTTAAAGAAGAATGTCTCAGAGAGAAAGAAGGGGCCTGTGTTTTACAGAGAAGAGTAAAGGAGGAAGTTATCTCCATCTTAAGAGTCACATGACAAAGGAGGCCTCTCTTTTAGAATAGGTGCGGGCAGGAGTGTCTGGGATCCAAGGGGTGAGTTTACTTCATAACTTTCAGTGTCTTCTAGCGCTCCAACAAAGTTCATCATCGTCAGTTCCATATCTGAGTTTCAGTCAGGACACAAAAACCACTCTAAGTGTTTTTACCAAAAGGGGACTTAATACAGGGGATTCGTTGCTGACAAAGGGAAGGGCTGAGGAAGCAAACAGCAGGAAAAACTTTCACCCTCAGGCCCCCAGCACAGGGGTGAGTGTGCAGAACCAGGTGGTAACCAGGTTCTGCCAAGCAGAGCAGAAAGCTGCAGGAAGCGCTTCTTGATGATCACAGCAAAACCCACGCACATTCCCACATCTGCCGGATCCCATGCCTGTGCCTGCCGCTGCCAAAGGAGAAAATAACATGGCTCTGCCTCCCTTCCACCTTGTAAATCATGCTCAAATGCCCCTCGGTGGTAGAGGATAAATTGTATTGGGAGCCCCTGGAGTCAAAAGAATCTAGAAAATGTGTTCCCTATATACCCAGCCACTGTGAATCAGAAGGGTTTGGCTACCTATGGAATGAAATTTAATTACCATGCTAATTTTTATTTTCTTAATAAAGAAAAGTAGAGATTTAATTCATGACATAGAGCAATGTTTCTCCTTGTATCACCTCCTCACACTTCTCCTCTGTGCTGCTCCCTCACCTTTCTAGTTGCCAAACCCCACCCCAATTTTTCATTCTCTTCACTTTTATTCTCTCCTCCCTATCTCTTTTCCTCCAACCCTTTATCATGTTACTAAATTTAAAATATAAGTTATTGAGTAGGCTTTGGGTTTCCTGTTGGGTATGAGGTTGATATTTCTAGGCAAGTCTACATAAATGTCCAAGACTTACTGTTAGACATTTTATTTTAAATTTTGATTTACGAGAACATAATTGCCTCTTATAGAGTAATATGCTCTCTGATATACTCTGACTCATCTGTGGAGCATAGCCCCTTTTCCTTTATTTACTCACAACACCACCCTTAATGTAACCATTGGTATAAAATATTTTGTCAGGCAGGCTAAGGATTACAGCATCATCTGGCAAAGGTTAAATTGGATAGTCAACACTCCGCCTCCATTGGCCAGCTCTACCACTGAGAAAGTTTTCCTGGTAGACTCATTTGCCCCTTCTTTTTCTCTTTACCTGCTTCTTCCTTTTTTTTGCAGCTCTCAATTTCTCATTCTTTCTTTACTTTTTTTTTATTTTTTATTTTTATTTTTTTTTATTTTTACTGGTGACACTATTATAGATGTCCCCATTTCTCTGCCCCCCCCCTCCACCCCCACCCCTTTGTTCATCCCTACCCAGCCCTTACCCTTCCTTCTCTCTGGCCATCACCATATGTTCTTTGACTAATCCTTTCACCTTCTTTCATGCAGTCTCCTTCAACCATCTTCCCTCTGACAGCCGTTAGGCTGTTCCACATATCCATGGCTTTGGTTCTATTTTGTTTGCCAGTTAATTTTGTTCCTTAGACTCCACAAATAAGTGAGATCATAGGGTATTTCTCTTCCTCTAACTGGCTTATTTTGCTTAGCCTAATAATCTTTAGGTCCATCCATGCTATTGCAAGAGGTAGGGGTTCCTTCTTTTAACATATTATTCCATTGTGTAAGTGTACCACAGCTTTTTTATCCACTCATTTACTGATGGGTACTTGGACATTTCCAAATATTGGCAATTGTAAATAACTCTGCTATGAGCATAGGGGTGCATATATTCTTTCTGATTGGTGTTTCAGGATTCTTAGGATAGAAGAAGTAGAATCGCTGGGTCAAAAGCCCATTCCATGTTTAATTTTTTGAGGAAACTTTATACTGTTTTCCACAGTGGCTGCACCAGTCTGCATTCCCACCAAAAATGCACTAAGGTTTCCTTTTTCCTGCATCCACACCAGCACTTGTTGCTTATTCATTCATTGATGATAGCCATTCTGGCAAGTGTAAGGTAATAATTCATTGTGTTTTGAATTTGCATCTCTCTGATGGCTAGTGACCTTTAGCACCTTTTCATATGTCTGTTGGCTATCTGTATGTCCTCTTTGAAGAAGTGTCTATGCAGGTCCTTTGCCCATTTTTAATTGGACAATTTTCCCGGTGTGGTGTTGTATGTTTTTTATACTTTTTGGAAAGTAACCCCTTTTCAGTTGTATCATTGCTGACTATGTTCTCCCATATAGTGGGTTCACTTTTAATTTTGCTGGTAATTTCTTTTGTTGTACAAAAGTTTTTTTTGTGTGATGTAGTCCCATATATTTATTTTTTCAGCAAAAATATTAATATGAGAGATGTCTGAGATTTTACTGCCTCAAACTTTGTTTTTTCTCAATATTGTTGAGGCTATTTAGGGTATTTTTGGGTTCCATATAAATTTTTGAAATATGTATTCTAGATCTGTGAAATGTGCCACTGGTGTTTGAATAGGATTTTCTTTGAATTGATAGATTGCTTCAGATAATATAAACATTTTAATAATGTTAATTCTTTCAATCCATGAAGACAGTATATGCTTCTATTTATTTGCATTGTCCTCAATTTCTTTCTTCAATATCTTATACTATTACAAGTACAGGTCTTTTACCTCCATGGTTATCTTTTGGTGCAATGGTAATGGGATTGTTTTCTTCGTTTTTCTTTCATAAATACGTATTTTTAATTGATTTCAGAGAGGCAGGGAGAGGAAGAGAGAGAAAGAAACATCAATTATGGGAGAGGGGCATTGATCAGCTGACTCATGCATCCCTTCCCACTGGGGAGTGGCCTGCAACTCGGGCATGTGCCCTGACTAAGAATAGAACTCAACCACTGAGCAACACCAACCAGGCCTTAGTTTCTGTTTCTGATAGTTCATTATTAGTGTCATAATTTTTAAAATTATTTTTATTGATTTCAGAGAGGAAAGGAGAGGAAGAGAGAGATAGAAACATCAACAATGGGAGAGATGCCGAAACCGGTTTGTCTCAGTGGATAGAGTGTCAGCCTATGGACTGAAAGATCCCAGATTTGATTCAAGTCAAGGGCACATCCCCAGTGGGTGGTGTGCAGGAAGCAGCTGATCGATATTTCTCTCTCATCGATGTTTCTAACTCTATTCCTCTCCCGTCCTCTCTGTAAAAAATCAATAATATATATATATATATATATATATATATATATATACATATATATATATATATATATATATATTTAAAAACAATGAGAGAGAATTATTGACCAGCTGCCTTCCACACACACCCCACTGGGGATTGAACCCACAACCCAGGCATGTGCCCTTGACCAGAATTGAACCCTGATCTCCTGGTTCATAGGTCAATGCTCAACCTCTGAGCCACAACAGCCAGGCTCATCATTTTTTAATGCAGGACATAAAATTTCAAAGTTTCCTTCTATCCTATAGTGGACATAGGAAGATAAGGAGCATCTCATTTTCCTACCCAAAACAGCTTCTTCTGAAGATAACTTTTTGTTGTTGTTAAATAAAAGATCATCTATTATGGAAAGAAATGAAGTCATCCAAAAGGACAGAAGTGGTGACCAATAATGTGATTCAAAACAGAGTAATTTGTTTGGTACTATGCTATTCAAAGACAGACCAACTTTTTAATTCTCAGATTTTAATCACATAATAGAGAGAACTGGATAACTAATACAGAAGCAAGCTGAAGACTATATTATATAGGAAAACCAACTACTGTGATATTTTAATAGCTATGTAAGAGTAGAATAATAGCAATCCTCCTTTCTTAAACAATGTTTTAAGTTAATTCTCTGGAGAGGTGGTGAGCGTAGTGGGTAAAAATATACAATCTGGACTCAGTCTGCCTGCATTTGAATCTCAACACTGGTACTTAATTGTTATGCAATCTGGGATCTAGGACAATTTACATTTCTGAGATTCTTTCTCATGATTAGTAAAAGAGAGATAAAATAAAGACATATCTTGCCTCATTCAGAGTTGTTGAAATTATTAATAAGGTATAAAACATCTGCTACAGATGAGTGTGTTAATGCATACATACTTTCATGAAATACCAGTTTACAAAGCAGGAAATCTCACAGTCATTCTAGGCTCCTTCCTCTGTTTCATCCTTTACAAATAATTGATCACACAATTTGGCCAACTGCACCTTTTAAATATCTTTCAAATAATTTCCCACTCTATTCTAGTTTAAGCCCTCCGCAATAGTATCTCCTACTTGGACTAAGGCAATCACATTTTATTATTATAAAATGTATTATTGTTGTTATGTCACTACCCCTCTTCCTCATTTATTACCTGCATGGCAGACAGTGATCTTACTGTATGGAAAATGTGATCAGTCTAACTCTAATCTTAAAACCTTCATTATTTCCCAAATACATATAAATGTTAATCTCCATAGTTTAGTACAGTGGTGGGGAACCTTTTTTCTGCCAAGGGCCATTTAGATATTTATAACATCATTTGTGGGCCATACAAAATTATCAACTTAAAAATTAGTCTGGTATATTTGGCCCAACATCTAATTAACTCACCCTTAATGCAGGGCCAGACCAAATGATTTCTTGGGCCATATATGGCCCTTGGGCCAGACATTCTCCACCCCTGGTTTAGTAGAAAAGAACCTCATCTTGCAAATTGGCCAGTCTATATTAATGAATAGCAAACTTTCAAGTATATCAGAGTCATCTAGGATGTTTGTGTAAAATGTAGATTTTAGAGCCTATTCCATGAATAGTATTATAGAGTAGTTCTTAATTATGTATACTAAAAATATGAACTTTTAACAGTTAGTTTAGGAAATTCTGATGCAGGGTTTTTGAGATTATCTGAGAAAATACCCTTCTCTACAGTTCCTGTGGCTAACCATTTTTCACTACCTCTACTCTCTCTCCATTCTATATAAATGGTGCATCTTCAAATGTGACAAGCTTATATGTCTTTTTCCCTCTACAGCTGCTATTTCTACTTCCTGGCAAGGCCTTCTGCACTTTCTGCCTAGCTAATTTCCATGTGTCTTTCAGCATTTCATTCAAATGGCACTCTTGTGTGAGGAGATTCCAGAGACCTTTGAGGGAACAGTTAGTTATATCTTCTCCTGTGTTTTATAAAGATCTTCTATTAACCTCTACTTGTAGTCCTGGATTATAAGGAAATTTAAAATGTTAGACCTCACTACTACCCTAATAAAGGCATGGCAAGCAAAAAGAGTATCCTACTCATTCCTGTGTTAGCATCATTCAGGGCCTAGCATGTGTCCAGTGATCAGTAAGTAATCATTAGTGGAAAGAAGAAATTAATAGTGTTAGAAACTCACTTATTTGGGATTACATATTTAAGGATTTAGGTCATCTGTTCAGGGCTAAATATTTCCTCCATAAGTTGTCTGCTCTTATCTGAACCAATTTCATTAGATATTATCTCAATTGTTCAAAAGCCCAAGAGGTAAATATTATTAACTTCATATGAAAAAGTCTAGACAAAATGAAAACTGTTTTTTGTTTGTTTATTTGATTTCAATGAAGCAGAAACTTCAAGGCACTCCAGAGACAGAAGGTGGAAAGGGATTGCACTTTTCTTTTATTCCCTATTAAATTCAACATCCGGACTAACTCAGGTATCACTGAACTGCGAGTAAGTTTCCCTGAATATGGAATTTCATAACCACCCAGAACAGTTCCTGGGTGCTGCAGCTGGTGCAGTTCACTTGGCTACAGGCGTGCAGAATCCATAGGTTCACCTGGGATTGTAGCCAAGCTTTGTCTGCACAAAGCAGTGACCATTCAAAGAGGGGCTGGTGTCTTTTCCAACATTTCATGGTTTCACTTATAGGCGCTATCAGGGACTAATTTTATTGACTTCAACTGAGGCCTGTGCTTCCTGAAAGCAACACTGGTTAAAATCCCCCCATCCTTTGTATTTCAAGAAATTGTTTTCTGCAAAGAATCATTCTTCCCCCTATAACTTAGACAAGGCTCCCAGATCACCTTCTGTTTATCTGTAACAAGCCAGAGACACCCTCCAAATTCCAATTTTTGTCTCATAAATGGTTAGCTGTTTGTCCCTACTGACAAATCTTAACAAAATATTTATTAATTGACCAACCTAGAGCTGGGCTTCTCTCCTTTCCTGAGGCCCCTGAAGTTGGCTCACCATTGAGTTTAAGTAAGCATTGGGAGCTTAAGCAGGGATTGAAACTTGGAACAACTCCCATTTAACAGCTCCTTCTAAGATTCAGCTGGTTGTAAGAAAAATATTTCCTATTCAACTGTCTAGACATGCCCACCTGTCCATCCTATCCCCATATACCAAAACATAATGATAATAAAGAGATTGGTAAGTCATGATTTTCTTCTTCTCTATGTGCACTGCTCTCCTATAATAATATCTTTTTTCAGAATCATCAGAGACTTAGTATTGACAACTTATTAAGTGCAGTGTGATTTGACCCAGTAATCCCACTACTAGGAATATACCCCAAGAAACTAGAAACACCAGTCAGAAAGGATATATGCACCCTTATGTTCATAGCAGCACAATTTATAATAGCTATAATTTGGAAACAGCCTAGGTGCCCGTCAGCAGATGAATGGATGAGAAAACTATGGTACATCTACACCATGGAATATTATGCTGCCATAAAAAGAAGGGAATTCTCATCATTTGCAGTAACCTGAATGGAATTGGAGAACATCATGCTGAGTGAAATAAGCTAGTCAATGAAAGAGAAACACCACATGACTTCACTCATTTATGGATAATAAAGAACATTGTAAACTAATGAACAGAAAGATAGATATAATGACAGTAAAACAACAAGCAGGCTGTCAAATGACAGCAGGGAGGGGAGGGAGATCTGGGGGAGATAAGAGATCAACCAAAGGACTGGTATGCATGCATATAGGTACAACCAATGGACATAGAACTCTGGGGAGGGAGGGCATGTATGGGAGGTGGGGGGGGGGCAATGGTAAGCTATGTACACATATAATACCTTAATAATTTTTTTAAAAAAAGAAAAAAAATCATAAAAAAGCACCTATCATTTGATGGTCCATGGAATGTACTAGTATCTTATTTTAACAAAATTGGAGGAAACTAGAGTTAAAAGGTAATTACTTAAATAATTACAAATAGTTAGTAGATAAGAACCTCATCTTCCAATGGCCAACCTTATCTTTCAAATTGGCCAATTGGTTCCTATAACTAAATATCAATCATGATGCATTGTTACAATCATTAGAATAGGTAACAATGCATCATGTTTGAGATATGGTTATATATATAGTTATGATTGAGATATAGTGACCAAGAAGAGGTCACTATTTATCAGAATGTTCTTATTTTCAGTAGATGAGGTACAAGGTATTAATAGCCACTTTAATTTCTGGGAATAGTCCCCTAGGACTTGCAGATAGAAAAGTATAAAAAAAATCATAAAGGAGAATTTTCTACTGCAATTGTTATGTTGCCTTTTAAAAAATTATTTTACTTACCTTCAATGTGTAGGTGGGAGCACTGAAGGATTTTGTGTGGAGGGTAGAACCTTGGGCAGCTCTGTTTAACATGATTGATGATTTTTTTTTCACTTGCATAATTCTCGTTAAAAGAACTCTCTTTCCAGGGTATTTTTTAAATTGAGGTATCATTGTACAAGGCAGCATGCAATACATTCATTTTGAAAATTTCATTTTAAAGAATGGCATTGTTCTTTGCCTTGAAATTCTACTATATAATGCTATAATGTTTAGGTTCTGTAAGTGTACAACTTGAATGTTTAATTATGTTCCAATTCTAGGCATATTATGGGAATCATTATTTTTGGCTTGTGTATTCTAATTACATTCCTAAGATTTATAGATGTGATTAGAAACACATGGATATCCAATGTAGCACAATGACTTTTTGAAAGTGATATTTACAACTGGTAATATGCATGCTTCATCATTCTCCATCTGAGCTATCATTGTCTTAAAGAACAGATGTAGCTACACTTGTAACCATGAGGATAGAGTATACAATAAAATTTTAAAATAAAACCAGAAAATAAAATTTTTATAATTCCAATATTACAATGGTGAGGTAACTTATAAAAATATGAATATCCAGGGGGAAAAATAGAAAACTATCAATAATTAAAATTTAACTATAAAAAAAGAATAGTGGTACCATGGGTAGGGGTATGATACCGAAAAGCCATAACTGACACATATAATTTCTAATGCAATGTTTTACCAAGCACTTATTAACCAAAATAAAATATCCTGTTACTTTCACACAACTATTAGTATTGGAATAGATCTTAATTTATGGTAACAGGGATTCACATTTGCTGGATAGAATAGGACTACTGTTTTTGCTTTATAATGCTAATTTTATTTTGAGTCTGTTTCTTTTAATTACATCATCCACTTATGAAGAAAATATAAAGATTACTTTTCTTTGAAATACAAGGATCCCTATGGATTTCCTGGGAGCAAATATACTGAAGTCAAATTTTACCATTTCCAATATATATGATATTCCTCTTCACAGAATCTCCCTGATCTTTAATTCTTCTATTCCCTTCCTAGACTCTTTTTTTGAAGTCCAGTTATGGCCATTGAATAAACAACAGTGTGTTTCAAAACATATTTTGTATCTTACAGGACAACACCCTAATTTCACAAGGTTTTACTCCCTCCCATATGGCACCATAGCTGATTAGTTAGTGTGGCCATTCCTATGTTTTATATAGTCAGCTGCAACAAGATAATGGAGAAGCAATGAATTCCATAGTTTTAATCTATTACTATATTTATTTAGCTGTAAAGTTAGTTATTTGGTCAGGGGCAATCTTTTGTGGCACATTATGACCCTAAATGAGGCATTCTATGAGTTCACATGGGGAAGCATCACAAGTATTGATACATATCAAGAATAAAAGTCTGTAGATAACACTATGGTGGTTACCACAGGGGAAGGAGGAGTGGAAGAGGATAAAGAGGATAAAGGGGGTCAAATATGGAGATGGAAGGAGACTAGATTTTGGATGGTGAGCACACAATGCAATATACAGATGATGTATTATAGAATTGTACACTTAAGACTCATACAATGTCATTAACCAATGTCACCACAGTACATTTAACTTTAAAAGTATCTGACCAGTTAATGTAAACCACTATCCGCTCCATGAGGGAAGGCATCCAGTGTAATCTATCTGCTACTGAACAGTTGGCTTGATCTCCACCCAAAATGGTGTGTTCTCAGCTCAACATTGTTCTCATTTGATGGCAGGCTGGGAACACTGCATGGGCAGTAGCCATATCAGCCTTGACGGCTGCACATGTGCAAGCCTTCAACCCTGATGCCAAGTCCACTTTTTCATAAAGCAAGCGCCATATATTACTTTTCTAGGACTACTATTATATCATAAAATTGGGTGGCTTAAAATGTTTCTCCCATAGTACTGGCGGTCAAAGGTCTAAAATCAGATTGTTGGAAGGATTGATTCCTACAGGAGGCCTTAACAAAAAAATATTTGTTCTATGCCTCTCCTACTTCTGGAAGTTGCAAGCAACCCTTGGTATTCCTTGGCAAAAAATATGATCTCTGCCTGTATCTTCTTATGGCCTTCTTCCTAGTGTGTCTCTATATCTCAGATCTTCCTCTTATTTCTCTTTTAAGAATATCAGTCATTGGATTTAGAGATCACCCTAGATCCAGATCCTTAATTATATCTGCAAATATCCTATTTCCAAATAAGGTCACATTAAGAAGTATCAGAGGCAGGAAATGTATGTATATTTTTCAGGTCACAATTGAGACCACTATGCAGCAGGTTGAAGAAGGAGGCTGATCACAATAATAATTTGTCTTATTCAAACCCCAAATGACCCTCTGTTTCTTTTGCCTTCCTCCATAAAGCCAAACACACCACATAGGTGTGATGAAAGGAAAGTGATTTATTTAGATGCCAACAACCTGAGAAGATGGCAGGCTCATGCCTTGACAACCATCTTAACATGTCAGGATAGGCAAAGGCTTGCATAGGGAGATTACAGGAAGAAGCGAACTATGAAATTCTGGCGACATTCATGTTCCATTCCAGCTCTCAGGTGGTTTTAATGTTCTCTTTTGTATGTGTCGACATCTGTCATTTTTTTTCTCTCTGGGGATTTTATTGATGATATCTGGCAACAGGATGTTGCAGGCCTGGCCAGCCATTGGCATCTGCTACACTCCTTTGGTCAAGGTCAGGGAAAAGAGGAACTGGAACTACTGCTGTCTGTAATATGTTTAAATATGAAACTATTAATATTTATACTATGATTTTTATTGGTATATTTTTAATTCTTGATTATTTAATTAATTAAATATAAATGTTCTTTTTTATTATACCCTATAGCATGTTACACTGTCTCCCTAACTACTGAGGTACTCCTTTACTCTGAATGCCTTTGTTGGTTATTCCCATAAAGCACAAATACCATTCCAATCTGTGCCTATCCTGAGATGTCCATCCCCTTATCTCATCACTACATCTTTTGTTAACAAGTTGCCAAACTTTATTTCTCTCCAAATCTCGACCAAATGGCCCAAACTGTTAGTTATGCTCCATGAATCAGTGTAGACGCATTCAGCATAGATCTATCAACTCTTTATTCAATTGTCAATTAGATATGCTGCATGAATTTTGCTATTTGTGAGAATCTACTACACTTCTTTCTTTCAGGACTTTGCATGTAATGTTACAACAATTCTCTTCTGGCTAGTCACTTCATATTGTGCAGAATGATTAGTAAGCCCAGGCCTAATATTTTTCTTCTTCAGGACACTTTAAGATAGGGGGAGGAAAACTGGCCATGGGCCTAATCCAGCCTGCTTTTATGAATAAAGTTTTATGTGAACATAATTACATTCATTTATATACTATCTGTGACTGTATATTTTCATTTATACACTATGTTGGCATAGTTGAATAGTTGCAATCATGACAATTAATGCCCATGAAACCTTAAATATATAGTATTTATCCCTTGACAAAAACAGTTTGCCAACTTTTGTTCTGTGAGATCATTGAAGTGGTTGAAAGAAAGTAAGCAATATAGTCACCATAATGGTTATACAATGTACTTGTGCCTTTAATACTTGTCCAAGCCCAATTTTGTATTATTTTCTTCCACTTGGTGGTGATGTATTGCTGCACTCATTGGGTTGATGGATCACATAAGTCCATTTCTTGTCACTTGGTATCCCATGGTCTTGGATTTGGAACTTGACTTTCCTATACCTTGTGATTCTTCCCATCTAGGCTTGTGTCAGTAGGATCTCTATCTATCATATATACATTAAACATCATCTGATCTATTGGGTCACATGCACCAAGTAAAAAGGAAGGCTTACACTATATGCTGGACCTATTGTAAATTCTTCTCATACTCTAGGCTTCTCTCAATACTGTTAATTGATAATAACTTGATATAACTCAATAACTTAATGATGATTTAGTAATTGAATCAGAAAAGCATTTTTAAATATAGTTATACTAGTGGCCTGGTGCATGGTTTTGCACACACTGAAAGAAAATTAATTAGAAGAAATATTTTAATACTGCTATTTGCCCTTTCTCTATAATAGAAGTGTTGGGTTCTGCCAATAGTCAATAAATATATTCTGTCAATGATGCCACTTTCTTTCAGCTTCAAAATGTCAACAAAAATAATCAAATTCATGATTGACAATGACAGATCAAAACACATGCATCAATTGATGCTGGCAAGAGCTTTACATGTATTGCACATGCACAAGTCAAAGTTTATTTTTAAATTATCATGTACTGGCCGTCAAATATACTGGCAGGTCTGTTGGTCAGATGATTGGATGGACATACAGTTGGTCACTTAGCCTTTTATATATATAGACTAGTAGTCCTGTGCATAAAATTCATGCATGGGGCAGGGGATTTCCCCTCAGCCTTCCCTGCACCTTCTCCAAAGTGAGACATCCTCGAAGGATGTCCTACTGCCAATTTACAGGGATTGGGCCTAAACTGGCAGTCAGACATCCCTCTCACAGTCCAGGAATTCAGGCTCCTAACCGCTCACCTGCCTGCCTGCCTGATGGCCCCTAACCACTCTGCCTGCTGACTTGCTTGCTCCCAAATGCCCCCCCCATCAGCCTGATCACCCCCAACTGTCTCCCGTGCCAGCATGCTCACCCCCACCTGCCCTCCCCACTGGCCTGTTTGCCCCCAACTGCCCCCTGCTGGATTGTTAACCCCAAACTGTACTGTCTAGAAGTGCATGCACATGACCTTCCTTGCCATCGGTCTTGGGCAACCTGCAGCAATGCACAGGTGTTGGACTATTTCTCCTCTGTTCTTGTGAGCTCTTACTTATTCTGTGGCTGGAACAGCCCTATGAGGTCTTCTCTGGGATCCGTTGTTGCAGGAATCCATACAGTCTTGGAGTTTTCTGGAAATATAAACATATTCTTGACCAAAGGTTAATAAAGAAATCTTTTCTATAAATTTTACTTGGGATTCTTTTTATTTTTGCTCAAATGATTTTCCTTTGGTTTATTCTGACATCATGTGTATTTTTCGTCCTGCTATTAGCATTATAAATTAAAATTAGTTTTTTTTTAAAAAAAAAATTCTTGATATGTTCCCTTACATAATATTTTTCCACTACCCCCCCTTTTTTATTTAATTATTGGGAGACTTTTGGGAAAATTTTATAATGCAGTCTTCAAATTTTTAATTTTTTTGCACAAAAATATGACTACTTTAGTGTTAATTGCATGTTAAGCAATTTTACCATGAAATGAACTACCAATAGAAATTTTAGTTAATACTTTAGAAACAACATTTTGTACAATGAAATTTGCTTGAACATTTACTTATTTCAATTAGCCAATTTAAATTAATCTGAAAACTTGACTACTATTTTACTGTAAAATTTAATACTTTAACAATAATTTTAGTTTTCCCTGTAAATATTAATGCAAAGTATTATTTGCATCCTTGAGAAAGCCCTGAGAATTTCTGAATTTTGGCTGGATTTTGATATAGAGCAGCTTCCATGGGCCAGCTCTCTGTTGCCTGGGTCTCAATTTGAGCTAGGTAAGTCTCCGTTTGTTGCCTGGTCCCAATATGAACTAGACATGGGAAGCACAAAGCAGCATGGGGAAGGAGACCTCTCTCAGAAGGGACAAAGGTTCAAGCCCCTGCAATGTTGGGGGGTGGGGGGGAGTGAGGATCTGTGCCCCACCTCTGTTGACCCCCAAGTTCTATCCTGATGGCCCCTCTGCGACTGTGCCTGTCTTAGGTTGTTCCTCCTTTGAGGAATCTTACCCATCACTGGCTAACCAGCCATCCTCCGGGCCAAGCAGGGTGATGTGTGGTTTAGTTCTGTCTCCTTGGTAGCTTATGCCCCTATGGCCTCCATGCCCAGCACCTGCCTTGGGATCCCCTCATCTGCTGGCGGGTCCCTGGCATTGATCATATAGCTTCAGGAACCGAGGGAGGGTCCAGCTTACACCATTGGGCAAGAGACAGATCCATGGTACCAGCCACCATGAGGCTTCAACTTCAGCATGAACTGAAAATCCTGGCAATAGCTGTGGGCAATTGGATTGTGAGAAGAGGGTCCCTCTTGGCAAAAGGGCAAGATAGACCAATATAGAATGCTTAAGTGCCTTCCCTAGGGGCCTTCCACACAGTGGAAGGGATTAAATCCTTTCATGAGCTTTTTTAAATTGCTGCCAGACATTCAAAGAATTAGTCTGCAAGCTTGTTTGGTATATGCTGGTGTAAATTATCAAAGATTATAATGACATTGTAGAATAATATCATGTAAGGATATTCTTTGCTTTAGCCATGATAATTCAATTTCAAACTGGAAGAAATATTTAGTTACTTCATTTTTCCCTTCTTAAGAGGCCAAAACCTACATAAAATTTAAAATATATGTATATAAGTAGCATATATAACATTTATATACATGAAATATATGTATATAAGTAACAAATAATTTTTATTTGGTAAAGCAATCACTAGCTGTTTCTGGTCTTTATTAGAATTGTTTATAAAATTATTGGCTTTTCATTTAACTGAAAACCTTGATTATAATTTAATAATCTAATTTATTTAAGTAATTAAAGTAGGTATCTTCATTTTTAAAATAAAGCAAATTTACTTCTGAATTCACAAGCAACAAATGTTGCCCTGCCTCTAGCTTAATTAAAAATGCAGGTGGTTACATAAAGTTAGGATTCAATTACTTATAAAAACATTGGCTTCTCATGTAACTTAATTTATATGACATTGATTATATTATAAAAGCTAATTTATAAAGTAACTTAAGTAGGTATCTTTAATTTTAAAAAAGGCAAAGAAACTTACTCAGTAAAACTTATAGGTTTGATACTTTATTGGTCTGATCCAAAAGCATAAACACTGTCCCACCTACAGCCAATTCAAAAATGCAGGCTGCATGAAAGCCTTTTGTCTTTCTTGAAATTCTGTTGAAAATATTGGCTATATATTGTTTTTGCCTTTCTTACAGACGAAAACTTTCATAACATTTAATATATAGTATATAAGTAAAATATATTATTAATTTTTATTTGATAAGGCTTTCCATGCAATTTCAAGTGTATTAGATCTGTTTTAAAAAGATTTCCTTTAAGAAGAGAAAATGTATTTCTTGTATTACTCAGGGCCCTTGGAGCTTTCCAAGAATCATCTCTGTTAAGGCCTTGAAATTTTATCATGGAAAAAAAATCAAATATCTATATCCATATATGACATAAATTTATAATACCTTTTATTATTATCTTAAGATATCAATTAGATTTATACTAGTTTTACAAAGAAAATTTTTGTTTGGGATCACAAAATTAATCCTTTTTTTTTTAATTAGACCAATAATAAGCAACTTGTTTTGGATTTCTAATTATTAGAGAAAACACATTTTAACTATATAATTTCTCCCCATTTAATTTGCACTTTAAACTTTTAAAGCTGGCAAGTCAAATATATTTTGCATGTCCTAGATTAATAACACTTTACATTTCTAAGAAAAATACAAGACATAATCAATTAAGAGCTTCAATTCTGTCCTCTAGATTTTTTATGAGGCAAATTTTAAACTTTACTTTTTTATTTATATAATTAAGCAAACTTACAAATTTTTATTTTATTTTATTTTATTTATTTTTTTTTTTTTTGCCACAGGAGTTTGGAGGAAGTTTGTAGCCATTCAATGCAAATTACCACCTTCCTTAGCTTACTGGGAGAGGGGTTAGAGCAATTAAGGTTGATGACCAGCCTTCCTGGCTTCCTGTCAACATCTCTCTTTTAGTGAAACTGATTTGTTTCTGGCATCATGGCAAAAAAAAAAAAATACTTTAAACTTTCAGAACTTTAAATTTTTCAGGTAGCAAATCAAATACTTAGCATTTCTCAAATCAATAATACTTTTACATTTTTAAAGATATATTTCAAATGAAATATAAGGCATATTTAATTAAGACTAACTTCAATTCCCTAGACTTCATGCAAGGCATATTTATTAAATACATTTAGATTTGAGTTTTTATCATTTGATTTAGTAACCTACCATGTTCTGTTAAGTTTCCAGCTGATAGGCCTGGCCCATCCTCTAAATTTCAAAACTGTCACAATTTTTCTACTGGTCAAGAGATAAACTCTCAGCCATTATATGTAAACTTGCTATCTATTTTCTGGTGTTTACTTGCCTCTGGGCAGTGTTGCTTTTAATGCCTTGGGAAACTAGCCTGTATTCATCTCTGCCACCTATGAGTCTCCGGTTTTTATTCTGTACTCAGCAAAGAGTTAAGCCCAGCTCAAAAACTATGCACACTCGTTTTTTAAACTGGCCTTTCCCCTTTACATGTGCACAGAAATCCTCAATGCATTTATGAATTTGAATTTGTAAAAGTTTTAAGTCATTAGCTGGAGAAAAAAAAAAAGGGAGATGGTGAACTCTTAAAGTGGCTTTTTTGGTGAGTGGCGTCATTTGTCTATTATTTTTTATTTTATTACTTTTTTAATTTTTATTTATTTTATTTTTAAGGAAAGAAAAAGATTTTAAGATAAAGAATTATTGGCAGTTGCTAAGAAATTCCTTTAATCTTTTTTACTTGTTACAAGCAGTTTACACATGGAGGCAGAGGAGGTGCCGATGGTATTCTTAAAGATTTGCACCCTTCCACTCCAGGCTATAAGGCCACGGCTGTACCCCACTTAAACATTCTTAAACTTTCCTGTGCTGAATCAAAAATTAAAGTAGGAATAGGAATTTTCTCTGGACTTTCTGCTGAGTATTGGTCACGTAACTGCTTTCTAACCTTTTCCCAGGTTTCATCAACAAACCTTCAGAAAGAAATCAAGAATCTGACTACACTTAACACAACATCTTTGAGCTATGAGAGTAGTTTAAAGCATTTAGAAGGATTACCCATGTTTTACACCCAGCTAATTCAATTTCACAACAATACACTCCCTCTACCTTACAATTCCTTAAATCTGTGGTGCGTGCAATTCTTGGGAGCGATCCCTTGCCTTACCTCTTCTTGCCTCTTTCGGCCCACGTCAGGCTCCAGAATGCGGGGGCCTGATGTGGCAGGAATCTCCCTTTTCTGCATCCCACATGAAAAGAGAGATGACCGAACCAGTTCTAAGTAGAGGTGGCCAGGGATTGAGAAATAATATAAATAAAAAGAGAAGACACAGAGATAGATTTTAAGCTGGAAGCTGGGAGGGCCGTCAAACTCCTCTGCTGGAGAGGCAGAGGATGACCTCCTGAGCCACGCAGCACATCTATTGATCCTTCAATCCAACAAGGGGTTTCACAGGAAAACAAGGAGCCTGTGAGGGCACAGGTTTTACCCACTCCTTCCTCCCGGATAAACACAAGCCAGGAACTAAGAACATCCCTGGACTCCCAGGGCGGGAGTGCAATTGACATGATTCTGCCAATATCCCGGGCTCAGTCAGCAACAATCTGAAGAATGTCCAGGTATCTTCCCAGGTGGCCCTTTACACTGTACCACCCCTCTGCCCTGATCACCCCAAACTGACCCCCCACTGATGGCCTGCTCGCCCCCAACTGACCCCCCTGCTGGTCTGCTCACCCCCAACTGCTCCCCAGCTGGCCTGATAACCCCCAACAGGGCCCCCCACTGGCCTGATCATACACAACTGCCATTCCATCCTGGCCTGATCATCTACAATTGCTCTTCCCTCTTGACCTCTAACCACCTCTCTTTGGCCCCCTTACCATGGCTTTGCCCAGAAGAACATCTGGAAGGTCTCCTGTAAATTCTCCAAGTCTAATTAGCATATTACCCTTTTATTAGTATACATAGAGGCCTGGTGCATGGGTGGGGGCCAGCTGATTTTCCCTGAAGGGTGTTCCAGATCAGGGTGGGGGTTCCCTTGGGGTGTGAGGCAGCCTGGGTGAAGGGTCTATGATGGAATGGGGTGAGGGGTCCTTCTTGGGGTGTGTCCAGTCTGGGTGAGGGGCTGAGGGCTGTTTTAAAGCTGGCCACATCGCCTTCAGGGTAGAGGTCCCTGATGGGGTGCCTGGCCAGCCTGGGTGAGGCGCTGAGGGCTGTTTTCAGGCTGGCCACACACCCAGTAACCCAGGCTTCCAGCTACTCCTTCAGCGGCAGCCAGGGAAGACGGGAAGCTTAGCTTCCTCCACTGCCGGGGATAACCCAAGCCTCCTGCTCGCTCCAGCTCTGTGGTCACTGCCATCTTTTTCATATTAATTTGCATACTTACTCCTGATTGGCTGGTGGACATAGCAGAGTGATGGTCAATTTTCATGTTTCTCTTTTATTAGTATAGATGTTTCCAATATCTAAATAGGTCTGTCCACCGAGCACTGTGCTTCTTTCTTAGTAATCCTATATAATAAAGAGGTAATATGCAAATGACCCTCACACCATCACACCCTCATACCTACAACTAAGCTAGCAGGGGGGTTAGTGCGGGATGACCAAATGACTGAACAAGCAGACTGTGTGGGGTGACCAGGCCAACAGGGGGGTTAATAAGGAACAACCAAATGACTAAACAGCAGGCTGCCTGGGACAACCAGGCCAGCAGGGAGATTAGTGAAGGATGACCAAACAACTGAACAAGCAGGTTGAGTGGGGTGACGGTGACCAGGCCAGCAGGGGGAGGGGGCAGTGAGGGGCGACCAGGCCAGCGGAGGGGAGATGGTAGTTAGGGGCAACCAAACTGGTGGAAGATGCAGTTGGGAGTGACCAGGCTGGCAGGAGGGGCAGTTAGGGGTGATTAAAATGGCGGGAGGCAGTTGAGAGTGACTAGGCCTGCAAGGCAGGACAGTTAAGGGCAACCAGGCTGGCAGAGGTGGATAGTTGGGGACAACCAGGCCAGCAGAGGGGACAGTAAGGGGTGTTCAGGCAGGCTGGCAGTTGAGTGATTAGGAGCCAGCAGTCCAGGATTGTGAGAAGGATGTCAGACTGCCAGTTTAGGCCCAATCCTGGG
The DNA here is from genome assembly GCA_963924515.1 of Vespertilio murinus. Taxonomy (NCBI): domain Eukaryota; kingdom Metazoa; phylum Chordata; class Mammalia; order Chiroptera; family Vespertilionidae; genus Vespertilio; species Vespertilio murinus. The sequence goes on from OZ004706.1 coordinate 47,798,689, forward strand.
GATTGGGGCTAAACCGGCAGTCGGTCATCCCCAAGGGGTCCTGTATTAGAAAGGGTGCAGGCTGGGCTGAGGGGTCCCCTCCCCCCTCCTGTGCACATATTTTCATGCACTGGGTCTCCAGTGGGTTATATAAAGAGTGAAATAGATTTTTGTTTGTTCATGTCCCTTGGTTTTCATAAATGTATTTACAACACCATGATTTTTATGATTACCAAGTCATTTAGAATGCTTCTTACTTCAATGTCCAAAGAGCATGATGTCATCAATGTAGTAGACCAGCATTATATTTTTGTAAAGGCAAAATGATCAATTTTCCTGTAATCTAGATCATGACGAGAAAGCCACAGAGCTAAAGTAGCCCTGATATAACAGAGTAAAGGTATATAATTGTCACTGTGAGATTAAATCAAGCTACTTACCATGGTCCTTACTACACAGTATAAGAAAAGGTTTTATTCAGGTCAATAACTCTGTACTAAATGCCAGAGGCTGTGTTGATTTATTCCAGTTAAGAGATCAATCTGGAGTGCAAGCTGACAATAGAGTAACCACCTGGCAGGTTTATTATAATGCACATTATAAAGGACCCATTGGTCTTCTCACAAATCAACTTTCTGTATTCAAATATGAGTTATCTAAATGTTTTATCTAACAACTATTTCTTTAAGTAATTTAAATTATTTAATTATAATATTAAACATTATTTAAAAATATTAATAAATATTAATTATTTTATGTCTTAATAGGTATTGTTATTGCCTCAGTTTTACAGATGAGACTTGAGGTAAACAATTTGTTCAAGGGCATGGAGTTAATAACAGTTTGAGTTAGGATTATCGATCCAAGCAGTCTAACTCCAGAGCCCATGTTCTTTAGTAGGATGCTTTACTGCCTATGAAGTTAAAATTTAATACTTTTCTAATATACTTTATCCTATATAATAAAGAGGGGATATGCAAATTGACCATCACTCCATCACAAAGATGAGGTGTGTGGCTGAGTCTGGGTCTCATGTGATTTTGAGGTGCTCATGGGTGGTAGGGACTTAACTCTGGGTCCAGTGGTACACCCCAGACTCTAACAAGTGGAAGATTTCCATATACATTTTACTAATTTTCTTTCATCTCTGACACTTCTATTATAGAGAAAGGCCAAATAGCAATATTAAAATATTTACTCTAATTTATCCTCTTGTAATGTGTATGAATTTTGTGTACCAGGCCACTAATATTTTATAATTCAGTTTTACAGTATGGATTTTTAACTGTTCTCCAGTCACTTCTCTATCTCACCTTTGCTGAACCTCCCTAATATGTGTGAGTATATACATGTGTGAGTATATACATGTCCACACATGTTCACACACACACACACACACACACACACACACTTCAGAAATATAGAGCTGCTGGTAATTGTCATAACACAACCCATTGCTTTCTACTTACTTTCTTTAAAATATATATATATAAAATTGACTTTAGAGAGAAAGGGAGTGAGAGGGACAGATAGAAACATCAATGATGAGAGAGAATCACAACCTGCAACCTGGGCATATGCCCTTGACTGTAATTGAACCCAGGGTCATTCAGTCTGCAGGCCAACACTTGATCCACTGAGCCAAACCAGCTAGTGCTCTACTTACTTCCTTCTGTGTATGGCTTACCTCACCTTACCAGCTTGAAGAGGACTTTTATCTTTAATCTTCACACAACCTCAACACACACACATAATTCCCAATAGAATTCTTAGCTTTTATATAATCAATGAAGTTTGTGACAATTATAGAGACTTCTAATTTTGCAATTATCATGTACTAGAGGCCTAGTGTATGAAATTCGTGCATGGGTGGGGTCCATAGGCCTGGCTGACAATCAGGGTCAATCTAAGCCTTTCAGCTACTGGCCGAGGCCTTCCTGCTGCCTGCCAGCTGCTGGCCGTGGCCTTCCTGCAAGCTGTCGGCTGCCAGTCAGGGCCTGCCAGACATGGGGACAGACCAGAAGAAGTTGGTAGGCCATAGGAAGTTGGCTGTGGGAGTGCACTGACCACTAAGGGGCAGCTCCTGTGTTGAGTATCTGGCCCCTGGTGTTCAGTGTGCATCATAGCGACCTGTGGTTCCAGTCATTCCAGCATTCTGGTTGCTTAGGCTTTTATATATATATTAATATGTCTGTCTCCATTATTGCACAGTAAGCACAATAAAGATAAAGTTTAGGTCTCAATTATATTTACATCCCCAGTGCCTAGCACAGTTCCTGGTGCATAGTATATTAAAAATGCTTATCATATTTAATTAAAACTCATTTTGCCATTCCTTTGCTTTAAAATTTTTTCCCAAAAATTATCTGTTGCCTACTTCAAAAATAAAAAGTCTAAAATCTCTCCGTATTATAGCAAGCTCTTCTTAATCTTTGACCCCAATTTACTTTTGCAGCTTCAGTTCTTAAACACACACACAAACACACACCACTTTCAGCTCCAGCAAAAGTTAAGTAGGACCACTTGAAGGTTCCAGGATAAAATTTCTTCTTGTTTGTTTTTAATGAGATATAATTGATATTCTAGCATTCATAGGTTTAAGGTGAACAGAGTATTGATTTGATATTTATATATTGCTATATAACTGCCACCAAAGCTTTAGCTAACACTTCTATTAAGTCATATTATTTTGTAGTGAAAACATTAAATGCAGTGTCTTTCATAGAAGGCTATAGTACAGTAATGTTGACTATAATCACCATGCTAATGGATGGCCAAAATTATTCATTTTCAAGTTGCAATTTATACCCTCCTTCGTCTCCTCAATTACCCACCCAGTCCCATATAACCACCATTCTATTCTTTGTTTCTATGAGTTGTGCTTTTAAATATATGTATACATTTACTGATTTCAGAAAGGAAGGATAGGGAGAGAGAGATAAAAACATAAATGATGAGAGAGAATCATTGATTGGCTGCTTCCTACACACCCTACACTGGGAATTGAGCCTGCAACCCAGGCATGTGCCCTGACTGGGAATTGATCCATGACCTCCTGGTTCAAAAGTTGACACTCAACCACTGAGCAACACCAGCTGGCCGTGCTTTTTTTACATTCTACATGTAAGTGATATGGCACAATAATTGGGCCAAAGCTCGTTGTTTGTTTTTTTTTGTTTTTTTACAAGCATATCCTGTTATTTCTTGCTTTTGTGCTTTGCTCACATTACATTCTTCATCTAGGATTCACTTAATTCAATTTCTACTGCTCTTTGAAATTCTGCTGAGCTTTCAATGCCTACTTCAATGCCATCCCTCATTAAACCAACTCCTATTTTCTAAGTCAGATCAAATTTACCTCTTTTTTGTTGTTGTTGTCTGTGAGACCACTCACTATACTTATGTACAGCCACAGTTTATTTTAAACAAAGCCTCATTAGCTCCATGGAGGAAGGCACCTATTTACCTCTGCATTTCCCATCCCAGCTCCCCCCTAACAATTACTCAGCATTAGCTACTGCACTGAAAATAAGATGCTATTCTTGCCCACATGCTTACTCATTGTTATTAATCATAAACACATTAATGTTATGACTCAATCATAAGGTGTAATCAATAGCAAAATAAATGTGGGTGTTTTTTTTTGTCATTCACATTCCACTATGTCAGGAACTATATTTCCTGTTGATCTAGTACTGTAGGTTTTAGTATCCCTATTTTAGAAATAAGGAAACTGGGGTTCAGAAAATAGAAGAGACATGCCTAAGATCACACATCTAGTAAATAAAAGAGCCTAGACTTCAGTGCTTGTCAGTCTGTCTTCACCTGTGCTCATATTAAACTATATTCCCTGCTTACCATATACATATGCACTACCCCAACCACTTTACATATGTTATATATTTGGTCCTCAGAAAAAAAATCTGTGAGGTATGTATTACATTCTCCATTTTAAAAATGAGGAAACCAACGTTTCTATATGAAGTTATTTCTGAAAATTCACATAGCCAGTAAGTGATGGAACTGAAATTTGAACCAAGACCATCTGATGCCAATCTTATCTTAAATTGTAAACTGTCTTCTGCATTGGTCTTTCTGCTCTAGCATTTCTACCTTTTGGGCTTGGACTATTTGGAGTGCATAAGAGAAGTAGTAACAGAGTCATCAGGTATTTAAAATGGTTTCTTCTGGCACGTAAAGCCCCTGAAATGCCCGTAAGTCACAAGGCATAATCTATTTCAACAATGTCTTATCTTCTCTGAGCCCCAGGGTAGAAAAGAGACCCTAAACTTACATCTAATTGGTTTATTAGTCATCTAGTTCTCTTTTCAGGAGTTATTTTTCAAAGGATTATTGATTCCCATGTGTGCTGATTTTTAATTACTTTCTCTTTTTTTGCAATAGTATTTATAGTTAAATTAGTCAACAGGCAGGTAAATAACTCATGGCGGGTGTTAGGTTTGAAAGGAAACAGGAAACAGAACAACAGGGAATTTTAAATAAAGTTCATTCCCCGGTAATGGTAATGGGCGGAACCCATCACGGAGGTAAAGAGATCAGAATTGGAGGGGGTGGGGACAGGGGACTAGACCCAGCCGGGCTGAGCAGCAGCAGCTGCAGCCATAGCCAACCACCTGGGATCCTTTTTAAAGGACTGAAAGGGAGGGGGGTTGGGTCCAGGGTAGAACAGGAAGGGGTGGGCCCCAAGGGCACTGGCCCATGCTGATTGGTGGTTCAATGTCTTGGAGATGTCTCTGTGGCAGGTGCCAGTCATGTGTTAGCTCCACCCACCAGTTTGGTAGGGAGGAGAACCTTACACTGGTCTTGTGTTAAACTCTGCCCACCAGTTTGGACAGGGGGATAACCTTTCAGTGGGTACATATGTAAATTGTCAAGTAGTATCCGGCAGTCTTGGTTTTCATGGAAATTCTGTGTTCAGTAGTATGTTAAACAAGCTAACATTTTTAATTGGCAGAAGCCCACACTGTTAGGCAACAAGCAATTAGGTAAACCTACCCTGGGAAGGGAGAAAAGCAAGACAGAAACCCCAGGATCATGTAACCCTGAAGCAGGTGGCCAGTCCTCACCATGCTGCATCTACCCCTTAGAAGATGCCCCATGGAAAAGACAGTTGCATATTGGCTTCCTAACTTATTTTACTGCCAACATTGTGTTTTATGATAAAAAAAATAATAGTAGTAGCAATAATACACTTGTGGCCTTTTACAGATAATAGCTTTACAGTCTTTTTCTTATAGCTATATTTCCCAAAGTATATGGACATATACTAGGAAGATATATAGGTATGGGAGGGGTTGTAAAAGCTTCCTAGATCAATTTACTTTTCTTTTAGGCAATGTAAAACATTACTGCATATTAAGTCAAACATAGGGTGTACTGTGGAGTAGACTGTCAAGTAAGCATGCAATTTGAAAATAAAAGACCATGTTTCAAAGAAATATTATTCTTGCTTCAATTAATTTGTGCAGCTGATCTAGAACCTTGGGGGTTTTGCTTTTATTATCTTCTACCTTTGAGGATACTAAGGGAGAAAGTTTGAGATGCATTAATAGATATTATTTCAGTTCAAGTTTATGAATTAGACAAGCATTTTTATTAATTTTACTAAATGGGTTAGGGTGATTTTTATGGTTGTGTAAGGTAAGTATTTTTGAGGTTTTCTAGCCACATTTTCTACGTCCTTCCTTTCCCACTATCCACCCGTAAAACCACACAAAATTCTGGGTAACTTCTTGGACCATATGGAAAATGAGTAGGTTCCTAGAGAAGATGAAAGCAACCCACCATATTTCACCTTTGTGCTGCCTGTGAATGTTTTATCATTCACTGACTCTTTCCTAATTAATATGCTCTTACCTCTGAGATTACCCTTCTTGTCATGACTTAGTGAATCCTTTTGAATGGTGATTTTGACCAATGGACAGTTCAGGTAACCAAGGGCACACTCTTTCAGAGTCAATAGCTATAAATCTGTCAGTGTTTCCTGATCATTTTCATAACTCAATTGAAGCAATTATGCCCAAAAGGGGAAATCAGTCATTCTAGCCTAAATGTTTTATCACATTTCTCATTGTATTTTCTCTATCAACAAACCTTCATCAAGAAGTTGTTTCCTTCAACGTGTGAAATATTTGAAAACATTATCATGGAGTGATTTAGAACTTCTGAAGTTCATAGATTTGGGTTTTAAACCCTGCTCTACCACTGACAAGGAAGTTGTTTAACTTTTCTAGAATCAATTTCCCATTAGCATAACCAAAGCAATATCTTCATGAAAATAATATAAGAATTAAATGAACTACTGATTTCATAACACTGGGTCCTTAATTTAGAATAAGATATCATCAAATAATGGTCACGTTTATTATCATTCATAATATTGTTGTCAAAATATTTTTAATTAAATATAATATGAAACCTTCAAAAGTCATTGGCATATAGCTTGATAAAGTGAAGGAATATAGCCATGTAGACAGCACTCAAGTCTCGGATATCAGAACCCCCCAAATCCTTGCTCGTACCTCCATTCAGTCATTAACAATCTGAACGAAACAATATTTTTACTGCCATGACCCTCTATAAGTTTTTGTCTCTTTCTGTAATTTACATAAATAGGATAACATTAAATGCATTCTCCTGTATCTGGCTTGCTTTTCTCAATCTTACATTTGCAATTTATTTGTGTTGCTGTCTGAAGCACAATTTGTTCATTCTTATTTCAGGTTTATAACTATATAAAATGTTTCTATTCATTCTTTGTTGAGATTCATTCCACTATCAAATGCTTTTTAACATTTTTTTTCTAGCTTGGGACTATTTTTAATAATGCTGTATGAACATTCTAATATACAGTATGACTTTATTTCTCATTTTTGTTAGATTTACACCTAATCTAGAATCAAAGAACGGCAAGATGTATTTTCAGTTTTAGTAGGATACAGCAAAATAGTTTTCCAAGGGGTTTTTATTATCTACAATTTCTCCAGCAACACATGAAGTTACAGTGGCTTCCCATCTGCACTAACAATGGATAACATGAATTTGTAAACCCATCTAAGTGGAATGGCATCTGGTTGAGGGCATAATTTGTACTTTCCTGATGATTAATGACATTGAACACTATTTAATATGCTTATATTTAATAGTCTGATATATGATGTAGTCCCCTTTTTTCAAGATTTGGGCTAATATTTCTATTGTGCCACCCATCCCTTTTTTTATGGCTTAATACAAGTTTTGTATATGTTTTTAGATATAAGTCCTTTGTAAACCACGTGGTAGGGGTTTTCACTCTATTAATAAAATTTTTATGATTTTTTTTATTTTGATGAAGTTCAATTTCAGTCTTTCCCTTTATGATGAATACTTTTGGTTTCCTATTTTTTAAAAAAAGAATATTTGCCAATCTCAAGGCCACAAAATCTTATATTATCATCTAGAAGATTTATTGTTTTAAATTCCATGTTTAGTTCTATAAACCATCTATAAACTATATCTATGTGTCTGAGTTAAATGTTAATGTGCATTTTTTTCTATAATTACACCAGTCAACACAGCATTAGTTATTTATTTTCTTAATATATTTTTAGTGATTTCAGAGAGGAAGAGAGAGGAGGAGAGAAAGAGAGAAGCATCAATGATGAGGGGGAATCATTGATCAGCTGCCTCCTGCATGCCCCACACTGGGGATCAAGCCCCACACCCCAGGCAGGTCCCCTGACCAGGAATCGGACTGTGAGCCCCAGCCAAGCAACATCAGTTATTTAAAGGCTTTCTTTCCCAACTTCATTGCTGGGTCACCTTTGTTATAAAGTGACCACATAGATTTATTTTTTTATTATTTCATCATTGCCATTATTTTCCTTTTCCATGTTTTGGAGATCATCTGCTGTTCTTTTTTTGTAGCTCTTTGAGACATATGATTATAATCATTAATATTTAGCGCTTTTATTTTCTAACATATGGATTCATAGCAAAATGTACTCCTTTAGCTGCGCCCCATGTGTTTTGGTAAGTGGCATTTTAATATAATTCATTCAAAATATAATATTTATTTTTAAATAACCCATGAGTTATTTACAAATGTATGGCTTAATTTCCAGGCATTTGGGTGTTTTCTAGCTTCCTTTTTATTGCAGTAGTCTTCCCTTACCCACAGTTTTACTTTCTGTGGTTTTGGTTACCTTTGTTCAAGCAGGGTCCAAAAGTATTAATTGGAAAGTTTTAGAAATATATAAATCATAAGCTATAAATGTCCTGCCATTCATAATAGCATGATGAAATCTCGCACTGCCTTGCTCCTTCCCACTCCAGAGGTGAACCCCCTTTTCACTCTGCATACCACTACTTTCCTGGTCCCTTAGCAGCCCTCTTAGAATCACAATGCTTGGTTCAGATAACACTTATATTACTAATAATGGTCCCAAAACACAGGTGGAGTGATGCTGGAAATTGGGTTACACCAAAGAGAAGCAGTAAAATTCTATCCTTCCTTCCTTTCTTTTTTTAAATTTATATTTATTATTGAAATTATTATAGATATATACACATGGGCTATTCCACACATGGGCTATTCATATTTTTATATTTATATAAAGCCAATGGCCATAACACCGTAATGACCAGAAAGACCAGTCGCTATGAGGCCCACTGCGGCCAGAAACTGGTCCGATTAGGGGGTGGGGCCAGCTGACCAACCTCCCGCAGCCCCTCCCTCCACCCAGCCCCACCCCATATTGGCCCCTCTATACCAATCAGAGGCAGGGCCAGATGACCAAGTACCCATGGCCCCTCCCACAGCCCGCAGGCCCCCAGTTGGCCCTCTCCACTCCATTTGGGGATGGGGCCCCCCGGCCCACCATCCGCAGTCCCTTCCCACAACTGGTCCCACCACCAATCACCCTCCCCACCCTAACTAGAGGTGGGGCCCACCAGCTAATTACACACAACCCCTCCTTCCAGCCAGCCTGGCCTTGATCAGTCCCTATTTGGGGTGGGCTAGCCAGCCAACCTCCCACTGCCTCCTCCTCCCAACAGGCCCAATCCCGATCTGCCAATTGGGCCCAGACTGGCCAGTCCCACCCATGCATAAATCAATGCACTGGACCTCTAGTTACTAGTACATATAAGTTCCCTGGTTAGTTTCTTCCTACCCATCCACCCTTTCTTTCCCTCTGAAATTAATAAGTCTGTTCCATGATTCTATGAATCTATTTTGTTCATCAGTTGACTTTGTTCATTAGATTCCACATATGAGTGAGATTATGTGATCTTTACATTAAATTTTCTCTGATTGTCCAAAACCGGATTGGCTCAGTGGATAGAGCGTCGGTCTGTGGACTGAAAGGTCCCAGGTTCAATTTCAGTCAAGGGCATGTACCTTGGTTGCTCCCCAATAGGGGGTGTGCAGGAGGCAGCTGGTCGATGTTTCTCTCTCATCGATGTTTCTAGCTCTCTATCCCTCTCTCTTCCTCTCTGTAGAAAATCAATAAAATATATTTTAAAATAAATTTTCTCTGATTGGTTTTTCACTTAGTATAATATATCCACTTCCATCCTTGCTGTTGCAAATGATAAGAATTCCTGCTTTCTTATAGCCACATAGTATTCCATTGTGTAAATGTACCACCGCTTTTTTATCCACTCATCTGCTGAGGGGTACTTGGGCTGTTTTAAAATCTTATTGTTAATTGTGCTGCTAAGTGAAAAGGAAAATAAAACACAATATATATTATATATAGAATTTGGATGCTAGCAATGATTTAGGAATCCACTTGGGGGTTTGGAATGTAATCCCAAAAGATAAAAAGAGACTAAAGTATTAAGTACTGGCTTCAAACAGGTTCTTCATGGTCAGCAAAGCCTCTGACTTATGATGAGACTTCTAAGGCATAATAATTGTTCAATTTCAGTGAATGTCTCATGTCTACTTAGCCATAAAATGTTTTCTGCATTTGTTGATGCTATGAAATTAGAACATTTTGGTATTCATATCTAAATCTTCTATTCCTTACTGAATTTTGATCTATTTTTTCTCTCAGTGACAGAGGTATGACAAAATCATACTTATAAAAACCTATAAACTATAATTAAAAGTTTTTCTATGTTTTTTATAATTCTGCCAGAATTTACTATGAAGATTTTAGATCCATGTTATTAATTGCATTATAATAATTCCACAGATCAAGGAATATGAAGTTACTATTGAATTAGCCCTTTTATTAGTGTGAAAAGCCCCATTTGTCCCTGATAATACTTTGTGGCTTTAAGTCCAAGTGGTCTATTAGTATAGTTTGCCTGACTTTTTTTTTAGTTACAATTTACAGTTTATCTTTTTCATGATGTTACTTTTAATCTTAAAAGTAATGTTTTTTATTCCAGTTTTAAAATCTGTCTTTTTAAATTTAGAATTTAGCTTATACCCATAATATAAATTCTAATTTATTTGGATTTTAATCTACCATATTATTTTTTTGCTTTTTGTTTCATTTCTTCTTTTTCTTATATTCTATTTGTTGTATCAAGCATGTTTCATTATTCTATTTGTTCCCGTATCGTGCTTATTAATCATACTCTCTCTTATTATCCTTCCAGTAGGTTCCTTAGAGATACCAACAAATATCCTTCACTTAGTACATTCTATCTGAAATTAGTACCTTTTCCATTTGGAAGATATGCTTAAGACCTTAGAGAAATTTTTATGTTATTATTTGCATGAATTGCAATTAGATGTATTATTAAACCACCAAAGACACATTGTCAGTGAGCCAGCATCCAGTCACTGCTCTCAGCTCCAAATCCATCCTTCTTTGCCTGCTTTCTGATACTTAAGCTGCACCCTCTGAATATTTCTCTTTGCTATCTGGAGCAATGCTAGAATTTGTTAGTGGAGGACCCTGTGGTGACAATGGAAAGCAATGCCAACAGGAAGACACCTTCCTTCAGGGTAAAGGTCCTCCGTGTCTTTATCATGGGTGCCCTGCAGATTTCACAGGCAATCTCAGCTGCACCCTCAGGCCTTGCCTTCTTTACCCAGTGGTCATTTCCATGAACTTCTTGTGTGTATGTGTGTGTGTGTGTGTGTGTGTGTGTGTGTGTGTGTGTGTGTGTGTCTTATTTTATTGGTTGACTCCAGTTTTCCTTGCCTAATGGCTGCTTCAGTGAGGCTGCCATGGGCTGTTTGCTCAGTAGCTCTAGAAGCTTTCTCAGGCAACTGTTTCCCCATCCTAGAGAGTGATCTCTTTAAAACAGTGCCAGCCTGCCTATGCTTCCCAGCCCTGGCAGGTCCTTTTCAAAGATTAGTTTGGGTTTGTGCCCTCTGGGACCTTTCTTTACTATTGTGAGGTAGCACCTGCTAATGGTACTCAGGCCTCCTTTCAAAATGTCTGCCTCTCAGCTTTGGGCTGAGACAGGGGGGGAATAGTGAGGGACTGTCCTCAGTTCCTTTGTCTGTCATTCTTTCTTAGCCTAGGAATAATAGTTGTTATTTTGTTTGTTTGCACATATTACTTATGGAACTGCTGCACTATTCTTTTACCCATTTTAATAGTTATCTTTGACTGATGAATGAATTTTTCCATTAATTTTTTTTTCTGTCCTAAAAACTGGTTTGGTGTCTCTCTCCTGGCTAGATCCTGACTAATATACTTAGATTTCTAGTAGTGTTTTCTATTATTTATCATCCCTGGTGCTCTGAAGTCCTTTCTGCATTTCTGAGGTGCCATCTGAGATCTTTTTTCTCTGTCTGAAGAACATCCTTTAGTATTTTTTCAAGTGTGTGTCTGCTAACAATAAATCACCCCAATATTTGTCTAAAACCACTTTATTTTGCATTAGTCACTAATGAATAATTTTGCTCTGTGTGGAATCTGAAATTGGCAGCTACTTCTTTTCGGCACTTTAATGATGTAATTTGTTGTCTGGTTTTATCATTCCTATTGATGAGTCAGCTGTCAGTCTCATTGATGTTTCCGTGAAAGCAATGTGCCTTATCTCTGGTTACTCTGAAGGTTTGTAATTGATTTTAAGTAGATTTTACTATTATGTGCCTTGGATTGTTCTTCTTGCCACTTCATATGTTTGTAGAAATCCTTGAATCACACTGACTGATATCTTTAATCAGTCTTTAAAAATTCCCAACCACTATATTTTTTCAAAGGTTACTTTTATCCCATTCCCCTTTTCTCTTCCACTATGGCTTCAATTATATGTATATTAAATATTTCAAAATGCTTCTCTCACTTTTTTGTTTATTTTCCTCTTTTGTTTATCTCCTAATTTATTCTCTTTTAGCAGATATAATTGGTTATTATAACAAATCTATCAAGTTCTCTATTTCCATTTTCCACACAAAGTTTCGTGGTTTGTTTGTTTTTGTTTTTTCACAGACCAGATCTCTCTGGACATTTTATCTATTTCCATAAACATGTCAATAATAATTATTTCATGTCCATGTCACATTTCTCAAATGGTTGGGTCATGTGTGGGTCCATTTCTATTGCAAACTTTCTTGGTCACTCAGTCCTGTTTTTTTAAATGCCTATTATTTATTGAGTAAATTTCAAAATTTTTGTAAAGTAATTATAGTATCTACCTTGTTTTGCTTTTTGTTGTTTTATTTTTGCACTACTTTCAAAATAAAGTCTAAATTCTAAAGAAAAGGAAAGTTTACTCTGATATGTGGGAATTTGGGGGTATATGTTTCTCATATGATGTAATTCTTGACTTAAAGTAATAATTACAGTCACTACTTGTCATTATGTATTTATTATTGGTTTGATTGATTTATTTTTGACAACTTCTAATACCTTTGTATTGAAAAGCTTTAATAAAGGAATCTCAAATAAGTATTATCTTTATTAAGCATTTAGAGAGATTTGCTTTTGTCTTTAGGAATTCATGACATAAATATATTGAACACATCATTATATTTTAAAGCTAATATTTGCTATTAAAGTGAAGATAAATCTACCAAGCATTTGGAATTTTTATACTCAGCAACAACTCACAGCTAGATATTTAAAGTCTAGTTATATGTTATCATCACTTATTGTTTTAAAGTCAGAGAATTACATATTGAGAAACAGTTCTGGAGGGGAAAAAATTTTAAACAGCTATGTAAATGCATGACTTTGGGGAAAAATAAGAGACAGAGACAAAATGGGAATAAAATAATATATAACAATAGGTAAAAGTTTCAATAAATTTCATATCCCACTCTTGTGGATGAATTATATCTATACTGGTCATATCTAAATATAACAGAGCAGTTCAAGATGCTAAAACCAGGGTATTAAAATAGAAGTGCTTGGACCTCGTTGTTAGCAGCCAACACAGACAGACTTCAAATTTGACTCTGGAAAAAGGTGTTTTCTTCATATGTTCTAGTCCTATATCTATACCTCCCGTGGGTGCTAATAAACAGCACTTTCCATAACCAGCACCATCAGCTGGGTGGATTTACCTTAGGATCACTGCTGTATCGTTTTACACCTACTCTCTCCTTTGGAGTTGCCCAAACCTCTCAATTTTCAATTAGTGGACATTGATCCATATGGCCTTGAGGTATTCAGAGGTCTCTGTGTTTTTAGTAGCAATACTGTTAATTATACAATTGCATAACTTATGTAAATAAAATTAATATTCTGTCTTTTTCTATGACCCACAAAATAAGCAAATTTTTCACAAAACCCGATGCTATGTCTCTTTAACCTGATTGGGTGTCAAGGTATTGATTCCTAACTCTAGGACCTATAAAACATTGAACTTTAATAAGAGAAAGGAGAGACACTCAGTAAGACTTATTAAATAAATTGTTGATGTTGCTTATAGAAATTAAATATAAAACATTGAGTAGCATGCAGTGAAGTTCTTGGGTTTCAAGAGACATTTGAGGTGTAAAAATTATCACACTATAATTAAGTATTTGATTGATTTTTTAATTAAAATGATTTTGTAAGTTAGGAAAATGGTGAATTACAAACCCTTTATTTAAATACTTCTATTCAGATCTTCACAAATTGTTTTCTGAATTTAATAAGCATACTAATTTTTTCTGTAGTTGTTTAATTATCAAATTTTTGTTGGACTTAAGAGGTATGTATTTTGAGACATTGCAATTTTCCCAAAAACAAATTTTAATGGCATTGTCAGTGGACATTGCAACTTGAAATTTCTTTGAAAAAGCTTTTGTTAGTTTTATTCCATGCAGATCTATTCTGTGCAAAGAACTGTGCAAGGCACAGGGGATGTAGAGATGAGTATTATATATTTTATTCCATTAGAAAATGAAACAAATTTGCAAGAAGATGCACTGTATAGTTTAAGTATGAATTTCAGCCTGATTTTCTATATTCCAGCTTCCTCAGGAAAAAAATTTTCTAGATATTTCACCAGATTTTTCCTCAAAACATAGTAACAACTTAAAATGAATGTAAATACAAGCTATTTATTTCTTATTTTTCACAAATACAGGATTTCTGTCTAGTTGAAATAATAAAAAATGATCTTTTCTTCAAAAATAAGGACATATGTCTTAAAGTTACTAAGTATTTTCTAAATCTTTTCTTCAAAGCATTAGTTGTGTGAAATTGAGATTTTTTTAATATAAAAATATTTCCAATCAAAATGAGTTTTACCCTATCCAGTTCAGCTGAGTGGATAGAGCATCAGCCTGCAGACTGAAGGTTCCCAGGTTTGATTCAGCTCAAGGGCACATGTCCAGGTTGCAGGTTTGATCCCCAATAGGGGATATGCAGAAGGCAGCTGACCCATGATTCTCTCATCATTGATGTTTCTATCTCTCTCTCCTTCTCCTTTCTTCTCTGAAATCAATAAAAATATTTTTTTTTAAAAAGGGTTTGTAAAATAATTTTCTTATATCACTCTGAAGAATCCCAACATATATAAAATATCAACTTTTTTTAGAAGTCCTATAATTTAAAAATTATATTTAAGTTTGTTTAGCCTAGCATTTCTCACTTAACAATACAGCCTCCCTTATGAAATACAAACAAAATTAATGCATTGTGGAAAAAAGGTGAAAAAGTTAGAGTTCACACAGCCAAGAAAACACCTAAATTTTTGTTATCAGACCTGAGTGCTTTCTATTAACCACACTTGTCTGGCCAAGTAATGGTAAGAGAGTAAAGTTAACATTCTTTCAGGAGACTGAATCAATGGCCCATTAGAGCAATAGGCCAAAAGGTGGGATGTTGACCAGAATGCAGAAAGAAACTGTTATTAGAGAGGGAACCAAAGTTTCTGGAAATAGCCTATACAGTAGTTAACAGAAAGGGCTTTGCATTCAGACTACTTGTGTTAAAATAAATTCATTATTTGCAGTGTGACCTTGAAACTTTTGCTTAACCCTAAATGTCTCACTTTTCCTATTTGTGAAATGAAAACAGGGATAAGACTATCAGAACATAGCAGAATTTTTGGACTGAAACCCGGATTATTTGTCCTCCAAAGTCGAAGAATGAATCCACAGACAGGAAGTGGTATAGCAAAGGTGGAGATTTATTGAAGAACAAGTACAGACTCCCACAGAGGGAGAAAGAAAAAGTCCCAGAGAACAGACTCGCAGGTAGGGAGGGGAAGAGTCCCACTGGGTTTCTTTTCCCTGCAGCTTATAAAGGCTGCAGATCCTGGTGCCTTGATATCCCCTTTGATTGGTCACTGTTCCCTTAGGCTGGTTACTATAGTAACTCCAGGGCTCCTTCCTTATCATTGTCCTGTTAAAGTTGGGGTTTCTTCTCCTCCTTCTGGATGAAGGGCTTCCTTTTCTTTGTTTTGTAAATATAGACTTTTAGAGGTTCCCAACTCCCTCATTCTATGGAAATGTACCTGTTGCAGCTTTTCAGCTTCCCTATTCTATGGAAATATACCTTCTGCTGCTCTGCAGCCCTGTGCTTCTTCCATGGTTCTCTTAATTTCAAAAATTTCTAAAATTTCCTAAAGCCTACATTTTTCACCCCCCAAAATTTGTTTCAATAATCACATATTATGTCACTAAATTAGTTACGATTATCAAAGCACTTAGAATATTGTATAGTACATAAAAAATAGCATCTAACCCGATATAGTAAAGAGGTGATATGCAATTTGATCACCACTCCGAAACACAAGATGGCCACCACATGTGGTCAGATGGATGCCCACATGTGGACACAAGATGGCCACCCCAAGATGGATGACAGGGGAAGGCAATTGTGGGCAATCAGGCCACCAGGGGAGGGCAGTTGGGGCAATCGGCTGGAAGGGGAGCAGTTAGGCACCAATTAGGCTGGCAGGGGAGAGGTTAGGGAGTGATCAGGCTGGCAGGAAAACGTGGTTGGGGGCAAGCAGGCGAGCGGTTGGGAGCCAGCAGTCTTGGATTGTGAGAAGGATGTCCGACAGCCCGTTTAGGCCCGATACTGGGATCGGGCCTAAATGGGCAATTGGACATCCATCGATTGGTCCCAGGTTGGAGAGGGTGCAGGCTGGGCTGAGGCACTCACCTGCCCCCCCCCCCATGAATTTTGTGAGCCAGACCTCTAGTTGTATAAATAAATAATCCTCACAGTTCTTTGTCTTTATTGGGTCTCCTAGTTGTTAGATTGTCTTCTTCCAATTGAGAAACCCATATTTCTTATAAATTCAAACTCACTGGGCTGATACTTATCAAAAAATCATATTTGGGAAATTCACAAAACGTGTTTATAGAGTAAATAGAACAAAAGAAGAAGAGAAAATATTTATTTATGCTGGCCAATTCTTCAGCCATGTTCATATCCAATATCTTGGGGCATGCTCACTGGAGAAAACTAATCTCATGTAATGAGAACAACAGATTATTTTCTATATTGGTCCCTGTTGCTGCCAAATGTTTGCTTGTGGACTTGGTTATACAATGTTAATAATACCTATATATTTACTGAGTGCTTGCCATATACTCTGTTTTCTTCTTAGGGGTTTGTATATAAATTTCTCACTGAATTACTAAAAAAAAAAATTCTAAAAGATATTGTTATCTCTATTTTATAGATAAGAAAATAATGGGAAATGTTTTCTTACTACTAAACCAATGTAGTTTAATTTTTTTAATATTGCAAATATTTTAAATTCTTTCAATGTAAAAAATAGTCCTTAAACATGAGTCTTTCTAAGATGGGGCTAGCTGTTGAGAGAGACTAATTCATAGTTTATAAATGGTGAATATGCACAGCTTGTCATTTTATACATCAAGAGTGGTTTCTCTTTGATACTCCAAAATTCATGAAATTGCTGTTATTATTCTATGTTACAGGGAAGCAAATTGAAGTTCCATAAAGTTAATTTGCTGGTCCATATTTATAATGAAAATGATTCCCTTATTTCTTTAAAAATAGGCTAGAAAATCTGAACATGAAATACACACACTTTTATCACCGAGGCTTAAAAAAGAAGAGATGTTAGCAGTAATGGCAGATCCATAAGAATTATCTAAGAAAGAAAGGTCTCCAGTGCTGAGCTAGTAAAACAGATAATTTAGAACATCTTTAATGAGAATTATTTTTCTCACTGCTCATTTTCCCTTTTCAAAAGCTGATTATAGATTCATTTATTTCTTTAAGAACATAGCATGTGAAATTTGCTTTAGTATGTACTAAATAGGTCCAAAAAATTTAGAAATGAGGATCTATATACCGTATTTGCCGGTGTATAAGACGATTTTTTTGCCCTGAAAAATATGCCTCCAAGTGGGGGGTAGTCTTATACGGCGAGTATATAACAAACTCTGTATTTTTAGTGGAAATGTTAGGGGGTCGTCTTATACTCCCAGTCGTCTTATACGCCGGCAAATATGTATTTTTCAGGAATGGTCAGAAGGAAATTCAGAGTGATTTCGTTTTGTATCTACTTGTGTCTGGTTTTCTTGTCAAAATGACATGGAGTATTCTCCTCCCAAAGGCATAAATATGTATCTCTTAGCTATCTGCATATTTTGAAATCACTCTAAGGCCTTCAGTTCTAACAACAACAACAAAAAAAAATTCATTGCTTTCTGTCTCCATGCCAGAAGCTTGCTATGAGTCTGAATTCCCCAGGAGCAAAATAAATAAATTTCATGACTTTTTTATTGTCTTCTTGAAAATATTCACACTTTTGTTTAGCTGCTTAAGAAAAAAAAAAGATTTATAATACATCAGGTACTGTTTACTTCATTGTAAAGGTTGGAAAAACATCAGCTAATTGTCAAGAAAATTTTAAGTTTGTAGTAAAGGTTTCAAGCATTAAATATCATGAAAATGCAAAGATGACCTTCTAATTCACTTCTCACTTGTTCTAGGATTTAGATTTACTGCCTAAAATATGATAAATTATTGGGTGACAATTAAGTTTCCTTTGAATACGAGTTAAGGAAACTAAAAAAAAAAAAAAAAGTGATTCAACTCTCTCTTGTCTATATAAATGCAAGGGAAGCCCTGACTGGTTTGGCTCAGTGGATAGAGTGTTGGCCTGTGGACTCAAGGGTCCCAGGTTCAATTCCAGTCAAGGACATGTACCTTGGTTGCTGACACATCCCCATTATGGGCTGTGCAGGAGACAGCTGATCGATGTTTCTCTCTCATCATTGTTTATAATTCTCTATCCCTCTCCCTTCCTCTCTGTAAAAAAAAAAAAAAAAAAAAAAAAAAAATCAATAAAATATATTTTTTAAAAATAAAAATAAATGCAAGGGAAAAGTAACCTAAAGGTAAATAGTGCCTGGATTAAAAATCATAGCAGCTGAAACCGGTTTGGTTCAGTGGATAGAGCGTCGGTCTGCAGACTGAGGGGTCACAGGCTCAGTTCCAGTCAGAGACAAGTTCATTGGGTGCGGGAACATCCCCTGTGCGGGGTGTGCAGGAGGCAGCTAGTTGATGTCTCTCTCATCGATGTTTCTAGCTCTCTATCCCTCTCCCTTCCTCACTGTGAAAAACATCAATAAAATATATATTTTTTTAAATCATAGCATATTCAGAGAACTTGAAGTAGTTAATTTTGGCCACAGTGTGGAACATAAAACCCTGGGCTCTAACAGTAGGCAAACATGTTTTTGAATCCTACCCAACTATGGCACTAACTATTAGGGTGATGCAGGCAAATTCTCTTAATCTAAATTTATTCTTCTGTAAAATTGTAATAATTATAAAGATTAATTAATTATTAAATATACATTATAACATATATTTACATATTAATTCACAATATAAAAGAATGTTATAAAGTTTACATGAAATAATGAATGCAGAGTACACATTGTGAGCATTATAAAAGGTAGGTACTGCTATTACTTTGGTTAGATTAAAAATTCAATTTAAACTAGAGAGGTCAGAGCCACAGCTTGAAAAATCTGTTATGCCATTTAAGGACTTTAAATTTTATACTGTGACATACAATAGAAAGCCACTGAAGAATTTTACCCAGAAGACTACCATAATCTCTTTGCATTTTAAAAGATCATTCTGCTTGCAGGGTGGAGTGTGAATTAGAGGTGCAATAAGGAAAATAGTTACAGACTATTTCGTGGCGCATGAGGGAAATAACAAAGGCTTGAATCAAGCATCCATAGAAACAACAGAGAGATTAGAATGAACTGGAAATAATGGAGCAGGACTATTAATATACTATTGCAAACTTGGAAAAGGGAAGAATGACATCCAGCCACTGGAAAGATAGGTGGGCATGGGGTGGGGGGATGGTTGGGGAGAGGAGGAAGAAGTACTAGATTGGTAAGATAAGGTTGGTTTTGAAGAAGTAGAATTTGAGTTGCCCATAGGACATAAAAATACAGAGATCTAGCACATAGTTGGTATGTTGATTGATTCAACTTGGATTGCAGAGATCAAGACATTTATGGATCACCTACATATAAAAAGTAAATGAAATAATAGCACAATATATAACTACTTATAGAGATTAGATAGAGTGATAAGAAGAGACTTAAGGATTAAACTTCCAGAAACATATACATATAAAAGATAGGTAGGATATAAAGAACTTCAAATGGAGCCTGAGAAGGCACAGCCACAGAACACAACAAAGGGAATCAGTAGATACTGATGCCAAGGAAACCAAAAGAGAAGTGTTAAAAAAAAAAAAAAGTGGTTCACCCTGCCGAATGTTGCAGGTAAATAAGATTAGGAGAGAAGAAATACCATATGATTTGACAATTATTGAGTTACCTGTGATATTTGCAAGAAGTTTCATTGAAATGGTAGAGACTATAATCAGACTACAGAAGTTTGAAGTATGTAAATATGAAACATAATGATAAATTTTTAAAATGTGTTTGTGTGTGTGTGTGCTTATTTATTGCAGAGAGGAAGAGAGGGAGAGAAAAGAGAGAGAGACATCAATGATGATAGAGAATCATTGATAAGCTCCCTTCTGCACACTCCACTCTGGGGCATGTACCCTGACCAGGATTGGAACCATGACCTTCTGGTTCATAGGTCAACACTCAACCACTGATGCTAGGTGATAATAGACTTTTTTTTTTCCCAAAAGCAGGCACAGCAATATTTCTGATCTTAAATCTTCTCCCAGATCTTATTTCCTCAAACCAGAGTAGGACTTTGTGAGTGTTATATATATATGTCAGACCTGGCCCTTGAAACCTATAAAGCACATTGTAAGGAAGCCTGGATCACATGGAGAGTAGATAGCCAACAGACAAGGTTAACATCTCAGTGCTCACACCAACAACCACTTGAATGAGCAATCTTTGAATGATTTTAGCCCCTAGCATTTGAGCAGTTTCAGCTGATACATCTGAAGCAGAGATAAGCTATCTCCATTAAGCACTTCTCAAATTGCAGATGAAATATTATACATGTTTTAGGTGACTAGGTTTGGGGAAATATTTTATACTAGAGGCCCAGTGCACAAAATTCATACACAGGTGTGGTCCCTAGGCCTGGCTGGTGATAGAGGAGCAAGTGTCTGGCGTGGAAGGGCAGGTCCCAGCTGACCTCTGGGTCCTGGGAAGCACACGGGCCCCCACACACCCCTCTCTGCCTGAGTCACAGTTCCCAAGTCCCCATGCAGAGATGCAGTGAGTGTGGCCAGATTCTGCAGGCCAGGGTGCAGCATGGGCCTCTAGGCTGCCCAGCGGTGCTACACGGAAACTGGGTGGGCAGTGCACTTTCTCCCAGCTGGCATCTCAGACAGGCTCCTACAGGAACCAATGGGGAGCCCGACCAGCCCCTGTGGTCCCAGCAGCTCCTGGCCATGGGTGCCTGGCTCACTGGAATAAGCCACTCAGGTGTGGGGTGGGCTTCTTGGTGGTGGCCAGTACCTAAGTGTGGGGGATTCCCCAGCATGGAATCTAGGTTCCAGGGCAAGGTAGCAGCGGGAGTGAGAGTGAGCTCAGCGGACACCTGCATTCTCACTGCACTTCCATCCCGGTCATCCCCACCTCAGGTAGCCAGAGATATGTCAGCCCCCTGCCCTGGGTGTTGCAGGAGGTTGGTTGCTGCCACCAACCCTAGTTCCCCATCCCAGGCTGGGCACTGGTCACCTCTTCAGGGGGATCAGTTGGGGCCAGTCTACCCCACCCAGCTCCTTCAGTGCCTGGGAGCCTGGAGGTGGTCCTGCCCTCCATGGCCACCACTGGTCACTGTCTGTGGGGTGATTGGGCCCCTGTTCACATCTACCTTGGGCTGGGGCCACCCCTCCACCATCCCACCGGGGTCCTGCTCTCGTAGGGGCCCATTGGGCCAGCAGCACCTCCACTGCCACCGGCTGCCAGTGCCACATCACCAATGCCCGCCATGTTCCATGCCACCCTCTGGTGGTCATTGCATGTCATAGTGAGTGGTCAAATTCCCAGTTGAGGGGACAATTTGCATATTAGGCTTTTATTATATAGGATAACCATAGTACATACTACAAACACAAAGAAAAAGAAAAAAAATGACCATAAATGTTAATTATTCTTTGGAAGTATCACTGAAGAATTTCAGGAGAAAAAGAAATTAATAACTGAATGAGGTAGAGAATCAATAATGTTTGGGAGTTTGATTTTTATTTTGCTATTAAAAAAGCACCTTCCTAGTGATATAAGATATAGCATGATAATAAATGTTAAGAAGAAATAGTAAATTTTGGATCCTAGTGGATATAAAGGATAACATACAGAGATCATAAAGGGTGTGACTGGTTTTAAAAAGGAAAACTAATATTTGTATGCATATAGTTGTTCATATATGTGGACAGAAGTTAAAGAGCATTCTTAATATAAGATCATTCTTATTCTTAACTAGAGGCCTGTTGCACAAAATTCTTAACTCACAGTCCCTTGCAGCCCTGGCTGGCCCTTGCAGGCCCTCACTGCCTCAGCCAGCCCTCACAGACTCGGTTTCATCCAGAAGGTTGTCCAGATAGTCAGATTGTCATTCTGCTGTTCAGTCTAATTAGCATATTAGCTCTTTATGATATAGGATAAGTTGTCTCTATGAAATCAGAGGCAAGGTCATCTGCATTGAAAAAGTGGTGAGCTAGATTAGGGGATGAGTAGAAGGAATAAGAGCATCAGCAAGCTGTTAGCCTATACGTTCATTCATATTATGCACATCTTTTGTTCCATAGACTTAACTACCAAACACCACTGAAGATCCTTACACCAACCTAGTCCTTAACCCATAGATGCTATGTAGTAGCATCTATCTATTGTTTATTAGTTTCTCTCTTTTTTTGAAATATATATAAATGTAATCATAGAGTAGGTACTCCTTTGTGTCTGGCTTTTGTTGTTCAACATTGTGCTGTTAACGTAAAATAAACAAGCAAACAAACAAAAAACAAACATTGAAGCCTGTAGAGAATTTTAGTGAGTTTATTTGAGCCAAACAGTTGACATATGCCAGGAAGCACAACCTCAACGAATTGAGATAATGCTCCAGAGGAGAATGGTGGCTTACATTTGTATTTATACATTGCAATCAAAGAAGGGACATAGGTAGGTTACATGAAATTTATTGGTGATAGATGAAGGAGGTGGGATAAAGCAAAGTGGTGGGAAACAACACCTGAGATTGGATAAAAAGTTAAATGATGGGCACTTATTTAGGTGGGTGGAGGAACAATTAACATGATAATGAAAGAATTTATGGTATTTGTACTGGCCCCCACCACATTTGGTTGTGCCCCAGGGGCTCCAGTAAAAGGGAAGTTACAAGTTACCCAAACATCTCACAGATATGTTATCTTAGAGGCAAAAAGGCAAATGGACTCAGTAAAAATCTAGGTTGATCTTTGTCAGGGAAAATATCATCCTAGGACATGACTATCCATTATAACCTATTCATAGTTAAATATTTAATTTTCAGACCATCTTTTGTGTGTTTTTGTTTGTTTGTTGTTTGTTTGTTGTTTGTTTTTTGGTGTTTTTTGTTTTTTAGGTCTCTGAGTTTGCAAGACTGCCACACAGGCCTCCCCTGAGCTTATCAGGTTCGCATGTGGCTCCTTTCGTCCACAGTGCATATTAGACTCATACATTTTTTCATATAGGAGCAACTTATTCATTAACATTGCTGAACATATTACATTATATGAATACAAATGTATTTTTTAAATATAGATAGACATTTAAGGTATTTCAAGCACAAGGCTATTAAAAATAAAGGTTTCATGAATATTTTTGTGTTATGGCTTTGCTGCAATTATAAAAAACATTTCTGTTAGTAATATACTAGTACATAGAAAGATGATTGCTTGTTTATTAAGTCTACATATTTTCAGCTCTTGCTACTATCAGACAGCTTCCCAAATTGTGATATTGACTTACATTTCCACAATTAGATGGTGTTAGTTGCAGTTCCCTCATGTCCTAGCCAGCATGCAGTATTACTGAGCACTTTTATTTTAGCTACGCTGGTGCTATTGGGTTTCTTGTCATTTTTTATTAAATACTAGAGGCCCAGTGCATGAAATTATTGCACTGGGGTGTGTGTCCCTCAGCCCAGCCTGCACCATCTCCAAACTGGGACTCCTAGAGGGATGTCCGACTGCCCGCTTAGGCCCGATCCCCATTGATTGGACCTAAATGGGGAGTCGGACATCTCTCTCACAATCCAGGACTGCTGGCTTTCAACTGCTCACCTGCCTGCCTTCCTGATTGCCCCTAATTGCTTCTGCCTGCCAGCTTGATCATCCCCTAACTACTCCCCTGCCAGCTTGATTGATGCTTAACTGTTCTCCTGCCAGCCTGTTTGCCCCCAACTGCCCTCCCCTACATGCCTGGTCCCCTCAACTGCCCTTTTCTGCAGGTCTGGTCACTCCCAACTTCCCTCCTCTGCCATCAGGGTCACCCCTAACTGCCCTTCCCTGCAGGCCTGATCACCCACAACTGCCTTCCCTTATAGTCTTGTTCCCTCGCAACTGCCCTCCTCTCCTGGCCATCTTGTGGTGGCCATCTTGTGTCAACATAGGGGAAGGATCTTTGACCACATGGGGGCAGCCATCTTGTGTATTGGAGTGATGGTCAATTTGCATATTTCTCTTTTATAGATAGAATAGAGGCCTGGTGCATGGGTGGGGGCCTGCTGATTTTCCCTGAAGGCTGTCCTGGATCAGGGTGGGAGTTCCCTTGGGGCATGGGGCAGCCTGGGCAAGGGCCTGTGGTGGTTTTCAGGCCAGCCATGCTCCCTGGTGACCCAACTGGAGGCCCTGGTATCTGGGGTTTATTTACCTTCTACAATTGAAACTTTGTAGCCTGTAGCAAAGCCAAGCCTTCTGCTTACTCCATGGCTGCAGTCATTTCTGTTGGAATTTATCTTTTGTAATTTAAACTTTGTAGCCTTAAGCAGAGGACTGGGCTGGCCAGGGTGTGCAGAAAGCTTGGCTTCCTCCATTGCCTGGGAAATCTAAGCCTCCCTCCTGCTCTCTATGGCCATAGCCATCTTGGTTGGGTTTATTTGTATATTTGCTCCTGATTGGCCATTGGGTGTGGCTGGTGGGCATGACTGGTATGTGTAGTGGAGTGACGGTTAATTTGTATATCACTCTTTTATTAGATAGGGTTTTTAGGAATATTATTATTTTTATTATCTTCTTATTTTTGTTTTAATTCTGGTACAAGTCTTTTTTTCAGATATTTGTATTACAAATACTTTTTGCACTCTACAGTTTGATTTTTTTACTCTCTAATGGCATCTTTTGAAGAACAAAATAACTTAATTTTAATTCTACCTAATTTATCAATATTTTCTTTCATTGTTAGGTTTTTGCATTCTGTTCAAGAAATCTTTACTTAGCTCAGTTATAGAGATATTTTATCATGTTATTTTATTGCTAGAAACATTACGTTTTATCCTTTGCATTTATATCAACATTACATTGCAAATAAAATTTTTTGTAACACTGGAGGTAGAGTTTCAGCTGCACTATTTCCCATATAAATGACCTAGCATCATTATTAAAAAATCTTTTTTTTCCCCACTGCACTAGTGTCAGTTTTGAGACTCTGTTTTTTTGGTCTGTTAGTCTATCCTGGCACCAACACAGCACTCTATTTATGACTGTAGCTTTTATATTAAACCTCTATTAGTGGCAGTATACAGCCTCAAGTTTTGGCCAGCTCATGATTGCCTTTGGCTATTGCTTGCTCTTTGCACTTCCATATATATTTTTGAAACAGGAATTTTAGGGGTAAGATAGGACAGATTTAGGAAATTTTAGAAATGTTGGAAAGTAGGGGGACATGGAGGAAGCACAGGGCTGTAGAGCAGCAGAAGGTATATTTCCATAGAATGGGGGAGCTGGAAAAAGTAAAGGTCTATATTTACAAAATAAAGAGAAGTCAGCCCAAAGGGAACAGAAAAACAATAAGGAAGGAGTGGGGAGAACTTCACAGATCCCAGGTGAGGTTCAACTTTTGAGCCCAAGAGTTACTATAGTAACCAGGCTAAGGAAATAATGACCAATCAGAGGGAATATCAAGGCACTAGGATCTGCAGCCTTTATAAGCTGGAGGGAAAAGGAACTCAGGGGGACCCTTTTCCCCCTCCCTACATGGGAGTCAGTTCTGTGGGACCCTTTCCCTCTCTCCAAGTGGGAGTCTGTATTTGTTCTTCAGAGAATTTCCACGTTTGCTATATCACCTTCTGTCCATGGATTCATTCTTCAGTTCTGATGGACAAAGAATCCGGGTTCCAGTCTGAAAAGTTCGTATTATTTTAGAGTAACTTGTCTTTTCCACAAAAATAAAGTCCTACTGTAATTTTGACTGAGATTGCAGTAAACCTAGGTGACAATTTATATTATTATAATATGGAAAGTTTTAAACCATGAAAGACTGAATTGTCTGGAGATTCATACATATTGTAATTGGTATTAAAAAAAACAGCTTACTCCTTATTTATTATTCCATTGTATGATTATATCACAATTGTTGATCCATTCTCCTAGTTGAAGGACATCTGGGTTATTTTAATTTTCTGGCTATTGTGAATAAAGCTCCTGTAAATATGCTTGTACAAGTCTTTTCATGGACATGCCTTCTTTTATCTTGGGTAAATATTGAAGATGGGAATTTGGGGTCATTGGTATATGTTCTTTTGTGAAGTGATTATTCAATTCTTTATCTCAATTAAAATTGAATTGTTTGCTATTCTGCTTTGAGTTGTTAGAATTATTTTTGTGTCCTGAATACAGTTTTTTTTTGTTAGATATTGAAAGGTTATCTCTCCCACCCAAACTAGTGGGTGGAGTTTAACACCTGACCAGTGTAAGGTTCTCCCCCCTCCCAAACTGGTGGAACTAACACATGACTGGCACCTGCCACAGAGACATCTCCAAGACACTGAACCACCAATCAACATGGGCCAGAGTGCCCTTGGGGCCCATTCCTTCCTGTTCCACCCTGGGCCCAACCCCCTCCCTTTCTGTCCTTTAAGAGGGGCCCCAGGCAAGACATGTGCTGCTGTTGGCTGTTGTCTGTTGCTATGGCTGCTGCTCAGCTTGGCTGGGTCCGGTCCCCTGTCCCCTCCCCCTCCAATTCTGATTTCTGTACCTCCGTGTTGGATTCTGCCCATTACCAGGGAATAAACTTTACTTTAAAATTCCCTGCTGTTCTGTTTCCTGTTTCCTTTCAAACCTAACAGATATCATTTTAGAAATATTGTCTCCTACTCTTTTGTTTTCCTATTCATTTTATTTCACTTTATTAATGATGTCTTTTTATTTCATTTTATTTTATTGATTTTTAGAGAGAGAGAGAGAGAGAGAGAGAGAGAGAGAGAGAAGAAAGAGAGAGACTGATTTGTTGTTCCACTATTATGATCTCATTGGTTGATTTTTGTATGTGCCCTGACTAGGGGGTCTAAACTGCAACCTTGGAATATAAGGACAATACTCTAACCAACTGAGCTACCAGGCCAGGGCTTTATTAATAATAAATTTGGATGAATAGAAGTTTTTAGTAATATTAAAGCCTATTTATCAAATTTCCTTTTATGGTCATTAATTTTTAGCTTTGGTATAAGCAACTTTTATCTTCCTATTAGTCAAAAATACATTCTCTTTCTTCTGAAAAATGTACACTTTTGGTATTTATGTTTAGGTCTATAAAATCTCAAATTAATTTATGCTTATGGTATAACATAGGAGTTAAGTGTTATTTTTCTCCATATATATTCTGGGGGTTCAGCATGAGCAATGCCAAGATGCATGTAAACTATTTTTATCTAAGGGCAATTTTAGCTTCAGACTCAACAGAAACTTTTGCCACTCCCTTGAACTGCCTGGAAGAACTTGAACCAGGGGCCTTGCCCATAATAAGAAGTTATGAGCGATAATCTTTTGACCAACCTAAATGGCAGGACAAACTTATTGATTAAACTAAAATATCTGATCTCCTTATCATCCCACAATAACCCTTTGAAGTCCCAGGGTGCATTATCTCATTCCTAGCTCAGAATGTCTCAAATACCTTGATCCCCTTTTCTATCTCTGAGCCTCTTGTTCATATGGATATCGTGAATGTTAGGTCTGCAACTCTGAAGTCTCTTATAGTCCTATGAAGAGTTTGGATTGGTTTGTGTTGCCTGTTCTTTCTCTTGAATCAGTGGTTCTCAACCTTTCTAATGCCTTGACCCTTTAATACAATTCCCCATGTTGTGGTGACGCCCAACCATAAAATTAATTTCGTTACTACTTTCATAACTGTAATTTTGCTATTGTTATGAATGATAATGTAAATATCTGTGTTTTCGATATCTGAAATATCTGAAAATGTCTGGGCTCAGGACAATAATATCTCCCTTTGAAGATGATTTACTCCATTCTCTGATAGACAGCAAAAGGCAGATCACCTCAATCTGATGCTGAATTAAACAGACTAGAGCCTGGTTTTCAGTAGTTAGTAGGCTCGAATTTCTCTTTGTTTCCCCTAACCCATGTTCCTGAGTATATAGCCTTTCAGGGGGTCCCAATTACAGGCTGAGTTACATTGTAAAGGCCTCTGGCTTGGTAACCTCTAAATAATATTCTTTTCTTCTTGATGCTATAAAACTTACAAATATTCTACTCTCCTTCAGAGTCATGCTTGGCTTGATTTCTTAGCTTTTTGGCGAATGCAGCTGAAACGGCAAATGTTTTGGCACTTAAACTTGTGTCAGTGTAAAGCTGACTTTTTTGCACCTTTCTTCTCACTGACATCTGAAACTTTCAAATCCAGGCTGCTTCGGCAGGCCCAACCTCATCTTCCAGCCTGAGGAGGTTGCCTTGAACCTCTGCCTGTTTCTCTGGCAGCATCTCATCAGCCAGTGTCTTGACCTTTTGGCCTCCTGACCTTTGCTGAAAATGAGCAAATGCCCTAAGAGGAAAAACTGCATGCAGACAGTTGGGTGCACCCTGTTCATTTCCTTGCTCTCTTTGATCTGTTTCCTTACATCTTGGCTACCTTAGAAACTTTCTAATATCTTCATTGAGATTTTAATGGAGTTTTTGTGCTTTGTTCCCCCCTGACTTATAAAAATCATTCTAAAATTTGCTAAATTATTTTCATAACAGAAATGTTTATGATAATAGTATATTCAGTTGGTGTTCTATAACTTCCTTAGTATCTTCATATTTTTACCACATTTTTAATGATCTCATTTTTAAAAAATTACAGCAGGCATCTTAGCCCATGTAGCTTTTTTTCTTAAGAATTATTTTTTGGAATTAGTTGTCAGGAATACAAGATCCATTAATGTTTCAAGGGATACGAACAATGTACTTCTCATTAAAAGCATTTTCTAATAATCTTTCAAAAAGATTGTGCCAATCTACAGTATCACTTACAGTACATAATTGCTGCATTTTTATCACAAGCTCTTCAGCACTTAAGAATTCTGTGTTTAATTTTGTATGGTTTAATAATTGTAAATACTTCATCTTATTTGATTTTGAATTATCTTTGCTTAAAAAGTTTTAAATTGTTTTATATTTGGGGAGTGGGAGTAATTTCAAAGACTGAATGTCAGTGGAGTTACTAGGTTAATTTCCATGATTATACAATATGATAGTGCATTTTCCCAGTTGTCCCTGGTATACTTGTCCTTGTATTCTACTCACAATTTTTCATAATGTGCAAGGCATAGAATGTACCCAGTAAACATTTATTAAATTGAATACCATTACCTCTTTTATTTTTCAATGACTTTAGACAGACTTTGAATAACATTTCAAAGGCTCTATTTGCACATGGTACAAAACTGGCTTATCTGTTTAAGCCACTTACCATATGTCTAATGTCCTCCTTTCCTGGATGCTTCATTTTAATCTATTTTACCCATCATGAGAAATAATAGATTCATAAGTTATGTATCAGTTATCTAGACTTATATTGGTAGGCTTTTCTTTTTATCTATAGCAAACTGGCAAAAGGGACACAACTGTATTCCTGGACTTGAACAGGCACATAATAATAGAGTTTTGAAAAATGAGGACATTACTCAAGGCTGCTAGATAAAGCATGTCAGCCAGTGTTGTTGATTGGAAAAAACAGTAAGTTCTGCTCAACCATTATTCTCTACATTCCTATCTGTCTGTAAGCAAAGATAATATAGCCAACTTGTCATCAGTAATGTGGTTTTGAGTTGCTTTTCCTGGAGTAGAAATCAATTTGCAATGATCCTTTCTTGTATTGGATAAGTTGAAATCATGGCAAAGTGGTTTATTATTATTAATATTATTTTATTTATTTATTTATATACATAGTCTTATATAAAAGAGCTGCTGTTCTTGGTATAACAGGCAAGATATTACCA
Source organism: Vespertilio murinus (assembly GCA_963924515.1). Taxonomy (NCBI): domain Eukaryota; kingdom Metazoa; phylum Chordata; class Mammalia; order Chiroptera; family Vespertilionidae; genus Vespertilio; species Vespertilio murinus. The sequence goes on from OZ004706.1 coordinate 47,828,949, forward strand.
ATTTGTCTAGTATAATTGATTGCAATAGTTTTATAAACATAAATATTAATGATATTTTTAGGGAAAAATTTCACATTAAAATATACAATGCTCTTTAAAAATTCTTTATAGATTAAACTTATATAGAAGCATTGCATATATTGTATGCATCTTGACTTTCTATAAAATCTTTATATTTGCTATATTAAATTTGGAAGTATAATTTATTCAAGCAATAACTGCAAGTGTCCCAATTGAATTTACTTATAGTTTATTTAATTATTAAGTTAATACATTATTTCTTAAATATGAATCCATATGCTATATTAAGGATTCTAAAATCTCCTGAGACACCGAGAAGCAGGCCAAAGTTTTGGAAAGGAAGAAAATACATTTGTTTAATAAAAGTAAATGTTAAAAACAAATATGTACTTTTAACATTTTTATTGATTTTTAGAGATAGAGGAAAGAAGAAGGAAAGAGAAAGAAACATGGATATGAGAAACATCAATTGGCTGCCTCCTGCATGCCCCCTAATGGGGATCGAACTGAACCTTACAAAACAACAATAAAAAATGTTTTTATTTAAATGAACCAAAGAAATAGAGAGGAAAAAATGTCATATAACTTGAAATGAAATTGTATTTATTTGGTTCTATTTCCAGATTTGACATAGATGTGGTTATTCTATTCCTCATCTAGCCAATAAACAAACACCCTTTCCACCATCTCCTATAGGTAGTTATCTACACTCTGGGATTTTCTTACTAATGAAAGATAGACAGTTCAAGAAGTATCCAGGGAAATCAGTGTTATTTTGATAACTCATCATTCTGTATAGTTAAAGACAATAAAAACATCAGCCAAGAAAGCCAAAGATGTACAAATATTATTTCCCAATGGGAAGGGTATCTTAACCCACAAAATAGAAGAGACAATCTCCTGGGAAGATAGTCTTTTTACTGAATATACTGTACATTTAACGTTGTAGAAAAGTCATTACAACTTTTATGGTTTTTCACTTTTATCTTTATTATGTAATATTTTATTTCTAGACCTGAGTGTTGGTTATATGGGTGTGCCTCAATAAAACAAAAATTATTTTTAAAACACACACACACACACACACACACACACACACACACATACACACACACACACCCCAAAAAAGCAAAACAATAACAATAACAACAAAAAAACAACTTCACAAACTGGAGCCAATTTCCAAACTAAGCTCTGGGTGTTTTGAAATACTTTTATTATTTTGAAATAAAGTATATTTCCCTGTCATCCCGCCCCCTCATCCCAAACACCTCAGTCTGTCTTCTAGAACATGGAATAAGTCCATTCTTCTTCTCTGAAACACACCCTCTGAGTATTAAGACAGTTCTTGAAGCAAAAAGGTTGGAACCATACTGATATTTTCTAAATGTCTTCATGCCACATTGCATTATTTTCAGGGACTTGTGAAAGCCAAAGCTTTGAACCTATTGAGAGCAACTTTCTATAATGTAATGGGCTAGTTTATTTCCTGATTCTGTCTGAACGCAAGCAGATACGTGAGTTTCAGATGATGGCAGACAGCTCTGAAGTCAGAAGCAATAATGAGAGGCCCTACCAAGAGGGCCAGAAGGCTTTTCTCAGCAGCATCTGGGACTGCATTCCTGGACCAAGTAGCAGAAGGTGTACTCTGTTCTCTAACAGCTGAAAATGCCTTTCCTCCACGAGTCCTCCTGTCCGGTGTTGTTATCTATCCTATCCAGCGCCATATTGCTGCTGTTATTTAACGAGGAGTGTCCCTGGAGGCAGACATGAATCTGGCTTGCTTTTGAGAGTGTATTATTTGTCCTTGGTTACAGAAATAGTAATGATCTGTTCCTGTGTAATTTAACATCCTCTTTTTGCAACATTTGTAGGAATGACTCTGGGGAGTCAAAGCTTAGTAACAGTAGTATAGCACTTAACCGAAGAGATTTAATTCTAATATTATTCTCATCCTATTTATTTCCCATGCTGCTATAAAGCTTCTCTGCAAAAAAGCTTATCACCTTCATACAGGCATCCCGTAATTTTCCGGCTAAAAGGCAGGGTCTTCTTGAGGCATGGACAAACTTTCTGACCTGACTCCTCCCTGCCTTATATGCATCACCTATTGCCATGACTGTCTCCACTCCAACCTCAGCCACAAATAACCACCAGCTCGCCAAAGCCCCACACGCTTTCTTGCCTCAGTGGCCTTGTGTCTAATATGCTCTTTCCTGTCCTAACATGTTTTTGTTCAATGGATAAGAGTGTCAGCTCTCAGACTGAAGGGTTCTGGGTTTGATTCTAGTGAAGGGCATGTACCTCAATCCACAGCCCTGGAACCAATCAATGTGTTTCTCTCACATCAATGTTTCTCTCTCTCTCTCTGTCTCTACCCCTCCCACTCTCTCTAAAAAAAAAATCAATGGAAAAATATCCTCAGGTGAGGATTACAAAATAAAATCAAATGCCCTTTCCTACCACCTTTCTCCTGCACTGTATCCAGCAATAGTTTTCATCTCAGCAAATAAGCCTTTTCTCACTCCTGAACATCTCTGTGTGCAGCTCCATCCTAGCACAAACTACACGCATATTTTACCATTTGCCCACCCATAGATTGTGAGTGTCTTGAAAATCAGGGTCTTTCTGCATACACCCATGTACTCCCAGCATTTTGCACATAGCTGGCGCAAGGTAGTCTTGCTGGAAAATTTATTTTTCTTGTCTTTTACTTTGATAGTAGATAAATACTCTTTAATATGATCCCTCTACAACCAGTTGCACACATCTGTAGGAAAACTAGCTGCTAGAAACTGGCATGAAATGGAAAGAAACCTACCTGTTCCCGATACCTATCAAAGAAACATAATAATTAACCTTGTTGACAAAGTTGTCCGACCACGTTGTGAACAAGTCACAGGCCTTTTGAAATTTGTTGTCTCACTAAGGAATAATGGGCATTTCCCTTGTTGGCAAGGCACTGATGTTAGGTTGTTTTTGTAAAGATACCTCGAGTTCTACTGCTAGTGACAACCATAAGCGCCTATGTGACCACAGTATATAGAAAAGCTGACAACTGTGCAGTCCAGATAACAATAAATTTGTCATGCTCTTTTACAGTGACAGTAGAAAACACTGCTGCATTATATTTTCAGCTTCCTGTAAGTACATTTTGTATCTTCTTTCAAATATTTCCTAGTCATCATGCCTGATGGATTGACAAGCTCAAAACCATGTTGTCACAGGGAAAACTTAGCAAAGCTACGAAGCACGGTTCAGGGTAGAATAATGTTCAGAAAATAAAAACTTGCATAGAAGACATAGTGTCTACACCAGGGCATACTCCACTTAGATTAGGAAGAAAAGTAAAAAGACATTTCTTTGTATAAGATTACCCCATCTTTATATACACAAACATTTAGGTTATTTTTTTTCACTTAGTAAAATAAATGCTGTTGATAGAGAATTTATAAAACAAAGCATGATCTTTTGCTCAGGAATAACTATTAATAATAACAATCTAAGGACCACTGATTTTAATTAAAATAATTCAACCAATTCCTCTTTGTAACTTCACACATGTCTGTTGCTCTATGTATGACCAGTGGAATTAGCCTCTCTATGTGAGGAACCCCACCATTCTCAGTTGTGTTCACTTACATGTTTTGTATTGTGAGTGTGGCATGTACAGAGATGGGGAATTGTATGAGAGAAATATTTACTCAGCACTAACTCCTTGCCAGCTATTGATCAGTTTCATCACATGTTTTAAAATATTCCAAGAACCCAATGGGTAGTTGTAGGATCTGCTTTGAACATGGAAGGAAAAATTCAAGTTAATAGCCAAGCCAGGATTAAAGTCCAGGTCAAAACGACTTCAAAGTCTCTACTCAAAATAAAACACACAAAAAAAACACCCCACTAAAACTGTCCTAAAAGGCTGCATCTGTATTCTAGCCTATCAAATTGGCCTAGTTTATCTGCTTCCAAATCATCTGCCCAAATTTCTTGAAATCCATATCTCTAAGTTCTATTGTGAGTTGTAAATATAAAAATAAAAGTTTGTTTTTTAATTTTCATTTGAAAAAGAAAGAAAGAAATCTTAATGGAGTAGAGACTAAGCTTGTATACCTTTGTTTTATTTATCAATAATATTTTTTATTCTTTAATTAGAATTGAGGTACAGAATAGTTTCAGGTGCACAACCCAGTGACTGGACATCTATATAACTTAGATACCTAAGATTTGGAAGCAGCCTAAGTGCCCATCAGCAGATGAGTGGATTAAAAAAAACTGTGATACAGCTACACAATGGAATACTATGCTGCTGTAAAAAAAGAAAGAACGCTTACCATTTGCAGCAGCATGGATGGACCTGGGAAGCATTAGGCTAAGCAAAATAAGCTAGTCAGAGAAAGATAAGTATCACATGATCTCACTCATTTGTGGAATATAATGAATATTATAATTTAATATAATAACAAAAATAGATCCAGAGACATAGAAGCATCAAACATACTGTCAAACCTCAAAGGGAAGGTAGGGGAGGCTGAGTGGAGAGTGGGGGAAGGTAAGAGATCAACCAGAGAACTTGTATGCATCTAAGTCTTTTTTTAAAAAGTCCCGATTTTTAGAAAGAATCTTTCCAATCTTTCCAAAAATCGGGACTTTTTAAAAAAATGTCATGGGATGCGGGAGAAATTGTTAGAAATCAGGACTGTCCTGCCAAAAGTGGGATAATATGGTCACCTTAATCTAAGTATAACCAGTAAACACAGACAATAGAGGGATGAAAGCCTGGGCTGGGGAGGGCTAGGAGAGGACAATGGGGGGTTAAGGGGTCATTTGTAATACTTTCAACAATAAAAAAGTTTTTTAAAAGTAGAGATTAGAATAGTCACGAGGATGTAAAGTATACCATAGGAAATATAGTCAATAGTATTATAATAACTAAGCATCTATAGTTTTAAAGTTTCACAAATGATTCTTATGTGGGTGCTAAATAATATTCTGGATTCTTCTATCTGCTTAAATCAAACCCTTAATTTATTTATTGAAAACCTACTAAGGCTCTCTGACAAAGACCAATTTTTTTCAAAGATCTGGTAAGTACCAAAAATATATCTTATGATTTATCTGAGATTTTCCCAAAGCATGGAAAGTAGCCCTCATTGACGATAGATCATCCCAAAAGTGCTTTCCATATAAAAAGAAGTCATCAGCCCCACCAAAGGAAGGGCTAAATGAGGGATAAAAGATTAATAGTTTGTGATTAACCTGGAACCTCAACACACATTCTAGAGTTCACCTGGGGAAAAGGGGAGAGGGTCAAGGAGTCAGGTGGATTAATTTTAAAACAAAGTCAGCTTTTTGAGATGGAGTCTGCTGTGTCCACACAAAGAGAACTGAGCTCACAGGGCATATACTACCCCCAAATTGGAGAGACAAATCAGTGGATGAATCACAACTTACTAGAACTGAAACCAATGTGTAAAATTCCTCCTGGGAACCAAGGCTGAAGTAGAAAAGCCTAACTGTGATTGAGGAACTTCTGGAGACTCTGAGTGGACAAGTCTGAGAAATAAAAACTCTAGGAGGACTTAATCATTAGGGCTACCATACTTTTGTGAGTTTTACCACCAGGAACTCTCTCAGGTCCTCATCATGGGAGAAAAAAACTCTTTATTCTACCTACAGGGAGAAAGGAAAAGGAATCATTTTGAAATATGCTAGAGCATCTTATGGAAGATGGTTTTTCAAAACAGCTTTATAAAAATTAGTCTTGAGGCTACTAAAGGCTGTGATTGAAAGGGTGAGGCTAGAACCCTGCCTCCTTGTGGGGCAGGGCGGAGCTATCCTCCATTTTGTGGCCAGACCCTAGCCCTCACCCAACCAATCAGGGTCACATCACCCCCCATATAAATAAAACCCATTGAAATGTTACATTCTTTCTCTTGTCTGCCATGCGGTCGGCGTGAGTGGGACGGAGCCCATGCTAGCATGGAAGAGACTCTCTTGCTAATTGCATCAGATTTGGTTCCCTGGCAGTCCTTGGGGATCATGGAATCTTGGCACAACATTATGACATAGCATTGTCATTATTTAATGTTGAATTAATAAATTAATAGATAGTATATATTATAGCCATTATGAAATGGAATTCACAGAATTTCTTTTGAGGAGATGAGGGCCTTAAAAGATGGAAATCAGAAGAAAGCTAAGAGAAAGTTTATGAAATTTCTAGGTATCATATAGCACATAACTTATTTTCATGAACTTTGGTAGGAATCTGTAACTCCAAACATTTTGTGGGGACATTATTATACACTCAAAGCAAAACTCCATTGGGTAAGTACAGCACTTGAAGCATTAATGTCTATGCCATTTACCTTTTTAACAGAAAGCTCACAGTATTTTTTCAAAGGTAGTAAAATAAAATTACAGTCCTGCTGAGTCCAGTTTCACCTTTAGACAGTTCCTAAATTATGAAGGTTTATGAAAGCAAGACAGATATTTAATTACTATCATAAGAGCAGCACCATTCCAATATAACATTCAGTCACATACTATCAATCAAATTGAATTTTTAAGATTGCTTTGTTCAAAATACACACTCGATTATGTACTAATACTATGTCATGAATAGTTCTCTAAGGACCTTAATCCATATTGGCTTTCACCCTGTCCCCTAGGGTTCTTTTCAGAATTAAATCTGAAGTGAGAAATTATAACGATTAGGTAAGCAGCACAGTACAGTATTTAATAGGAGTACACACAGACCGAATTTGTTGCTATGTCACAGCTAAGCACAAGCTGTAGCAACTTGACTTGAATAATCAGAACAAAACAAAACAAAATTGCATTAATTTTCACCTTGAAAAACTATGCTGAAGTTTGGTTTATCAAGAAAATTATCCACAAAAAACTCTTTTTCATCAGCACTTCTAGTATATTATTTTGAAAGCAGAGGTAATTCTATAAAACTTGCCCTACACTAGATGCAGGACACCATGAAGGTCACTTGGACAAACAAACAAATCAACAAGAAAAGAACTCCTGCTTAAATTTTTACCAGATTAGTAAATAGGAAAAAAAATATTTCTTTCAAAGACATTTACACTTACATCTAACATATGATAAAAAAAAAAGCCAGATTTCAAGGAGCTTGAAAGCAAAATGATTCTAGTTACAGGGAAAGAGAGCTGCAGAGCCTTAGGTAGGAGAGAGCTCAGCACTTAGTTACCTGCCAGCTAATGATGGGGATTTCTGAGAAATGCATCATTTGATGGTGATTTCCTGGTTTTGCAATCATCATAGGATGCCCTTACACAAACCTAGATGGTATAGCCTACTTCACACCCAGGCCACATGGTATAGTTTATTGCTCTCTTGGAGAGGAAAAATTGTTTTTCCTCTACCCTTCTGGGTTGTGGATGTAAGAAAAATCCAGTCCTGTAGGTTTGTGTGAGCTCGTTGGAGCCAAAACTGTTGACAGTTGCTGGCAAGCAAGACCTAAAATGCTCCTGAGAATGACAATTTGTGGGGTTTTTTTATACACTTGAAATTAACGAGGGACATAAAGATTACAGGGAAAAACAAGGCAGGGATTGGGTTAAGGGGTAGTTAACAAAGTTGTGTGCTCTCTTGAGGGCGGTTATGTTTATTTCAATGGTGGCCATGTTACCTAGATGCACAAGAACAATGGGTAAGCCTTGCTTAAAGCAAAGATAAGCCTTTTGCTGAAAATGTTATTTATATGCCTGGGGTGTGATTGCCTATCAGGAACTTCCCAGTTAGGAATTTATGATCACTTCACTGTGTAAGCTTACTTTCCTTAGAACTCCATTTTGTCCACAGGGTTCTTTGCTAAGATATTCCTGAAATAAGACACAGATCCGGCTGAAACTGGTTTGGCTCAGTGGTAGAGCATTGGTCTGTGGACTGAAAGGTCCCAGGTTCGATTCTGGTCAAGGGCATGTACATTGGTTGCGGGCACATCCCTGGTAGGGGAGTGCAAGAGGCAGCTGGTCGATGTTTCTCTCTCATCATCGACGTTTCTAGCTCTCTATCTCTCTCCCTTCCTCTCTGTAAAATATCAATAAAATATATTCAAAACAACAACAACAAAAAAACAACACAGAACCGCATGAGAAAAACAAATCAAAGTTTAATAACATGCACACTTCCTGTATACATGGGGGAAAACCAGAAAACAGTCCCCTCCCCTCATAACACAACCACATGGCACACACCTGGGGAGGGGGGGGGAATGGAATTCTTCCTGCAAGGTTAATTTCTGGTGCAGAACAAATCATTCTTCTAATGCTTTAACATTCTGAGCCTGGGTAGAAGTGATGCTTACTTATGTCTTATGGGAACTATGGCATGTTTATATAAGTCACTGTTTTAATGCCATCTTCAGCTGAAGACCAAAGATGTTGGGAGTAGAAAATCAGCTATGGGAGGTTACCAGGAAAAGCACAGCACGCCAAGGAAAGGTTGTGATGCAGATTTAAGCCCTTAGTCTACTGTGTTGAGAAGAGGTTCTAGAGAAAAGGTTTTCCCCCTCTACCTGATACAGCCAGGAAGACACCCCTACAAATAGAGATGTTCCTTAGAAATATAAATGTATTTTACAACGGATAACTTCTATTTGGTTTTCCCAGCTTCTCCCAGGCCTGCTGTTTCTTAAAATTAACCAGCCTAAAATAATTCGTATGCCAAAGAGACATATCTTGGGAGATAAATTCTATTCCCCTGCAGATCCTAGGCTACAAATCTGGACAGCATGTTACTGTGCTGAATATTGTAGGCAATTTTACTGAACTGAAGGGGTTTGTTTGTCTGTGTGCAACAAAGAACAATAAAACATGAATAGGATGGTGTGTGTGTTTTTTTAATTTGCCACATTTAAGAACTTTTTATTGAATTTATTGGGGTGACATTGGTTAATAAAATTACTTAAGTTTCAGGTATGCATTTCTATAATACATTATCTGTATATTGTATTGTGTGTTCTCCATCTAAAGTCATCTCTTTCCCTTTCCATTCATCCCCACTTTAGCCCCTTTGACCTCTCCCCTCTCCCTCTTATAATTACTATGTTGTTGTCTGTGTCTATGAGACATTTTTTTTTCCTTTCTTAATCCCTTTTACCTTTTTCACCCAGCTCCCAACCTTCCTAACCTTTTACAACAGTATGGATGGAACTGGAGAATATTACTCTGAGTGAAATAAGCTGGTCAGAGAAAGGCAAGTACCGTATTGAAACCAAAATGTGGTGGTTGAGTCTGAGTTCTTTGTCCCACAAAACTGAAGAATGAACTCATGAACAAAAACAGTTGAGGGATAGACAGACTTTCTGCCACAGGAGGCAGCAAGAAGGGGGCCCAATGCAGTTTATCATTTAAGTTTCTTTGTCTAGGGCCATGTTTGGCAAACTTGTCCCAATAATTACACTAGGGACATATGCACAGGCGACCAAGGGCTCCTCAGCCACATAGTGGACTTATACGGAGTCACCAAGGTACTTAAAACTGGCTGAGCATAAAATCAAACACAGGGAGACAAACATTAAATGCATGAATCACACACAGTTTACTTACCTAAGGCCTGGTGGGCTCCAGAACTCGGCAAGCCACCTGGGGATACACACTGACAGACAGACAGACACACACACACACACACACACACACACACACACACACACACACACGACACGGTTGCAGCTGCAGCTCGGAGTTGGTGGAGGCCTCGAGGTTCACAGCTTATGGAGAGCTCAATGAGCTCGGGCAGAGCTTCCAGCAGGAGGAGAAGGGGAAACAGAGAGTGACCGTTGGTGGAGGAGCCTTCGGCGTCTCTGGTTGATGTCTCCAACCTTGCTTCTTTTATAGCCAATCCTGGGCATTCTCCTGCTTTCTTTGGGTGTCACCAATGGGTCTTCAGTGTGTCTTATCAGTGGGTCTCAGGCTTGTAATAGTTCTGGTTCCAGACGGGAGTTGCTAGGGCGTTCACAGTTGCTAGGTTGTTCACTCAGTTACTGGGGCAATCACCCAGTTACTTGGGCATTCACACAGTTACTAGGTATAATAGTCACTCTTAAATATAACAAATTAATATATTAGGTATTGAATTATATAATGCTAAATGTTAAATATACTCCACACAATTATAACTATAACAAAACTGCAGCTCTTGAGCTACATGCAGCTCTTTGGCCCCTTGAGTGTGGCTCTTCCACAAAATACCATGGCCTGGGCAAGTCCATTTTGAAGAAGTGGCATTAGAAGAAGTTTAAGTTTAAAAAAATTGGCTCTCAAAATAAATTTCAATCATTGTACTGTTGATATTTGGCTCTGTTGACTAATGAGTTTGCCAACCACTGGTCTAGGGTATATAGGTGTTCTGCTGGCTTCTCATTGATCCCTTCAAAGAATGCTGCCAATATCCAATTATTTCAAAGCTCAAGTTCCCTCCTCCTCCCGGAGAAACTGATTGAGGGTTGACACTTCAGATCTGAGGTGACATCACTGTTCAGGGCTAGCTAGCTGGGTCTAGTGCTAGGTCCCTCAATATGATTTCACTAACATGTGGAATCTAATGAACAAAATAAACAAACAAAATAGAAACAGACAGATAGAGAAAACAGACTAACAGCTGTGAACAGGAGTTTGCAGCAAAGAAAGTAAAAGTTTATTTAAGGAATGGCACCAATCATTGGAGAAAAAGGTAAATAAGCTCTCTAAGACCTGCCTCCCCAGTGGCCCCCAGGGGATAGATCATATAGGGGAAATCATTAGTCATGGTGACTAAGCAAGTTCTGGTTATGGGCTCTACTGATTGGTTGGGGCCAAGGTAGGGAATAGTTGAACATTATATCAAGTCTTGCTGTTAATCATGGCGTCATCCTATCTAGTTCTGCCTTCATGAACCTGGGGCTGAAACACAACTGAGATGAAGATGTTATCTTCAGTTTGACTGAAACTCTGTTCACTTCATCAACAGACCTGAGAGTTTTTCTTAAGAGTGTTTGATGCTGACCAGAATCTGATGTCCTAAGGGTTTAATGATTTAAGGGTGAGCATGTAGTATGCACAAGTGTGGAAGGATCTGAGTGAAAGAAGGGAAATGAGTCATAGTGCTTTTAGACTGGACAAAGCAAGCTTGAATTAAGGAAAAAGCCACACTAAAGAAATGAAGTTCCTAAGCAGTTACAAAATTATAACATAATGATAAATATTTGTTTAATGATTTGTGCTAGGACATTATGATGGCTATGAAATCTCCAAGTGATAAGCATTTTTCAGCTTTATTATAATCTTATGGGACCACTCTAGTTTTTGTGGCCCATCATTAACCAAAATCTTGTTATGTGGTGCATGACTGTGCAAGAGACTATTTAGAAGGTCAATGTGGCTGAAGTGGAGGAATGAAGCAAGGATGATAGAGATACAATATAAGTTTGGAGAAGTACGTAAGCAACAATGCATGCTTATAGGCAGTCAGTGTCTGCAATATTAATATTAACACTACTACTAATAATAATAATATAAATGGACTTTTTCCCTTAGACAATGGGACTATATATAAGAGTTTTAAGTTAGAAAATGTTATGATCATATTAGGGTTTAATAAATGGATATTAAGGATGCATTTCGAAACTATAGAGACATTAGGAGATAATTCATATTGGAGATGATGATTACATACCCTAAGTTGGAAGCAATGATGAGAGAGTGGAGCAAACATATTTAAAATACATTGTATTGAACTAATGAAATTGTTGTGGATTGGATCTACAAGAGATGGAGTTATCTGAAAATATTATAGGATTTTTTTTAGTTTATGACTCAGTATTGGTAGCATTTAGTGAGATGAGAGAAGACAGGAAAAATAGGTTTTGGGGAAAAGTCAATAGTTCTAAAGGGTTATATGTTAACTGAGATGCTCATGAAATATGTAAGTGGGAAAATCAAATAGTCCTTCAGTTATAAATGTCCAAATATCAGGAAAAATGTCAGTGCTATAGATATAAGTTGACAGCATAGAGACAATTTTCCAAGTCACAGATGAGTTCACCTAGCAAGAAAATATAGACTAAGACCAAGAACTAAGCTCCACACAGAATTTTACTAGTTGCATATAAAAAGAATAGCTAAAACTTTTGGAAGAAAACTAGTACAGAATGGTGTTATAAACATTGAGAAAGGTTTGTTCAAAAAGAGAGTGGTATCCGGCCGGTGTTGTTCAGTGGTTGAGTGTGAACCTATGAATCAGGAGGTTACAGTTTGATTCCTAGTCAGGGTGTGCAGGAGGCAGCTGACCAATGATTTTCTCTCATCATTAATGTTCTTATCTCTCCCTCTCCCTTCCTCTCTGAAATCAATAGTTGAGAGTAGTCAACTATATTGAAAGGTGCTTTGATGTCCAATAATAACCATAGAAATGGGCAATTTCAGTGGCCTAATGAGGACAGAAGAATGATTAGAAAGGTTAACCAAAGAAATGAAGATGTTAGATGATTCTCTCAAACTATTTTACAATTAATGGAAGAAAAAGAAATGGGGAGAAACAAGCACCATATGCAGGATCAAGGATAGGTTTCTTGATAGAGCAGGAAGTTCTCTAGAGATTTATATACTTTTGGGAATGATACACAGTAGAAAAAGAGAAAACAGTGATGCAGAAAAGGGGGATATTGTCAACGCCTCTCTCTACCTGGCTGAGGTAAAAATTAAAAAAGGAACAAGTGATGAAAAGGTTGGAGTGTTAAAAGTAGAAGTCAATTCCTCAAGAAGATGAGAAGGATGGAATTTAGAACACAAAGAAAAGAGGAGGAAGCCTTTGCCTATCATAACCGGAGGAGACAGGAGGAGATGAGACAAGGTGTGAAATAATTATTTCAGAGAGTGAGAAATGAATTTTATAAGAAAACACAGCAGAACTGATGTGCTGAGTCATGGACCTCTTTGGAATTATGAATTTTAAGTGAGATCAGTGCTAGGTGATTATCTCTGGCGATACTCATTTCTTTGGGTCCTGGCACAGAGGATAAAATAATTTGGTTTCTCTAGGATTGGGGATATATCAGGTGATATAGAGTTAGAGGGACAAGGGAGGTTAGAATGTTTGCCAAAACGTGATTATAATTATAGACTAGGGCAGTGGTAGGCAAACTGTGGCTCATGACCCACATGTGGCTCTTTGGCTTCTTGAGTGTGGCTCTTCCACAAAATACCATGGCCTAGGTGAGTCTATTTTGAAGAAGTGGCATTAGAAGTTTAATTTTTTAAAAATTTGGCTCTCAAGGTAAATTTAATCATTGTACTGTTGATATTTGGCTCTGTCGACTAATGAGTTTGCCGACCATTGCACTAGGAGATTTCACCTGAATAAGGAATTTGGTGAAGACAGAAGGAAAGAGGCACAATGATAATGAGAAAAGGTTAAGTCTGTGTTTTAGATCAGAAGGAAGTTGAAGTAAAGTTGTGCTTCCAGAGTTAATGTCTTAGAATAGAAAGTGTGGTTGTATATTGGGATATTTGAAATCTAGATCTAAGAGAAGGCTCAGTTTCTGATGATGACAACATTTCATGTGGTCCAGAAGAGCAGATGGCTGAGGTGGAGTAGAGAAAACAGTCATTGTAAGTGGAGAAGCAATGTTTCCAGTGATTCTAGTTTCTGTTGACCTCATTTATACGTAATCTCTAAAGATGTGCGGAGGAGAGGAAGACCCTGGGCCAGGAACAGAAGTGCAGTAAACCAGGTTTCAGTTGCTACATTTACGGAGTACAGAGAATATTAATTTCATTGAGTTAGTCTTTTTAATGCAACCAGATTTATTTCTCTTTTGTTCACAGGAGCTCATGAAAAATGGAACTTTTTCAATTATGTATCCTGAAAAATTTAGTCATCACAGACCCAAATTCCTCACCACTGCAGCTCTGGGAAGTGCTGAGTCCAGAAATGACTCTGAGTAGCTAGACAACACCAGGGAAATCACAGAGAAGCTGGACACCCAGAAGCAAAGGAGAGGAAGACATTCAAGAGCAAATTACAGGGGAATAGAAAGGGGATATGAATTGAGGAGGAAAAAATCAAGTGACTGTTAAAAAGGCATGGCCTCTATATTTAAATATTTTATCACTATAGAGGGGAAATATGTAAAGCCTATTTATTATGCAGGGTATAGGCTAAGATGCTATAACAAAAAGATCAAAATTATAGTTACTTCAAAAAGAAATGTATTGTTCTGCCATCCGGCAGACCAAGGGGGTAGGTGAGCCCTGTTACACATGGCCATTTGGGGACTTAAATTCTTTATATCTTGATGTTTTCTTATATCCTGTGATATGATTTTGCTCACGGTTAAAGCTGGCTGATCTCCATCTCTGCAGTCCTTTTTGGGTGGCAAGACAAGAAAGAATGGAAGACAAGGTCAGACAGATTATCTTCAGGAAGTTGGCACTTATTGTACATGTTACTCCAATTTCTATCACACGGGTCCAAGCATAGTCACATGGATAGTGCAGTTTCTAGCAGGCCAGCCTGGTTCCAAGCCTCAATTTTAGAGTTTTGGAGTCTAATAACAAAGGAAGTAAGAAGAAAATGAAACCTTGTGGTGAGTTGCAATATCCAACACAGCACCTATCATAATACATGGTTCATATTATTAATTATTAGTTCCATTAATTACCCTTTTCAGGAATATCTTTAGTCATCTTTAACAGGCTTTATTGACTTTTACATGAAAACACATTGAACTTTTTCTACTCAGGAACACTTTACATGTACAAGTGTTTAACCTGGTATCAATTTTCTGAGTTGATTCCCATAATAAAATGGTGGCACAAGGTATGGTTTAGCATATGTAAAACTTTAATGTGAAGTCTGCATTCAAACACTTAGTATGCTGGATATGGTAGAAATTTATCTATTATTTGACTGTGACAAATTTACCTATGTGGATATCATAAGTATCAAGTAAATAAAATTAGGGTTCATGAAGCAATTAGGGAACATGACCATAAATCATGTTCTATTGACTTATTCTGGTAACAACCCTCCCAATAATATGTTGTCTCTGCTAATATATTTTATTTGTGGCTGTCTAGTTTTGTTGCATGTTTTACTCATTAAGCATTTGTTGCTTATGAATACCTCTGGTGATTTAGCATATGTCCCATGAAATAAGAACATTTCCAATAATGATCCAGTCCTGAATAAGGAGGCTGTAGCAGCACTGGGGACATGTAAATTAGGATGTTAATGGGGAACTGACTACTCTCAAATTTACAGAGTTCCCAAGAATAAGGCTCCTAGAACTAAAATGGGTCATTACTGCACACAGTCAATTTTATTGGGAAAATAAGGCACTTCTATTGGCAAATAAAGAACTGAAAAAAAATACACAACTAATTCCATTTAAAACAATAGCTTTTTACAAATGGATCTATGTATAGAGCAAAGTACCTTCTGATTTCCCTCCTTTTGATCACATGCACCATCCCCTTTTAGGTAATTTTGTCTATTACATTTTTCAGGAGATTTTCCTTGATTATTCCCTGTGCTCTTGTGTTCTATTTTTAATACTTTAAAATATTTTAAAACTGTTTAGACTTGTTAAGACATGGATGTGTAAAGCAAAAACATTATTATGATTTCATTGTTTAGCTGCTAAGATTATAGGTAACTTGAAAAATCTAATTAGAATGGAAGATTTGTAATTTAAAATCTGTCTGGTTTTGTCTTTGTCTTTGTTTTTGTTTTTGTTTTTGGTATGGTGCTCTTTGCCAACACTTAAGCAAATACTGTTGTTTTCAAAATGATTACTAAAAGCAGCAGTACACTACTAGACAGGGAGCTAGTACGATATTTTATATCCTGGGTGACTTGAGAAAGATAGATAATAATTACTTTCTCATGCATATTGGATCCTGCTGTTTTTCACATGGTATTGTTAGGGAGATCAGTGATTTTTATTATGAGGTAGCTTTTGTCCTGCAAATCCAGCTTCCTCCTTCTCTGTGCCTTCCCTGTAAAGCAAAGGGAGAGGAGGACAGAGGAACCCAAATGGGTCAGGCCTGAAGCTGAATGTGTACAGAGCAGACAGTGAAGGAGTTCTGCACTGGGTTCTTCAGTCTGTGTTACTTTCTGTCTGATTCTTAAGTGGAACTTTTCATCACACTACAATATGTGGTTTCTCCTTCAGAGAACTAAGATTATCCTCTTAGCAGAGTAAGAACTTAAGAGCTCCAAGTATTGGATCAAGCAAAGAGTTCAAAGAAAAAATTAGGGTTCATGAAGCAAAGAGGAAACACAAATACCAAGTTTAAGGACTGAATATAAATTATGTTATATCATATATAATATGTCATATATATATCACACACACAAAAAAAGTGTAATGCATATTCAACTTAGGATATGTAGGCATCCAGATTGAGGTTACACATTCAGTTAATTGGGATGAGCCATGAACATTGCAAATACCACCTCAAATCAACAATTCAAGTTTAGTATCTTTTTCATTAAAGAAAGTTAATTTTTTTCCAAGATTTCTCAGATTGCAGGATTATACACTTGTTCTAGATCATCCAGATGTTTTACCAAAATTCAAATTGGGAACTTCATTGTGAATATAAATGAAATATGTGTTTTCATTTAGTGGCATTCTTTTGGCCCAGCCTCAGATGAGGCAGCACATTAGTCAACACCTCAATTTTTCCTTTCTGTCAAAGGAGACTCTCCATTTTAGTTCTAGTGGATTGGGAATAGAAAATGATTTTTAAATGGTGATTACAGCTTTATTTATCACTAGAGGACCGATGCATGAAAATCCATGCAAGAGTAGGCATTCCTTCTCCTGGCTGCTGGCACCGGGCTCCCTCTGGCACCCAGAACCCAGATTTCTCTCTTCCGGCCACCAGTAGGCACAGGGGTTGCTTCCCTCAGGTCCCAGCTTCGTCAGGAAGGATGACTGGAATGACATCCAGAAGACAAGATGTCTGGTCTAATTAGCATATGACCCTTTTATTGTTATAGATTGTTCTTATTTTCCAAATACAGGCTCTTGACTGGTATAAAGGAAGCATTATAATACCATGAATTTTCTAATCAATTTAATTTTCTTTGTTTCTTCTTTTTGTTGAAAACTTTAAAAATTATAAAATGTTTGTCTACTTTCCTAGTCTAACAAGTAAATGTGAACACAAGCTTGTCTTGTCTCAGAGGAAACCAGGACATTATTGCAAGTTTTATGACAATGAACAAAGCATTTAACCTCTCTCATCTTGAGTTCCTTTATTAATAAAACTAAGACCCCAGTGCATCAATTTGTGCACCTTAAGAGGAACTGTGGGCCACTATACTGCAGTAGGCATGGGGGCAGGTCTCCACCCATCCTCCGTGCCCCATCTGGCCCCTCCTACTGCAATCCCTGGTCCCTTGTCTGCCAGCTGCCCTGACCCCACTGCTGCCACCACTCCCACATGCTGATGGTACAAGTCCCACTCACACCCACGGATGTGCAGAGCAATTGGGCTAGTGCCAGCAGCAAAAGGAGGTAGAGAAGCCCTCAATGGTGATCGGGTCCAGCAGCAATGCTCACACCCACTGCTCTCACCCACAGACAGCACCAATCAATCAGGAACGGCACCAGGTGCCAGTAGCGGGTGCAAGCAATGGCTCTGGTGCCAGCTGCAGGTGTGAGTAGGGCTGGCACCAGCAGTGTGTGTGCAAAAGGCAGCAGCCATCCCTGATCACCTCTTAGGAGCAGGGGGAGTTGGAGAAGCCCTGAGGGGTGATCAGGGTCAGCAGCTGCTGCTCATACCTGCTGTCAGTACCCATCAATCAGGCACCTGCAGCAGGTGCAAGAATGGGTGGGACTGCAGTGTGTGGGGGCGAAGAATTTTCAGTAACTACCCTAGGCTCACCCTGATGACAGTCTGGCACCCCTGCTTGTCTGCTCTACCATACCACCTCGGCCAACACCCACCATGTTCTGTGTGCCCCTTGGTGGTCAGCGCATGTCATATTGACCAGTTGTTCAGTTGTTTGGTTGTTCTACCATTTGGTTTATTGCAGATTATGGTTTTATATATATACTATAGACCTGGTGCATGAAATTCATGCATGGGAGGATCCCTCAGCCCAGCCTGCACCCCCTCCAATCTGGAACTGCTGGCTCCTAACTGCTCACCTGCCTGCCTGCCTGATCACCTCTAACCTTTCTGCCTGCCTGCCTGATGCCCCTAACTGCTCTCCTGCCAGCCTGGTTGCTCCTAACTACTCTTCCCTACTGGCCTGATCACCCCTAACTAACTGTACCTCAGCCCTCGCCACTGTGGCTTTGTCTGGAAGGACATCTGGAAGATGTTTGGTCTATCTGGTCTAATTAGCATGTTACTCTTTTATTGGTATAGATTAGAGTACGTGGTCTAATATATATATATATATATATATATATATATATATATATATATAAAATTGATATTTTACAGAGAAGAAGGGAGAGGGATAGAGAGTTAGAAACATCTATGAGAAAGAAAGATTGACCAGCTGCCTCCTGAACACCCCCCTACTGGGGATGTGCCCGCAACTAAGGAATGTACCCCTGACAAGAATCAAACCTGGGACTCTTCAGTCCGCAGGCTGATGCTCTATACACTGAGCCAAACCGGTTTCAGCTCTAAGCTCTTTTAATCACCAGGAATAACTTGGGCATTCAACAAATATTGAACACATACTATGTGCCAGTCATTAACAATATGAAGAAAAGTAAGGGAAAATTCTCCTTTTAATGATCTCTTAGTTTATATAAAGAGGTAATACACTAAAGCAGAGATGGAGAATATCCAACCCACAGGCCTATGAGGCCCACGAAATAATTTGGTCCAGCCCATACAAGGCATTGGGGGTGAGTTAAATAAATGTTTGGCTAATATAGCAGGTTAATTTTTAAAATATATATATTTTATTGATATTTTACAGAGAGGAAGGGAGAGAGATAGAGAGCTAAAAATGTTGATGAGAGAGAAACATCGAACAGCTGCCTCTTGCACACCCCCACTGGGAATGTGCCCACGACCAATGTACATGCCCTTGACCAGAATCGAACCTGGGACCTTTCAGTCCGCAGACCGACTCTCTACCACTGAGCCAAACCGGTTTTGGCTAATTTTTAAGAACCATGCCCCAGCCACCTTGTTGTGACCACTGGGGTGGGGGCAGGCACTCCTGTGTGTTGTGTCTCTGCTCCAGCCTGCCCCCAGCCCCAGCCTTTTGTGTGTCGTGTCTCCACTCTGGCCCAACCCAGCCTCCCCACAACTGCTGGGGCTGGGGGTGGCACACAGTCCTCTCCCAAGCATCTGCATGCGCAGCTCCTCCAGAGCAGTCATGATGCCCCTCTAATTAGCATATTCCATATATATATATATATATATATATATATATATATATATATTACACTAATAAAAGAGAAACATGCAAATTGAACAAACATCCACTATGCCCACAAGCCATAACCACCAGTCAATCAGGAGTGAGTATGCAAATTAACCCAACCAAGATGGCTGTGGCCATGGAGCAAGCAGGAGGCTTGGGTTTCCCTGGCAATGGAGGACGCCAAGCTTCCCATCTGCCCTGGCTAACCCTGGCCTCTGCTCAAGGCTACAAAGTTTCAATTATAGAAGATAATAAATCCCAGATACCAGGGCCTCTGCTTGGTATGCTGGGGGGTGTGGCCAGCCTGTAAACCACCACAGGCCCCATGCTCAGGCTGCCCCATGCCCCAAGAGAGTCTCCACCCTGACCCAGGACATACTTCAGGGCAAACCAGCCTGCCCCCACCCATGCACCAAGCCTCTATCCTATCTAATAAAAGAGTAATTAATATGCAACTTGACCATAACTCCAACACATAAGATGGCTGCCCCCATGTGGTCAAAGATGGCTGCCCCCATGGGGACACAAGATGGCCACCACAAGGTGGCCAGCAGGGTAGGGCAGTTGGGAGGGACCAGGCCAGCAGGGGAGGGAAGTTAGGGGTGACTAGGCTTGCATGGGAGGCTAGTTAGGGGCAACCAGGCTTTAAGGGGCAATCAGGCTGGCAGGGGAT
This sequence comes from Vespertilio murinus, assembly GCA_963924515.1. NCBI lineage: Eukaryota > Metazoa > Chordata > Mammalia > Chiroptera > Vespertilionidae > Vespertilio > Vespertilio murinus. The sequence goes on from OZ004706.1 coordinate 47,849,068, forward strand.
CAGTTAGACATCAATCAGGCTGGCAGGAGAGTAGTTAGGGGGTGATCAGTCTGGCAGGCAATAATGGTTAGGGGCAATCAGGAAGGCAGGCAGGCAAGCAGTTGGGAGCCAGCAGTCCTGGATTGTGAGAGGGAAGTCCCACTGCTTGTTTAGGCCTGATCATACGGGATCGGGCCTAAATAGGCAATGGGGCATCCTTTGGGAGCTCCCAGATTGGAAAGGGTACAGGCTGGACTGAGAATCCACCCCCATGTATGAATTTCATGCACCGGGCCTCTAGTATATATATAGATATGCATAACCATGGACATAGACAATAGTGTGGTGAATCCCTAACCCAGTGGTCGGCAAACTGCAGCTCACAAGCCACATGCAGCTCATGAGCTGCAATTTGCCACTTTGTTGACTAATGAGTTTGCCAACCACTGACGTAGACTCTGGATTCCTATAATTACAGGCTTTTGTTGTTCCTTGTGATTAAGCCCCTATCCCAGTGGTGGCCAACTCATTAGTCAACTGAGCTGCAGTTTGTGGATCACTGACCTAACTGGTTTGGCTCAGTGGATAGAGTGTCGGCCTGCGGACAGAAGGGTCCCAGGTTTGATTCTGGTCAAGGGCATGCACCTTGATTTTGGGCACATCCCCAGTAGGGGGTGTTCTGGAGCTAGCTGACCGATGATTCTCTTTCATTGCTGTTTCTAACTCTCTATACCTCTCCATTCGTCTCCGTAAAAAAATCTATAACATATATTTTAAAAAAAATAGTGTGGTGAATGCAGGGAGGTGGGGGGAAGAGGTGGAGGGAAAGAAGGGGTATATCTGTAATACTTTCAACAATAAAGATAAATTTTTAAAAAAGATGAGTTTAATCTGAAATGAATATGAAAGTTATAATCTCTAGAATAGCTAAAGTAATATTTATAAAGTTAAAGAAATAACTCTATCCAATATTAAGGTCTATTATATAACTACATTGATTAGGATAGTGTGATATTGGTAAAGGGATAGACTCTTGTATCAATGGAATAGAATAGGAAAACTCGGAATAGGCCTTTGCATGACAGCAAATTGATGTTTGACCATGGTGCAAAAATATTCAATGTTGGATGGAGGGTGAGTTTGATCTGCATCCTGTGCTATCCATTCTTTTCTTCATTTGTGTACTCTATTAGTATAAATGTCTAACCATCTGCCTCTAAGATTTGTGGACTCATTTAATTATTTATTCATTATATGTGTGTTCTACTGTACTGACTTATAAAGAACATATGCAAACTATACAAATGTTTAAAATATACAACAAAAATAAATATAACTAGGGATTTTAAAATCTTATTCCTACCGCACAATCTTGTATAACCTTGAAATGCAAGTACCACTTTGATGATGGCCATTGTAAGCAAAGGGAATTATTAGAAGACCATTTATCTTTTTGTTTCAGTAAGACTTTTTGGTTTTATTTTTCCCCTGAAATATTACGAAGTACTAATAATATATTAGGTGATATTCTCACAGTGTTAGTCAGAGCATACCATGATTCTCTAGGGCATATTTTCTGTATTATTAATAGTGGAAACTTAACCAGTTTCTGGAGGCAACAGAAATGTGAAGAATCTTGGGTTTGCTCATTATTTTTAAAACTAGAGACCTGGTGCACGAAATTCGTGCATGGGTAGGGTCCCTAGGCCTGGCTGGAGATCAGGCCGATGGGGGCCTATGGTTGTGGGCCAGGGCCTCCCTTCCCTGTCCCCTGGTTGTGGGGTGCATGTCATAGAGTGCAATTGAACTCCCAGTCTTCAGGTCAAAATCCTGAGGGGACACTTTGCATATTAGCCTTTTAAATATATAGATATTTGTGAAAGTTTCTGTACTAAGAGTACAGAAAACCAAAATGTACTGTTTAACTTTCTCATAACCAATTTCTTCTTACACTCTATCTCCCTGCAAAAGGAGGTGGAGGGAGGGTAAAGTGTGAAAAAAGTATCAAATATATGGTAATGGAAGGAAATTAGACTTCTGGTGGTAAGCACACAATAGAGCATACAGATATCAAATTATAATCTTGTACACCTGAAAAGTATATAATGTTATTTACCAGTGTTATCCCAATAAATTTAATTTTTAAAAGTTAAGGTTTAAAAATAAAGGAATGAATGAATGAATAAAAATGAAGTAAGGAAGGGAAGGGAAAGGAAGAGGAGAGGAGAAGAAGGGAGGAAAAAGAAGAAAGGAAGTAAAGAAGAAAAGGAGGAAGGAAGGAAGAAATTGAACTACAAGGTAACTCACCATCAATGGGACAAAACATATTCCTGGTTTAGTGAAACAAATCTGACAATAAAAAATAATATAATCTAGACTCTGTTGCTGAGAGTCCTTGAACCCGCAATAAGCAAACCAGTTGCTAAACATTGAATTTATAACATTAGTTTCTGGCATCTTCAGGAAAGCCTTATCTGTTACCAGTCAGCCCTGCTCTCATGCTTTACTACATTCCCACATGTCATTCTCTTCCTAAGTGCTTATTGATGTTTACAATTGTCCTATGTCTTGATCTTATTGCCTAAGTTTCCACATAAGAATATAACCTCCTAGATGGCTTGTATGGTTTTTTTTTGTTTATTTGTTTATTTGTTTGTTTGTTTTTGTTTCTTGTTAACATTTATATCTTCAGGGCCAAAAATAGTGCCTGCCACAGAATAAAGACCTGATAAATACATGAGTATTGACTGCACAGATGAACATAAAGAGAGTCAAGAAAATTCTACTTATAGTACTTTGTGACATAGTGCCTTAAACAGAATTTACCCTACCTAGACATAAGTAAACTGAAAAATATAAAACTTCAGCAAAATTTGGCCAAAGATAAAAATAAAAAACAAAAATGTTTGTTTTGCAATTAATGACAAGAAAAATTAAGGAAAACATGGATTTTATAAAAGAGTATTTAGGATAATAAATATGATGAAAGAGACTAAACTGAATAAGGAAAGGAACTAAAGGGAACAAAAAAGACAGAGCAAACTAATGCTGTGCCAAACTCCAGTTTGGGGTATCAACTAATATGGGTGCTCCGTTTCCCAGGTTTCAATGTATACTTTCTTTATGCTTGTGGGCAAGTACTTCAACTACTCATTATTCAGCCAATCATAAGAAAAGAAAGGGGAACTTCCTCAGCTGCTCCAAATACATCCCACTAAGAGATCACCCTAACATTCTTCTTCCCTCCACTTCTATCTATGTGCTCTGCCTGAGCTCAGCTTCCCCTAAATCACTCCTATCAACCCAGGAATCTTTCTCTGATATTCCCTACTTTCTATCTCAGCAATTTCTCAAACTTCATGGTCTACTGCTTTTGCAGGCTGCATATAAATGGAGTAAGGAGTTAAAATGAAATAAGGAAAGGGAAGACATCTGAGAGAATTGACATTTCAACAGAGAACTGAACAAAAATGAGTCATAATAGCTTATATAGTATTATACAACACAATATATCAGAGAGACTAATCTTCCAGGCAGTGGCAATAGCAAGTGCAAAGACCTGGAGAGAAAACCATCCTTAGCTTGTTCAAGGAATTTAATGCGACTAGAGCAGTCGTGGGCAAACTACGACTGTTCTATCTGGCCCGCGGAGCCGAAAGAGTGGAGGGTTTTCTTGCTCTCCCCTCTGCTCCTTCATTAGCAGCCCATGATGAGAGTGCCAGCATGGTCAGGTTGCTTTTGTTCCGGCCCTCCGGTCCAGTTTAAGAACACAATGTGGCCCTCGAGTCAAAAAGTTTGCCCACCCCTGGGCTAGAGTATAGTATGCTAGTAGTTGTTGCTTTTTGGTAGAATTGAAAGAGGAAAAACCACAACTCTATCATGGTGTTTATCAAGGTAACAAATACAGAAAGCATAAAAAAAGGCAACCCAAAACAGAATGAACTGAAAATACAAGAAGAGGCCTAATTACATGCTAAGTGAGTATATTAGAATGGAAGAGAATGATTCTGGTAGAGTAGATCAGGTAAGAGTTTGTAAAAGACTTTGAAGGTCTTTATTTTTGGTTTCTCTGAGAGCATGTCTATGTGTTGACTTTACTGTGTGACTTCATCACGGGCTTCGTTATTTGGACAGTGTTGCACTTGTCTGAGTAGCATAAGTCTCACTACTATAATGACATTGCAGGGAACAGAAAAGGAAGATGGCATTGCCCCTTCCTAACAAGGGCAGGACTTGAAAAGTACACACATCGCTTCACTTGCATTCCATTGGTCAAAATTTAATCATGTGGGAAACTTAGATGCAAATGGAGATTGGGAAGTATAATCTTTATGTGGGTTGAACTCTACCTAGATAAAATCTATTATTCTGGAAGAAATGAGAAAAAAAATATAAGGGAAATTTGAAAGTCTTTAGCACATTTTATAAAAAGAACATCTTCATAATTCTAATAACAATATCAATAACAGCACACTTTAAAACTCCATTGATATGTAAACTTCAGTTCCATTAAGACTTGTATTTGTCTTTGGGTGGTGCCAACCCCACCTTTCATTATATTTCATTTTAGATATTATGTGGAATATTCTTTGACTTATTGAATTACTTGACTGTCATATAAATTAAGTAGACATACTACGTCCAAATAAAAAGTACTTCATAGTCACCTGTTATAATTCCAAATTATGTTGAACTTTTTTTTTTTACTTTATTCCCCATCACCCTCATGAATTTTTATATTTATAAGGGTCCATTCTATTTCAAATTTGATATATATGAATAGGATATGAAGCAATCTATATTTATGGTCCTTGCAAAGGCCAAAAGTTGACTATACACATCTAGAAACAGCTCCTGTCAAAATGCAGTTGTACCCATCATGAATATATTATTGCCACTGCAGCATCTGCAATGAATGCATTTGGCACAAACTGCTGCAGATTTCCCACAGACTGCAGTAAATGGCAGGTACATGCTGCTCCTTAATACATGCTTTTCTGTGAAAATGTGGTCCCCAAATTAGTGTTTACTGAAACAAACACACAAAAAACCCACAAGTACTATTGCAACCATTTCGATTTTCTATAAACAGAAGATAAATTTCAATAATTTCATGATCCTTCCATTTACAGAAAATCTATACATATGCAATTCTGAAAGAAATTGTTATTATCCTATATTAGCAATGACCTCAAAATGTAGATTCTAAATGAAACTTAAATGCCAATCTCTAGTTTTTAAAATAGTAGTTTTTTGACCAGTAATTCTAAAGATATCATCTACAAACACAGATGCAAAAGAAAGAAATAATTCCTAGTTTGTTAAATGATGTAAATACTTACTATTTTATATTACTTACATTACCTGTGTAATAATAAACAGTCCTATAGTTCAAAAAATAATAATAGAATGAAAGAAGTGGACATTTTAATAATCAAATTTTATTTATTTTTCAATGTAAAGTATAGCAATCAAGAAGTGATGAGAGTTGAAATCATCCTTAATTTACACTTTCCCTACCAGTATGCTTTAACAAAAGCAATGAAAACTAAAATTAATGTCACCAGAAACATTGCACTAATAAAAGAGTACTATAAAAGTACACAGAGAAGACTGAATTCTTAAAAGTGAAAAAAAAAGATGACCAAAATGAAAATATTAAAAAGAAATTCAAAGTATTGGAAAAATAGCATTACCTAGGAGGAAAATAAAAAATACAAAAATAGAAAAAAAAAGAGAGAAAATTGAAGAATCAATATAGGAGTTTATATACTGTATTTGCAGGCGTATAAGACGACTGGGCATATAAGACGACCCCCTAACATTTCCACTCAAAATACAGAGTTTGTTATATACTCGCCGTATAAGACTACCCCCCACTTGGAGGCATATTTTTCAGGGCCAAAAAATCGTCTTACACGCCGGCAAATATGGTAATTAAATAATATAAGTTCTTCAAAGAATAGAGAGGGAAAAAAGCAAGATGTTACAAAGATTTAATAAAATCAGATTTATAAGAATTACACCAAGATATCATTATAAAATACTAGAGCACTGTCGATACCAAGAAGATCATAAAAACCTTCACATAGGAAAAATAATTCAAATATGAGGAAATAAGGACAAAACATGGTATTATATTTCTCAGCAGGAATTCCAGATACAAGGACACAATCAGCAATGCCTTCTATATATCTAGTAAAATTATTTCCAACTTAAAATAGTATATTCAACAAAACTCTAAATCTATTGTGAGGGTAAAATTTTCATGCATACAATAACAAAAAATCATTACATTTTATGCATTTTCTTAGGAGACCAACAGATGGTGTACCTCAGCAAAACAAATAAATAAAGATTTAAAAATCTGAGCAACAACAACAACAAAAATATAACCAAAGAGAATCCTATATAATAAAAGGATAATGTGCAAATCGACTAAACAGTAGAAGGACCAGTTGTTATGATGCACATTGACCACCAAGGGGCCGACACTCAACTCAGGAGCTGCCCCCTAGTGGTCAGTGTGCTCCCACAGGGGGAGTGCTGCTCAACTAGAAGCCCTGAGCCAGGCTCATGGCTGGCGAGCACAGTGGTGCTCCAGCACAGAGCCTCTCCGGCCTCTGCAGCAGCTGGACAACCCCCGAAGGTTTCCAAACTGCCAGAGGACACAGGCTAAGATGAGGGACACCCGCCCCCTCCCTAAAGTGCATGAATTTCTTGCATCGGGCCTCTAATTTCCAAAATAAAATTATGGAAGTCCCTGGGTGACACCTATTTATCGGATTGAGGAAAAAAAAAATTGGGCAAATTGAAGTAGAAAAAAAGGGAAAGTGGAGGGAAGAACGATGGAGTAAAGGGAAATGGAAATAATAAATCATCTGATAGTTGGCAATATTTGTGAACATTACTGTAAGGTATTTAGCAAATCTATTAAGAGTATTTAGGAAAAAAAATATAGCAAGTGGTACATGTAACACTAAACAAATGGAAAATGAGACAATAATGAGCTCTAGGTAAAATTAAATGTGTGTGTGTGTGTGTGTTTTCAGGAAATATATTCGTAGTACACTACTTGGCTCTGCAATTTGCATAATGTAAATATTAACAATTTCACCAAAAATATGATATAATTGTATGGGAAAGATAAGAGGAGGAATGTTGACCCATAATTCTTGACTACTGTAATTAAAAATTTAATAGATTCTGTCAAAATTCATAAATTGAGAGAAATCAGAATATGCATAGTATTTAGAAATATGGAGGTAAATGCCAGAAGAAGAAGCTACAAATTGGAAAGTGGCTGCCTATGGGAAGAATGACAGTGGAGAAATGGGCTGGACATATATTTTTTTAAAAATAAGGGTAACTATTTCATTATAAATGATTTTTTACAAGGATTCAATAAGGTGTAAGTAAAAACAAACTGATGACCCTACTGCTCTTTCAAATATAATCTTGAGTCTCTTCTCTATCTCTTCGTTAAAATTTCCTGTAGGCACAATAGCTAGTTTAGGTTATTCTCAGATAATAAGGTGTCCTCTGCTCATTTTTAGACCCGAACATAGTAATTACATTGTCCATACTCAGCTCACAGTGGTAGAGTTCCATAGTCTCCTTCATTTTAAAACCTTTTCTCAATCCTCAGGATCGTTTTAGGCTGGGAGAGGTAAATGCAAGAACAGAAGACTTCTTCTCTATTTAACGCTTTTTCTTTTCCCTCACCCTGTGGTATTTTTTTCTCCTGTGGATGATGGCATTTTTGTGTTTCTTGAGGATACATTTCCCCCCCCCTGGGGTTCCCCAAATTCATCCCCCCCTTTTTTTTTGCTGTAGACAATAATGATTATCTATTGGTTATTTGCCCTCTTAGGAGGGAATCCTAAGTTTCTGAATTCAATAATACCTTCAGCCTTTAACATATACTATTTTAACTTGGTTCCAGACCATTTACATCTTAGGAGTTCACTGGGCTCATAGAAAAGTCTCACATGTCTGCCAGGCAAAATGGAAAAGCTTCCTTCCCAGGAAGAAAAACATTGAAAAAGCCTTCTGTGTTTGCTCTGCTGGGCAGGCAACCCCACCTACTACGTCTCACCTTTAGCTTTCCCTGACTGAGTCCGTTACCAGTGCTTACATCCTGTGAAAACCTTAGCATGCAGGTCATCCTAGTGAGCCTCTAAAGGCCCCATGGCTTTTGAGATGAGAGGGAGGCACCCTTCGCCCTCACCTTACAGAGGCAAAAACCACAGAGCACAGGACAACACTCTCCAGGAATCCTCTCTTAGAACTCTTCTCCCCTCTAAATGCAAGCCATAGGGGATCATCAAAGCTGGAGGAATCGCTTCCCCCATTCCTTCGTCTGTACAACACAGGTCCATAGCACCTAGCGTCAGAACCCGGGGTATTTGGTAATGATTGTTTTGTTCTTGGCCTTTGGGCAAAAGATGAAGCTGAAAAAAAGGAGTTTCATTTTACCAACCTATTGCATTAATTTTTTAGTACTATTTTTTTTTAAATGTGGACTTTTTATTTGTATTAAAAATGAAGGTTATTATTTTTCTTAAAAGAAAAAAAGAGGACAAGGAATAAGACTCTGAGTATATATTAAATAAGAGTTCATAATCCTGTCTATTTTTTGTCAAGTTTCCTGACAAAAGAATATTTAGAAATGATGCATGTCATCACGAACAGCAAGATTCGGGTAAGAATCAAGGATTCTATCTGCAAAAGTCACAAACTCAAATGCCCTCCGGAAGCAGACAGATAATAGTCATACATAATGCAGGGTAACCTCAACAAAATCTATGGTGCAAATCTCATAATAAGTAGATAAATAAATACCTAAATAAATAAGGTGATGAATATGTTCATTAACTAGGTAGGAGGGATCCTTTCACAATGTATGCATATATCAAATCATCATAGCACCACAATGTACACTTAAGTGTCTTACAATTTTGCCAACAAAAGTCAGAAATGAAAATAAAATAAAAAGAGCAAGGAAACAAACAAACAAAAACAACTATGGTCCAAGTGGTGGCAACCAGCGTCAGAAAATGGAAGTGAGTGGCAGGGGTTCTGAGAGCTGCACAATCTACAGTGGGCAGCTACCACTCAGCTTCTGCTGATTGCCATGCAGTGATTTAAAACTTCACAATTGCAAAGAGAAACTAATGGAACAGACTGACAGAACTCAGAGAAGAGGAATGGGGTGGGGTGGGGGTGGGGGGGAAGAGATGAGCTAAAGAACATTGCATATGTGCATGGACCATGGATACTGAACAATAGTGCAGTGAAGGCCTGGGGTAGGGCTGGGGCTGAGAGGAGGGGGGCAAAGTAGGAGGAAATGGGGGACATCAGTAATAGTGTCAACAACATTTTTAAAACAAAATGTGTGTGTGTCAGCCAGACCCAGGATGTAGACAATCCCTGAGCTTCAGATCTCCCTGCACAGTGCCTATTGTATATCAGTGCTATTAAATAGATGAACTATTTCTCATGGTACTGTGCTGTTCTCTCTAAGACTATTGGTCCTACATTACAGAGCTGACAAAACCAAAGTCAATAACTCAATCATTTAACAAATGTTTTTTAAATTCTTACGATATTTCAGACACTGTTCAAGGCACTAGGGACACAATAGTGAGAACAAGCAAGCAAGCAAGCAAAGCCCTGCCTCTCAGAACTGAGTCCTTTGGCAAACAAGCAGATATACCAGATTATGGTTAATGTGAATGTTTAGGGCAGAAGCATTTATTTAATCCTCATAATAAAAGATAATGATGATCACATCAATTTCCTAATTTCACAGATGAGAAAATTGAAGCCTAACAGAGATTAAGTACCTTGATTAAGCTGACACAGATATTAAATGGCACAAAAGAAGCTTGAATTCAACTTTGCCTAATTCAAGGACCTACATTACAGTATCTTGTCAAACAAAGACCAACAAACAACAGGTTTAGAAGGTGAATTAAAGCAGAAAGACTATGTTGATAAAATGATATGAAGGTCACAAGACCTTCAAGAAATAACTCATAGACATAATATTGGAAAATTACAAAACAGGTGGAAAAGCTTTATGTCCAGATATCAAAGATAAAGAAATTCTTTAGATAAACACATGATGAGTATGCAAATGATAATTGTCTCAGCTAAAATGAAATAAAAGAAGATGTGAATCATGGTAACTGACACTGGACAGACATTTGGTGTTTATTCAGCAAACCAATAGTAGATAGTCCCAAGTTTGTGTGTAGCGCTCAACATTGTCAAGATCCCAGGGTCTTTTCAGTCTTCCTTCTCAACTGTATGCATCTTGCTGGCTTTTTGTTTCTGGCTTGTTGCCCCAAGGTCAGAATGTCTAAATGGGGAAGAGACTGAAGAATTCTTCTTTCTCCCTTCTGAAGGTCTCATATCGGGGAGAAAAACAATTCCTTGAAGTCCCTCCACATGTTTCCTGTGTTAAATACTAACTAAGATGAATGAGGTTGTTCAGACACATTCTGATAGGCTTTGACTAATGTTGATTTATCTATGTGACTATCTATTGTTTCTTGGAGAATATTAAGGTTTTATTAGCAAAGGGGAAAGGATAAATGGTTGCTGGTTAAGCCACTAATAAAGTCTTCCAAAATAGTAGAAAAGTGAATATTTATTGTGTCCATTATATTCAAAGTACTTTGAAATAAAAAAAAAGACAAAAAATACAATGATCTGTGACTACAATACCTTCCTTTGTATAAATATTAGGGACAGAATTTTGAGTCAAATACTTTATGTATTTGATCAAATGTATAAAAAATAATGACCTGCAAGTAATGAAAAGCTCTTTAGCCTTAGCCAGTTTTGCTCAGTGGATAGATCATCAGCCTGGGTACTGAAGAGTCCTGGGGTCAATTCCGGTCAAGGGCACATGCCGGGTTGTGGGCTCGATCCCCAGTAGGTGGCATGCAGGAGGCAGCTAATCAATGAATCTCTATCATAATTGATGTATCTATATCTCTCACATTCTCTCTTCCTCTCTGAAATAAATGAAAATATATTTGTAAAAAGAAATGAAAAGCCCTTAGAGGAAAAGTCAAAAATTAGAATTAAAATACAATCTTGACTTGAGTATAGTATGGACAAACAGTGAATTCTTGCACAGAAAAGATAAACTGTATAGTTGGTGACAATATATTTTATTACTATAATTGTTTAATTCTATTGGATTTGGTTACACACAGAGACACATTCTCTTATAATAAGTAGTGAAATCAAGAGCTCCTTTTGTAACTTAAAAACGGATCCCTCTCAGATTCTCAGTTACAGGCAGGCAAGAAAATACCTCAAAATGAAATTGCCTCTGTACCTGGGAAACAATTATATGTATACTAGATTAAATCAGAGTACTGATGACTAAGTTGTTTTTGTTGTTTTTTTTGCTTTCCTTGTATTTATAGGTTTTTTTCAGACAAATTAAATATAACTCCCATTAATTCAAGCACACACACACACACACACACACACACACACACACACATTATTTAAAGAATAGTGGTGTCCTTCATATAATTTTTATTGTATCTTTTAATATTTTACTCTCATTTGTTCCCATTTTTATTCTTCCATGATGCTTATATCAAATATGATTGTTAAGTATCAGGAAGTTATTTATAGATACTTATATCTATGTATGAATCTTTTGCCAAGTTTATTTATTACCTTAAATAATGTAGAGAAATATAACCACTAGAACCTCAGTAGACAGAAAAGCAATGGAGTGTATGTCTGCTTTGCTTCTCCCGTTTCTCCAGCTATTTAACTTCCCTTAATTGCTTCCTGGCCCATTGTGGCAGACGCTTTCAGTATTTTTCCCATAATCACTCAGACCCTTTACCTATTTTCCACACATAACTTTCTGCTGCTTCTTCCTCTTAAGATCTGGCCATGGATCTTTGTTCACAGCCAGCTTTGTCTGAGCAAAAGGAAAGCTTTATATGTCAGCAATTCAAAAGCTCCTACTCTCTTCAACCCAATTGTTGCTCATGAAATGGTCAAAATCACTAAACTAGCATGCTGGGTGGAAATTGAGACAGAAATATAATAGATAATGGCAAGGCAATCACAATGTCTACTATAAATACAATTTTGTGATCTAAAAATTGTTTTCAACTCATATTTCTATGGGTTCCTTAGTAAATACAATCAGATGTAAACCAAATCATCATGATATAGTCCGTGAAAATGCTTTTAAGTGATAAAAAAAAGCGGATAAACATCACAGCAAAGAAGCAAGTTACATTCATCTATGCGAATCAATAATATCTCCAAGTCTTCCCTTTAAAAATTGTTCATACTTCAATTGCCACATATAAATGTCTTTCACCTTTGCTGGATCCACAGGCTCATTCATGGAAGGATAAGAAAGAAAAGAAGAGCTTAATTGGATCTAATAATTTAAGTAAAGTGTTTATTATTTATACTTAAGAGACCAATTAGGCAATACATGTGAAAAAGTTGCCTTAGTAAGTCTGTCTTTTCTGGTTATGCTATATTTGAATTTGTGATCTTTGATTATATTGTTAACCTTTGGCCTTACTAAATACTCAAGTTTAAGAGTGATCTGGATTACTGATACTATCTTTGATGATGTTAGCCTGCTTTAAGATGTTGAGAACCAGGGTTAACACAAATAAAAAAAAAAAAAAGAGCCTCAGATTGTCCAGAATCTCAATATCACAATCCTTGACCAGGGACTAAATTTATATCTGAAAACAGCATAATTTGGTTTGAATAACTAAGTTCTACATTAGTTTAATTACCTTATACATCTCAGTGATCTAAACAATTCAATATAAATTTTTTTCTATTCCAATTTATCAGGTAGTCTAAGTTATCTGGAAGACTTTCTGTAGTCATGTTCATTATTGTGGTAGTAAAAAGTAATTCAAAATGATAGGTTCAAAGAGTGGAAATGGCTGTTGCCAGGGACTTAAGGAATGAAGAAAAGGACAGTTACTTGTCAATGAGCATGTTTCAGTTGAGCAAGATGAGTAAGCTCTGGACATCTGCTGTATAGCATTTTACTTATAGTTAGCAATAACGTATTGGGCACTTAGACATTTGTTAAGAGGGTAGATCTCATGTTAAATGTTCTTACCATGATAAAAACACATAAAAAATAATGCTATCACCACCAACAAAAAATAGCAGTAACTGACTTATTCACTATTAACTCTGCACCAGGCATTTTTCTAATCACTTTACATATTTAACTCATTTAATTCTCACAATGTTATTATGATCCCCATTCTACAAAATGAAACTGAGGCATAAAAAGGTTAAGTCATTGGCCCAGAATTAAATTCAGTCATTTCAGAGTCCATTGTTATTACTGCTTTGCCCGTAGAAAAACTGTTATCTATTCTTGTGTTTAATTTTTTATATCAAGAGAGTTATTCTTGGAGAAAGTCAATATTTGTGGTGTCTCTGATTCCAAATATAGTAAGAAACATTAAGCAAAAATGCTAGATTTAACATTTTTAAATGTTCCAATGTGAGCTCTGTATCACTGACTTGATTGATTTTATCATGGAAAACAGCAGCCACATTAAAAATAAGGAATTTTTAAACAAATCAGTTTTGTTGTCTAAATAGATATGATTTGATTTAGTTAAGTACAGAATATTTGGACCTCAGGGGTAAACATATAAGCACCCAGTTTAAAATAACTAAACATTTTATTTTGCTAAATTTCATTACTTTACTCTTCATATTTCAAGTTGAAAAATTTTTAACAGAGTTGAAAGGTGCTAAGACTAGTATTTTAGACTTGGTTCTATGTTGTAAAATTATTTCATCTTTGAAGGAAGGGGAGAGAACTCAGTTTTTTCTATTTTGTTTGTAGCTCTTACATTCATACATAAAAAGCCAGAAAAATCTATTTGAAATATATTTTAAAGCATGATTATATTATAAAATTGGAAGGCATCTTACTTGTACACAAACATTTATATATGCAATGTTTCAGGTAATATATGAATATAATTAAACAAACAGCCCTCTCTATCTCAGACCAATGACTTCAGGTTAAGTTTCTATGGACAAAGTTGCAGTAAATCTGTTAAAATCATAATTAGTTTCACTAGTATTCTAAAAAGAAATGATTTAAGATATGGTTTTAAGTCACAATTATGGTTCCCATCTTTGGGTCAAGTCAATTTAAAAAAATAGTAATATTAAATTCTTAACATAGAACACAAAATTATTGCACATATTTTTCTTCCATGTAGTTCATATGAAATAGCTGCTTATCATGTATTTGCCTTGACCTAAGAGCTTTGGCCACACTTTAAATCCCAGACAAGTAAAATTGACACAGCACATAAAATACTGATAAAAATTCTGGCTTCTTTCTGATACGGCTTTGTATTTTATAACACTCATCAAGGGTAATGAGTCAAACCTTGATTACATAGCTTAGCACTCATGTTGTCTGGAAAGTCTCAACTAAAACTTATAAACAACCCTAGGAAGGGAAGTTCTATATTTGAAGTTAATGTTTTGGATAATCATCCTGGTTGTATCTGCTGCCTGTGGGTAATTTATTTAATCCCAACTTTGATTTCCTTATCTATAAAAAGGACCTGAGGATAATGTTTACCGAATAGGGTTGTTGTTAGGAAGTCTCTATAAGCGAAAAATGTATGATCTTCTTAGTAAATTAATAAAGAAAATGAATAAAGATCTCTCTTAAGCACTAGATCTCTATATCTACCCAATTGCTAAAAAAAAGTGTCAATCCAATATTTATCATGTGTCAAAAAAACAAAACAAACCCACACAAATAAGTTTCCAATGTTATGGCAGACTGAGTTGAAATGGAAAAGTGTCCTGCTCAAATCTATAGGTATATTTGATAAAACATAGCAACTTTTAAATGCATAACCTCACATGAAAGAGATGAAAAACTCCAGGTGATAGAAAAGCACATGCCATTTCAATAAGGACATTAGTTGATGCTGTGGAAACTTACAGAGTTGTTGGGCCAGATAGAATTCTTAGAGATTATGGTTTGTGACTTTAACAAACAGCAGGAAGCAGATGAGACCTTGGACCAGAGTAAGGGGAGGATTTGAAACCAGAAGCTGCACTAAGGTGATAGGCTGCAAGAGCTCATCTTCACTCTAACATGAGGGAGAGGGAATTCCATCTTATCCTAGGTCTGTATGGTTTGGTGTTCATTGTTGATACTATGTTTGTAGAATAGTAGTTTCAATATTTGAAGATAAAAGTTAGTCTATGGATATGAAAATGCTAGGGAGTCCAACAGAAAGCAATGCTTTGCTGTATGGAAAGTTTCATAACCTAGGGCTCATAGGATGCTCATAAGTAAAACAAAACAACGCCCCATTCCCACCCCCAGGAAGTGAGCCCAGTAAAAAACTGATAAGCCATGAAATTGGACCCCTAATTTCCAACGCTCACAAATATATGAAAGACTTAACTATAAGACATGAAACCATAAAACACCTAGAAGAAAATATAGGGAAGAATATCCTCCATACTGGTTTTGGAAATGATTTTTTTTTTAGATACAACAAAAATTCACAAACAACAACAAAAATCAACAATTGGGACTAACTCAAACTTAAAAGCTTCTGCACAGCAAAAATAACAATAAAAGAAATAAATATAAAACCTATAGAATGGAGATTTTTTACAAACCACATATCTGATAAAGGGTTAATACTGAAATATATAAAATACTCATATGACTCAATAGTAAAAAAAAATAGAAGAAGAAAGAAAAACAAACAAACAACAACAATAATAATAATAAGGGCAGAGGAACTAAATAAATGTTTGTTTTGCCAAAGGCAGACATCTAAGTGGCCACAGGTACATGTATTTCTCTAATCATCAAGGAAATCCAAATTAAAACCAAGAGGAGGTATCACTTTAAACCTGTAAGAATGACAATCATTAAGATAAGTATTGGTGAGGACTTGGAGAAAAGGGTACCATGTGTACTGTTAGTGGGATTGTATACTGGTTCAGCCACTGTGAAGAACAGTGTGTAGGCTCCTCAAAAATTTAAAAATAGAATTACCATATAATACAGCAATCTGACTTCTGGGTATCCAAAGGAAATAAAAGCAGATTACTGAAGAGATGTATGCATTTGCATGTTTATTGCAATATTATTCACAATAGTCAAAATATGCAAACAGCCTATGTGTCCATCAATGGATAAATTGATAAAGAAGGTATTACGCACACACAGGACTATTATTCAATTACTAGAAATAAGGAAATCCTGCCATTTGCAAAAACAACAGGGGTATGCTTTCAATCTGGATCCTAGAATGAAAAGGACAAGAAGCAGAGCTACATGGACAGTGTCACACGAACACGAAATAAAGCATTGTTTGTGTAAGAACTGAAATTTGGGGGTTGTTACCACATAACATAGCAAAAATGATACTCGTTCACTACTAATGTGTACTACAATATTTACCATCTCATAGATATCTATTAATTCAATAAATATAAATTCTTACTACCATATATGAATATAGTGTGATCTTGGTAAATAAGAAAATTTGCTACAGTTGTTGCTTATTCTCATCCATCAATTTCCTTCTTCCTAATAGAACTATTAGGCAGCCTTTCCCATGCAGCTCCCATGGCTCAGGGAAAAAAAAATGTGTCTATGTCTTAGTTCAGAGATAATACTGATTGTTTTAAGAGTCCCATTCCTCCTTGTCTATAATTGTTTTAAAAAATTCAATTCCAGCCAGTAAGAACCAGAGAGAGGTTGGTAGAAGCCTTTAGAAAAAAAAACTGTTCTTAACATTTAAAAGAGAGTTATGAAAAGCCTATCTTTCTCTCAAATCAGATGACTACATGTGAACGAGAAAGAACAGGGCTTCAGTCACTGCAAGCAACCACCCAGACATCTAGGGCACCTGTGAGGAAGGATTCAGAAGGAGCCTGAGTCTTGGATGATGGTGTGGAGACACTAGCCCATCCTGAGAATGTCTCTCCTTCTGGAGCTTATATTATCTAAGCCAATTACATTTCTTATTGATTAAACTAATCTGTGTCATATTTTGTGATGTCTGTGGCCCGACGCATGCTAGGTTCCATAAAAGATATATATTTTTTTATTATCAAACTTCCCATTAGGTAGAATTTTATAGATTTTTGACCCTCTTCTGCTCTATTTTTGCCATAAGGAATAATTTGCAAGGTCACGGATGTTTATTCTCTTTTATTTGTCTAGAGTACTTGCCTCAACCATTTGGATGATTGATTCAGGCCTCAGATAAAGCCTTTTAAAACTTAGGCTTTATATTTCTTATAACAATAAAAAAATCTATGATGCTGCACTAATAGATAATGCTTTTAATCACAATTTCTCATGCTTTTACAAGTATAGTCTGATATTTTTAGCACTTCTGAAAACTTTGAGAGTATATCATACCAAACCAAGTATCACATTGATGACCATCCAAAAAATGTTACTATTTTATTTAAATGTATACTGTTTATGTTTTGCATATATTATTCCCTATGTGAGCAGAATACTGTATCCATTGACAAAAATATAAACTAATCACATATTCATAGTTGGAATGTTTCTCATATGGAAGTGATGGCTTTTGCTTCTAGACTAAATTAACATTTAAATATGAAGGTCAATGGTAAATATTAACTATCATTTTTGAGCCTTTAGTATGCGTCCAGCGCATGTTAAGCACTTACTTGTTATTTTATTTGTCAGTTGTCAGCACTGTCCCTGGTCACTTTGTTTTGCAAATAATAAATCCAATATGAGCTTCTACCCTAATCTCTCACACCTATGTCCATTCCTATCCTCATAAAAAATAGTAAATATAAACTCATCCAGCTACCATAAATCATCAGATCCTAGAATATAATGAGAATTATAAATAATTTCCAAGATTTGTACATTTTATCGCCCCTTATTGGAATGAACATACTTCAAAGGTTGCACTCTACATCTGCACACCACTCAGACCTTTTCATACCAGGTAAACACTCTTCCCTATGCCGTTGGACTTGTTTGGATAGAAGAGACCATCTGGTAAATGGAAAGTAAATTAGTAAATTAGTAAAAAGAAAATATTCTTATCCCCAACGCTTCTAGAAAGGGCTGTATTGCTGAGTTTTGTGTTACTGGAAGGAGAGAAACCAGTAGTTCATTTTTGCTAGGAGTTTTTCCAAACAACATCTATGTGAGCTCACTGGACTCGAAGCCCCTTGAAAGCCAGAGGCTGGCTCTATTTCATCTTCATGGTGAAAAGTCAAGGGAATTTAGAAGCAGAAAGATAAGAGTTGCATGACTGCTGCTCTATGTGGTGAGGAAAGGAGGACAAGGATGGGGAAGCAGGAGGAGCAAGGGCACATGTACATGTTCTGCCTGTGTTGAAAAGCTTATCTATGTTGCACTTTGATGGACCTTGCTTGATGCAAGTTCAAGGCAAAAAAAAAAAAAAAAAAAAGAAAGAAAGAAAGAAAAGAAAGAAAGAAAAAAGAAAAGCTTTGGAATCTTGGAGTAGCATCACCAAAGTCTGAAGGTAGAAATAATGAACTTCTTCCCACAAAACAAACAAATTTTAAATGAAGCCTACCTTCTGGGATTCAAGCAAACCTCCGGCCTCACATTGGGGCAAGGTAGCAGACTTTGGCATCAACTATATAAATTGTTGAATGAATAGCATCGAGCAAAGTTTTTGCTCTTTTTCCCATTCTCTGAGACACTCAACTGCCCTGCTAGCCCCTGCCAGTCAGGCAGTTTATTTATATTCTCTATTGTACTTACAGTGTTTTACATACAGTGAGTATTCATTAAATGTGCTAAAAAATACATTTTATATCATTAACCATACATTCAGTGACAGTAGAACTTGAAAGCAGAATTTTAAAAGCCTTTAAGTAGTCATTTTTATGGAAATCAGCAAATGGCACATACTTTTCAAAACACAGGCATATTAATGGGCATAGGAAACTCAATGGTGAAAGTACAAATACATTTTTACTTGAATAAATTTTGTATAGATTACAGCTACTAAGGTATTTAAACACACATTTTGGCTAATATAATCAGTTCAATTTTAAGAGGTATTTAATATGATAACTCTGTTACCTATATATAATTTTGATTTATTTCCAAGTAATTAAAATAATCTCTTTAAATTTAATTTAGCATAAGCATGGGAATCTTAAATTAATCATGTGTGCTTTAGTGAAATACCAATATATGTTGACATATTTAGAGATATATACAATACATACAGATTCTGCCCTGGCCAGGTAGCTCAGTTGGTTGGAGCGTCATCCCAATATACCAAGGTTGTGGACTCAATCCTTGTTCAGGGCACATATGAAAACAAACTAATGAATGCATAAGTAGGTGGAGCAACAAATTCATGTTTGTGTTTTTTTCTCTCTTCTCTCAAAAAAAAGTCAGTTTAAAATGAAGGTTAAATAGCAATGGTAATATCTTCCTGGTCATTTAGATATGCATTTAATATTATAAAGTGCATGGTTAGTATCTGTATCCTGATCCAGTACCTATTTAAAAATCAAAATAAAAAGTATTCATTGTTTTAATGCTTTAAGTAAATTGAATTTATAATGGTTTTCATTTTAAAATGCTTTGTAGTACATAGGTAAACTACTACCAAGAAAAAAATACAATTCATTTTTATTTGAAATCAAATATCAAGCTGAAAACAAATGACTGACAGTATGTTGTAGTTCATTTCCTTTTCTTATGAAGGAACAAATACACTAACTAACCCAAGCTCAGAGATAGTGGTTTCTGACATTTTTAAGCAGCACAACTAAGAAAATGTTATTGAGTTTGAAGATTACACAATGTCAACTGTCACTCTCTGGGGAGGAGAATAAGGCTATCCAGAGAACGTTGGCTCTAAGAAATGGCAAATTCCTTTTCTGAACACTAAAATATCCCTTTAAATTAACTGGGTGAAAGTTAGTTTGTTGTATTGGTTTAAATCCAGGAGGATATCAGAAATTTATCAGATCTGTGACTTTTTTCTTTATAGAGAAGTGAGGAGGAGAAGGTTGAGGTTGGTATTGTGGAGATATGAAATAGAGAAAACTTCAATGAGTATTCCCTATACCATTGTTTTATGACACTTCACTAAAAACATATTTTCTACATGAAAGACATTGATTTCTGTATTTTTACCTAATTTCTGGTTATTTCCTTGCTGCAAATATACACTATTATGAAATAAGACCATATTGTCTATTAAGGAAGACCATTTGCATTTCAAACTTTCATAAAAAGGCATAATGCTTAAATTCAATTTAATAAGTATTGCAGATATACAAGTCAAATAATGAAATGTGCTTCTCTATTAGATTTGGAAAGTTTAAAAAATGATTGATATCTAGGATTAGCAGTGATATGAAAAACAAGAATTTTGGTACACCATTGGTGGCAACATGAATTAGTTTATGTTGCAATTTGAGAGGGATTTTGGTATTATCAAATTTTTATATGTGTATAGTTTTTATACTGTTAATAATATTTCAAAAATATGCTCTAATATCTTACATTCAGGCCATCTGCCTGTTTTCACATTAAATTGTGTGTGTGTGTGTGTGTGTGTGTGTGTGTGTGTGTGTATGGGTATGCATGTCTGCGTCCATTAAACTGTATGAGCTCCTTATATATTTTGGATATTAACCCTTTATTAGATGTACTATTGGCAAATTTATTTTCCCATTCAGTAAGTTGTCATTGCATTGTGTTGATGGTTTTCTTCAATGTACAGAAACATTTTAGTTTGATGTAATTCAGTTTCTTTATTTTTGCTTTTAATGCCTTTCCCTAAGAAAACATACCCAAAAAGATATTACTAAGACCCATGTCAGAGAGTTAACTATTTGATCTTTGAAGTCTTACATTTAAGTATTTAATTCATTTTGAGTTTATCCTACATAATAAAAGAGTAATATGCAAATTAACCATCACTCCGCTCAAACCACGCCCACCGGCCATGCCCACCAGTCAATCAGAGTGAGTATGCAAATTAACCCCAACCAAGATTGCTACAGCCAAAGAGAGCAGTTGAGAGGCTTGGATTTCCCCAGCAACTGAAGCCAAGCTTTCCACACACCCTGGCCGGTCTAGGCCTCCACTCAAGGCTACAAAGTTTCAATTATAGAAGATAATAAAACCAAACAGAAGTGGCTAATGGCCACAGAGGGAGCAGGGGGCTTGGCTCTGCTCTTGGCTACAAAGTTTCAATTGTAGAAGGTAAATAAATTCCAGATACCAGGACCTCTGCTTGGGCACCAGGGGGTGTGGCTGGCCTGAAAACCACCACAGGCCCCTCGTCCAGGCCACCCCACACCCCAAGGGAACCCCCACCCTGATCCAGGGCACCCTTCAGGGCAAACCAGCTGGCCCCCACCAATGCACCAGGCCTCTATCCTATCTAAAAAAATAATATGCATGTTGACCATCACTCCAACACAAAAGATGGCTGCCCCCATGTGGTCAAAGATCCTGCCCCCATGTGGACATAAGATGGCCACCATAAGATGGCCAGCTGGGGAGGGCAATTGGGAGGCACCAGCCCTGCAAGGGAGGGGATTTGGGAGGGACCAAGCCTGCAGAGGAGGGCAGTTGGAGGCAATCCAGCTTTCAGAGAAGAGCAGTTAGGGGTGACCAGGCTGGCAGAGGAGGGGAGTTGGGAGCAAACAGGCTGGCAAGGGAATGGTTAGGGGTTTATCAATCTGGCAGGCAGAAGCAGTTAGGGGCAATCAGGAAGGCAGGCAGGTGAGCAGTTGGGAGCCAGCAGTCCTGGATTGTGAGAGAAATGTCAGAGTGCCCATTTAGACCCTATCCTGGTGGGATCAGGTCTAAATGGGCAGTTTAACATCCCTTAAGGAGTCTGAGATTGGAGAGGGTGCAGGCTGGGCTGAGGGACATTCCCCCACCCCAAGCATGAATTTCATGCTCGGGCCTCTAGTTTCTGTATAAGATGTAAGAAAATGGCCCAATTTTAGTTTTTCCAATATGACTTATTGAGGCTGCATCCTTGCCTCCTTTACCACAGATTAATTGACCTATAGTGGGAATTTATTTCTGGGTTTTCTATTCTACTCCATTAAGTTATGTATCTGTTTTTATGCCAATATCATATTGTCTTGATTATTATAGCTTTGAAGCATAGCTTAATGTCAGGTTGTGTGATACCTCCCAGTTTATTCATTCTCCAGAATTTTTGGATATGTGAGGTCTTTTTGTTGTTTTTTTTTTTTTTTTTGATTTGTTTGCTTTTTATGCTATAATGTGTTAGTGAACTCATTTATATTATTTTTATAAAGATATTATCTTATCAGCTTATCTTTTTACTCACATTTTATCTAAGATAATATTCCTGTTGGAGTACTGGCATGATAAATTTAGTCTGAAATGCTCTGAGAGAGAATTGCCAATACCATATAGCATTAGATAGAACAAGGTCTTGTGATTTTACAATTTGTTTTAAGACGTGTGGTGTGAAAAATATTAAAGAAGCTATAAAGGAGCTAATCATGCTTAAGAATTAATAGCTCAAAAAGAAAATATTAAGAAAAGCCAAAGACATTCTGAAGAAGAAGATAAGGGTACCTTGTTTCCCTATATATCAACACTGATTATGAAACCACAGTAATTTATGACAGTTTTCAATTGAGACACTATGAAGATACAAATGGAACAAAACACACAGTCAAAAATAGACCAATGAGCTGGTTTATGATAGAGAGTGCAGTGGTATGTACAATCAATTATATCATGAGAAAAGAAACATTAAAACAGAAACAAAAATTAATCCTTTACCTCACACCAGTACACAGAATTAATCTCAGATGGTTTAGAGCCTGAAGGTAAAATATCAAATTATTAAGCATTATAATACAATGTAGAAAAAATATATTTACAATATTGGGGTAGTAATGTTTTCTTAAACTAAATACAAAGTACATATCATCAAGGAAAGTAATGATAAAGTTGACAATATTAAATTGAAATTTATTTTATTAAAAATAGACCATATTAAGATTAAAAACTAAAGTTGAGTTATAAATGAAAAAGACTTAGAATCTGGTACACACACACACACACACACACACACACACATATGCACACATACACACACCAAGAAAACCCAGTCCAACAATAAGCAAAATATATAAACCAAGCTATTGATATTGGAAATGTAGATTGTTAATAAACTTATGAAAATTTGCTCATTCTCATAAGTGACTGGGAAAATGTGTATGTAAACCATAATAACATATGTATTTAAACCATAATAACATATCATTTGACACCCCTCAGACTAGAAAACATGAAAATGTTTAGTTACTCCAAGTGCTGCTAAGATATAATAAAAGAGTAATATGTAAATTGACTGTCACTCAAACACAAGATGGCTGCCCTATATGGTCACAAGATGGCCAGCCAGGGAGGGCAGTTGGAAGGGACCAACCCTGCAGGGGATGGTGCGGGGGGGGGGGGGGGGGAAGGGGAGAGGAAGGAAGAGAATCAGGCCTACAGGGGAGGGCAGTTAGGGGCAATCAGGCTGGCAGGAGAGTGGTTAGGGGAAATCAGGCTGGCAGGCAGAAGCAGTTAGGGGCAATCAGGAAGGCAGGCAGGTAAGCAGTTGGGAGCCAGCAGTCCTGGATTGTGAGAGGGATGTCTGGCTGCCCGTTTAGGAATCAGGCCTAACCGGGCAGTCAGACATCCCTTGAGTGGTCCCAGATTGGAGAGGGTGCAGGCTGGGCTGAGGGACACAAACCCTTGTGCACAAAGTTCATGCACTAGTCCTCTAGTTAATCAATAAAAACTCTTACAAATGATAGCAGGAATATAAACTATTTGAAAACAATTTAACATTAAATGTATTCTATAACCCAAGAAATCTACTTTTATGTGATATATAAATTAGAAAAACTCTCATAATTATACATTAAGAGATGTAAACAAACATGTTCATAAGATGTAGTTACAAAAACAAGCATCATCAGAATGTGAATATAGTAATTTCATACAGTCAGCTACAATACAGCAGTAAAAATTAGTGAAGCAGAGTGACACTTCAAAATTCTCACAAACAGAATGTTGTTTTTTAACCAAAAGCAAGCTGTGAAAGCATACATACTGCTTTATATCGCTTATTAAGGTTTAAATAGTAAAATATTTTTGGCAGTAAGGAATACATAAATGTACAAATGATACAACGTTAAGGAATGAGGTGACCTCTGTGGGGCAAGGGGAGCAGAAATGGAAGAATAGGAGTGAAACTTCAACTTTCCCTCTTAATGAAAGGGTGAGCTAGCTAGTTTAATTAAGCAGGTTTAGGAATTTTTAGAAATAAAAGGGGTCTGTAGGAAAGAAAAACATAGTGGACACTTGAAGATGCCAGTGTGTTTATCTTGTACAGAGAGTAGAGAAATGGAATAGGCAAATAGAAATATATCTGGCCTGTGCAATTAAGACAGACACAAACCAAATGTATCTCAGGCCTGAGCAATTAAAGTGACCATAAGTTAGGCCAAAAGTAGCCCTGACCTGAGTAACTGGGAGGGTGATTAGATAAGGTTTTCTTTGCCAACATAACTAGCAGAGCTAGAAGATAAATCAAAAGTAACCCAAGCCCTAGCAGGCTTGGCTCAGTGGATAGAGCATAGGCTTGTAGACTGAAAGGTCCCAGGTTTTTGTTTTTTTTTTAATATATTTTATTGATATTTTACAGAGAGAAAGGGAGAGAGATAGAGAGCTAGATACGTCGATGAGAGAGAAACATCAACCAGCTGCCTCCTGCACACCCCCTTCCGGGGATGTGCCCACAACCAATGTACATGCCCTTGACCGGAATCGAACCCGGAACCTTTCAGTCCGCACACCGACGCTCTACCACTGAGCCAAACCGGTTTCGGCGAAAGGTCCCAGGTTTGATTCCAGTCAAGGGCATATGCCCAGGTTGCGGGCTCCACCCACAGTGGGGAGCATGCAGGAGGCAGCTGATCAATGATTCTCCCTTATCATTGATGTTTCTATCTCTCTCCCTCTCCCTTCCTCTCTGAAATCAATAAAAATATATTTTTTTAAAAAGTAACTCAAACCAACAAGGTAAGGGGGAGAGAGGGGATAGTATGTGGGCTTTGAGCTTTGAAAACTAATGCTGTGTAGAAAATGACCAATAAGGGGTCAGGTTCAGACAAAGAACTGGAGCCTATTTAATGCCTCAAGACAAAGAAAGTGGTCACCTTTCTCAGGGGTCCCTCTGTCTGTCCAGAAGGGACAGGGTCATAGGCTTAGAATTTAGAATTAGGTTTTATTTTATTATTTTTTAAATATATTTTTATTGATATTTTACAGAGAGGAAGGGAGAGAGATAGAGAGCTAGAAACGTCGATGAGAGAGAAACATCAACCAGCTGCCTCTTGCACACCCCCCTTCCGGGGATGTGCCCGCAGCCAAGGTACATGCCCTTGACCAGAATCGAACCTGGGATCTTTCAGTCCTCAGACAGACACTCTACAACTGAGCCAAACCGGTTTCTGCTAGAATTAGGGTTTAGAGGTAGTGCCTGCTTGCCATCAAGTTTCTGTTCTTTTCACCTATCACCCTTCCTCAGTGGCTTCATTCTTCAAAACCACTGAGACAAGAACCCAGGAATTCTGGGCATTCCATTTCAATTTTTGCATTTCATTAAGGTGCATGGTGGGTACATCAGTGCTCATTGTATTTTGTGTATCTTGAGTATGCAAATTTATGTTTAAAAATAAAAGTTATGGAAATGAATTAAAACCCACAATAAAGCAGCATTCACTTTAGGAAGCACAGATTATTAATCTGAAAGCTAAGCTTCATGGAGAAGGCCATCTGACTAATTTGAAGATGAATCTTAATGAGTCTCACTTGCTATTCAGAATTTCTGCCCTGCTTTCCAAAAGCTAACCACAACAATGCAGCACTTCCTACCCCCAGGTGTTCCACTGATACTGATCCTCTCCTGCCAAGCTCTGAGCTCTTCAGACCTGTATCTCCACGCATCAACATTGAACAATGTTTTTTTTTTATTTCCCCAAGAACTAATATCTAATTAAGTCAATCCTATTAAGATAGTAACAGTTGGTAAAGCTAAACTTATTGTGCTTTCTGGACATAGTTATATCCTAACCTGGAATTGATAAAGAGAAAAATCACTTAAGGCAAGGGTGTCATTCGACGCCTACAAAGAGAAAGACTAGGAAAAATAGTTAAATAAAAATGTATTTGCTTAATATCATCCTATGTCTTTTTAAATTTCAAATAAGGTTAGTTCTGCTTGTCCTAGGAATAAACTATCATTTAAAAAAATTTAATAATGTGAGTCAAAGTAATAATTACAAATTATAAAATTCTATGGGCTTAATGTCTAGTCATTCACAGATGTAATCTGAACAGCTAACCTGCTAAAACTGGCTTGATCTGATTTTTAAAGTTGTCCCTGTTTTTATTGTTGGGCCTCTGCCTGAATGACAGCCTGAGGTTATTTAACACTCCTCTTTCTTTCTTCAATTTTCAGATAGTCATCTGTATTTCCAAAGGGTTGATGACAGGGCAACTTGGAGTTTAGAGACAGCACCTGCATTTGCATTTCAATAGTTCCATCATTCTATGAAACCATTGAAATCTTTTCAATACCCCTGGCCTCATTGTTTAAATAGTGAAGGTGGCCAATTTTGTTCAAGATTCATAATTCTTTTTTAAAAAATGGACTATTGTATCCAAAGCATATTCTACAGAGAATATTCTTCTCCCTTCTTAATCTTTTATGCTAAAGTCATATTTGTTAAAAACCACAGGCACTACATCACATCTGTACATATTTAACATATTTTATCCTTTTGGGTCTTTGTGGCCTAAAGTTGTGGTCCTAGGGTAAAATAAAGGGAAAAGGCTAGCATATGGTTCAAAACATATTACAGGGGAGTCATCAATTTTTAACTTAGGGTTCCAAAAACATCTTTCTCCCCATCGAAAAGAAATAAATTTGTTTTTGCTTAGAAAAACAAGTCCACTTTAACACAGGGAGGATGATGCCATTGGTAGGTACATAGCCTGTTTGCGAGGATCTATACTCATAACTGGCTATGACATGAAATAGAATTTCTGTCAGATATTTAGGTTGAAGGAAATGCATCCTGAAGTTAAAATTTAAAATTCAATGGGTACACCTTTCTGAATTGATCCTTTGTGCCCTTCCTGGAAGTGTGGTTAACACTATCCACCAAATAAATTTAGGGAAGGATTGAATGAAAGAATATATGTAAAAGTTCTGTGCAAAATGCATCCAAAAGAACTGGAAGCCTATTAAAAAGATTGCTACAATTGTATAAACATTATGGCAAGTTATTTTTTTTTAATTTTCTATTAGCACCTGATTTTTTTCATATCACTACACCCAGGTGAAACACTGAGTTGTGAAAAATGTTTACAAGGACAAAACTATGGGTGAAAAAAATAGAGCTCCACAGAAGTCAATTAAAAAAAATTTGTCCCTATAACATTTTTTTTCATCTCCTTGCCATTTATTTTAGAGCCCTTTCTCAGTAGTGTTTTAAAAACGGTCTAGCTTTTCAAAATATACTCTCATTTCTTTTTCCACCTAACTAAATTCATGAAATACTAGGAGGCTCTCCTTAAAAGTCGGCCCACCTTCATGGCCCAGATGAAGTGGAAAAGAATCCTCATTCTGGTCCTCGGTGGATAGGTGTCAGTCTCAAACACTCTTCCTAGAAAATCCCTTACAGCCAGAAAGGCTTTTTGACCTTGACGATGTTAGCATTGCAAATCTAAGACTACAAGCAAGTGCATTTTCTTTTTAGGAAACTGTGAGCTCACATCCACCCTAGAGTGGCCATTGAATGACATGCATGCAGCCTGGCTGTTTTAGCATGTACAGAGCTACAGAGAAGGTTCTTTCTCTCCCCTGGTGAGGAAAGCAAAACCTATGGCTTATAGTCAGAAAAGAAAGAATGATTCCGGGATCATAAAGCTGTTTTCAAAGAGGGAATACAGCAGATGGGTTTAGAGAATAAAAGAGAATTCTAAATATAGTACGAACTTCATCAGTGTGTTTCTTAACATATTGCGGCTTATGAGTTTAAATTTAAGTGTGTGAGAATACAGTGTCCTTTATGGGAAGGGGGTATATGAGTGTGTGTGTGTGTGTGTGTGTGTGTGTGTGTGAGAGAGAGAGAGAGAGAGAGAGAGAGAGAGAGAGAGAGAGAGAGTGTTCAAGGCAGGAGGGCAGTTAGGAAACCCCTTTGTGTGTGTGTGTGTGTGTGTGTGTGTGTGTGTGTGTGTGTGTGTTTGCGCACCCCCAGGGCAGCAACCCAGCCCCCCCCCCAAAAAAAAAATAAAGGGGGGGGCATGAGAATAGGAGAAAAAGGTCGCTAGCTGCCTTGACTGACGGATGCAAAGCCACCCAACCTCCGGCAGAGACTTTTCTCCTTGGCATCCAACAACCTGCAGCGGGAGAGGCGGGCGGGCGGGGGAGGAAACCCCGAGGAGGCGCTCCCGCCGCCTCTCTGCTGAGGTAGCAGGAGCAGCAGCCTGCGGAGCCACGAGCTCGCTTGGCTCAGGCGTCACTGAGCCGGTGCGGGCGCCCGGGCGCTCCGGAGGCGCGGAGGCCGCGAGCCGCTCTGCCGCCCGGGCGCCGGCGCAGCGGGACCGCGCGCCCTGCGAGCGAGCGCCGCGGGCCGGTCCGGCCGCCGGAGGGAGGAGCGGGGATCGCGCGCTGCCGGGCGCCGAGTCCCCGGCACTTTGCTCGCACGCCCGGGGGCGACCGGAGGGAGCCCAGAGCTCGGCCTCCTGCCCCCTCCTCCAAAAGCAGCCTGTGACAAAGCCGGGAGGACGCCAGCATTTCAATTCCCCGCCGGACCGGGATTTTTCCTCCTGATATTTCAGGGGAGCCCGAGTAGAGGTCAGAGGGGCAAAAGAGAGAGGATCACCAAAAGGGGCCGAGATCCGCGAACGTGGCCACCACCACCCTCCGCCCCCTCCTGTCGCGGAAAAAATCTCCTTGACATTTTTCACACTTTGAAGCAGCTGCAGCTGGTGTCGTCGGAAAAGGGGGTGGGGGGGGGGAGAAAAAAAGAAGAGGGGGGGGGCGGGGAGAGCTGGGAGACACCGCGGAGAGCGAGCCCCGCGAGCAGCGCCTCCTCTCCGGTGCCAACCCTGGCACCTGTGCGCGGAGCCGCTGCGCCGAGGAGGACCTCGCTCCAGGAGAACCCCGGGCTCGCCGCCACGCACACCCCGCCCCTGGCCGCGGGCTCTCCCCGGAGGGGACCTGCGGCAGCCCACGCGCGGGCCGCCGCCGCCGCCGCCGCGGTCGCCTGCAGCCGCGGGAGCGCACGGCCCCCCTCCGAGCCGCCCACCGCGCCCCGGGTCCCCGGGGACCCTCGCCCAGCGGAGAGGCGCGGCAGCGGCAGCGGCGGGCAGGGGGGTGTTACAGAGTTGGGTGCGGGATTCGCCTTTTCCGCGCCTCTCTTCTCCGCCCAGGATTTATTGTCTGTGGAGCCTTGGGGGGGTGGGGAAGGAAGGCGCTGCGCCTCCGCCGCCGCCGCCGCCGCTGCCGTGGTCGCTAGCGCGGCGCGCACGGCAGGCAGGCAGGCGGGCGGAGGCTGGGCCGGGGAAGCGCTCCCGCCACCCCCGCCCGCGCCTCGGGCTTCCCCTCGGCCGCTTCCCGCCGGAACCTCTCCCTCCAGCCGTCCACCTGAAGGGCACCGGCACCGCGCTCTAACGCGGCGGCGGCGGCACCTGCCCGGGATCCCCGCTTTCTGTCGCCTCCCGGTCCTCCGCCCGCCACAGCCCTCCTCCTCCTGGGCAGGGCAGGCACCTCCTCCGAGGACGCTCGCGCGCCCACTCCGCTGCGGACCCCGAGCCACTTTAAGGAATAACCCTGGGCGGCTGCACGATTCCCTCCCTCCGGAGCCTCATGGGCAGCTTCTCCTGCCGGCAACGTGAGTAGGAAGGACGCTCTTGTTCGGGGGCCCGGGGGATTTGGGGGTGAGGGGGAAGGAGGTGGGGGGGCTGCGGAGACCCTGGGCGCCGGCGGCCGCGGCGGCGGTGCGCGCTGGGGGCGTGGGGACCCCCGCGGCCGGCGGGGGCGGGGCGGGGGCGGAGGACCGGAGCCTCCTGCGCTCTCGGGGAGCTGCTCGCCGGGGATGTGGTAGGTTTGCGGGGCATTCGGAAACGGGGTGCTAAACGGGGTGCGGGTGCGTGGGAGCGCCGAGTGGCCTGGGCTGGCTGGCGGGGGACCCTGTGAACGGTTGCGTGCCGCTGGAAGGGAATGTAAGGGAGCGAGTGGTGGGACCATCGGTGGAGCCGAGGTTAGTCTCGGCTCCTCTTCATCACCGCGGACCCCCGAGGTGTCTGAGGGTGAAGCGCCTTTATTATTATTATTATTATTATTATTGTCACACACACACACACACACACACACACACACACCACTTGTGGCGGGTCTCGTGTGCCTTGGGAGGTAGAGTGTTACTGTGGGATGCCCGTTTGAAAAAAAAATACAGCGAGAAGGTCTTGATGCCGTTAGGGGACTGGAGGCACCGGGTGGGGTTTGGGGAGGTGCGTGGGGAAGGGGAGTGTGACAGCCTGTGGGGGGGGGGCGTGGGGACGGAAAGAAGTGGGGAGCCGCGGGGTGAATGCCGTCCCCGGGAGTCAGGGAGCACCGTGCCTCCCCCCCCGCCCCCCCGGAGCCAGACAACTCCTGCCCACACGGCTCCTTTGTGTGGCTCGGCGGCGGCGGCGGCGGCGGAGCTGGGGAGCCCGCACCACCCCGCATCCCACCGCCAGCACCTGGCGTCCTCCGCCCGGAGTCGTTCAGGCTGCGGGACTAGTTTGGGGACCCGGCGTGGGCAGAGAGGGAGGGAAGAAGTGCATTCCCAGCACCATCATCATGGCACCCCGGCGCGTGGGCTACAGATTGGTTTCCCAAGGTCTCCAGGCTTCACCGGTGTGCCGAGTCCGGGTTGCCTGGAAGGGGACGTGTAGACGGTCTCTAATGTGCGAGTTCCCCACCGCGGGGATGGGATGGCTGTGTGCCACCTCGCTTCCAGGGCTCTACTTCCCGGCCACCCCGCCCCCGCCCCCGCCCTCCTCCCCACGAGGCACAAAGCCGGCGGGGGGCTGGCGGGAGGGGGCCGCGCGGGGAAGGGGTCACTTTCCCAACTCCCCCGGGTAGGGGGGGGGGACTGGCTTCAGAAAGGAGCCATCTGCGACTCCCACGACTCCCACGTTCCTGTCGAAGTTCCCCTCCACAAAGGCTGGGGAGGGAGGGGGGCGGGGAGGCTGAGAGATCCTCCACCTGCTCCTCTGGACCACTTGCCCAGCACACTTCCAGCGCATCCCCTCCACCTGCATCGGTAACTGGGTCAGCAGGTACCTCGGCGTACCTGTGTCCCTTGCAGAGTGCCTCGTGATGGATGTAAAGCAATTTGTCTGTGAGTATATATATATATATATATATATATATATATATATATATATATAATTTTATTTTTTAAAAAACCTGGACCGAATTTCCAAGCACAATAGAGATTTTCTAGCGTGGGCGAGAGGAGTGCATTCCAGCGAAAGCAGGCCACGTGATCTCCCCAACCGGAGAGATACAGTATTAGGAACTCTGGGTTTTCTTTGTTCTAAGCTGAGCCTGTGAGATGCTCAGCAGCCCCAGTTGCTGAAGTCCTCCCGTTAGAGGGGAACATATTAAAGTTGATGGGAGTGGAGGGTGGGGGAATAGATGGTCCAGAAGCATAGGTAGGCAGATACCTGGGAGCTGATTGATCCTTCTCGTGGGCTGTTAGATTGGTTTCTCTGCTGCCCACCTCTCCTCTTTAAAAGCGCAGCTCCCACCGCGCCCCTCAGCCTCGCCAGCTTCCCATTTTAAAAGCGAGGCATCGCTTCCCCGAGATGTGGTGGAAAAGTTCTCCAGCCCCTGCACACGTGGCTTCCCCAGCGCCTGGGAACCTGCTGGGATTAGCAACAGATCCTGTCACCTCCCCAGTCCAAGTGTCACGCCTCCATCCAGGCGCCATGGAGCCGCTGACTTCTCAGACTCTAAGAGAATCACCACAGGATCTTCTTGCAAAAGGCAGGAGGTCGGAGTCAAATCTGTGCTTCTTGGAAACCATTGATCCAGGACAGGATGAGAAATGAGCTGCTAGGATGTAGGCATGATTTTCTTTTTCTTTAAAGATAAGATCCATAGGCCTAAAGTACATAGAGGGTGATGTTCAGCTGTGTCAGCGTGGGGACTCCTGGGGAGGTTTCCCGGGCCTGTGGAATGTCCTGGCATGTGATTATTAATCTCCCGGAGGCAGAACTTGCTCTAGACCCGTCATGTAATGAGCGTTACCTAACTTGGAGATTTCTCTTTTTATTCTTCACCCCATGTTTTATAAGCCACTTAATGGGCTGAAGTTTTTAAAATGTGGGCTATTTCTGTCTTCTGCTGCATTGCATCATTCGAATTTGTTGTGGTAGGGGAAGCAGAGTCAATTTCCATGGCATATTATGAAGTGAGAGTTTTTCTACATTTTATTTTTATACTTGACTGTCCAAGAAAAGATGTGTACTTACCATGGCAACCCTTGCATTCTCCATCACGTGTGCCTGCACATATGCAGCTTCAGAATTAGAAACAACTTCTAAAAGAACTAAATCTGTTTCAATTCCAGTTGCCATGTTTTTAGTCAGAATTTCAGCACCACTTTCGGCTGGCATTAAATTTTTCTTAATCAAAATAGCATTCCACTTTCTTTTGTAAGCTTTTAATTTTTATGTGTCCTCTATAAAACACAAAATATAGCTTACAGTGTTTTTATGTACATATAGTTTTGTTCGCTTTGGGTTTTTAAAAATTGTGCAGGTGTAGTTAATAGCACTCTGAATTTTTATCACTTACAAAAGTCATTAAATAACTATTACCCATGTGGTGGTAATTCTCAAATATTTTTAAAAAGATCTCTTATTTTCGGTATATACTGCATAGTAATAATTGATATAAAATTCTGATTTCTTTACTCACAACTTAAAATGCCTACTTTATAGAAAAGTTGAAAATTTGAGGATGTTATGTTTAATTTGATACACCAGAATTACAAGCTATAATTTAATCTTCTGATAACAGTGGCCTCAATATAAGGGTGGATCACACATACCAAGAAATTGTAACTTCATTCCATTCTCAAATGAACTGAGTGCACAGAGTAACCAGCTATCAATAAATTACCATCTGAGTTATTTCTGTATTCTTTGTTTGGTTGGTTGTTTGGTTAATCGTCACCCAAAGACTTTTCCCCATTGACTTTTTTAGAGAGAGTGAAAGGAAGGAGAAGGGGGGGGGGTGGAGAGAGAGAAACATCCATGTAAGAGAGACATATCATCAATTGGTTGCCTCCCACATGCACTCAGACAGGTCTGGGGATGGAACCTCCAACCCAGGTACACTCCCTTTGCCAGGAATGGAACCTATGACCCTTCAGTTCCCAGGCAGATGCTCTAACTCAGGGGTGGGCAAACTTTTTGACTCGAGGGCCACAATGGGTTCTTAAACTGGACCGGAGGGCCGGAACAAAAGCCACCTGACCATGCTGGCGCTCTCATCTTGGGCTGCTGGTGAAGGAGCGGAGGGGAGAGCAAGAGAACCCTCCTCCCTTTCGGCTCCGCGGGCCGGATAGAACAGCTGAACGGGCCGGACCTGGCCTGCGGGGCCGTAGTTTGCCCACGGCTGCTCTAATTGCTGGACACACCAGCCAGGGCTCTGGATTCTTACTATATTTTTTCTTCACATAAATTAATTCATGATTTTTGGAGAATTATTTATTTAAAGAATATATGCAGTTCATTGAGTGTAACAATTATAACAATCACATCATCAATAAAAGACA
Organism: Vespertilio murinus; assembly: GCA_963924515.1. Taxonomy (NCBI): domain Eukaryota; kingdom Metazoa; phylum Chordata; class Mammalia; order Chiroptera; family Vespertilionidae; genus Vespertilio; species Vespertilio murinus. The sequence continues at coordinate 47,883,049 of OZ004706.1, forward strand.
TCATTTGGAATATTTTGTTCTTTCAATAGTAAGAGTTTTGTATGGTGTCATCCACATTCTTTTTCAGGTGGGTTCAGTAAGTCATGTAAATTTGCAAGGTGACTCTGGGAGAAACGTCAATTCAAGTCTGTGACACAGAATAGACCTTTAATTTGTGCCAAGGGAACTAACCATTCCCTAATCCATATCCCAAATAAAGATACCTTGGAGATGATTCTAGGATCTTCTGAGAACTTTTCACTTTGAATCTCTTTAACCTAGGGGGCTACATCAGTATTCAGCAGAGGGTTTTTAATGCCTCAGAATTTAAAATGGAAATTTAATATTAAAGCACAATCTGACCATGTAGTGTGGCAACTACATTCTATTCAGAGGAAGCACAAAAGCAGAAAGGAGATGCATAGATGGTAGGTTTTGCATATGCATTAAAATACGGGATCATAAATTGTAAATGGAAACTCAAAACCAGAAGTAGCACTGTAGATCAACAGTGTTTGGAAGATTGTGGACATGTAATATTTTCCTTTATGAAGGTGTGTTTTGTGAATCAGGTTTGCATTATTAAAAATGTTCATGTTTTTATAGAAAACACGGAAGTGCGTCATTCTGAGGATGTGAAATAAGAATAAGAAAACCTTATGTTTCTCCAGAATTAACATGTGACCATAGGGTAATATAAATCAGCCTCTTTTAAATGCTATACAATACAGGTGGCAATACTATTTTATTGTTCTAAAAACAAAGTGATACATGAAAAGTGTTTTGGACAATTTAGAAGAGTGTAATAAACTTTTTGGTACAAACCAGTTTCCCTATACTGATGTATGTATGTGTGGCTGTGTATAGTGATGGTATACTATGTTTTTAAGGTGTGCCACTTAAATAGTTAAATATGTCTATTTCGTATCTTGGACTTAGGTGGTTACGCTCAGAAATCCGTGAGCTCTTGTAATCAGGACCCATTCCTTGTCATCGTATTTCCCTTACCTTAGTGCAGTGGTTGGCAAACTCATTAGTCAACAGAGCCAAATATCAACAGTACAACGATTGAAATTTCTTTTAAGAGCCAAATATTTTAAACGTAAACTATATAGATAGGTACATTGTTATTAACTTAATTAGGGTATTCCTAAGCTGGCCTTTGATAAAAACTCAAGGGGCCAAAGAGCCGCATATGGCTCGAGAGCCGCAGTTTGCGGACCACGGCCTTAATGCGTGAATTGTAATCACAATCATAGCAGTAGTTACCTGTTACTAAACACCTACCATGCGTCAGGTGCTTTGCTTCAAGGTAATTTTGTAAAAAGCATCAGTCACCCTTTGAAAGATTAGAAAACCAACTCCGAGACAACAAGTGACAAGTCTATTTAAAAAGCTAAAAAGTGGCGATGACTTAAACACATATTTGGCTCCTGTACCCTTTTTTTTTCATAGTATGCTCTCTCCTTCGTAGTAGGCACACATTGGTGATTGTTAAATAACTGAAACTTATAGATCAGAAAGCTAGTTCCTAAAGAATAAAGAAAAATTAACATTTTGAACTAGCTTTTCAAAGTAATCTAAATATTTGGCAATAGTTCACCACATTACTTCTGTGACCATTTAATATTAGTACAAAATATACTGGTGCTTATTCTCTTGGCATAATTAATTCATGGAAGAGACATTTAATAAGCTATTTCAACCTTTCGTATGAAAGTACATTAAGGAAGGTTTCAATGAAGCAAGTTTTGAGTCAATAGCTGTCATATCTAGTTTGAAACTGGTGACATATTTGATATATAAGCCTTTGGAGAATTATTGTATGTGCTAGTTAAATTATTAACCACGATTGAAAAAAATCATAATTTGTCATTGAATGATATATGGAAAATTATTAAGTAAATTTAATAACCCAACGGATTTTCTGTATATACTGATTTTCATCATGTTATTCAGTTTGATAAATTACTTAAAACCTCTATACAAATATTATTTTACTTAATACACATGAAAGCAACACTAGTTACCAAATATGAAGTATTGACATTTTCATTAGCATTGGCATGATCTACTCAAATATTTTAACAATGGAGTAGATGCTTAAGTTGTTCAAGGAACTAATTTACTGACTTCTTAAAGATGCCTTTAAGAAGTAATTGTGCCAGAGTAATTTTGCTCCACATGAAGTTCATTAAAGCTGAGAGCACACTGAACACCAGATACTGAGCACATGGTAGTGTTACCATGCCCAGGGTTGTAGCATAACAGGAACTTGTAGAATACATGTAAATGTAGGTGTGTGTGTTTTTTGGGGATGTTCACGTAGAATTAAATTTTGTGCTATTCAAGAGGTAAAATAGTCTGAAAACAAGTGAGATACTATAAGTTGAAATCACAGAGAAGAGGTAACTGACTTGAAAAGAAAAATACTGATAGTGTATGTCCTATCACTATGTTTATGAGAAGTTCATAGGGAGAAAGAGAGGACAGTAATGAAAATAAAGAGCTAGCAGGAGAGAAGATGGGAAGAATAGTTGAAAAAGAGCTGTTTGACTTAATTCACCAAGAAAAAATATTATAGTGCCCTAACCAGTTTGGCTCAGTGGATAGAACATTGGCCTGTGGACTGAGGGGTCCAGGGCCTGGTTTAATTCTGGTCAAGGGCCAAAACCGGTTTGGCTCAGTGGATAGAGCGTCGGCCTGCGGACTGAAGGGTCCCAGGTTCGATTCCGGTCAAGGGCATGTATATTGGTTGCGGGCACATCCCCGGTGAGGGATGTGCAGGAGGCAGCTGGTCGATGTTTCTCTCTCATCGACGTTTCTAGCTCTCTATCTCTCTCCCTTCCTCTCTGTAAAATATCAATAAAATATATTTTAAAAAATTAATTCCAGTCAAAGGCATGAACCTTGGTTGTGAGCACATCCCCAGTAGGGGGTGTGCAGGAGGCAGTTGATTAATGTTTCTAACTCTCTATCCCTCTTCCTTCTCTGTAAAAAAATATATAAAAATCAATAAAATATCTTTAAAAATATTACAGCTATTTTGGCTATTACAATATTGAAAGAGATAAAGATACTTTTGTGTAGTGGCAAAATATTTTATGGCTGGCTGGCTGTATTATCAAATTATTTGGCAATAGAAGGAAAGGCAAGAAATGAACCTTACTGAGACAGACAGTGCCTACATGTTATGAAGACATTTGTTGCACTAAAAAGGTAAATGACGGATACAAAGCTAAAATGTGTCAACTAAACTTAAAGAATTAATGTGACACAAATGGTGTAACTAAAATAATTTAAAAGTGGAAGCAATTACACTTCTTAAGTAGTAACTGCTCACGTGTTCCACATCTAATAATCCGTTCACCATTATAATTCTTACCATAAGTAAGCATCCGATAGTCCATAAGTGCACCTCAGACCACATATTTTGAGCACTGATATCACATTAAATATTTACTCCAGTGTTATTCTGAGTCAGTGTAATTGGAAACATGAAAAATTTTCTTCACTTCAAGTGTGATTAATTTCTCAAGACAATTATAAAAGTTGCCATAATTAAATCAAACACCTATTTAAAGTTTCAGTGATTGTTAAATATTAGCAGTGTCCTTAGGGCAATATCATATTGTTGAACATTGGGCATACCACACAGATGCACACACAGCTGAAATTGCTCTGTTTTATAACACACACACACACACACACAGCTGTAATCTTACTATTTCATGAGTTCATAACACTTTAGAGATGGAAAATTCTTGAAAAGTTTCTATTTTACAAAAGAGGAAACTGGGCCAGAAAAGTTTGGTTTCTTTATTTTCTTCTTCTCCTCCTCCTCCTTCTCCTACTCCTTCTCCGTGTGTGTGTGTGTGTGTGTGTGTGTGTGTGTGTGTGTGTGAGAGAGAGAGAGAGAGAGAGAGAGAGAGAGAGAGAGAGAGAGAGAGAATGAGAAGGGAGAGGGAGAGAGAAACATCGATGTGAGAATGAAACATCTATTCATTGACTGCCTCCTACACACCCCTGCTGGAGATCACACAACCTGGGCATGTGCCCTGACTGGGAATCAAACCAGCAACCTCAGCAACCTTTGGGTATACAGGATGATGCCCACTCAACTGACCTACACTGTCTAAGGCTGAGTTTGCTTTCTTGCTAAATTGCACACAACAATTTGTGACAGAAACAGAAATGGAACCAGATCTCTTGGCTCCCAAACTCTGTCATTAAAACCATACCCTTGAAACTATTGGAATTTTTTTACATCTGAGCAAAGAGAAATAGGGAAAAGAACTTTAATCCAATAAATTCAGTTAATGAAGCAAGCCAATATGATGGCCCCACACAAATACCTTTTTTTTCTCATTTCATTTTTGGCCTACATTTTGGCCCGAGTTTTTATTCGGCCTAACTTTTTATGGGCAATTGCTTTATCTTTCCATTTGGATTTGACTGTCTAGGCAGTTTAATGCTATAAATTTAACACCTATTACATATTCTATTTTTAAGGAGACACTTATTTTTGCCCTGGCTGGTGTGGCTAAGTTGGTTGAGTATCATCCTGTGCACTGTAAAGTTGATGGTTCGATTCCCTGTGAGGGCACATGGCCAGGTTGTGTGTGGGTTTGATCTCTGGTGGGTGTGCATGCAGGAGGCAACTGAAAGATGTTTCTCACATTGATGTCTCTCTCTCTCTCTCTCTCTCTCTCTCTCTCTCTCTCTCTCTCTCCCTCTCCCTCTCTCTCTCTCTCTCTCTCTCTCTCTCTCTCTCTCTCTCTCTTTCTCCCCCTCTCTTTCTAAAAAGCAATGCAAAATATTTTTAAAGATGCCTTTATTTTAGAAAAATTAAATTTATTTTACTAATATTAAAGCACTCTAAACTTGGATACTATGCCCTTTTAATGAAAATTAAATATCCTTTTAAATTATTTTAGTATCTTTTTAGTATAATGCAACTAAATAATTATTAGGTGATGGAGAACTGCTCAACTCATTTAAGATAAATGAATTTTCTTCTAAGTTAATTATCTTCATTGAAGAGCAAATAATAAGTTTTCTTATAAAAACAAGATTTACTATAAAGTTATGACTTTCTATAAAATATTGCCTTAAATATTAATTAGGAAAACAGTATAATCAAGAAAATAAAATATGACACACTTGGAATTTATTAAATATACTCATTTCTATGAAATATTTTTGCATTACAAAGTTACATTTTGAAGGGTCCATTGAAATAAGTTCCCCCTTACTACTAAATACTATTTCTATATCAGTTATGCTTTCATAAGATGATTTTTAACTAAATGTTTCTCATTTTGTGCTTTTTTCTAATGCTAATATTTTGAGTCCACTCTATTTAGAAGCTTTGGTTCCTGGAAAATTTAGGGCAAGATGTTTTAGTCCTAACAGCTAAAACATATTAGTAACACTTACAAAGCATTTTTAAAATTATGTACGTCTCTTAAAATACGTATTTGGTTTATAAGCAATAACATATAGAAATAGTTACAAACAAAATCCTTGATTGAACAAGACATACCTACACAGTCACATATAATAGCCTCCTAAAAAGCAAATTAAAATGTCTTAGCGCAGCTATAATGTTTAAAATTGGGGGAAAAACAACTATGGTAAATGCATTAGTCTATTACAGGTCAGTGCATTAGCTGTGCTTTTCATTTGTAGATTGGTTCTTATTCATGCCAGCTTTCCGTGTACTGTTCTGGGACTCGTGGGTGTGATGGAACGGAACATATTTCTGTGTCTGTGACTATAATCCCACACACCATTTTACATGGCAAATTCTAAATGTCCTAGACTAGGTGGTAAAGAGAAGACACCGTGTCTTCTCTTTCCCAGTCCGGGGTTGGAATCACCTCCCCAATGAAACCTTATGTTTCAAAGTATCTAACTTCTTTTAATACGATTATTTAGCCATAGACTGTAAGGTGTGAAGGGCATTTTGTGCTGCCCCCTTGCTTTTTTATTTACCTGCTTGCTTCTCCTACTTGGACATAGTTAAGGTTTGCGTCCTTCGGACAGAAAGCCAGCTGCTGAGACTCAACACAGTAGCCTCCAAAGTGGGTTGTGAACAAGGGGAGAGAGGTGCAAAGGTGACTCAGGTTTGTGCTTTGGCACAAGAAGAAAGTGCTAGAACTGCAGCACATATTTATTTATTTTACATTAAAACTATGAGGAGGCCAAAACCGGTTTGGCTCAGTGGTAGAGCGTCGGTCTGCGGACTGAAAGGTCCTGGGTTCGATTCTGGTCAAGGGCATGTACATTGGTTGCGGATGCATCCCTGGTAGGGGGTGTGCAGGAGGCAGCTGGTCGGTGTTTCTTTCTCATCGATGTTTCTAGCTCTCTCTCTCTCTCTCTCTCTCTCTCTCTCTCTCTCTCTCCCTTCCTCTCTGTAAAATATCAATAAAATATATTTTAAAAAAACTGTGAGGAGAATAACCTTTATTAATAGCTAATAAATATATGGATGAACAGGATCACATTCTATATTGAGATTGGGTACATGCTTATTCATGAACATGTATTAGAAACTCTAGGAAGACAATGGGTAAAATTGAGAATGTACTCATCTTAACGTCTAAAGTGTGCTGGTGAGTAAAAACATGAGAGCAAGGCTTGGATGTAAACAATGTTTAGAATCCTTTTTTTTTTCTAATATAATTGTATATATGTCAAGCTCTGAGGCCCTTTATCTCACACTAAATAGACTCCCTGAGCCAAGTCAAGGGCACCAGTCTTCTGTAGCAGTTGGCAGGATATATAACCTCTCCACTGTTCATTAATTAGCATAAATTCAGCCCTGAGGGCATGGCTTTATGGTGGCTGCTAAGGGAGTAACATGTCACTCTCTTTTAGGAATGTGATTATCACTTCTTTTGGCTCTGCATGGGACCGGGACAGCCCCCCCCCCCCCCCACGCCTCAAGGGCACTCTTCTTCTTTGCATGTGTAAAGTTATCTATAGCTTTTAGGATGGACTTTGTTCCTAATCTTTCCTTTCCCAATGTAGAATTTATTTGTATGATTATGTGTGAAAAATACATGGAAATGCAGGTAAAAATAAACTTGAATTTAGATTCTGGGCATATGGATGAATATTTTCTTATCTTGAATGTTTCTTGTTTTTTATGTTATTGCTTAACAATGGATGAAATGGGACCTAATGCTATTAGGAGGCAGAGCATTTTATTGGGACTCAAGAATTACAGCCCTGTCCTGGCCGGTGTGGCTGTTAGCTGAGCATCATCCTGTGCACCTAACTGTTGCAGGTTCGATTCCCCATCGGGACACATGCCCTGGTTTTGGTCTCAATCCCCAGAAGGGGACATGCAGAAGGCAGCCAATACATATTTTGCTGTCACTTCTATATTTCTCTTTCCCTCTCCCTTTCTTTCTCTCTAAAAATCATTATCATCAACAACAACAATAATAAAGTAGTACATTCTGATAGGTTCACATTGTAAAAAAAAATATTACAGATTCTAGTATTTACTTTGAAAAGGAAGGCAACAAAAATCTCTACAAATGCCATTTGAAGGATTTTCCACTGTTCTGGATTTGAGTCATGGAAGACACTTTTTTTTTTTATGTCCTCACCCAAGAATATGTTTTCATGAATTTTAGAGAGAGAGAAAGGCAGGCAGAGAGAGAGAGAGAGAGAGAGAGAGAGAGAGAGAGAGAGAGAGAGAGATCAATCTGATAGAGAAATATTGGGCTGCGTCCTGGATGCACTCCAACTGGATTGAACCCCTAACCTGGGTATGTGCCCTGACACTGGGAATCAAACCCTTGACCTTTCTGTTTCCCAGACAATGCTCCAAGCAACTGAACCATATGGGCTAGGGCAAGACCCTTACTCTTAAGCTAAATGAAGATCACTTTTAAGTTAGTAAATTCTTTTTAGAGTGCTTTGTTGGATAAAATATGTAGTTGAATGAAACTTTAGAGTTCCTTAGTTACCCCTTTTTAAACAATCCTTGTTTTAAATCAGTGTTTCCCAAACTTTTGACATATGTGTACCCCTTCTATAATTTTCGTAAAGCTGAGTACCCCTCGTCAAAAAAAGGATGTATTTTAATAACAATCAAAATATTTTTTATTTTTTTATTTTTTTGGTACATACACAAAATAATAAATGAAAAATAAAATTATTCATAATAAAATACAAATAAAAGTTAGATTATAAATAACATTTATTTGCACACCGGACCATCTCACGCCTCACAAGACTGTCTTGACTTGACTCATGAGAACGTAGAATTAGGCGCAGCTAAGCACGGTGCAGTGCATATCCCCACCAAACTCTGGTGCAACGCGTACCCCCACCAAATTCTTCCTGTACCCTTGGGGGTACGCATACCACACTTTGGGAAACACTGTAATGATCAAACCCTTCAATTGTATGATTTGTGTAATCTCCTAAAGATCACTTTTAGTTGGTCTTTTCTGGGATGCAATTTTTGAATATGCTTTCTTTGTAGCATCCTTAAGTAATGGTTTGTTTAAATGGCTATCTCCAAAACCAACACATACATATTAGCCCATTTGGTACTTTATCGCTAGCAAACTAGCTCAAAAAAGCATAGTATGTGAATGAGCTATTTCACTTATGCTTCTGCATGCCTCTAACTGACTCTCATAGCCATTAGTGTGGTTCCCCTCAATTTCTGCCTTTTCCTTTCTGATAACAGCATAAGATTGTACTTCCCAGTCCCTCTTTGAGGTTAGGCTGGCATGTGACTTACTTTGGCTAATGCGAGAGGAGGTAAAAGTATGGTGTGTCACTTCTGAGTAGAATTACTTATCATCCAGTGCACTCTTTGCTCTTCCCCTGATGTAGCAATTACAGAAGCTTGCATCACGATGGAGCCTCCATCAGCCTGGTCTCTGAACAGTTCAAGTCATCCTTGCACAGATGCATTCAACATGTAGCATGAGCAAGAAACAGGGTGCTGTTGTGTTAAGACTTGCGGAGGGTTGTTTGTTACTAAAGACAACCAAGCCTTCCCTTCCTCTCAGATTCATTGAGTGAAATTCTAGTCAAAGTGTTATCCTGATGTCCAGTTTATGGTGCCACAATGACAGCAATGTTATATATAAGCATGCCACTAATTTAGATATTTAATAGAAAAATGCATTATAATTTATGACTGAAATTATAATAATTAACAAAGCTATATTCAAAAAAATGCAAAGGTTGATCTACTTGATAAAATTTTATAGATTTCAAGCACTATGACTTTCTCAGTTTGTAATCTTATATACACTCATATGTTAATACATCATAAGTCTAAGCACTCTGCTACTATTCTTGAATAATGCAGTAACGACTCCTCTGAGTTATAAAAAAAAGAAACCCTGCAGAATAATACATATATTCTCATTCTGTAGATTATTAGGACAATACTTATAACAAACAATCTACCACACCTACGGAAATCAGCAACATTTTCCTCAGTTTAATAAATTGTACTCAAGTTCATGCATTTATTCATGCGTTCTTTCTAAATATTTATTGTGCTGTTACTCTGTACCAGGCCCTGTGCCAGGTAAGGCTGATTATGAATGGGGTCCCTCATTTCATGGTGCTTGTAATCCTAAGGGATAGGCAGACATTAACCAAATAACCACTCTAAGGATATATAATTTCAAGTTATGATAAGTACTAAGGAAGAAGAGACCAAGGTACTGAGAGTGAACATAATAAAGAGTCTGTGCTGGAGAAGTAGCATCTCTGATGCACTGATTTTTTTGTTTGTTGTTGTTAATCCTCACCCAATGATATTTTTCCATTGAATTTTAGAGAGAGTGGAAGGGAGGGAAGGTTTCGGGGGGAGAGAGAGAAACATCGATGTGAGAGAGATGCATGGGTTGGTTGCCTCCTACATGCAGGATTGAATCTGCAGCCCAGGTACGTGTTCTTGACTGGGAATTGAAACCAAGACCCTTCCATCTGCTGGCCAACACTCTAAACATTGAGCAACACTTGCCAGGATTGAACTGATCCTATAGAATAAAAGCCTAATGTGCTAAGTATCTGGTCATCCCCTTGGCATTACGACCAATCAAAGTGTACTATGCCACTGATATGCTAAGGCCACTCAACTGCTCGCTATGATGTGCACTGACCACCAGGGGGCAGATAGTTGACTGGTATATCAGTTGCTATGATGTGCACTGATCACCAAGGGGCAGACACTCTGGTAGGTTAGTTTGCTGCTGGGGTCTGGCTGACTGGGACAAAGCAAGACAGATCAGACATACCCTGGAGCTCTCCTATGGTCCCTCCTCAGCTGGCCAGCCTCCTACATCCCTCCCTGGCCCTGATCGTGCACCAGTGGGATCCCTCAGACTTGTCTGCACCCTCTTGCAATCTGGGACCCCTTGGGGGATGTCAGAGAATCAGTTTTGGCCTGATCCCACAGGACAGGCCGAGGGACCCCACTGGTGCATGAATTCATGCACTGGGCCTCTAATATATTTAAATAAGACCTCTAAGTTGGTAGGCATTACCAAGGCAATGAGAGGAAGCAGGAGAATCCCAGCTGGGCAAATGGCATATGCAAAGATTGCAGATCCTGAGAAGATGTGCAGTGGGAGTCAGTGCCATTGAAAAAAAAGGCTAGATATTAGGGAACTGGGGTAATTGGCATAATATGAGACAGGCATAAGTCAAATCCTCTCAGGACTTATTGACCAATTTAAAGAATTAAATATTTTTTATCCTACAACCTACACAAAGTCTTTAAGCGTTTTTTAAACAGAAGAAGGCCAGAGTGGAGGGAGGGATTTACAAATTAGGAGATGTTGCAGTATAAAGGTTAGGCAAGTGATTACTATATCTTGTGCTTGTATTTTGGGAGTGGAAATGGAAAGAGGTAAATAGAACTGAGGTATAGGTATGCTTTATACAACCTGTTGGATTCATTGTTGAATTGATAGTTGGAGAGGGATATCGAGAAAAAGTATGGTATGAAGGGTAATTCTAAGATTTCTGACATAAATAACTGGATACATGGAGGTACAATTTATTGTCTGAAGAATCCTGGAGAGGGAGCTAATCTCTTCCAGGATAACTAGAACATTGCTGCTAATGTGAAGGAAACTGAATAACTGGATGGCATATTGATAAAACATGAATCAGAGCATCAATTTATAAAATTAAACATCCTATATAAAATTACTGGAAACATACTGGATACTTTTGAGGGGAAAATAATTAAAGCCTCTTTTTAAGAAAAACTGTTTTCAATAAATGATAATTGGGTATGCATCAGAGTGACTCACTTTATATTGCTATCTTGGTTTTCTTTTCCTTTTTTTGGCATGGAAAGATAACGTGAATGCATATTCATCCCTTCTGAATACTAAATTCTTCCATCTTCCCCCCCCCCCCATTATGCTTTAAAGTTTGGAAAGAACAACTTACTCTTGATTTTTTTCTATTTGTTTACTGTGATGAGCAGAAGAATAGTTTGTTTTAAACAACCTAGCTCAGGTACTCTATGTCCTCCTATCCAGAGAGCCATGCTGTTGATCTCTCTGGTCCAGGCCACACACATTTGCAGATATCCCCATGTGGTCCCTTCCTGAGAGCCCATCCCATCTATAATATCCTGGTGCTACGATCTGTCATTTAGGACACACTGTAATTGCTGCCCAGAGAGTGCACTTATTAGTAAAGTGATAATGCTTTATTCATGTACATGCTACCAATTCATTATTTTGGAATGTGTTCAGCTTCAAGTTACCAACTATGAGTGGTTTAACTCAGTAATTTTACCCCCTCCTCCACTTAGCACTTGCAGTGGTAACTAACAATTCCAAAATATCTCAGTGACTTATGACCCCAAACATTTATTTTTCACTTATGGATGTGTGAGGCAGCCATAACTCTGCTCGGCTCTGTTCACCCAGGCACCTCACTCCAGCATCCAAGCTGAAGGAGTAAGCCTTATCTGGGATGTGTTGTCCTGGAAGAGGGCAGAAGCAAAGGGCCAAACTGACCTACTCAATGCAGTGAAAGCTTCTCCTCAGACATAGCATATTTTATGTCCTTTGACATTCCATTGGCAAGAGCAAGTCACGTAACCCAGCGGGGAATGGCAAGGAAATGAATGGGCGTACATGCCTGCTGGTGTCAAGGCCCAGTGATGCCATTAGGACTCTTCCCAAATCATTGTCTTAGCACTTATACTCTGAAAGAGTTTTCCACCATAACACATTCACCTTCAAGTGGACTGGCACCAAAGATAATAGCAGTGGTGGGTCTCAATTTTGAGTTATTTAGTTGGTTCTCTCTCTCTCTCTCTCTCCCTCTCTCCCTCTCTCCCTCCCTCCCTCCCCTGTTAATCCTGGCTCCAGCATACAGATTTATTTAATACAGTAGTATTGTGGTTATATTTTTATTTTTCTTCTCTGATTGATTTGAAATGCTTTTTATAAATTTCTTAAATAAATTCCTTTTGCTATATCCTGCTATTTCCCTAGCATGGAGCACTTAGATAAAGTAACATTCATCTTAGAAGTTAGGGTAATAGAAATAGCAATTCTGATTTGGCTTGGGGAAACAGAATACCATATCTTCTAAGCATTGAGACTTAGATATGAAATAGAATTTTATTTCTTTTTGATAATCTGGAAGCTATATGGAGTAACTTTTGATTTTAAGAATGGGTGTACTTTGGGACTTTCGAGATAGTTGTCAGTGCCACTTAATGTTTAAAACCTTTTATATTTTATTTTTGTTTGGTTCTAATTTATCTAGAACTTTGAGTTATAACCATTGTGTATATTTTTTTAATATTGTTGCTTTAACTTTTTAAAAAATATATATTTTATTGGTATTTTACAGAGAGGAAGGGAGAGAGATAGAGAGCTAGAAACATCGATGAGAGAGAAACATCAACCAGCTGCCTCCTGCACACCCCCTACCGGGGATGTGCCCACAACCAATATACATGCCCTTGACTGGAATCTAACCTGGGACCTTTCAGTCTGCAGACCGACGCTCTACCACTGAGCCAAACCGGTTTTAGAAAACCATTGTGTATTTCATGAAAGATATTTTCACAAAGAAAAATTTATTTATTTTTTTCCAAACAAAATAAAAATAGGACTATTTCCAATTAAAATAATTTCAAAAGTAAATGAATTAACTCATTCATGTTTGACCTCCATCTGTGGTATTAGAAACCATTTGAACTACTTCGAATGGTAAAACAATCACCACTAGATAAGTGGTTTCAAACATTTTTGTCATTGTGAGCATTTTTATCAAGTAAAATAGTACAAAAAATGTCAATGCATGAATCAAAGACAAGAAAGACTGCTATGTTTGAAAATCACTATTTTTATATTCAAGAATTACCATTCTAAGGTATTGTTCTCTTATAATTTCTGACTTCCTATTTTAACAGAAAAAAATACTTTATCCCAAGTTGCAGATATTGCGAGAAAACATAGGCATTATTTATTTTCAGCTACAAATAATCAACAAAGTTAGAGTCAGACAAAGTTACCTGAATTATCTTAGGAGCACAGATAGGGTTGCACTGGCTGTGCTCTTCTTCTTTGTTTGATTGACAGAGCATAACATCCACACAAAGACTCCCAGAGGGTTTCACCTTGTCACCCCAATTATCAGTGTGCACTGCAGGCCTCTCCAAGGCAGATAGGTATTTGGGACTGCCAGTGCCGCCTTTTAATGAATATCTTGTGTGCCCAGCTAAGTATGCAGAATGGTAGAGAAAACACCACGCCAGGATAATCTGAGACAGATGAAACGGCTTACTCGTTTTGCTGAATATGGCTCATTAGGATGGCTTTTGTTTTTATACTTGTCAGGGCTTGGGATCACTTACTTCCCTCATCCTAACTATCCTATTGAGACTGCTTACAGTTTTTGTGAAAGTGGACTCCAGGATGAGCAGTAAAACAAACAAACAAACAGAAAAAACAAAAACAAAAAAACACTTTAGAGGAAAACGTGGGCAAAATGATTGATTTTTTCAAAACTTAATTCCTCTATTATCCCATTGACAAAATATTTGAGGGATTTTGGGGCTCTTCTGTTTTAGAAGGCATGGAGTTCTTGTTATTCCTGTTGGCCAACCTATATGACTCTCTTGCCTTCTGCCACTCTGATATTGAATTATTTTATCAAATATCTGTCAAAGTTTTATTTTTCTGTCACCTGTGGTTTAGTGAGTGAAATGCATAGTAAAACTGCACTCAGACCAAAATTATGGGCTTTAATACCTTCCATTTCTTGCGAGGCAACTTGGGACAGTTTAACACTCATCATAATTCACTCATCCTTGAAATGAACATAACAATGCCCATTTCACATAAATGTTGTGATAGCTAAATAATTTATGTATAAAAAAACCCCAAACCAAACATCTAGCACAATACTACCTTAGGAATACTTGGACATGCAAATCCAATCACCTTATTTCCTTCCCATTGAAAAGGGTCTACTGATTTGACATTATCTATAATAATAAAAAACACAAGATGATAATTAGACCGGATGTCCTTCCAGACATCCTTCCGGACGAAGCCAGGCCTGGGAGGGCTGAGGCAGAGGGGAGGGGGGGGGGGGGCTGAGTCCCATGCACTTATTTCATGCATCAGGCCTCTAGTATTGGGGTAAAGATAGAAATCCATAGTTTTCCCCTTAAGTCTAGTTGGTACCAACACTGCAGCTCCACTCCCTACATGCCCAAGAATGTTAGTCTTCCTTTAGTCAGTGCTTTGAAAAGGCCTTATATTCTGCTGTTCTCATTGGCTGCTCTCTTCACCCGGTTGACTCCTATTCTACCTACCTCCCTATTTCACTTCCTGCGGAAATCCTCTGCTCTCACACTCTCTTTGGCACTGTGCAGATAGCACAATGCTACACAAAGTGTGCCATACATGCTCAGAGTGTGCGAATTGCCATATTGATCGACAATTTTATCTTTCTCATCCTTGAAATGTTTTATCTTAACCATTCACAAAAGTGCTTCAAAATGAAATTGCGTAAAATAGAATAAAAGGAGGAGGAGGGAGCTCACATTTGTTGGAACCTCAGTCATTTCAGGAACTCATCTAGGCATGCTGCATGTGTTCCCCTCATGTAATCCTCATCAACACTGAGAGCAAACATGATTTTTGGGGAAGAAATAATATATATGCATCATTAAAGTCTTTGTGCCAGATCAAGAGGAGGAAGGGCAGCGTGCAAATTAATTTCTAGACTAAAAAAAGTACTTTTTGTTGAAAAGCTATAGAACTACAGGAAAGTTTCATTACATAAGGAAATTTTCATGTTGTAGGATATTTTAGTTCTTATTTTTTTCCCCCGGGAATAGTTATTTTTTGTATATCTCAGGCTAGATAAAACACAAAGCTTTTGAAAAGACAATAGTCTATATCTTGTACATATTTTACATATTTATAACTAAAGTCACAATTAAGAAAATAATTCCCATGCCATAAGGAAGTATCTATGATGTCGATCTGCATTTGCCCCATAAATACAAAAAGAGAAGCTTGGAAAGAACCTGTGGATGCCAAGATAAGTTGAGGATGATCCCAGTAAATATTTGTTAGAAGTACAATATGTGATCAAACACTCACAGCCAGTTAAATGAGGGCCACTGACCTTGTCAGAAAGACACACCAGCCTCCAGTGAGCAGAAAGAACTATATGAACTGTTGCTTAGAAATACATTCTTTTAAAAATTTTAATTAGCAAATTGTTCTTTTTTATCTTACATGTTTTATAAGATAATGTCTTTGGTTCACTAACATCCCAAATATGATAAATGTCAACTAAATAAAAAAATCTTTGCTCATGAAAAATGAATCCTAAAATGGAAGAACTGTGGATTCTTATAAGAATTTATAGAGAATGGAGGGTTATTGTAGACTTAAATCTACTGTTATTAAACAGTGGACATGCTAAGAGCTGGTCTGAGACTCAGCCAGGCTTACTGTTTCCAGCTATGTTAGATGATAGCCCAAAATTCCAAAATAAAATTATTTTAAGTTTTTGTCAATTTAAAAATACTGACCCACTTAAACGTTCTCTTTTTCTTTCCTTCTACCTCCTTTCCAACATGTAAGACTTTAACATGGTATTGTACTTGGTCGTTCTGAGGTTATTTTCTCCCCCAGCTGTCAAATTAATCTTTGTGAATGCCTTTCTAGTAAATTAATTTCCCTTCTGGGACATCTCCAATAGTTTCCCACTGCTTATAAAAAGTCTTAATTTCTGAAGGTGAAGCTCACAAGACTTCAAATTCCACTTACAACTTTTCCAAACTTATTCTCTCTCCCTTCTCTACACAAATATTCCGCTCTGTGGAAACTGAGCGGAGTTCCCAAAGAGATCAGGCTTCTTCATAGGAGTGTTTTAAAGATGACATAAGATACAAATGGCAAGTAAAGATCCTACCACTTTGTGCTGAGGCTTAATAAATGCTAGTCCACCTACTGCTTGCTTTATTGAGTTCATATTTCCCTAAAAGTTCCAGTGAATTAGTTTGCCCAAATTCACAATGAAATATATGTTCTATTGATTATAAGAACAAATGTGAAGGGACATGGTGTAGAATTTGTGGTCAGGAGCAAGGGCTTCCACTTCAGCTAGTCTGGAGCATGCTGTAGCACTGTCTCCCTTCGGCTAGAAGACTATGGATGGATTCATCTTTCTTAGTCTTGGTTTCTGATGTTTAAAATATGCCAAGTCTTTCTGTTCTGATAAGGTATTGGGGGAGTATTAGGTGATATGCCACTTACTTATAATAATTATAATAACCCCTTTTAAAAATTTTACTGAGAGAGAGAGAGAGAGAGAGAGAGAGAGAGAGAGAGAGAGAGAGAGAGGAGAGATCTGTTGTTCCACTTATTTATGCATTCAATTGGTTATTTCTTGTATGTGTCCTAACAGGGGATCAAACCCACAACCTTGGCATATAAGGCCAATACTCTAACCAATTGAACAACCCAACCAGGGCTATTCATTCCAGTAATTCTTGATAAATGTTATTTTTATTGAAAAATAAAATGTCCTATAATATTGTAATAACTCTGTATGGTGCCTGTTGGTCCTGGAAATATCAGGGGTAACACTTTGTAAAGTATATGATTGGCTAGCCACTATGCTGTACACCTGAAACTAATGCAAAATAATATTGAGAGTAAACTGTAATTGAAAATCAATTAAAATATATATATATATTAGTTAAGTAGATGCCAATATAAATAGACTTTCATTGAACTATTAATGTAAAAAAAAGTCATTTTTACCTCACTTTATTCTTGGCTTTTGTGGACATTGTATAAATACTTGCTCTTTCTATAAAATATTGTCATTACTAAGAAACAAAAACAGGGGAAAAAAACTCAGCCTAGCAAACATAAATCATATATGCTTTGAAGTAAGGCCACATGATCCTCAAATAATCTTCCAATAGAAAGCCACAATAAAACAATAGCTTCTATGATGGATTTATCTGGGAACATTTATAAATCTGATCTTTAGTATTTTGACATAGTCTTCTGATTCCACAGTTTTTCATAACCCCATGTTGTCAAGACAAATATTCTTTATTTTTCTATATTATCTGGAAATTCACAAGAATTCTAATCTGTGACTCAGGATTGGTGATCAGGTGAGCACTTAACTACCCATTTCTTCATCCAATTAGATTAAACAGGAGTTAGATGAAGCAAGGAATGGCAGTTTTTATTCTTAGGAATAAGGCATTAGCAAATTTATCACATCTACCTATACAATATTTCCTTCAGGCTACTTTGTAGTCTTATCTCAATAATAGAAATTCTCCTCCTCTCTATCAGTATTCTCATTACTCCTTTTGATTTCTTTTTTATTTACTTTTTCTCCTTATTGCTTTGTAAAAACTTACCAAAATATATTGATCTAATTACATTCCTTTTGTACAAAGCATTATGTCAAGCGGTGGGGTGAACTTAATTTCTATTCTTAATCACTTTATAGTCTAGAGAGGAATAAATGCAATTATATCACTTTATGCCAGATGTTATGATAGGGTAGTACAGGTTATCTTACCTCTCATATATTCTCTTTCCTTTTTCCCTCCCTCTCTCTCTTAATACACAAACACATATACACTAGCACATGTACACCACACACACACACTAACACACACTAACACACACACACACACACACACACACACACACACACCAACACATACCTTTGCCTGTAAAAAAGCAACAGATGTTCAATTAAATGAAAGTTTTGACTAAAGTTAAATCATTATACAAAATATGCTGATTTAAAAGAACATAAGAACATCATCTTATAGGGATCAAGAATCAAAATTTCTGAGAGATTATATTTTATTCCTAAAGAAATAATAAAAAGGAAAAGAGAGAGAGAGAGCAAGTTATCTTTAATTTTTCTCAAAAAGGCTGACTTTTTGGGAACACTTGAATGTTTTCATAACTTTTGAATCTTTACATTACAAGAACCTAATGCAAACCAAACACCACTGCATTTTTAAAAATTTGCAGTGTTTCCCAAAGTGTGGTACGCATACCCCCAGGGGTACGGGAATAGTTTGGTGGGGTACGCGTTGCACTGGAGTTTGGTGGTTGGTGGGGATATGCACTGCACCGTGCTTAGCTGCATCTAATTCTACATTCTCATGAGCCAAGTCAAGACAGTCTTGTGAGGTGTGAGGTGTGAGATGGTCTGGTGTGCAAATAAATGTTATTTATAAGATAACTTTTATTTATATTTTATTATGAATAATTTTATTTTTTGTTTATTATTATTTTGTGTATGTACCAAAAAAACAAAATATAAATATATATTTGATTGTTATTAAAATACATCCATTTTTTGGCAAGGGGTACTCAGCATTAGGAAAATTATAGAAGGGGTACACATATGTCAAAAGTTTGGGAAACACTGATCTAGAGGGAAGATTGCCTCATTTGAGATCAGGACTAGATATATAGTCATTTTCTCCCTACTAAGATTTTGGCAATAGTATAGCTGAGCATTTAGGACACACTGCAGAAGTTTAAGGACCTACACTGAAATTCCAACCACCTAACTTTAAGTTAAACAATAAGAGCTAATATTTTCATTATCAGAAATCTATATATTTATAAAAGGCTAAGTAACTGGCCAGTAGCTATGGCATGCACTGACCACCAGGGGGAAGACGCTCAACCCATGAGGGGAAACCACTGGCATGGAAACATGGGAACAGACTGATGTATCTCAGAGGGAAAGGGGGAGGAGGGAGGGCAAGAAGAGATTAATCAAAGATCTTAATGCTCACTAGAGGCCCAGTGCATGAATTTGTCCACTGGTAGGGTCTCTTTGCTTGGCCTGCGGAGATGGGGCTGAAACTGACTCTCCAACATCCCCCGAGTAGGTCCCAGATTGCGAGAGGGCACAGGCCAAGCCTAAGGACCCCACCAGTGCATGAATCTATGCACGAGGCCTCTAGTTTTTGTATAAATGTCTCACATGTTTTAAGGTTCACAACATTCCCTCTTTCAAGTGAGGGAACTGCAGATGTGAGATTGAAGAGGATGAGTGACCTTCTCAAGGTCGTGAGAGGCAGAGCTAGTTTCCCAGCACAGGAATCCTGACGCTTAACCTTTACCTTTTCAATGCCTCCAAGGGTTTTAGTTTTTTAAATTTTTTACATAAATATTTCTAATAAATATGTTATTTAATACCATTAAAGGTTTTTCAAAGAATCAGTTTTTCAGATAATTAAATTTGACTTTGTAGCATCTGGTATGTAAGAGAGGCTAATGAATGGAGCACAAAAAGTGAGAATGCTATAATTTGTGTTCTTTCAAAACTTAATTATTCTTGGTATTTTGGTTAATTGAGAAATAATAACAAGTTAATAAAAATTATGTAAGTTTATGAAAGTCCACAGTACAATCCAACAGGTTTTAAGAATAATGACTAAAAAAACTATATTTGGATACCTAACAATGCTTTGTATTGTCTTAAATTATTTTGCTTTTAGAGCTAATTGGCAGGTGGTTAAAGGAATATTTCAGATTTACTCTTAAGCAAATAATAGATATTTAATAAATATTCTTTGATTGGTTTTTAAAAACTATACTGACAGTTTGTGATGTTTGCAATAGACTTGGGTGTGTGAAATGTAAAAGATTTTTACAACTTTATTATTTAGTTGTTTTTAAATGTCCTTTATAAAATCAAATCACAACAATAAGAATTTTTTTTAAAAAAACTTTCAATACAAACCAATTCTTATTTCTTTTGTACCCTCGTCTGATTTAGCTTTTAGGTGGACATGTTTCACAGCTGAAGTTCATCTCTTGCCATTTCAGCATGACTCAGTAAGCCTGGTGTCCAGAATATAGTCAGGTGAGCCTGACCTGAGCTTAAATCCATGCTCTGGCCCTACCCGGTTTGGCTCAGTGGATAGATAGAGCAGCAGCCTGTGGACTGAGGGGTCCCAAAGTTTGATTCTGGTCAGGGGCACATACCTCAATTGCACATACCTCAATTGCAGGCTCTACCTGGGAGGCAACCAATCATGTCTCTCTCTCAAACATCGATGTTTCTCTCTCCCTGTCTCTCCCCCTCCCTTCTACTCTCTCTAGAAATCAATGGGGGAAAATATTCTTGGGTGAGGATTAACAAAATAAAACAAAATCCTTGTTCTGCTATTTCCCCTGTGGAAGCAGAGGCTGGGAACTTCTTCCAGCTGTGAACACACCACAGCTGACTCTAAATCCTTTAACACAACCTCTCCATGGACATTTCCTGCCCCTTTGCCATGCTACAGCGGGATGGCCTTGGGAAATTCTCTTAATATCTCTTCAGCCTAATTTTTTCCTTGCAAAATGGGAATAGCAATACTCTCTGTTGAAAATTGTGATGAGTAAGTGAAGTAATCTATAAAGTGTCTTGTACACTAAATTCAGTGATAGTAGTTATTAATATGTATATTTCTGATTATCTGCATAACATTCTATGAGGTTGATATACTACATAATTTACTTTCTTCTGAAGGTCATTCAGGCTGTGCAGATATTTTTCTTATTATAATATCCAAATTACATCTTTATTGACTAAACTTATTGAAAAACATATTAAAAGTAAAATTCCTATATTATTGTACATGAACAGTTTTATGTATGCCTCTGTATACATATCATCATTTTTCCCCCAAAAGGATTATATTGATTTTTGGTGCTTCCTCTGACCAGTTTTATTTGGCAAGCATTCCAGAATACAAATAGTAACATAAGTACAATTGTACTCTTTTCTAGAAAGTAACCCCCAGAAAGGCTCTGTTCATGCAAACAATTCTGTTATGGCTCCCAATGATTCTGAAATGTCTTTGCAATTGCTTTTATAACCTGCTTCTCAGAGTTTGCTATTGAATTCTCCCTCTCCTTAGCTTCCTACATCTTATTCATTGCCAAGTCCTGTTCATACACTATCTGCACAGACTTTCATGCTCACCTGTTATCAATGCCTTCACAGATCCTTAACTGTGAACCATGGCCACCTAAAAACTAAATCAGAGAAGGATACCGAAGAAATGAGAACTGTTGTGTTTTGAAAGTTTTAAAAATTTCCATAGATATTGCCGCAATATGTTTTTATACATAAAGGACATTTAAAAACAAGTAAATAGTAGTTTTAAAAAATCCTTTATATTTTACACACTTAAGGCTCTTGCAGACATCTCAAATTATAAGTATATTTTTTTAAAAATCAATCAAAGAATGTTTATTAAATATCTATTATTTGCTTGAAATATTCCAATAGGATTTTAGCTGGTCTCTCTGTCATTCATACTTTTCCCCCTCTGATGCCAACAAGTCATCAAATCCTGTGTTTATTATTATTTTTCCTTATGTTGCTTCTCTGCTCAGTGTCCGTGCTTCTTGTTTGCCTGGCTGACTCCTACTCAACCTGGAGACAGTACTACCTACACTATTTAAAGGAGGAGAAGGAATCTTACATAATTTCCTTTTCATATCAACATACACGATCAACACACTTAGAAGTGCATTGTACCTAGATGGGGTTTTGTAAAAATGATCATTGTTACTGTTTTTGAGTATTTGCCGTATACCAGGTGCTATTTTCAACATTTCACAAGGATTCATTCATTTAAATCTGACAAACATCTTATGAGATAGGGAGTATCATCGTGTCCTTTTTTTTTTTTTTTTTTTTTTTTTTAATGAAGAAAGTAAGGCACAAGAAGATTCATTAACTTGCCTAGCTTCTCAGGTAAAAAATAGGGCTGGGTTTCAAAACCAGAAGTCTAAGAGGCCTGGTACATGAAATTCATGTGGGGAAGAGGGTTATCCCTCTGCCCAGCCTGCACCCTCTGTTTAGGCCTGATCCCACCTAAACGGGCAGTTGGACATCTCTCTCACAATCCAGGACTGCTGGATCCAAGTTGCTCACCTGCCTGCCTGCCTAATTGCCCCTAACCTCTTCTGACTGCCAGCCTGATCACCCCCTAACCACTGCCCTGCCAGCCTGACTGATGCCTAATTTCTCCCTGCCACATGGTCACCTCACACTGCCCTCCCCTGCCAGCTTGGTAGCCCCTAACTGTCCTCCCCCGCAGGCCTGGTGGCCCCCAACTGCCCTCCCCCGCTGGCCAGGTCACACCTAACTTCCCTCCCTTGCCAGCCTGGTCACTCCAAACTGCCCTCCCCTATAGGCCTGGTCCCCGCTAACTGCCCTCCCCTGCAGTATTGGTCCCCCAAACTGCTTTCCCTGCAGGCCTGGTCTTCCCCAACTGCTCTCCCCTGCAGGCCTGGGTCCCCTCCAACTTCCTTCCCTTCTGGCCATCTTGTGGTGGCCATCTAGTGTCCACATGGGGGCAGCCATCTTTGACTAGGTGTGGGTGGCCATCTTGTGTGTTGGAGTGATGGTCAATTTGCATATTACTCTTTAGATAAGATGATAGTTATAAATAAATTTTTTAACTTTAATTGGAAAAAACTTGTTTCATCTCAAGTGAACAGGAAGTTAGTCATTTGCATGTATAGGAAACATGCCCATTTGTCAATGTGAGCAGGTCCCCTCTCCTTCCCCTCTTTCACTGGTGTAAGAGCTGCATATAAATCTACACAGAGCTAGTTAAGCATACTGATTGGGAGCAGTCTGGAACCAGCCAAGTGGTGTGTTGGTGAGGCAGGCAGATACACTTCAGGAATTATGGCAAATTTTCATTGACTATCTCATAAAAATAAAAAATAAAAGTCAGTAAGTACTACTGTTACCCTTTTTCAGTGTTATTATAATGAGATGCTATTTTGCTTCAAGATTATCAATGGTACCTTACACTTGGTCAATATTTCTCAATTTGCTTTCACAAACATTATCTTATTTAATCCTCACAAAACTCTGTGGAGTTAGTACTTTAAGAGTTTCCTATCCAAGACTTGAATCCAAGGCTTTAACTTAAAAACCAAAGCTATTTCTAATTATGTTTATTCATTTATATCTCATTTATGCAACAAATGTGAATTGAGTAATTACTATGTGCCAGGACTATTCTAAGCATTTGAGAACAAAACATTGAACAAAATAGTTAAAGATCTCTGTCCTTGAGGAGTTTATATTATGGTTGGGGGACCAAGCAAGAGGGAAATAGGTGACAGTTGATGAGTACAAAAATCAAGTAATTTATAGATTATATTGGAAATCAGTATTGAAATATCAAAAATTGGTGACCTGGCAACAAATACACTTATATCCAAATATGCTTTCTTGATCAGAACACATTGAGTATTTAATTCTAATTTTAAGGTACATACATAGATGCTTAACTTATAATTGCTGAACGAATTAGTTAAAGAATGAATGGGGTAGAGACATAAAGGTCATTAGATTTAGGGAAAGAATTATAGTTCTTGTACTGATTGTGGCTTGACTGATCCATTCATTTGTTTGTTTGACAAATTCATAGATTAAGTGCCTACTGTGTGCCCTAGAAGTAAATATCAATAAACAATACATGGTTCCTGCTGTTAGAATATTAACAGTTTCCAAGCATTGCAGTTCTATGGTAAGGAGGAGTACATGATTATATGGGTGAGGAATATAGTCATCTGACACAAATAGACAGGAGAACTTGTGAGTGGAAGTGATATGTGATATTTGCATTTTGAGAAGAAAAGGGGTAGAAACTGGTCATTGATTAGAAAATAAACTGATGTCATATGCAAAGGTCCAGAAACTACAAAGAGTACATTCGATTTTTTTTTACTATTGGAATCTATTGTCATTTGAAGGGTTTGTGTTCTAGTTTTTAGAAGGAAGAAAAAACTGTCTTTCAAAGCACTTCCTGTAGCCTTTGTCCCCTTCTACCATATACTATAAATAAAAATTTCCATTATAGGAGACTGATATCACCAGCTATAATTCAAGGACTAAATCTTCCAGATTGAATTTGAACCCTAGCATCAAGCACAGTGTCTCAAGCACCTAGGAAAAATGCCCTATCCATAATAAAAGGTCAATAAATTGCTGTTGACTGAAAAGAGGTTTTTTTTTTACTTGAAACCCCAAAGTGGCCAGGTTTTAGAGTGTAGAGAAGATACTACAAAGAGATGTCTAAGAGACAGTCTAATGGACTGACTTAACTTTTGAGATGATGTCCTTTATCTGTAACTTCAGTATAGACTGGTAGGATAATCCAATAATTAACATCACATAATAAATAACATACAACAATATCATCACTTTCTTTGCAATTGTCACCTTTACAAATACTTTTGTGGCTTGGGGAGCTTGTTTAAATCAGTCATAGAAAATAGGGAGAGAGAAAGCAAGAAAAACTTGACCGAAAAAAAAATCACTAGAGAATGTTTCATGAGGAGTTGTTAACCATCCACCAAATGGAATTTATATGTGTGAAGTAAATTGATTTGAGGAACAAAATTATGTTAATGGATCACTTGAATAGATTTAAATCTGAATGTGTTTTCCCATCTACTAATGCTTACCTGGAAAGATGTGTTTAGTCAGTTAACTAAATGATAGCTTTTTAATGAAGTGTGAGTTTTTCCTATTCAGTTGCTATATAGAGTGTCAGGTTACTAAGCTTCATTAACCTTCCATCCTGAGACTGAACTGAGGAATATAGTCTATGGTAAAATGTCAGGGAGTATGTTTTTATCCGTTTCAAATATTAAAATATGTGGTGATGGCAATATCTTGAGCAAACACCGTAATACATGCAATTTTGGGCTGAAAATCTTTGCAAAGAACTTTGAACAGTAAGTTGATGTGTGATTGACACAAGCTCATGGTTATTCTAAGAAGTTATGAGATAGTATTTCCTTGTTTTAGAATTTTTTCCCTAAGAATTTTCTAAACTAAGTTTAAATTTCTGAGACTGTCCTCCCATGGGAACAAGTCCCTTTTCTCCATCAAGCAATTCATCTTTTACTAGCAAGCAATGTGAATAGTGAGGCTTAACATGGTAAGAACAAGATGCTGAGGATGCTCCCAGGACCCAGATACATATGCAAATTAACTGCCATATTTGTTGGGTTAATTTGCATACCCCGATTGGCTGTGGGCATAGCAGAGGTATGGTCAATGTACATGTTTTTCCATTATTAGGTAAGATAGAAAAAGTAAAGCAGCCAACTAAGAAGCAACCTGGGAAACTTACAATAGGAAATGGCAGAGCTCCAAATGAAATCAAATCTTCTGTTCCTATCTATGTCCCTTTCCACTACATCATGAAATGTTCAAGGTAGTTCCAGGGTACTTACAGTATTCCCCCATTATCCATGCGGGATGCTTTCCAAACAACAAGTGGATAGTTCCAAACCTTATACATGTATATACTATGTGGTGTTTTTTCTATACGTACACCCTTGTGCCTTACATTAGGCACAGGAAGAGGTTAATAATAATAACTAATCATAAAATAGAACCGTTATAACAATATAGTGTAATGGAACTAATGTGAATGTGGTCTTTCTCTCTCATAACTGAGATGTCTTCTAAGTGACAAACAGTGGGTAGTGGATACAATGGACAAAGGAATAATCTCATCCTGGGCCAGACAGAGAGGGATGGTGTGATATTTCATCATGCTGCTCAGAACAGTGTACAATTTAAAACATATGAATTGCTTATTTCTGGAATTTTCCAAATAATATTTTTGGACCAAGGTTGACAGTGAATATAGTCTTCAATAACTGAAACCATGGAAACCACAGTCAAGGGGCAACTACTGTTCCCTATTAGTTAAGGTTTTCCAGAGAAACAGAACCAACAGATGTAATATATGGCATAGGGGGTGGAGAGCGTAGGTTTTTGTTCACTCTTTTCTCTATTAAAGATAGTGATTTGGATTGGATGAGGTCCACCCACATTATAGAGGGTAACCAATCTGCTTTACTTAAAGTCTACTAATTTAATCATTTATCTTTTCCAAAATACCTTTCAGAATCACATTTGTCCAAAGAGATGGACACCATAGCCCAGCCCATTCCACACACAATATTAAGTATCACATATTCTAAGGTGTTTCCAGCCAAAATGTACAAAGATATATTGGATGCAATTAAAGTCAAGGATGCCATTAGCAAAGTCAGTGATCCAACATTTTACAGATTTCACATTCCACCTATTTCTACTGCACATTATTAACTTTGATCTCACTTGAGACTCTTGGTCTCTTTCTTTTATAACCACTTGCTTCAGACTATTCCAGAATCACTGTGGATTTGTTCACACACTTTTCTTACCTGACCTGGCATGGCAAATGAAGCATAATAATTGCTTTAGATGTGCCTGAAGCTCTAGAAAGAGTCTGCATGAAGAAAGTAGGAAAAAGAAAAACTGTATTGCTGATTTCCCACATATAGCTAATGTGTACCTCAAAGGGGTGAAGTAGAATTTGACATATAAGGTAAATTCTAGAAGTAGGGTGGCTTTGGGGAGCTTCCATCTCTCCATTCTGCCAATATAAGCCACATTTTCGATTACTTTCAGTCAAATGCATTCTAAATGATGTAATCAACTTTTAATGAAGAAGAAAGCACTTTCATCGCAATGATTTAGTTCCTTTAACAACTCTCATGACTGTGAACAAGTGTGCATCTCGGTTTTATGTATAATTTGAGGTCATTGGAATAGGGGAATAAGTCTGCTTCTTTCTAGAATTCCATGGGTGTAACCTTTTATAAAAAACTATTTTAGAAGTAAGTGTAAGTATTTAGATTTTAGAAAAATTGCAACGATATCACAGGGAGTTCCTATGTACCCCCATGCCTACTTTCCTCTTTATTATATACTAGAGGCCCAGTGCACGAAATGCATCCACGGGTATAGTCCCTAGACCTGGTCTGTGATCAAGGCCATCTTCCCCAGCCGCCCGCAGCCAGCCCTGCACCTCACTGCCACCCACTCCTGGTTCCCTGTTCACCATCAGGTGATTGGTGCCTGACGGCCAGGTGAAGGGACTGAGAGGTGGTCAGTGTGCCTCATAGTGACTGGTTCAGTGGTTGTTCTGGTTGTTCTCTCATTAGGGTCAATTTGCACATTACCCTGTTACTATATAGGATGCTAGTGTGGAACATTTGTCACCATTAGTTAACCAATATTGATGCATTATTATTAATTGAAGTCTGTACTTTATCATATTTCCTTAGTCCTTACCTAATCTCCTTTTCAGTTCTAGGATATCACATGACAATCCACATGGCAGTCAGTCATCCTGTCTCCCTAAGGCTCCTCTTGGCTGTGACAGTTTTGCAGATTTTCCTTGTTTGTTTTACTATCCTGACAGTTTGGAAGCATACTGATGAGCTATTTTTTAGATTTTCCCTCTATTGTGACTTGTGTTGTGTTTTTCTTTCGACTAAACTTGGGCTGCAGAATTTTAGTTGAAAAGACACAGTGGTAACATGCCAGTTCACACTTATGGATGTTTCTTTCTTTATACTTTGGGTTATAACCCAATACAACTTATTTTTTTAATTGCTCAAATTGTTCCAGCTTTAGCCATTAGGTGATTTGTCATTTGACACGTGTGTTCCTTTGACATACACCAATGTTTTTATCACTTCCTTACTTTGTGGTGCTCCAGATGCTCCAGGCTCTTCTCATATATTTCTTGACCAGTCCTAGAACAAGCCATTTCTCCAAGGAGCTTTGAACATATATTATTGAACAATGGTATTAGAGCTCAGATAGTGTTGCTCAGTGGTTAAGCATCAACCCAAGAACCAAGAGGTCACTGGTTCGATACCAGTCAGGGCGCATGTCCACATTGCAGACTTGATCCCTTGTAGGGGGCGTGCAGGAGGCTGATGGTCTATGATGTTTCTATCTCTCTATCCCCCTCCTTTCTCTTTCTAAAAATCAATAAAAGCATTAAAAAAATAAAAAGAATGGTTTGGTTAGAAACCAAACATAGAGCACTAGGTATGTTATTGCTACTGGATATCATTGTTTCCAGAACTTGTCAGCTGACAGAGCAAGGAAATACATGTGCACATCCTATCTAATAAAAGAGTAATATGCAGATTGACCATTGCTCCAGCACTCAAGATGGCTGCCCCCATGTTTTCAAAGATCCTGCCCTATGTGGACACCAGATGTCCACCACAAGATGGCCAGCAGGGGAGGGCAGTTGGGAGGCACCAGGCCTGCAAGGGAGGGCAGTTGTGGGTGATCAGGCAACCAAGGGAGGACAGTTGTGGGTGATCAGGCAAGCAAGGGAGGGCACTTGGGAGGCATCAGACCTGCAAGGGAGGGCAGTTGGGGGTGATCAACCCTGCAGGGGAGGGCAGTTAGGGGTGACCAGGCTGGCAGAGGAGGGAAATTGGGGCAAACAGGCTGGCAGGGAAGCAGTTAGACATCAATCAGGCTGGTATGGGAGTGGTTAGGGGGTGATCAGGCTGGCAGGCAGAAGTGGTTAGGGGCAATCAGGAAGGCAGGCAGGCGAGCAGTTGGGAGTCAGCAGTCCTGGATTGTGACAGGGATGTCCCAGATTGGAGAGGGTACAGGCTGGGCTGAGGGACACCACCACACCCTCCTCTCCCCCCCACCTCCCTCCGCGATGCACAAATTTTGTGCATTGGGCTTCTAGTACTGATATATGTATTATACATCCAGAAATATATCTATGTGTAACTATCTATATCTATAGTAAGCTAAAAATGAGTTCACATTATCTTCAACTCACTCATTACTACATGGATTATTCTACACTCCTCCTCCTCTTCTTGTTTCTCTATAACCTCCCAGTCCAATAGTGAGATACCTGGTTTCCACCATCCATCATATACTCACTTCATTGTTCAATCCCACTCTACATGCATAGTGATTTCAGAATTGTTAAATCATTTCCTTATGGGAAACAGCTTTATCAACTAGAGGACAGTACTTACCTGTGTACAATTGCTTTTGCCTTTAGTGTTATATAGATTCCATTTACAAACTTACTCAGGTTAGCGCCTTTTCCCCTGCTAATATAGTCATTTTAACATAATGTAATCTTCAAATTGCTAATGATAAATATTTTAAAACAAATATTAATGCAATGCTGTTACCAGATCAACATGAGAAAATAAGGGTATTAGGTTATGCTACCAACTTATTTTATACTGGCAGTTTTTTTCCCAGTTATTAATAAGAATAAAATGGATATACATGTCTTTTGAGGCCTCATTATTTCCAAATTTGTTGGTGTGATGTATTACTTTTTGCCAATGAGAAGAAGCCACTGCTTTCATGAGATGATTCAGTTCTGTAAGGGTAATTCCACTTGTTCACACATGTATTTTCTTTGTACTTTTATGATAAAAAACATTCCTCAAATTAGAAAAATTATAAATTGCTGATGTATATAACTCTAATAATGTAGAAATGCTCTTCACATACCTTTTACGTCAAAGTCAATCTTAAGGAGTTAGATGGGCAAATTTTGTCAGTGCTACTTTTCAGATAAAGAAATTGAGCTTTAGCTAATCCCAAGTTCATATGTCTTTAAAATGCCGGAGCAAGAAACAACACAGATCTCGTGTCTCCCTGTTCAATGCTAATTGGACAGCATCTTTCTGTCATCTCCAGATACATTTACTCTAATATACATATTTAATTTTTAAAATATTTTATAGTTAATTGGTGCTACTAAATGACAAAAGCAGCCCTAACCAGTTTGGCTCAGTGGATAGAGCATCAGCCTGCAGACTGAAGGGTCCCAGGTTGGATTCCAGACTAGGGCATATACTGTGATTGTGGGCACATCCTAAGTAGGGGATGTGCAGGAGGCATCCAATCAATGATCCTCTTTCATTGATGTTTCTAACTCTCTATCCATCTCCATTCCTCTCTATAAAAATCAATAAAATATATTTAAAAATAAATAAATAAATGACAAAAGCAATATTTCTAATTATCAGTGCATGACTGATTTAAAGCTTAATCGAATATTGTATCCAAGGTAAGCTGCAAGAAAGTGACTATCCTTTACAACAAGTTGTGTATAGCTAGATGTTATGATACATGTTTCATTATGTATCTGAATTCTATAAAGACTTCAAATGGACAATTTTAAATAATATGGATTTTGCAAAAACAAATTAAAATGTATTAAAATATTGATATTCATTTTCATTTTACCCTCTTGGTATGGTGCCATGTTAGTTTCCTAGGACTACTGCAACTATTCACCACAAACTGGGTGAGTTAAAACAATATACATTTATTTTTCCATATTTCTGGAAACCAGAAATCTGAAGTCAAGGTGCTCACAGGGTTGGCTCCTTCTGGAGGCCCCGAAGGAGAAGCAGTTTGTTCCTTGTCTCTTTTCTAAATGACAATGGCTTATACCGGCCCTTAACAATCTTTGGTTTATATATACATCACTCCTGTATATCTATCTTTTCATATATTTCCCTTTCTCTTTTCCCCCTCTCTTACATGTATACTCATGATTAGATGGAGGGCCCACCCTAAAGTTGCATAATGTCACCTCCCGATTCAAAGACACTTTTTCTGAATAAGTTCACATTCACAGTGCCAGACCTTAGGACTTGGACAGATCTTTTTGAGGCTGCACTTCAGTCTACTACAGGTGTGTAGCTTAGATGGAAGAATTCAGGGGATTCAGGATAACATCAATACATTTTGTTGCTTATATAATCATAGAGAAATTTAAAAATGATATTGATGTATGTGATAAATAGAAGAGCTCCTTTGCTTGTTAGAAAAAAAGAGTTTAATTTGTTGAAAATAATTGGGTGTGTTATAGTAATTATCTTTTATAACCTTCATTACATAAAAATGTAAGCTACATTTGCAATTAATTCATATTAATTATGTTTCTTACTGACATGCCATTTTACCAGATATTTTATATATATCATAACTTCTATTTGACTACTATTTTAATCCAAAAGACTAATGAAAACAAGAATTTAAGCAAAAAAAAAAAAATAGAAATTTTTTTTTCATTTATTAGGACTAAATGTTTGGTATGGTATAGCCCTAAAATTACTTTATTTTTCTGTAATATCTTTTTAATAATATTCAAATTTCTGATTTGTTTTGAAATTTTAACTTTATTGTACATTTTTTGGAATACCAGAATATAGATGATGAGGCAGGCAGCATCACAACCACTCTCTTTTGTAGTTGTTTGTGCCTTTTCCCCCATGTATTCTCTGTAATATTTCCTTCTCATAAATTTGCTTAGAAAATAAATGAACTTTTTTCAAGCATATGAACCATGTAAAAATTTAAATTTATATCAGCTTTTTATTTTTTTATTTTAAAAAAAATATATTTTATTGATATTTTACAGAGAGGAAGGGAGAGAGATAGAGAGCTAGAAACATCGATGAGAGAGAAACATCAACCAGCTGCCTCCTCACACCCCCCACAGGGGATGTGCCCGCAACCAATGTACATGCCCTTTACTGGAATCGAACCCGGGACCTTTCAGTCCGCAGACGGACGCTCTACCGCTGAGCCAAACTGGTTTTGGCTATATCAGCTTTTTAAATTGCTTGTTTGCCTTATCAAGTTCTTGGATATTTTAAGATTTTTCCCCCTTTTTTTTAGACCTAGCAAAACAAATTATATATCTGGGAATTTTTTAGAAGGCAAGTATGACTACAATGTTGTTCCTTTTGGGACTTGACATACACAAACATAAAATTTTCAAATTCATAATCTAAAGTTCTAAAGCTCTCAAAAAGTATACAGTTTACTGGTTTTATTTTACTTGGCTGTATTATTTCAGATTCTATCATAGCCCACCGAGCTAAATACTAAAATTTCATTTTTTACTAATTCAAAACTATATATATATTTTTCATTTTAAATAAGTGTCAATAAAAAATAATGTGATGTTTTGTATTGGCCCTTTAAAATAATTCACAACTCATAAAATTCTCAAATCATTCTCTCAATTGGTGAGAAGTGGATAAGTTATAGAAGTCCTCTATTAAGATTAAATGTTATGTAAAACTGGAAAAACATTAAGTCATTAATACTTTAACTTGATTTAGTGATTTGGTTTATTGATTAGCTCAAGCAGAGACCATTATCCCAAGAAAATAACATGCATGATAGAACACGCTTTGGTGAAGGACTACTATATCTTTGGCATCACTCTTTATTGTTTTATGGTGTTTGATATAATTATTGTATAAGTAGTTCAGAATTTATAAGTAGGTATGCTGGAATCAGGTGATAGTTGACAGCATGTATTGAGGTGGCTCTAAGAACTTTCTGCCATTTTAGAATTTGAGAGATAAGCTAATAAAAATTAACAAGTGTCTACTCTGTAAAAGTTATATTCTTCACTACTAATGCTATTAATACAAATAAAGTAGAAAAGACATCATATATATGTAACAAAATATTAAAAATCAATCATTCAGTAAATGTGTGAAAAAATTTGTTTTTGACATATGATATCAAGTTGGACATCAGAGTGATTGGTTGTCTAGGCAGGTGTCTTTTCACCTTAGTGATGATGATTGTCCCAATAGATCTGTCTTATTCTATTAAATACTAGAGGCCCAGTGCATGAAATTCATGTACTGGTAGGGCCCTTAGAAGCTGCTGGCTGGGCCCTCCCTCCCTTCCCCCAGCCAGCCCCGCCCCCTGATTGAAATCTAGGGCAACTCCCAGTCAAGGGGACAATTTGCATACTATGCTTTTATTACAGAGGACATAGGATACATTCAACAAAGCTATTGATAGCTTGGTTTCTGCAAGGCACTTGACTACATTCCATAGAGGCTGCCAAATTAATAAGACAGAAAATCTTTTTTAGTAGTTAGGGACATGCAGTTTATATACCGATAATCGCAATTGAGGTACATGGATAAGTGATCAATTACTGATTAGATAGAGACTACTCCCAGCTTGGGCGGGCGCTCAAGTATAGTCACTGGAAAAGGGAATATTTGATGTGGGTCCTGAAAGATGGAAAGTGTTTCAGTAGTCCAGTGAGGTAAAGTTATGGTATGAAAAACAATAACACATACAAGTAGGAGTATGTGAGTATTTATTTATTCATTTAGAATAAAAATCTACTTTGGGCTTAGTGAGATTTATGGGTAGAAAAATAAGTATGCCAGGTTTAGGGAATGATCCCTATGCTAGGCCAAAGTGCTAGACTAAGGTTCTCTAAAATTAAAATTTAAATCAAAGTCAAAGTTACTTTTTTTATCTTATAAAGAATTTTATTTTTAAAGGAACAAACTGCAGTTGCTTTGCAAACTTTTAAAAACGTGTGTGTGTGTGTGTGTGTGTGTGTGTGTGTGTGTGTGTGTGTGTGAAACTTTCTGAACTGAACTAATTCCCTTTCATTGTTAGTGAAACTTTTTATGTAAGGTAAACAAAAATGTTTTTGACACCCACACATTAATGTTTGAGGTTTTTTTTACTCAATAATAGCTTCTTGAAATTTCACAGCATAATAACTTGTGATTTTTTAAGGTATTCTTTTTAAAAAAATATATATTTTATTGATATTTTACAGAGAGGAAGGGAGAGAGATAGAGAGCCAGAAACGTCGATGAGAGAGAAACATCGACCAGCTGCCTCTTGCACACCCCCTACCGGGATGTGCCCGCAACCAATGTACATGCCCTTGACCAGAATCGAACCTGGGATCTTTCAGTCCTCAGACCGACGCTCTACCACTGAGCCAAACCAGTTTTGGCTAAGGTATTCTTTTAAACCACGTATATTTAGAGCTAGCTCAGAGCTTGTTTCTTACCTACGCCCTGAGCCTAAGAAACCACCAATTTTCTAATCATAATCTCAAACACATAATCTTTGAGAAATTAAATGCAACAGTTCAAAGTACATAGCTGATGTTCAAGGTAGTAATGTTATTTTCTTAGCTGTAGGATATTTCGGGCTTTCTCACTTTGGATTTTTATTCCTCCAAATCTAAAACTATCTTTCTCTTGGAGTCCAGATAAATATTTTTAACACTGAAGAAGCATTGGTGGATATTTGGTACATCACAGTTTCAAATGACTTGGCACTTGCCAATGTATGCAAGTTTTTCTTATTTTTTCTTTCATTTCTTTATGTCTTCAAGACTGTCCTGAGACTTTTTAAGGCACCTTTCTTCAGCCACTTCTGCTTTGGCCACCACCTCTGCCATAGCCCTCCTCCTCACATTGCAAGTCTCCAGAGGCTGCTGGCATGATCCTCACACCCAATGACTATGGCACCATTTCTTGTCATCTGCAACTTCTATGACACATTTGAAATTCTCCTGGCACTAACCTATTGTCTGGAGGTGGTCATATTTTGTGGTTATGTGTGGGGCACTCAGGCAGAGTCTTGTTCTTCCAGGAAATATCCCACAACACCCTAAAAGCCACACTAATAAAAGAGAAATATGCAAATTAACCATCACTTTTTGATGCCCACCAGCCAATCAGGAGTGAATATGCAAATTAACCCAACCAAAAATGGCAGTGGCCCTACCCCAGCCGTCCTAGGCCTCTGGGCAGCATGCATGTGGCCATGGAGCAGCCTGGAGGGCTGGGATGCCTGCTATGAGGGGGGAGAGTGGAGGACGGAGGGAGCTACAGGAAAGGTGCTCTGGCTGTAGGGAAGACTCTGAGGGCTCTGGCCAGAGCCAAGGCCTGGGTCCTGTGTACCAGAGGGAAACTATGCTGGCAGCCTGGGGAAGGAAGGCCTATTGCAGGAATCTTTGTGCAACGGGCCTCTAGTAACTTAGTAAAACATATCACATCAGCCACATTGCCATATGCAGGCCCTGACTTGGTGTGTTTCAGCTTCCTAAACAAATATAGTAAATATTTAAGTGCTTTAATATACCAGATATTTTGTTGGGTGGTGGAATTACAGAAGTGAAGAAGAATGCCACCCACAGAGATCGTATTATTCTACCAAATATTTACTTAAGTAGGTTTGAAATAAGAACTTGGACTTTCTCTAAATTGCTATGCATATATTTAACTTTATATAGTAGACAAGGACTAAATTTAACAGAAAATGTGTTCGTATGGTCTGATACAACATAGTGTTTATAAAATTGGTGTTTCTCTATAGGAAAACTTTTCAGATAATGAGGTATTTGATAATTAGCAGAGGCAGCATGAAAACATTAGGCTTTTTAAGCTGTGATAGGGAAAAAGTAGTCTGTAAAAACAGAGGAAGGAGAATGGAAGGAGACTGTGGACTTCACAATTTGACCTTGAACCAACCTTGCTTTATTAAAATTCTTAAAAATGTTAATTTTGCTTCTATTCTGTACAGTCAGCCAGATAGTGTGACATTTTATCCTCTGATTTTTGAAATCTAACCCCCTTCTAAATATTCATAATGATGATTAATTACAACAACAATAGAACAGATTCAATATGTTAATTTTTATGTTATTCCAATCTTAGCAGAAGAAAAAAATGTACTGTATGAAGTCAAAAGGTTGGATAAATTTATGAGTCCTTCTTAATTTTTTTATATATGTATACACAGAGAGGAAAACAGAGAAAGAGACAGACTGACAGAAAGAGAAATATGATAGAAGAAAACAAAAATTATAAGAAAGAAAAAATAAAGTGATCCCACCACCCAGAAATAACACTGGTAGCACTTAATTCTACAAATACCTCATTAATATGAGTACTATTACACTTTCCATCTTATGGATGAAGAAATTGAGGCTTAGATAGTCTAAAGTGCATAATAATGCTCAGCTGGCAGCTGGCATAGTTGTGACCTGCAACTGTCTAAGTAATTTCAATGCCCTATTATTAGCCAATGTGCATTGTCCTTATAAATTATAATCTCTAATGGGTGATATATATGTATTTTATTTAACCAATACTCCATTTTTAGATATTGAGGTTGTTTTCATTTTTATATATATAATGTTATAGAAAATATTGAATATTTTTGCCTACTGATTATAGAACAATGCCTAGAAATGAAAGAATATTTTTAAAAATGGCCTTCTAAATTATTTTCCATATATATGTAAGTAGAAAGAATGTGAAAATGAAGCCCAATATATCCCATCAGCCAGTTTTGACAGTGATCATCATTTTACTACTTTTGTTTATGCTGATATCTATTCTGTTTACTATACTATTTTAAAGAAAATCCGGATAACATATCAGTTCACTCATAAGTGTTTTAGTGTGATGTGTCTAAAAGATAAAAATTGAACTACAAAGTGACATTTTGTTTCTTTCTTGCAATTTATGTATTAAGTAAATAGAATGTTTCATCAAATTTTTTCCAGTGATCTAGATGTGACATTGTTGTGCTGTTAAACTGTTCCTTTTTCCTTCTTTTATCCCCACTATAAACTGGTGGTTAGATCTAAAGCTTTGGTGAGATTCAGGTTTGATGTAATTAATTCATTTTTTTGGCAAGAATATTTTATTGGTGGTGCCATGTACCATATTAGGAAGTATTCTATTTCAGGTTACCCCATTTTCAGTGATGACAAAATTAGTCTTTGAATTCACGCACATATCCTTTAGTCTGCCTTGTCTGTTTCTTTCTTTTATTTCTTTTTAATCTTTTCCATTCTGATAGCCTAAAATGAATAACTTGTTTTCCATTTCTATAATTACTAATAACATTGATTCTCTTTTTCATTTCTCATGTAATTTACCCATGTAAATTGCCTCTTTGTCTTTTGTTCACTGCACTGTTTGCCATTGTGGAAGAATGAATAGGTTTATGTTGTATTTTAATGTATTTATATTAGGAACATGATTAACTTTTTACACAGAACATTTTAAAAAGACAGTGCTTTAAAATATTTCTTATATATTAATAAGAAAACACATTTCTTATATGCTGGTTTACTTAATTATAACCCATAGTGGTTATACTGTCATAAAACTTGTGAGTATATTAAATCTCCAAGGCAAAAATATTTCAGAAACTTGAGAAACACAATTTTCTACACAGAATATTTTAACAAATTTAGTTTTCCATAACAAATATCTTCAAGTTCACAGTTATACAGCAACAGTTTTTAATTTTTT
This sequence comes from Vespertilio murinus, assembly GCA_963924515.1. Taxonomy (NCBI): domain Eukaryota; kingdom Metazoa; phylum Chordata; class Mammalia; order Chiroptera; family Vespertilionidae; genus Vespertilio; species Vespertilio murinus. The sequence goes on from OZ004706.1 coordinate 47,920,608, forward strand.
TATTCTAATAAACTATAGGAAAGATCATTGATCTTATTAAATACACTGAGGCAAGAAATTCAACTTCATGAGGCAAATATATAGACTAGGTATAAATTTAATTAAAGTATTATGGAAAAAAAATGTCCATAATATTTGCTAAGTTTTTTTCTCCCCCAACAGAATGTAATGAGTAACCTGGTGCTTTTATTCTCAAAACATTTGTCAATAGTTTGTTTGTTTTTTCACATCAAGTTTCATATTAATACTCTTGAAATTTGTGACCAATTATTTTATCTATAATTTTAAGAAAAAATAATGTCATTGGATCTTAATATATTTTGTTTTCACAATGTCTTTGTATATATATGAAATTGATAACCTTCAGTGTCCTATGTACGACAGATATTTTTTTCCCCTTGGACGTCATTTGCTTTAGTATTATTTAGCTTGTTTTAGACCTATAGTAATTTTCAATTGCCTGAGGCAAAATATGTTAGGACAGCTGGCATTTGTAATTCATAGTAGTTACCTATAACAATAAAAGCATAATATGCAAAGTGACCGAAGGATCGAACAGCAGAACAACCGTCCATACAACCTTCTGGATGACCATGCTTTGCCATGCAGTGGTGCCGGCCAGCCAAGGCGGGTGCGATGCAATTGGTCAGGGGACCCCACCATTGCCCCATGATGGCCCCACAGAGGAAGCCTAGGCCACTGGCCAGCGGGGCCATCAATAGGGGTGGGGGGCTTCACGGTCACCCTGCAGAGAGGCCCAAGCCACCCTCTTCATGACTATGGATTGCAGAGTGCTGGCTGGGGCAGGGCCTCCCTCTGCTGGGCTATGATTACGGAACCCCACAATCCATCACCCAGCAGAGAGAGGCCCAGGCCAGTGGCCAGCGATGCTGTGGCAGGTATGCAGGGCCGGCCAGCAGTCACCGCACTGAGGGAGGTCCAGGCCAGCCAAGTGATTGCACTCCACGCCTGTTGCCTGCAGAGGGAGGCAAGCAGTGTCGGGGGAAGAGGGGACAGTACCACACAGATGACAAGCAGTGGCAGTAACGGGTCCGAGGAGCCAGCTGCTGGCAGCCAGGGGAAGAAAAGCTCCCATAGGTCCTGATAGCTGGCCAGGCCTAGGGACCCTACCAGAGGGATCACTGATTGTGAGAGTACACAAGCCGGGCTGAGGGACCCCTCTGCCCCCATGCATGAATTTTGTGCACCAGGCCTCTAGTATTCTCATAAAGTTGCTACAAACACTGGATTAGTGAATACTGAATCATTTCTCCTAGGGGAAATACAGATTTAGGTTTCTGTGAGCCTCTGGTCACAGCATTTTTATTAACTAATAAATATATAACCTTGTTTTATGTGTGCTCTGTTTAAAAGCACCTTGTTTAATATATTTTATTGATTCATTAACATCAGTGTAGATGGCCAATAGCATCATAACTCATACCTGGACAAAGCTTATCTAACACAAGTTCTCTATAAAGTACTTGACAGCTTTCTCTCGCTTAGGAACAGAGACAGCACAGCACCACTGTGCTTGGGGAGCATTGAAAGAGCAGAGACACCAACAAAGAAGCACAAAAATGCAAAAATGTCCCACTAAATACCACAAAAGGATACACTTTTGATATGTGAGAGGTGAAATAAGAGGGCAAAGCATCATTTTTTTCAACCTCAGCCAGAAATGTCCACAGTAAGCAACTCAACGTTTTTGCCACTGTGCCTACACATGTCCACAAATGACCACAAAGCACCACAAGTATTGGCTTGAGGTTATAAATAAATTTTTGTGAAAAGGCAACTTCATAAAATCAGAATCTCCATATATCGAGATTGGCTGTATTGTCCATATTGATGTTTCCTTTGCTTTTCTGTGTCCCCCACATTTAAATGATGTCTTTGAATAACTCCTCTTAAAATCTAAACTTATTGAACTGTATTGTATTAAAAATAAGTAAAATAAATACATTTCAGCAAGCTGCAATTAAAATAATATACCAAAACAGTGTTTTACGCAATCAAAAAGTATCATTTAGATTTTTAAGAACTTAAAAGTTAAAGTTACTACATCAAACCTTGATTAAAAACTTTCTTTCAAAGAGTAACAGTTATTTTTATTTTTATCTCTATTATGTTGGAGTTAATATTCTAATACTTTCTTTCAAAGAGTAACAGTTATTTTTATCTTTTTCTCTCTTATGTTGGAGTGAACATTCTAATACTTAGGAAGTATTTGAGTACATCGCAATTAAGGTGGTGAGACACTTACGAATGAGATTGTTGGATATTCTGCTACATGCTTTAATATATACAGTTCAATTACTAGAGTGTGGCCACAGCCTGGCTTGAAGACCAGGGTTATGCTGAAACTTCTGTTACTGGCATAGAAGCTTTCTTTTGGCTTAAGGGACTCCTCTCATGAAAGAACATGTCATGAATTTTAGACTGTTGTTGTAAGAACTGGTTTCTTAAATTCGTCTTTAAATTTTACTCCAAATACCTAAGACATTTACCTAAGGTTTTAAACTTAATTTTATAAATTAAATATATGCACACAGACGTCACTCTTACAACAACTTTATTTTGCAGACATCATTATCTCTACTACACAAGCAGGGAAGCTGAGGCTCAGTGGTTTAAATAGCTTACTCACATTGAGTAACTTGTCCAAGATCCTATAGCGAGCCAAGGCTCATCCTGTCATGCTTCACAATGCAAGCTTCAGTTACATTAAACCATTGCAGGTTCTCTCTAACTTGGCATGTTCATTTTCATTTCCTGGCCTTCCCATATGGTAGTTCCTCTTCCTGAAACAGTCTTCCCTTCCTCCATCAACTTCCTTTAATGCATTTTCATTCATCCTCCAGTTTTCATGTCAAACATCGCCTTCTCATCTGCAAGAGGGGAAGCCTCTGAACTGTTAATATTGATCACACCCTGTTACGTTTGCTGCTTTTTTTTTTTTTTTTGCCTGTATGTAACATTGGTAAGGATAGGGGCGTATGTTTTGTTCACTTTTGTATAATCAGTCCTTAGCACACTGACTAGCCTATAGTGGGCTATGTAACTTGAAATGTTTGCTGCTTATGTGAACACATATTTCCAAATGTTGAGCAAAGCAACATTTTTCTAGATTTGGCAAATGTAAGCATTTGATAATTTCTGAGATGGTGAATTTCCTCAAACCATTATATTTGACTTGTGAGAAGTAGCTAGAGAACTGGGATTATTCTGTCTTCCTAGTGTCAGAAGGTTAAACTTATGGGGTAAATGGCAGAAAAATATGTATCCAAGAGGAAGGGATAATGAAAAACAATTAGGGGTTTTTATTAAAAGCAAAAAAAAAAAAAAAAAAACAAACAAAAAAAAACACACCAAAACCCAATAAGGAATAATGAGAAGAAAGTATAAAAATACAGGAATGAGCAAAAGTAGGTTCATATGGAAAAAGACATACAGTTTATGATTAGTACAATAGCTTTATTAAAATATCACAGTATAACTGTAAACCTACTTTTGCCCACCCCTGTTTTTATACAACATATCAGCAATTGGAGAACATTTACCTAATCATACAACATATCAGCAATTGAAGAACAATGGATTCACTTTTTTTTTATCCCATCTTCACTAAGACATACCCATGGATACATCATATGCACACGCAAACTCTTCCCTGGAAAAAATTTATTGGTTTACATTATCAAGAGAATTTCTTAATCACTTTTGTGCTTGCAATGGCACGTGGGAGGGACATCAATGTAACATGTGCACGAGAGAAACACATCCTCTTCTCAGAGAACTTGATTGTTAAGACAAACCCCCAGGAGCATCATAACAAGCTGTTTGTAATAATAGATTGTTCATTATAACAAACAACTTCCAAACCCAATCCTGTTGTCACCACATTTCAAGCAATATTAAATACAATTGGAATACAGCCCTGAAGTGTGTGATAACTATGCATCACTCTTTTCTACTGAAATGGAATGAAAATCACTGAAATGGAATGAAAATCAGCTAGGGAATGTGTTCATTTAAACCTATCAGTGCTGTAGGCAGATAAAAACTCTCATTTGTCCGGGCCTCTGTGGTGCCTCGATATCACTGACCAAACACCAATTTGGGCTGTGGTCTTTTGTGCGGGAAGAACAGGAGCAATTTAAATTGCCCTTAGGCAACTTTCATTGTCTTCATTCGTGTTCGCTTTCTTGGCACTGATTACTTATCTTGGCTCTCCTATTAACTTCTGTGTGACTTGAGGGATACAGAATTGTAACAACTTGTGTGATCTTTCTCATTTGTGAAATGCAGCTAATCTACTTAACCATGGCAATGAGTCAAATTCTTAATAACAGGAGGTTAGTCATTACTTGAGTGCTAAAAACAATTAACTACAAATTTGGAGGCGAGAGATGGGTTGTATAAGCTGTCTCTCAGGGTAACATAGGGCTTATCTATGATGTATCCCATTGGGTAAGATAAAAACTAGCATAGGCATGATGGGCCCCAGAAAACCAATAGTATAATGAGTCCTTATTGATCAATTACCTAGATTCAGCAACCTGTTCATATTTTTTCTTTTTTTTTCCAATAAAATATTTTCAAGCAAAAATCTTCAAAAATAGGTTAGGTAGACTATATATATTCACGTGTTTGCAAGAGACTGGGAGTAATAGTTTTCTTCTACTTTCCTTTACTTTTAGCCAAATATTAGGCATAAACTACTCATATTAAATATGCATATGATAGACCATAGACCTATGCAATTACACTTTCTACTTTAAAATCGCTTGTTAGATTTTTATCAACAATTTAATCCCTTTTACTTAAACTTTAAACATATCTGTAACAAGTACAGTTAGGTCCTTTCTCCCTTGCCACATGCATCTATAAGGGGTAAACAAATAATTTATTCCCCCAGCTTCCCTTATATTTATATCCATATACATGAAGAAAGAAATTTGAGAAGGGGAAATTAAAAAAAAAATCAGTTGTATAAAATACAAGTTCAGATTCAAAGATGGCTGCAAAGTAGGTGGAAGCTACTTGTTCCTCTTCCCAGCACCAAACCAGATTTACAGATACATTATAGAGCACCAACCTGAATAACCAATTGAAAGACAGCTGGACAGGAGTCTTATAATCAAGGATTTACAGAACAAGCCTCTAGAGGCTGGTAAGAAGGGTGGAGACGTGGAGAGGGCTGGGCCCCACATCCATGAATGATTGCTGAGAAGCTAGAGGATATTCTGCTACAAAACTTCCCCTTGAGGAGCATGGGGTTGAGGCCCCATGCACCCAGGCTGGGAAAGAAGAGCCTGCATAACACTTGACAGTGAAAATCAGCAAGAATGCTCTCTACCTGAAAGAGGAGGGAGTCTGCTAGAAACCCAGGTGCTCTCTTAAAGGGCCAACACAGGATATTGCTCTTGAAACTTCATGCAGGGCTTTGGTAGTGGGAAGGAGACTCAGGGCAAACAAGGGTCATAAGGAGAAGATCCAGGTCGTGTGGCCCTGAGGAGCCATCTGGAGGGCCAGGCACTAAGTTCCCCGTTATGAGTCTCTATCCCACACTGCCCACAGCATCTGCCCAGGATCAAGCACTCATATTCTTACAGCACCAGCCTGGGGGTGCACCTAACTACTGGTGACACCACCCCGCCAAGCATAAGTCCTGAAGAAAGGTTGTTGACTGCACCAAAGAAGGATGCTCTTTTTTTGGAAAAGCTCTAGGTAGACACTCAGATAGTCATTGATTGTGTGGCTTCAGAACAGAAGCCAGTCAGCCCCCTTCCTGCAAGCTCAGTTGGCACTACCCGCAACAGGAGGCTATTTTGAAATGTCCCCCCATGTCCTGGAGGTCCCGCCCTGCAAAGCTCAGTTTTGCAGAGGGAAGGAAGTGCTGCTCAGCACCTTAGGGGCACATTTCCCTCAAAGGCTCTTGTCCTGGACTTAGATGGGTACAGGGTTGTGCAGCTATGGATGGTGGTTTGGAGATAAAGTGCTGGCCATGCTCCTGCAGACTTGGCTGGCACCACCTTATCTTCCCAAGTCCTAGTGGCCCTGACCTGCTGAGCTCAGTTCCCCAGGAGGAAGGGATTGCTGTTCAGAGATTGGACCTTTAGAGTTCATCTCTCTCAGGGTGCAGAATATACATTTCTTTCAAGTGCACAAGGAGCATTCTTTAGCATAGACCACATGTTAGGACATAGAAGAAGTCTTAATGAATTCAAGAAGATTGAAATCATAGCAAGCATCTTCTCCAACCACCATAGATGAAAGTAAAAAATGAATTACAATGAAAAACTGAAAAACACAGAAATATATAGAGACTACATGACATGCTCCTAAACAGTAAATAGGTTAACAATGAGATCAAAGAGGAAATAAAAAATTACCTTGAGGCAAATGAAAATAAACACAGAACAACCCAAAATGTATGGGATAGAGCAAAAGCAACTCTAAGAGGGAAATGCATAGCATTATAAGCCTACCTCAAGAAGCAAGAAAAATCTAACATAAACTCACACTTAAAAGAACTAGAAATAGAATAACAAACAAAGCAAGAGGAAGTAAAAGAAAGGATATAATAAAAAATAGAGAAGAAATAAATGACATAGAGACTAAAAAAAAAAAAAAAAAGCAAAATGTCAATGAAGCCAAGAAAAACAAGATTTACAAACTTTTAACTGGACTCATGAAAAGAGAGAAGACCCAAATAAACAAAATCAAATATGAAAGAGGAGAACTGATAACTAACACCACAGAAATGCAAAAGATTGTAAGAAAATATTACAAACAAGGTATGCCAACAAATTAGAACAGACAGTTTTTGAGGGGTGAAGGGATTAAGCAAAAACAAACAAAAACAAAACAAAACAAAACAAAAAAAACAGAAAAGGATAAAAGTCTGGTGATTGCCAAAGGGAAAGGGATTTAGGGGAAGTAGAAAAGGGCAAAGACGGATAAACGTTGGCAGAAAGAGATTTGACTTTGGGTAATGAGTACATGAATGCAGATGATGTATTATAGAGTTCTGCATTTGAGACCTGTATGGTTTTATTAACCAATGTCAATGTTACCCTGATAAATTCAATAGATAAAATGCAGGTTCATTTTACTATAGGGTTAATAATCACCATTTTAACAAAATAGTGTAATTATAAAGACTTTAAAAATGTATACTGTTTTAACCATCCAGTGGATTGAAAAACTTCCCATTGATCAGGAAGCAACCACTTCCTAATATTTCCTTGCCCAACACCTCCTCCCACCTTCACACCCTGACCACAGAGGAGATAAGAATATCAACTCCCTTGGGACTGGTCAGAAGATGGGACTTAATCACCAATAGTTTGTTACTGAGATGCCTATGAATTAAACTATTAATTTACTGTCATTTAAAAGACAAAGAAACATTTAAATATTATTATCAAAGGAATTAAATATTTCTCAAGTACCATTTATGAAAATAATGCTGTGTCAACATTGTAAAGTATACACAAGTGTAATTTTCAATATGTGCCCTTAGTAAGTTTATAACAAACATTGAATATTTTTAAGATAACTGTTGAGGTTATAAATACAGTACAGTAAATGAAAGTTAGTGTCAATTTTAGATTCCTAGAAAATGGATTTTAGTAGTAAAATTTAGGTCCTTTTTGTTATTGTAAACAATATGCTTTTTTTAAACTTATAAAATAAATAATAGATCTATTATTTTATGTTAAAATCAAATATTTAATAACACCATACCACACTTAAGTCCATAATAGTACTCTCATATCCAAATATTTAGTAAAATGAAAATGCATAGTGAAGCCATTAAATCCTATGTGTTTGCTTCCTAAATTAATTTAGCAATTTTTCATTTAAAGTTATAATCATATAGAAAGCTTAATAAGAAAATATTTTTCAAAGGCTTAATGACTTGATATATTCATGAATTTTATGATTGGGGGAAATGATAATTTGAAGCTTAGAAAGACCAGTTGAAAATAAATTTCACTTAAACTATTCCACTTTACTAACAAATAACCGAGGCTAGTGAGATTTCTACCTCAAAGATGTGTCACCAAAAATGTTAGCTTTGTCAGCTCTTTAGAGAAATGAAATGGCCTATATTTCAAAGTGGAAGGAACACATTCAGAATGACAAGGGATGGGCCAGAGTAAAGGCAATGAGAGTAATTGAAAATTGTTCCATAACAAATTACTTTTTCATGGCCAATGAAACATCCGTATTCAGAAACTTTCATATTCAGAACATCCTGCAGGAAAGTGAGAAGAACATGTGTTCCTAAAGAAATTCTGTCAGAAGGCATGCCTAACTTCTATTACTAGATCGTATTTAAATTTTGGAAGTCAAGGTTATTCATTGTTGTTGTTTTTTTTAAAACAAATTTCCATGTTGTATTTGCATTTTCCATCCTACATCTATTTATTCCAAGCTTCATAACAAAAATATTCAATTTCTAATCAGTGAAATAACCAGTAATTGTCTGGTGACCAGTTTCATTGTTCATGTCCTTCTTTTTAAATACGTTTTACTCACAGCTGTGTTAGTTGAATGGATGTCCCAGTTACACTGGAATATGGGTGGCAGTAGCAAGAGATTAAAGTTCCTTTCTAGGCAGGGGTAGGATGGCATCTAGCATAAATCAAGAGGATACAAGTCAAATACAAGTAAGTATATTGTTTCTATGAGATTAGGGATAACAACTGATCTGCTTATCCTGGTCTCACCAGCACCTACTGCAATGCCTGGCACACAGTAGGTTTCCAATCAGTAGTTATTGAATCTCCAGTTTAAATAAAAGATCAGAATTATCTTGGTATTATTTATAAGAAGAACACATTAACAATGAGGATAGAATGTGGTGCAAAATTATTTGTGAGCTGAAGGGTATGTTATGTATACCTACAGTAAAAACTCAGAAATACTATGAGAGCGTATGGGGCTTGAGTCTATCGGTGGTGGAAATAATTTTGTCTGCAAACTCACAATCTCAGCATTTATGGTAAAGGTTGCTGACTGCTATAACTAAAATAAATCCACAAGTTTTAGCAGATAACTATAATAAAAGGTTTATTTCACATTCTTTTCAAAGCCTAACATCGGTCAATAGAGTGCAGGTTACACAAAGCAGTCATTCAGGAATCCAGGTTCCTTTTTTCTCTTCATCTTCTAAATCTTTGAAATTTTCTGCATGAGCCAACAGATGGGGAAAGAGAATGAGATATTTTTGTACTCATAAATTGGCATACATTACTTCCACTCACATCCCATTGTATAAAAGTGAGACACAAGTCCATGCCAAAAAGGTATGGAAAATGTACTCCCACTTCCTTTGCTCAGGAAGAAGGGGAGAGCATCAAATTGGTCAATTGTATCAATGTCTCCAATACTCCACTCATTAGAACATTACATATCTGCTTTACTATGTTTCCCATGCATAGAACATACTCATTCCTCTTCCAGAAAGGCAACCCAAATCCCATTTAGTCCCTAGATCCAGGTCACAGCATAGAGGCCAGGACTTGGGTGATAGGCAGTTGCCTCCATGGGATCAGGATATGCTTCTTTTGGGCCAGCAGCCCAAGAACTAAAAGAAAAAGTGATGTACTACTTCATATATAACAATAATATACAATGATGGAGCATAGTCAGGAAAACTTTATAGAATCTTATTTTTAGATAGAGAGATAATGGAAGACACTGGTCCATAGACGGGGTGTGAAGATGCCTACTATGGTGGGGGGGTTGGGGGGGTGGAGGGATGTTCTCTAATGAGACTTCAGTTCTACTAGGAAGAGCACTCTCATCCCAGACTCCTGGCTCCAGGCTCTGGGAAGTTCTTACTTTTTCCAGTCGCCTCCATGGTCATATCTATCAAATAGGTTCAGACTCCTGGTTTCTTTGGCCATAAAATTTCCTTGAAAACTTCGTAGGCTTTTGACCTAGTCAATTCCGTGTCAGTAACTGTACCCAAAGTTTTTTTCCTGTTCATGCCAGTCTCTCTCTACTTAATAGTAGCTACGTTTGGCCATCAGACATGGCTGAGAGGCTGTATTCTGAGTCTGATCTTTGCCAAAGGACTTAGTAGGCCTTTGAGTCCCAGAGGTAAATTTTTGTTTGTTTGTTGGAAGCCTAGAAATAGTTGTCTTCAGCATTTCTTCAAGGCTTCAAATTTATGGATGTTCTCTTCCCTATCATCTCTGTCAAAAAACCTGCCAATTCTTGTTTAATCTCATCTCTTTCTCATAATATTCTGCTTAAAAGAGTGGCAGTAGCACCCAACACACAAGATCATGTTGATTCATTCTCATGACCTCCTTTAGAGCTATAGGCTCTGCAAGCAAATACCTACTTTCCACCTTAGCACTGGTGAGTTTTACCAAATATTTGAAAAGGTAGAATAGAGCTTTTGAGCCTCATCGCTGGGTCTCCTTGCCATCTATGGCTCAAACACCTAGTGTTAGCTTCATGCTCCATATTTTAGTTTTGGTCATGGTAACACCCAACTTCAAGTGATTAATTTCTGCATTCACAGAAGCTTACTGCTGCCATAAAATTTAATGTTGAATAGGTTAAGCAATAAAAGTTTCTTTTTTACTCATGTCATACATAGTCCACTGTTCTCAAATTGTGGTCCATGGACCTTTGCAGGGGAGGGGGTGGCTTGTAAAGTCACAACTTTTTTCTTAGTAATTATATCATTATATATATTTTGCAGTATGCTGACATTTGCACTGGTGGTTAAAAACAATAAAAAGCAATGAAAAATAAAACTGCTGGCATCATTGCACAAATCAAAGCAGTCACATCAAACTGTAATGTAGTCACTGTCTTTTCACTGCCATTCATTTGCAGTCAAAACATTATCAGATCCTCTTAAAATATGTCCTTCATGAAGGAAGAATAATTACTTTAATAAATCTTAAATCCTGACTTTTGAGTGCAAATCTTTTCCATATTCTGCATGAAGAAATGGGAATTAAGCATAGAGCACTTCTACCATTCATTGAATTAGGATGGTTGTCTAAAGGAAAAGCCTTTGTTCTATTGTGTGAATTTCTGGATGAGAGGTGAAGGCAAGTCTCACTCTGTTCCAGCCTAAGAATTCCATTAGATAACTATAAATTCTCATTGTTTTATATCTATAGCATTCAAATTATCCTTTTGTCTCTTAGACTTCTGGTCCTATACCCACAATTCATGTGATCACCTCTCTTAGGATTCTGTGAGCCTCTGGGAGTGTGGCAGGATATGGTTTACATGCTTAAGGATGGCCACAGGAGGCCAGTGAATCCAGCAGGATAGGCAGAAGATTGAAGTAAAAATAAAAGAAAATCTGACTGAAAAGGAAAACTTAGGAGTGGGGAGGGAAAAGTCTCTGACATTCAAATATTTAAAATAACTTTAGTATTTGCTTTCAGCTTATTGACTATGCTTAATCCTTAATTACTGAAAGACCAAAAGGGAAAAAATATTATAATTACTTTTAATTAATTGTGGGAACCATTATGGGAATAATAGTTTTGGTGCATTGGATTAATGAGAGAAAGCAGTAATTATAAGAATCTGAAACAGATATACAATAAAGATAAAATCAAAAGAGGAGAAATCAGAGCTAATAACATAAATGTCATGGGTAACCAAGAAATGTAACTGTATTTTCAAACAGAAAATTTACCCATTTTTTTCATCTTTTTGTAATAAAAATAATTAGAATTTTATTATCCTGGAATTTATTTTATTGAAAAGGTTTTAATGTAAATTTTTTTTTAGCAAAGTGTATAGTTTGCTCAAGGAAGAAAACAAAAAATTTGATAGGTGTGTATACAAGTTAACCATATTCATTCAGTGCTTATGAAACTAAGGTAATTAAAGAAATGTCAAAATTAGGTACAGATAATGTATTATTCATATTTATTTTAAAAATAGAAAGTATGAATAATACTGGAATATTTATGGGAGAACAAATATCTATACAATGTCCTCTTATATATCCCAGAAGTGGGATTGCTGGATAATGTGGTTGTTTCCATTTATTTTTTATTTTTTGAGGGACCCCCATATTGTTTCTATGGTGGCTAGGCCAATCAACAATGCACAAGTTTTCTTATTTTTTCCCACAGTCTCAGTAGTACTTCTACCTTACCTCTTTGATGATATCAATTCTAACAGATTATTCACAATAGCCAAGATATGAAAACTACCTAAGTGTTCTTCAATGGAATCGATAAAGAAGACATGGCATACACATATAAACACACACGAAGGAATATTATATATATATATATATATATATATATATATATATATATATAAAATTGATATTTTATAGAGAGAAAGGGAGAGAGATAGAGAGTTAGAAACGTCGATGAGAGAGAAACATCAACCAGCTGCCTCTTGCACACCCCCTACTGTGGATGTGCCCGCAACCAATGTACATGCCCTTGATTGGAATCGAACCCGGGACCCCTCAGTCCGCAGACTGATGCTCTACCACTGAGCCAAACCGGTTTTGGCATGAAGGAATATTTTTTAACCATGAGAAAGAAAGAAATCCTGCTATTTGTGACAATATGGTCAGACCTTGAGGGCATTCTACTAAGTGAAATAAATCAGAAAAAGGTAAATACTATATAATCTCACTTATATGTGGAATCTAGTAACAGAAAACTCATCAAAACAGGAGTAGAATGGTAGTTACCAGGTACTTTGGGGTGAGAGAATTGAGGAGATGTTTTTCAAAGGGTACAAATTTGAAGCTGGAAGATGAGAAAATGATGGCGACCTAATGTGCAACATAGTGTTGATAGTCAACAGAACTGTATTATATATTTAAGGCTTGTAAGAGACTAGATCCTACATTTCTCACCACTAAAAATAACTGTTAAATATGGCATGTAATGTGATAGAGGTGTAAGCAAACACTAAGGGCAGTAATCATATTGCAATACATAAATGTATCAAGTCAACACATTGTACACCTTAAACTGATATAATGTTAACTGTCTATTATATCTCAATAAAAATCAATATTGAAATGTAAGTTATATGAATCAATCTAATAGATGGCATTAAATTGGTGTAACTAAGCATAATGTATATCAGTTTTTAACCATAATCCACATAGATATTAGAAAATAGATAATAATAAGTTCCCTTGTTATATGAGATTAATTCATCATTAAAATGGTTGTCTTTGGGGCATATTCTTTGAATGAGTGAATATATAAATGAATGCTGAACCAACTACCTGGTTTGAAAGCACTACAGTGCATCAATTCAATGCTACTTAGGAAAAGTATAGAGTTTTTTATTTCTTGAAGAAAGACTAGCCAGATTCATGTTTACAGGTTGTGCAACCACATATATGATTTGATTCAACTTTGTTCTGCTTTAAATATGTTGAATAATGTTTCTGTTCCTGTCATATGACAGTTTTTTTCTCTTAGGAAGATTGCATTTTTCTTGGACAAAAGGAGAGTATAAAGTTCAGTTAAACTGTTCTTTAATAAATAAATATAATTTAACATCACCACAGTTACAAAGGATTACACACACACACACACACACACACACACACACACACGATATATGGGAGATATATCTCTTAGTAGGAAGAAAGTCCATGGTTATTTAAAAATTTCAAGAATCTTTGAGTCCTAGCTGGTTTGGGTCACTGGATAGAGCATCAGTGTGCAGACTGAAAGGTTCTGGTTCAATGCTTGTCAAGGGCATATGTCTGGGTGGCAGGCTCAGTCCCTATTATGAGGTGTGTGGGAGGCAGCCCATCAATGATTCTTTCTCTTCATTGATGTTTCGATCCCTCCATCTCCGTTCCTCTCTGAAATCAATTTTAAAAAATCTTTGAATCATTGGTTTTCTAATTGTGGCTGTGTAGTAGCTCCAGTATAATGTTATATATAAATTTGATAGATAATATTTCTGCTGTTTACCATAGAGCATAATATTTGCTGAAGGCATTAAGTAAGTATTTTTCTTGTGAAAAACATTTTGATATTCTTAGTTTGTTGATGTATAGAAAAATCAGAGTTGAAATTCATCTAAATCTTTTTGCAGCTATTGAAGTAGTGAATATAGTTTTATGGTTTTCTCCTTTAATATGTTCATTGGGGAAATCACAATAATAGACTATCTAAAGTTAAACCATACATGCGTTCTTGGAATAAATTTATATAGATCATTAAAGATATAAATATTTATATCTGACTTGATTTAGTTCGCTAATATTTTATTCATGCTATTTCAACTATGTTTATGAATAAAATTAGACTGATTTTCTTATATTGCCTTTGTCTTTTTCTTTTACATAAAGTTATAGTTACTTTATATTCATTGGGAATATTCTTTCCTTCCATTTCACCTTTCTTCCCTTTTCCTCTTTTCTCTCACTTTTTCTCTCCCTCTTTCCTTTCTTTACCATAGTTTGTTTAAAGTAGATTATCAAATCATCTAAGCTTAGTCTGGGAAGTGAGAGTATTGGGTTTGATTTTGTGTGTTGGGATAGATTTTAAACTTTAGTAGTTTTAAATACATTCAGATTTTCTAATTCTTCCTTGAGACCACTTAATTGTTTATATTGTAAATCCAGAAGTTTAAAATAGTAAAGAGGAAAGAAAATAGCTAGGAAACCAAAACACCAAAAGCATGCAGTTTGAGGCAGGACAGTCTGTGACTCCAGATTTCTGGATTTTGTTCTATGAGTTTTGGGTGAAAAGCATCTACTTCATGAAGTTGTCATCTTTATCCAAACGTCCTGGGTGGAATCTGTCACTTCATGCAGTTGCCTATTTGGTCTGAAAGTCTTTGTGAGACACTTTATCATGTTCTCAAAGTTTGTCCGCCTCTTCAGCTTGACAGCTGCAGGGGGATAGAGATGGGAGTAACAACAGTCCAGCCTTAATTGTGTTTACTGTTCACTGTACCTGCCAATGTCTCTTTTCTGTCTCAGGGGAGATTTGTTTCTGCTGTCTTTTCCAGAAGATGGAATCTCCAGGGACATCATCTCAATGGCAGAGATTGAAATCCTCTAGTTAGGCATAAGTCATAATTAATTTTTAAAGATGGAATCCCTGACTGTCATGGAAAGAAGGATATGTTATAGTGTAAAAATTTTAATTTGTGAGAGAGTGGACACTAGGATTAGTAAGAATAAATGCATTAATAATCAGAAATGAAATCATTTTAGAGTTTTTGTACATTGTGTTTTTTTGTATAATATACAAGTATAAGTATATTCCTGAGAAATATAGTTAGTAAAATTGATGTTTTTTTGTATATCTAAGTAGGAGGACTGAATTTCTCTTTTGATTTGTCATTTAAAGAATTTCTGCCCTAGATGGTTTTGCTCAGTAGATAGAGCTTTGGCCTGCAGATTGATGGGTCCCAGGTTTAATTCTGGTCAAAGGCACATGCCCAGATTGGGGGCTCAATTCCTGTAAGGGGTGTGCAGGAGGCAGCCAATCTGTGATTCTCTCCTATCATTGATGTTTCTATCTCTCTCCCTCTCCATTCCTCTCTGAAATCAATAAAAAACATATTTGATGGTGTTTTTTATTTTTGTTTTTTTAACCTCCTTCCTGCTCCACACTCAGTAATGCTGTATCAGAAGTCTGTTATCTTAAGGAAGGTATTTTATTTGAAGTTTGATAAACAACATAGCTATTTAATTTTGAATTAATTAAAACTTGAAGAATTAACCACAATGTTATTTCTGTTATTCTTTTATTTGTAATATGAAAGAGCCAACATAATTTAGGTTTAAATTAAATCTTAATGGTTCTATTATTCTGAGTTGCAACTTGAATTTGAAAAAGACAACATTAATAAAAATCGTTAGTGGAGCAAAGTAGCTATAGGTGATATTTTCCAAACAAATAACAATAAATAAAATGATAATAGGGTCTTTCTTTTCTTTCAAAAATAAGGTGTTAGGAATCAAAAAGTTTAGAAGGTTAATAAAATATATTTAGTGATAAAAAGGAACTTATTTTACCTGACTAGAGAAGAACTTGGACATTTTACAAAAACAAAAACAATAAAACCAAAATTCTAAATTTATTCCTCAATATCTTCCATTTAATACTTTGCAGAAACTGTTTTTACAAAACATTTAGGCCAGCAGGAGAGAGCAGTTGGAGGGGAGGACCAGGCCTACAGGGGAAGGCAGTTCGGGGTGACCAGGCCAGCAGAGGAGGGAAGTTGGGGGCAAATAGGCTGGCATGGGAGTGGTTAGGGGGTTATCAGGCTGGCAGGCAGAAGTGGTTAGGGGCAATCAGGAAGGCAGGCAGGTGAGCAGTTGGGAGCCAGCAGTCCTGGATTGTGAAAGGGATGTCCAACTGCCCGGTTAGACCCAATCCTAATGAGATCAAGCCTAAATGGGCAGATGGATATCCCTCGAGGGGTTCCCAATTGGAAAGGGTGCAGGCTGGGCTGAGGGACACCCCTCTCTCCCACATGAATTTTGTAAACCAGGCCTCTAGTACATATATGAAAGTACAACTGGTGGCTCTAACATTCACTGACCACTAGGGGGCAGACATTCATGCACAGGCATGGAAACATGGAACAGACTGATAAATCTCAGAGGGAAGGGGGAAGTTGGGAGGGCTCGAAGAGGTTAACCATGGATTTTATATGCATACTAGAGGCTCAGTGCAGGGATTCGTGCACCAGTGGGATCCCTCTGCCTGGCCTGCGGGATTGGGCCAAAACCAGCAGTCCAACATCCCACAAGGGGTCCTGGATTGTGAGAGGGCACAGGCCAGGATGAGGGACTCCACCAGTGCACAAATCTATGCACCAGGCCTCTAGTTACTAATATAAAATTTTACAAAGTTTGAATCATGAACTATTAAAGCAAAAGTTTATTTTAGTTAAAATATTATACTGACACTATTTTCACATAATGATCAAAACAGAGAGAAGATGCAGATTTGTAAACTTGAGGGTGACGTATTTAATCATCTCTCAAGGTAGAAAGCTACATATCTTACATAATCCCAAGAAGAAAAAAGTAAATACTCTCTCTTTGGGACACATGTTTACCTTGGTTCATTATATGTACAAAAAATATGCACAAACTAAATAACTAACGGGGTGGTTAATGATATAATAAACCTAATTTGGAACACGTCTTTCTAGAAATAATATATAATGACAAGGGGCACAGATTAAATTCCTTCACATGAGCATTCAAATCCCAGTTTTGCCATTTCCAATTTAAGGCTTAATTACTTCATTACTTCAGCTTTCTGAAGTTTTATTTTCTAATCTGTTAAATGGCTAAATCAAGGTTGCTGAAAATTATATGAAATAGTTGGCATAAAATTGCCGCAAAATGCCTTGTAAAAACAAGGATGATTTAGCAATTTCTCCTCTCAATTGAGTCTGAGATTATATGTTTATAATCATGTTTCTCCGTATCACAGTGGGTATTGATCTCTTTTCTTTTGCATTCTGAACCTTTTCTTGGCTTTTATATGAACCCTTGTTTTATAGTTAATTCTACTTATGAACGGTCACAATTCAATGGAATTCAGAGTTTTGGGTCCCTCTCCCCCTTAATCCATATTTTTAACCACACTCTGCCTTTCCTGCCCCTTTAAAACATTTTCAGAAGACTGAATAATTTTCCGATCAGTTCCTGATATTTGAATTATCATTCCAGTTTCAAAACTCATCCACAACATAATACCCTTCTCTCCATTCTTCTAGAACCACCCAGGCTAGTCTTGGATTCAAGAGATAAGAAGAATGATCTGCCCTTTTGCTCTTCCCGCTCCTCTTCTAAAACTCCTCATTTGTGTTGGGTTATGGGAGAGAGAGGTAAAGGACAAGGGCCTTGGCTGATCTGGCCCCTATCAGAGACTGAGTTGACAGTTACCAGATGACAACTTCCATCAGTATCCTGTGGGTGGAGGAGGTCCATTTTGCTAGCTTTCTTTGGGGACATGGGAATATTTCCTTCAAAGGAGTTTGTGCAGCTGAAACCGGTTTGGCTCAGTGGATAGAGCGTTGGTCTGTGGACTGAAGGGTCCCAGGTTCGATTCCGGTCAAGGGCATGTTCCTTGGTTGCGGGCACATCCCCGCAACCAAGTGGGGGGTGTGCAAGAGGCAGCTGATCGATGTTTCTAACTCTCTATCCCTCTCTCTTCGTCTCTGTAAAAAACATCAATTAAAATATTTTTTTAAAAAGGAGCTTGTACAAGTGGTTTCTATATGCCTCTCTTCTCAGATATCAGAAATCTCTGCCCAGCTCATTCCCCTCCAGCTTCCTTAAGCTATTTTCTTAAAGGTATGGTCAACATTCTTCTGCAGTTCGGTCCTTCTTTCCTAAGGGTGAGCAGTTTGTCTTAGGATACATTAGAGAGGAACTATTCTTGCTCCTTGCTAGGCCACCTGGTAGGTACATCTAAACTACCCCAAACTCTCTCTGTTCTACCTTTACTCTAAAAGTCTTTGTCTTCTTTAATCAACAGGATGAAGGAATAATGTTAGATTAATAAAAACCATTGACAGAAATCCCAAAATTGTATGATTGTTTTGGAGCACCCTCTCCCCTCCACCTTTGTACTTTGGGAAGAAGGTCAAGTTTGCCTACGGGGTATGCTCTCTAATTACTTACAGCAAAATTAAGTTAGAAGTCAATTCTTTAAAAAAACTAGAAAATTTCCCAATATTTTAAATGAAAAAATACATTACAAAATAACTCAGGGGTGAAAATGAAACTACAAACAAAAAAAAACGTTTTTATCTGAATGAAAATAAAGACAAATCAAATTTGTGGGATGCTGCAAAGTAGAGCTTAGAGAAAATTTTTTAGTTTTAAAAGATACTTTTCCACTGCCCTATATTCGGTTTATCTTAGAATATATACCATGTATACTTCAAAAGAATATGTATTCTAGTTTTGTGGTATATAATGCCATAAATGCCAATAAGATTAAGTTGACTGAGAGTGATGTTCAGATCTTCTATACTCTGATTGATATTCTTTCTACCCATTCAGTTACTGAAAGAGAGTTGTAGAAATTTGCAAATATGATTATGGATTTCTCTATTTCTCACTTCTATTCTGTCAGTTTCTGCTTCATGCATTTTAAGGACTCTTATTTGATGCATGCACATACAGGGGATTTTTTATGTGTTCCTGATGAATACCTTATTTATCACTGTAAAAAAATCTTTGTCACTGGTTATATTTTTGTCTTGTATTTTACATTTTATGATGTTACTCTAGTACCACCAATTTTCTTATATTTACAATTTGTACAATGCATTATTTTCTAATCTTTTACTTCCAGTGTACCTGTGTTTTTATATTTAAAGTGTGTTTTGTACATGATTTAACTGATATGTGGAATCTAATGAACAAAATAAACTGATGAATAAAAATTAATCCAGAAACATAGAAGCATGAAACAGACTGATGAATTTCAGAGGGAAGGCAGGTGTAGGTAAAGGTGGGTGGGGCCGAAACTGGTTTGGTTCAGTGGATAGAGTGTCAGCCTGCAGACTGAAGGGTCCCGGGTTCGATTCTGATCAAGGGCATGTACATGGGTTGTGGGCACATCCCCAGTAGGAGGTGTGCAGGAGGCAGCTAATCGATGATTCTCTCTCATCGATGTTTCTAACTCTCTATTTCTCTCCTTTCCTCTCTGTAAAAAATCAATAAAAATATTTTTTAAAAGATGGGTGGGGAGTGATTAACCAGGGACCTTAGCATATGTGCATGGTGCATGGACACAGACATGGGAGGGGAGGGGTGAGGTGGAGGGGGTCAATGGAGAAAAAAAATAACAAAGGGGACATCTGTAAGACTTCCAACAGTAAAGATAAAATAGATAAAGTGTGGCTTATCAACAGATAAATTGGATTTTGCTTTTTTTTAACCAGATGGTTTCACCTGTGATTAAAGAAAATAATGATAACCAATATTAAAAAGACTCTGTCATAAACTACTGGAGAAGGAAACATTTCCCAACTAATCCTGATATCAAAACTTGATATTATAAGAAAAGCAGTTACTATTTCACTAGAAATAGACACCAAGACCCTTAAATATGGTTAGCAATTTTGAATCTAGTAACATGTAAAAATGAGAACACATCACAAGTGAGCGAGGTTTATCTGAGGCTTAACATTTAAAAATTAATGTAATTTACCATTAACAGAATAAAAGAGAAAATCATATGATCATCACAATAGATGCAGAAAAAGCTTTTGACTAAATTCAATACATTTTATTCATAAAAGTAAAAGCCATTAGCAATTCTGGAATAGAAAAGAAGTTCCCCCTTCTAATAAGAATATCTATGAAAATTCACAGCTAATCCTTAGTATAATAAGTTGAATGTATCCCATTAAGACATGTAAAAGCCAGGTAGATCCACTCCCACAACTTGTATGCAGCATTTTGCTAGATGATTCTAGCCACTGCAGTCAAGTAAGACATCAAGTGCAGAAAGGAAGTAAAATCCTTTTCTGTATTTACAGATGACATGATTGCTTTTATAGAACACCTGATGGAATTTATAAAACTACTGGAACTAAGCAAAGTTAGAAAATTTTAAATATGCAGATTTAACATAAAAATCGATTTGAAAACATTTACTAGAGCATCAAACATTATAAAATACTATGTCACCTGGGGGACTTTCACAACACAGAGCTCAAGTCTCCAGCTCTTAAAGACTGCCTTATCTCTATGTTTCTCCATTTGTGTGTTCTTTCTGGAATTGCAATGAATCAAGATACTTGACCCTCAAATTTCATACCTCTAATTTTTTTCTCTAGTTTTTCAACTTCATGTTTTTCATCACTCCTCATTTTTATATATCAGGAAAGTGAGGCACAGAGAGAACAGTGATTGTCCAGGCCATTCAGCTCCTCTGTGTTGGAGCTGCTGCTTGAAAGCCAGCCATCTGATTTCCTAGCACACGATCTTAGCCACTGCATGCTGCTCCCTCTTTTAGAAAATATTTTTAATACATAATTTCATGTTTTATAAAGAAGTATATATTTTTATTCATTATTAACTTTTTATTTAAATTCTTTATTGTTTAAAGTATTACATATAAGAAGTATATCTTCTAAAGAAGAGAAACCACACAAAGATTTTACCCTGCATTTATAATGCTGTAATAAAATCAAGATCAGGTTTTATAGAACTCATAGTATAAAGGGTCCTCCAACTGGTTTTGATTTAGAACTGTGATAAAACTTTATGCCCCAAAGGTTTTTTCCAGTTAAACAATTAAAATTAAATCCAATGGGAAATGCTTTTTATCTTTTCAGATTGCTAAGTTATATTAAGTTTCAGAACCAAATGGATAATTTGTAATAGTTTGTTATAAATGATGCATCACAGACATTCTAAGATTTTGGAAATTTTTATTTATATGAATTATTAAAAATATACAAAATAGCTAATTGGGCAACATACTTAGAATTAGGCTGATTGCTCTACTCCATTTTTAAGAGAGAAATATTCATAATAAATATGATACGTTTTAAATTTCTTTATTGTAGCTATAAAAATAACTTCGACTTGCTACTAAAGTATGAGAGCCTCATAATTATTTTACTTTATTCTATTTCCCATCAACTTAGAGGTGCTTTTAAAAAAAATCTCAGGGTCTGATGAGTATTTTTTGCATATATTTCCACTTAAGTAATTTTTACATTTTTCTTCAGCTGTTTGGAGTAAAGCAGTAAAATACTAGTGAAAATAACCCAATCCATCATTTTTCAAACAGTTATAATGCCATGATAGATACATGTCACATAGAATTGCTCTGATATAAAAACTAGATATTAGGGAATTACCCATACTTATCTTTGTAATTTCTTCGCATAGTAAAAGTTAAATATTGACTTTCAACTTGAGTGTCAATATTTCTTAACCTAGCTAGTCTAGTAGTCCTCGATGCAGTCTCCTTAAGCACATTGCAGATTAGCTAGGAAGAACAAAAATTGAAACATGAGCTAGAAATAAATGAACCAATTTTTTAAGGACAAGCATCCTCATTGGCTGCTGAGTTGCCAGAAAGAAACTTGTATTGAAAAGCAGAAAGGTGGGTCTTTGTCCTCTCCTGCACCGCCCTTCCTGACTTCAGTACACATTCCCTGCTCCCCACATTATCTAGTCTTCGGTTCTGAAAAAAAAATCTGTATTTAAAAGCAGTGTTTCCCAATCCTGATGTCACTCAGATATCTGCGGGTGCTCTTTAAATAATTTGACACTATCAAAGTCTTTTTTGGTAATTGTGAAATGGGGCTTAATAAAAAAGAAATCATCATCTTGAATATTCAGTGGAGGAGAACTCAGAAATTGATTTTCTATGAAAACATTTTTTAAAATTGATTGGCCAATAGTGCTTGAAGAGTTATGGCCTGTTGGAATGGAAGAAGAAAGCTATAGGTTAGGATTTGGTTGCTTTGTATGACATATAAAATTGTATTGAGTATCAGTAATAGGGGGAACTGACAGTGCAAGGAGATAGTTATCTCTGACAAGCATATCATAAGATTATAGACTGCATTAGGAAAATCTATCAAAATTTTTCAAACAAAACATTAAAGTCAGCGTGACTCTCCACTAATGAAACCCAAGGACCAAAAACAACAATAAAAGCATTTTTTTCTTATTTATTTTGTAATTTTTTCTTCAAAGAAAAATTTCCCCTCTCACCTTACTATTATTTATTCCTCATAAACAGAGAGCAAAATTAGTTTTTTTTTTAATACTTCGGGGTGGTCTGGGAAAAACTATCTGATAAAAAGCTAAGCATTTTGTCATTCGTTAAACAGAAACATATTGTTTCATACATTTCCTTATAATGAAACAACATTGAATGAAATGTCATTCAAGGACCTGCTGTATTTATTAAGCACCCACTGTGGGTTGTCTGTGAAGTCTTTCATTCTGTGATACATAATGTGTGTAAGCTTTGTAGCAAAGTAGTATTCCTACCCATACATTCTGAATAAAATATAATGTGATTTTTTTTTATAATAAGAAACTTTTAATTCTTTCTTTTTAAATGTATTCTGAGTGCTTCCATTTGCAGACACACTTTGGCAGGATTTGGGAGCATATTGCAAGCATCATTACTTAGGCATTGTCAAAAGCTTACCTAATTTACTGGCTGTATTTTAGCCCATTTTTCATCCGATTATAGCTGCCACAGACAGGAATGCTCTCCTCCTATGGAAGCTACGGTGTCTATGACAAGTATAGATGTCAAGTCTAGGTTATGGTCTGAGGCCTCCAGCTAACTCATCCCCACGACAGCTTGGCACATCTAGATTTATAAAATATATGTGATGAATGTCCACTTGTTCTAATCAGGTGATGAGCCAGAGGTAACACCTGACTATAACTAAGTTTTGGAATGAACTTAGAGACATAAATGATAGCTTTTTAATATTTTTATTCATACTGTTCATATATAGTTTCAAATATGTGAGTCCATTTAAAGATAAAACTGCTTTACAAAGTTGCTTTCTGATTCAAGTTTAACGTAGTTTAAAAGTTAGCTATGATACAGATTTAGGAAAAGTAAGAAGAAAGCATTAAAGTTTGGGAAAAAAGTAACTAACTTTCTTTGTAGTTGAGACCAACATTATGCATCCTTTTGGTCATAATGACATTTTGAAAATCCAATAATATCTGTCAATTCAAATATTACTTATTCTGCTTCACAACATCTAAAGTTATTTTGAAAGGCAGTAGCAGATAAAATTAACTGGGTAATTTATTTGAAGTCAAAAGCACAGGAAAAGCTTAGACATAATACTAATAACCTTATATTTTTTCTTAGAAACAGGGTAAAAATATAAATATAAAATATAATAAGCTTACTGGAAATATTAAAACATGCCAAGTTTTAAATGTGTCACTGATTTAGTTGGGTTTTTACTTCACTTTCTTTTTTAGTGCATCTCCTTGATCATCTTACCAAGAAGCACTGTATGTACACATTTTAAAGAACATTTTTAGGTGAAATATAAAATGTAAACTGCTGATCTCTTTACCTTTTCTTTAAAACAACCCAAGTGAGAAAAGATATATCTTAATTGTGGTTATTCCAATTTAAGTTCCTAAAATATACTTGCTTTCAAAAAAAGAGCTGTGATAAGAAGAAACAATAATCGTTTTGAATCACACTTATACTGTGGGATATGTGCCAAATAGTCCTTAAGATGCCTCCCTAACAGTGCACTTGCATAGTGATGCTAGGTGAAAAGCAAGGTTAGCATGTTTAATGCAAAGAATCCAAATGTTCTGTTTTAAAAAGTCATTTCTGAACCCTTGCCCAATGTAATTCTTTTATGTATTATAGGTTCATTTTGTAAAAAGATGATAGCTGTGTCCAGCCAGTGTGGCTTCAGTGGTTGAGTGTCAACCTATGAACCAGGAGGTCATGATTCGATTCCAGGTTGCAGGCTCAGTCCCTGGAGAGGGAGTGTGTGTGTGCAGGAGGCAGTCAGTCTATGATTCTCAATCATCATTGATGATTGTCTCTCTCCCTCTCCTTTCCTCTCTGAAATCAATAAAATCTATATTTTTAAATGATAGCTGTTATTATAAGAGATACTTGCAAATCAAGAAAATATATATTTTAAAAAAAGCCGAAACAGTGGATAGAGCGTCGGCCTGAGGACTGAAAGGTCCCAGGTTCAATTCTGGTCAAGGGCATGTACATTGGTTGCGGGCACATCCCTAGTGGGGGGTGTGCAGGAGGCAGCTGGTCGATGTTTCTCTCTCATCGATGTTTCTAACTTTCTATCCCTCTCCCTTCCTCTCTGTAAAATATCAATAAAATATATTTTTTTAAAAGAGATACTTGCAAATATTGTACTTCTGCAAACAAGTGAGAGAAAACTTGTCAAATTAATAGTAAATACGGAACTTGCCTGCCATCTATTTACCATTAATAAGTGATAAATTGATTTAATAACAAATGGGCTATACTCTCAGAAATGAAATTAATAAAAACATACATTTTGATGACAAATTATCAGAATTACTCAAATCAGGTATGCTGGCCAGTATTTCCCTGTGGCCATTCATCATGATCAAGGTTTTCTACTAAGATGGCACAGTACTCCATATTTCATAGCTAATTGGTCTCATCAAGCCAGTAAGCAAATGAATGAATCCCTGGAGCGAGTTAGGCACATTGAGAAAGCCATGGACTTGCTCACATTTCTGTAATAAATTTCTACTGGATAAATATTTAATGGAGCTAAGTAAAAGAATTTACAGACCTTGTATGAATGCTTGAATACATTTATTATTAAAAGAGATTTGTGTCAATTTTGGATTATATTCAATTGTGAGTAATATAAATCCCTCAAGACAAACTTAAGCAAATATGTGTTTTACTTTCTACACTTTCCTCTGGTAAAAGTATTAGGCTGGTGAAGTAGCTCAGAGATTCCTCTTGAAACCTAAGCTTTTTATAGTTGTCATATGGATTTTTTCCTGCTTATTGCCTGCATGTTACATGTGTCATCTGTACCATCACATTCATGTTACAATCTGTAAAAATAGAAAGGACAAAGAAAGAGGCACAGAGAACCCCACAGAGTCCATGACAGGCACATTTTAGTTTAAAAGAATTGTATATCATCTTGGTCAACAGTGTGGGCTCTTGTGCCTGAATTCCTTTTTTATTTATTGTTGTCTAACTGCCCCAGTGAAACAGCACAAATACTCATCAACACACGAATGAATGGACAAATCAATTTTGAAATATTTACATAATGAAAATCTACTCAGCCATAAAAAATGGATTGACTACTTATATAGATAAATCTAAATCATTAGGCCAAGCACTACAGATTACTACTAGTTGCTGAAGGTCAGTAAGTACATAAATCCTAGAGCCTACAAAGAAAATAGGTGTTGAAATATATATATATTCATTAGTTGTCTGGGGATTGAGAGGGGCCAAGGGCAAGAAATACATGAGGATTTTTTTTCTGAGTTCTCTTTTAAAGAACTTTCTCAGAAATCCCAGTGAATTTGGCTTACTGAACTTTAGCCTGGAGTGGGTCCCATTGGCACCCTTAGATTCAAAGAAGTTTGGGAGGTGGATGATTCTAACATTTAGAGGCCTACCGCCTTGAATGAATTTGAGGCTCTATTAGTAAAGTAGGGGGAAAGAGTGTAAGGATACTACTGGAATGCTTCTAAGAATTTGAAGCATACACAATACAATTAACCACCAAAGTAGAAACATTCTTAATTATTTCTCAAGTTTGAAAATTTGTCCTCAAACATTGCTATAAGAAATGTTTAGTTCTTAAATTTATTAGATGGTATATTAACTATCAAGTTGACCCAATAGATTTTGTAATAAACTATGAAATAGCATCAACAAAATGCATGTGTTTCAAGAATGTTAATAAGGTGTAATGAATTATTCTACAAATAGAAAATCTTTTATAGCATTTGTTACATGAGCTTACAACACTAGGGCTGATTAAGACTGTTTGAAACAATGTGGTAGTTGAATTAATTCACATTACTTAAAATGCTAAATTTTTGTTGAATGACTAATATATTTTCAGGTGACAGTACCTCTAAAATAATGCATTGTATTTTGAACTTCAGGTCTTATGTTTTCAAAATCTTATGCCAGCCAGTATTTGTTATTTAACATTCATAAAATTGAGTGCCGATTTTTGCCAACAACTTAGGTTGACATTGAGGCTGTAGTAGTGAATGTGGCTCAGTTATTGCTCTTAGGAATTGATGGTTTGGTCTCATGAATGCCAAAAGTAACTTATATATGGTTGCCAGGATCCACCATTCCAAAGGATCCATTCACATTCTATTCTAAGTGAAAGATGCCACCCCAGCTTGTTATAATGAGAAGGCTGTGTGTTACCCATCTGTGTATTAGGCTAACTTTTCACTTTTCCAGCATAATTGGGAAATTAGATTTTTATCAAGGGTAAAAATGTTTCCTCATAATGTTGTTTGGAGTATTAAATGGGATATCATATTGGCACTATACATTTTAGTTTTAAAAGAAAGGCAGTCCAATTCTCTTAGTCAAGAGTGTGGGCTCTAGAGCCAGATGATCTGATTTCAGCTTCTGACTCCACAACTTTCTAGAGCAAGATATGTCTTCCTCTGTGAAATGCTTACTCTTAGGATTCTGAGAGTATTAATTGAATTATGTAATTACTGTAATAATACATTCTCAATACATTTTAGTCATCAGCTTATCAATTGAAGCTGAGGTATTAAACCTCAGAATCCATTTTACTGAATGGTATTTGGTGGACAAATTCCCTAACCATTTTATACAAGTCTATCTGCCTTTTTTAATAAAATAGAGTACATGCAATTTAAGCTTTTCCTCAGATTTAAACACAATTATTACAAATATTGCTATTACAGTACAGTAATATTATCACATACTTATTGTTTGCTCACTGAGCACCAAGGACTCCTGGAAGCATGTTACCTATAGAACCTCATTTGATTTTCAGAACAAAGTTTACTGCTAGCAGATTTAGAGTTTTTATGTTGTTGTTACTGGCTTCCTTGCATAGTCTCAGCTATAATTCAGAATCTTGAGGCTTCACAATAACTAAATACAAAATAAGTAAAATGAATATGTTTAGTACTTCGCAATGAACATTGTTAAGGCACAGTAACATTCTAGGTCAATGTTTCTCATTTTTATTTTTCCTTAATAGATATCTGTCAATAGAAAGGGAAGCTATGATTCTGATCTTTAAAGTTACCTCCATTACTACCCCAACTTTGGCTATCTGATTTATCCCTTGTGGAAAGTATCACTCTTGGTGTTTGTAAAAATTATAATTGACTAGTGTAATACTTTATTTAAAAAAATCATACCCACAAAAATGTATGTAATAGCAATATAAACTTCCAAAATTATGAAAGAGATTATTTAAGAGTTAAGCTTTTGTATTAAAACAGGATTCTAATTTTTTAAGTGTTGACCTGTACTCAAACCAGAGTCAGTCTTTCCCATCTCAATCCATGTGACAGAGGCAAGCTCAGCAAACAGTTTCTCATTTGACAGTAGTCAGACCATAAAAATTTGTTTAATTAAAAAAACAATTAACCTTTAGCACAATAGGTTAATAGAAATAAAATCTGTTTTCTTTTTTTTCTTAATCCTTACCTGAGGATATTGATTTTAGAGAGAGTGAAAGGGAGAGATAAACATCAATATGAGAGAGACACATTAATCATTGTCTTCCCCTATGCCCCAACAGGGAACTGAACCCACAATCTTTTGTAGTACCTGACAACCATGCTCCACCCAGCTGAACCACATTGGTGAGGTCAAAATCTGTATTCTTTTGCTAGGGGTGTCATGACAAAATTCCACAGAATCGGTGGCATGAAAAACAGAAATTTGTTTTATCACAGTTCTGGAGGCAAGAAATCCATGATCAGGATGATAATAAGTTTAAATTCTTCTGTGACTTCTCTTTTTGGTTTGCAGATACCCACCATTTCACTGTGGTTCTCACGTGGTCCTTTCTCTGTGTATATGTCCTAGTATCTCTTTGTATGTTCGAATTTCTTCTTCTTATAAGGAGTCAGAATGAAGTAAGGCCTATCCTAACAGCTTGATTTAACTTAATCATATCTTTAAGCATCCTTTCTTCAAATACAGTCACATTCGAAGGTAGTAGGGGTGAAAGCTTTAACATATGAATTGGAAGATGGGGACACAATTCAATCCACAACACAATCTATTTAGAGGTCACTTTTCTTTCATATGTTGTTTTATGTTACAGTAATACATCATGGCTTTCTGATCAAGAACCTTATTATTTTAATAAGCACAGAGGACATCTTATTTAAGTATAATGTCTAGCAAAAACTTAATTTTAGTGATGAGAGCTATTTCAGATTAGATCACAAATAGACATATGATATATTATTAATGCTTCTATTTACTTAACTTTTTATATTTTTCTCAGTGCCTATTTATGTAATGCTAGCCATTGTGGAAGAAAATGCTATTATAGGTATAAAAAAAAAGGAATTGTGCCATCAGTGCTAGCAAACATAGATTTTACTCAATACTAGCAAAATAGCTGATTGATTATTTTCAGAGACTCCTGTGTAAAATAGTATTGCTAAGAGAATGAAAAAATAAATTTTTATAAAGGAAAGTACAGTCATGAAAGATTGTTTAATTTGTTGTTATTTTTATCTTCTGACTTTTCTACTGGATTTAAAGGGAAAACCAATTTTTCTCTCCTGCATCCTACATAGATTTTGTTAAGACTATTCATGATGTATATTGGTTACTGGTATTTGTTTGGTTCAGTATTCATTGTTGCATATTATAGTGCTTTTCATAATATTGATACCAGGCAGATAGCTCTCCAAAGCAATTTTTCCTTGAGTGAGTGTATCATCAACCTTCAGTTTACCAAGTTGGTTAAGAATGCCATGTTTTCCCAAAATATCTTTCCCAAGATCATGAAATTCGGTGCTCTTCAGATATTGGAATTTTATAGAGCAATATTTTAATTGGGACATTTTATTAGACTAATAATAATAAACTTACCATTTAGAATCAATACCATTTTATGAGAAAGAAAATTTTAATGCCAAAAAGATTGCTTAATGCAAACCTCAAAACATTGCTTATTACTCTCATTTCCCTACTGAGAATTTTATCATCCACAGTCCAAAATGTGGGAACCACTGAGCTGGAAAACAACAGAGGGTAAGAAAGGCAGTAAATGTCAAGAGAACTAATTAAAAACCTGTGCATAGAATAGTGCATTCCTTTTCAACATGCAAGTAATTTTCTAATTAAAACATCAAAGAGATTGTTGCTGTGTAACATTTGAAAAAAAATGGCATTAAGCTTACTCTGTATGTAGTAATAGATACATGAAAAAGAACCTTCTTTTTAAGAAATTGTGATATTATCCATTTGTGGTTCTGGTTTCCTGATAAGATACTCTAAGTTATTTAGCTTATCTTATTGTGCAAACATTTATCTTAGTATAGGAAGTACAGTAGACTTTCAAGGTGTTTTGTGTGTTGTTGTTTTTTTTGAGTTAAACAGAAAGTTTAGATCCTAAAGATTGATTAGTGCTAATAAATGTCTATATTAATCCTAGTAGAGATAAATTACTTTAGAGACAATATAATGAAAAGGATCAAGAAATAACTACCATGTTCCTTTACTACATTGTAGTTATTTTTAAAAAATGAAGGATAGGAAAAGAAAGAAAAGGAAAATAGGATATATAACTTTTCAACTAGAAGCAATATAATAGTGATTGATTATGGTAAAAAAATTAATCAATCATAGACCCAAAATTAGAAACTTGCATTGTAAGTCTTATGCATTTGGGAAATATACTGGTTACTGACCCAAATTTACACTGACCTAATTTCTCACCAGTATTTGTATGTTTCTAATAGTGATAAATATTCCTGACATTTTATGCTCTGTGATTAATCTGAAAGAACAAAACATAATATCTTTAAAAATATAAGTACTCATCAAGAATATAATTATTTGTTTAAAACAGTTTATTGGGATCTTAATGGCTCTGTATTTTGAATGATTTTATGTATAGAATTAGCAATGCCTCAAGATATTTCTTTTAGGTACAATTACTTCAGAATAACATGTAGAACTAAGTAATTTCCACTAGCTTGTTTTAATCCCTCTAAAGTATATCAGTATTATAATTAACTTTGTGGTTTTTAAAAAAATATATAACTTCTATTATTATCAGCATGGAGTACTAAATACTCTGAAAGTACCTTCTCATAAAAAATACCTAAATAATGTGGATAAAATATAAATTATATTTCTATAAACAAATTGCTGAGTTGGATAAAAAATTAGAAAGTAGCCAAAAGCTAAATAAAAGAGAAAATCCTGGAAAGTGGTAAGAATTAAAACTAGATCTTACCCTAAGGGTATCTGCTAAACTGTAGGCATCCTGAGCTTCTGTGTCAGTGGCTGGAAATGCCCAGTCAGTCAGAGCATAATGCTTAGATATTCTCTGGGGTAGATACACTCCGATATGAACCTCAAAGATAAATTTTTCAAGGAAAATGAACTCATTAAGTCAAATCACAACACACACAAAGGAACCAGAAACCATCAGAAGCCGGGCACTGTAAATCGAGGATCAGCAGAAACAAGATCCAGAAGAATCATACTACAAACACTTCAGATATTGAAGTTTTCTTAAATTGTATGTGTTCCAAGAAGTAAGGAATTAAAATGTGAGAAAAGAACAGGAATCTATAAAAATAATCAGATGGATTTATAATAATATACCTAATGCCAGTCAAGAAATTTGGTTGCTGCAAGACATACAGTACAAGTTAGTGGGCCAGCACCCAGAGCAGTGTGAAGAAGAGAGGACTGGGAGGGCTAAAAGAGGTCCTAGCCAGTTTGGCTCAGTGGATAAAGCTTTGGCCTGTGGACTGAAAGGTCCCAGATTCAATTCCGGTCAGGGGCACATGCCTGAGTTGTGGGTTCAATAGCCAATGTGGGGTGTGCAGGAGGCAGCCAATCAATGATTCTCTCTCATTGATGTTTCTATCTCTCTCTCCCTCTTCCTTCCTCTCTGATATCAATAAAAATATATTTAAAAACAAAAACAAAAAGAGGCCATTATAATAGTTATAATGACCACAGTGATGGCATTTTAAAAAAAACAAAAAGGAGGGCAAAAAGAGACTTCTCAGCACAAGAGGTTAAGAGATGTTGAGGATAGGGTGCTAAGGCCTAAGTTACATGCAAATGTAGTTTTAAAAAGAAAACAAGCTAACAAGGAAAAACAAATATTCAATGATAAAATGTATTATTTTTTAGAATTGCTAAAAGACAATATACCTCAGACCAAAAGGCAAACCCAACATAAATAGAAATTCAGGCAATATTATAGTGAAACTGAAAAACCCCAGAGGTGACAAAAAGATCATAAAGTCAACTAGACCGAAAAGTAAGATTATCTACCAAAGGAGAGCAATTTAAGTGCTGATTTCTCAACAGCATCAAGGGAGTTTCAAGTTGGAAATAACACCTTCAATGAGCTATGGGGAGGGGAGGTATCGGTACACATTTAATTCTCATCTTTCAAAGCTATTTCTCAAGAAGGGTTGCAAAATGTAGACATTTTCAGATGAACAACGGAGAGGTTTTTTTGGTTTTGTTTTGTTTTTGTTAATGCTCACCCAAAGATATTTTTTTCCATTTATCTTTTAGAGAGAGTAGAAAAGAGAGGGGAAAGACAGAGAGAAATGTCATTGTAAGAGAAACACATTGATTGGTTGCCTCCTGCATGCATCCTGACCAGGGTCTGGGCAGGGGGGAGCCTGCAGCCATAGTATGTGGCCTCAGCCGGAATGGAGCCCAGGACTCTTTAGTAGCTAGCCAACACTCTATCCACTGAGAGGTTTAAAATATCCTGACTTATTTTAAAGACAATTTCAAAGGTTGAACTTCAGGAAGAAGGAAAGTGATAAAAGGTATAAGGTCTGGGATGCAATAAAGAATAGTAAGCAAGTATTAAATAGGTGAATTGCATGTAAACATAGAAATCATAATTTCTACAGAAGACAAAAAATGAATGAAAACAGGAGAAAAAAAACACACCAATAACAACACCTCAATTCAAAAGAAGGGAAGAGAAGAAAAGTAGAATCTCTGTATAAATAATGCAAAATAAAATCATATAAATGATTCCAAAGTATCAGTAAAGTCAGATGAATGCAAATATAATATTCTGACTAAAATCTCCAAAATACGTTGATTTTAAAAATACAATAATATTTTATTTCCAAGAGACTACCTTAAATATAATGAACCTTAACAAAAAAAATTAATTCAAAGTATGGAAAATTATATTCTAACCAATTGTTATACAAGAGAGCACTTGAAACTATATTATCAAATAAACAGATTTTAAGTCAAATAGCTTTGTTAGATCTTATAATCACTACCTAATCATTACACTACGTAATAAAAGGTTGAATTCATCAGGATATTATAAATTCTACATATGCAATAATATAGCCTCAGTTTGCAGACAGCAAAATATGGTACAACTAAGAACAGAAAAGAGTAAATTCCCCATAATATGAGGGAAGTATTCACATTTCACTCACTAATCCTATATAATAAAAGGGTAATATGAAATCGACTGAATGGCGGAATGACTGAAAGGCCTATGGGCCTTAACCCTGGCTGGTCCCGCTCCCCAAAGGGTACCCTCACCCTCTTCAGGGGTGGGGCCGGTCGGCAAATCTCGTACAGCTCCTTGCCCCGGCCGGCTTGCCATCTGATGGCCTCCATTGGGGTGGGCTGGCAGGGCCCCACCAGTGCATGGATTCATGCACCGGGCCTCTAGTTAATAGATAAATAGAAACAAAATCACCAACACTTGGATAATATGCATTCTTTTCAAAACTCATGTGGACTTTTATAGTCAATTAATAATCCTGCAGATAAGTAGATTAAAATTATGTTAAAAGTTGGTAAATACTAGGCTAAAAAATAACATGGATATTTTCTCTAAGGTATTTTCTTAAAAAAGGGTAAGAAGGGTCAGGAATGTTAATGCAGGAGTGAAATTTGGGGAGAGCTATTCAAAGTGCAGTGTTAAATGTGATGGTCAGGAAAGACAGTTGAAATAATAACATTTGAATGAAGAAGACTAAGGTGAAGGCATTCCAGAGAGAGAACACTGCTGGAGTAAAGGCCTGAGGCAGGAGCAAACTGTTTATGTTCAAGTGGATTGGTGAAGATGGAAAGAAAAGGTTTGGGAGATGTTACAGATAGCACAACAGTAAGGGTCTCATAGTCCAGTTCAGGACTGGCATTTGCTTTGAGTAAAAGGGAATGTCCGTAGAGTGCTGGGGGCAGTGCAGTGACTCCATCTGACTCATGATTTAAAATGCCTCCCTGGCTGCTGAATTGAGAATAGACCAGAGGGAAGCAAGGTCGTAACACAGAAGCATTGAATCCATGCTCTAACACTCTTTTAATGGATAACACATTTACTTACTCACAAAAGAAGCCAAAGGAGCTAAAGAAAAGGAAAGAAAAGGAAACCCGTCTGGCTGTGTAGTGGGAAAGAAAAGAGGAAGAAGCCGAAACCGGTTTGGCTCAATGGATAGAGCATCGGCCTGCGGACTGAAAGGTCCCAGGCTCAATTCCGGTCAAGGGCATGTATCTTGGTTGCGTGCGGGCACATCCTCAGTAGGGGGTGTGCAAAAGGCAGCTGATCGATGATTCTCTCTCAGCGATGTTTCTAACACTCTATCCCTCTCTCTTCCTCTCTGTAAAAATCAATAAAATGTATATTTTTTAAAAGAAGATAGGAAGAAATACCAGGTGAGGAGTAAATTGCTATGTAACTTGTGTTGTGATCTTTTCTTGTGACCCCATACATTTTTAGAAAATGCAAACAGATATTTTAAATGTTCCTAGAATTAGCACGTAATTATGTGTTATCCACTTGAGTAGTTACGGTCTTTGGTACTCACTCGGTCTCAAATAAGAACTTAATTGGGTTTTTCCTGAATCCCATCTTCCTAAATAGATGTTTACTTGGCTTCTTACTTTGGTTAGAGATACAGCATGTTCCACATCTCTCTAGGTACACAATACAAGAACATTGAAAGTATTTATGGTTTAACACATCCTAGAATTTTTACATATTCTGATTTTTCTCTCATTAATAAGAATCATTGCCATCAAACAGAACTCACCTGATTAATCATAACACTTAATATTTTAAATAAAATGCTGAGTGTCTTTTCTGCCTCACACCATATACCACAACTCTTAAAAAAAATGTACTGGAAGAACTGTCCTAACATTCTTAGTTTAGTGACTGAGAAGCATTGGTCTGTGGGTGGAAACCACAGCTGAGACTCATCAGGGAGAGGAGGTAGAAGGAGAACAGGCTGAAGGCAGCAGAACTCTAGGTAAGAACTTGGTCTTCACGTCTCCAGATGATAAAGATTATGATGCCATTTATCCTGAACATTGCCATATGTGTTTATATATGGATGCACATTTTGAGGTTTTAACACATATTTTTATTGTTGATAATATTACAGATATCTTTCTTTCCCCTTCCATTATTCCTCTCTCGTCCCAGCCCCTAGCCCCCCATCCTCACGTCTTCACTACCCTATTGCCCATGACCATGGGATATGCATATAAATATGTAAATTCTTTGGTTTTTCTCTTCTTGTCCCCCCAACCCTACATTGAGGTATGTCAGTCTGTTCCATGCCTCATTCTTCGGGTCTTATTTTGTTGGTAAATTCATTTTGTTCATTAGATTCCACAAATAAATGAGATCATGTGATGTTTGTCTGGATGCACATTTTGGAAAGAATAATATTTATCCATGTTTGCCACCACTACCCAGTTTACTTTGAGAAAGGAATACATGTCTTTCTTGCCAAATAATTTCAGTCCGTCCATACACACTTTTTTTCTGCATCTATACAACTTCTTGATATGATAGTAGCCCCTTTCCTGAGACTTAAGACAGCTCCAATTGCAAGTGGAACAATCTGGAAATGAGCAGAGCAGTTGCCTCATTTAGGCAGCTGTGCCCAGGTGAGACGATAGGGAAGAATCGGAAAATCCCACAACTCACTTTACTGCTGACCTGGGGCAGGTGAGTCTCAGTTTCTTCAGCTGTAAAATACTAAACCCACAGGTTCTTTGTGTGGCATAAATAATACATATATGGATGTTGTATAACCGTAGATAACATCAGAGCTGTACTGGGCATACTTTATCTCTAACGTCATTCAGTCAATCCCCTAAAAATGAACATTTAATTTCTGTGGTGTTTTATGAATTGTGCCATATCCTCCAGGATGATATAACTTCTTTCCGCCAGGGTTTTTGGTGTGGGCTGGAGTGATAAGATGTATGTTTAGGACCCTGCAATAGGACAGTCAGACAGCAGATAACTAGGTAGGTGGGTGAAATTACAGAAGGTTTTTCCAGAGTCGGGGCATTAGTCTTCCCACTTTATAACTGTTGACTGAAAACCTTGAAACCCAAATTCTGACATGATGTGTTTTCCTCTTCCTTTAAAGTTAAAGTGGGTGGGGGGAGGAAAGAGGAAATAAAGAAAAGTGATCAAACCTATCCCACAAATGTATTAAATAAATGTATTAATTTCTAGATGACAGGTAATTACATTGCATTTCTATATTTCTCCTTATTCAAAATATAAATTAAAAATTTAGTTTTAATATGGAGAGCTAGATAGTCCGGGTACAATCTTTTATCACAACTTGTGAGGAAGTAATCTTATTAAGGCGCCTAGCATTTTTTCCTGTGTTTTTTTAGTATTAGTTTTATCTTTGCACAATTATGTAGATTCGACATTAGGACATTTTCAAGTAGTCTCACCATTTTTAATCTGCTGTAGGTCTTATACATTGTTCACTCTATTATTGCTCTTGAGAGTATTTTGGGTATTATTGATTTCTTATTAAGTCTTCTTTACATTTTTTGCCATTCTGCGGTTATTTACTCTTGTGGGCAAGTGTTTCTATTAATTTATCCACTTAATTTACATAGTTGTAAGAGAGAATAACACCGAATTTTAGTTAACTTAATTGATTGTCTTTTAGTGATAAACACATTCCTAAATCTTGCATGTAACTTCACTGAGGGGAGCTTACTATTTCTTATATTGATACAGTTAGTTAATAAAATACCTTCCTAAAGATGACAGACTTCTGATACAGCATTACTGTGTGGGAGGGTAAAAAATAACAACAATCCAAATATGTTTGTTTTTTTTTTATTTCAGAGAGAAAGGGAGAGGGAGAGAGAGATAGAAACATCAGTGATGAGAGGGAATCATTGATTGGCTGCCTCCTGCATACCCACTACTGGGGATCAAGCCTGAAACCCAACCATGTGCCCTGAACTGGAATTGAACTGTGACCTCCTGACTCATGAATCGGGTCTCAACCACTGAGCCAGATAAATAGGAAATAAGTCAATTTGAAAACTAGAATTTTGTGAATAGTGTGCTTCCTGAATTTATGAGGAGCTTGACTGTTTTCCAATTGTTACACATGCTCTTCTCATTAATTTTATAGACTTTTTGTACAGTAATTATTTGTTACAACCATATAGAGTAAATTATACACCATTACAAATGAGCACAAGTACCTCAGTGAAGGAAGTGTTCTAATTTCTGTTTTTTTCTACTTTCTTTACACTCCTTAAATCTCTGAAAAGGGACTACTATCATGTAGATTCTAAAAAAGTCCATAATGCATCTACTTTGAATTATATTTCTTTGGAGAAAGGTTAAAACAATATGCTATTGTGTTTGTCATTCCCTAAATGTGTGACATGGCACTGTAAAAACAAGTTTTTCCTCTCTGACATGATTGATGATTCTTATATTTTTGGTAAATCGACATTACCCTACAAAATCAGGCACCTGACTTTCTCCCAGCTCAACAGTACACCATCTATCTTTCTTTCTGTTAAACATTCCACTCTCCTTTTAAGCAGCTTAAGCATAGTTGACATGTGATTTCTTTTCACAATAATCTTGCCATTTAACTTCAGCTTGTCCTTATTAACTATCAACTCAACATATTTGGCTGAAATAAATGGGTATTGATTATTTTTGTACTGTCATTTGCAGTTCAAATTGGTCTTTATAAACACTTGAGATTCTTTTTAATAGCTATTGTATGTTTAAATGTATGCATGGTTCAAGTCTGGGGTAGGTTCACTGTGCTGAATTCAGGCTCAACTTACCTTAAAAGAAAAAAAAAAGAAAAAGAAAAAACAGCTCAGTAATAAAGCAAGAGCATTTCCACTGCTTCAACTCTTGCCTTTTTTTTCTTGAATTATAAGCCAAATGAGGAATTCTAAAATTTGGGAGTGTATCAGAAAGTCATATGGCTTTATAACTTTGTGAGAATGGATGGTCATAGCATGTTGCCCATTATTCTTTCCTTTTTCTGGGCAAGACAGACTATTCATCATTATTTCCAAAATAATACGGCAATCTTATTCTTCCTTTTTTTCATAAGCATGCTTAAGCACACTTTTACTTTTTAATCCCTAAACTCTGTTGAGTTTTAAGACCTACCAAAGTATAAGTCAAAGTGACAATAATTGATACTCAATATTAGTTTTTGAAGATTTCTTGACCATCTGTGACTCACATGGTAAGAATCCTACTCTATGAGACATCAGAAAGACTAGAAAACAAATAATGATATCTATGCTTTGTAGCACTGTGAAATGATGGCTGGACTGTGGGAGTCGAAGGACCAAAGTTCAAGCACTGTTTTCCTGTGTTATTTGCATATGCTACTTAATTGTCAGACTTCCTGTTGTCTCATCTATAAACAGTGATGAATTAATACCTACTTCAGAATTGCCAACTGTGCCTTATGATATCAGAGCCCTCAAATGGATTAGAATCTATGTGAGTAAAGGACACAAACATTGAAATGGAGACTAATATGAGCTGGAAAATCACTGTTTACTCTTCCAAACATTTAGTAGATACAATAAGGAAGATTCAGAAGTAAGCACTGAGTGTATGTGAAGTCATTGTATTTGTTTCTGAGTGGAATTAGGACTTAAAAAATTGGTCCCCAAGGATAGGTAAAATTTGTAATATAAATATAGAATCTTTTAAATGTTCCCACCAGAAAAGAGCAGAATTCCATCATTCATTTATTTATTCGTTCATTAAATATTTATGACAATAGTCTATACTTAGTTAAGGGATAAGATGGAAGATGATGTGGCTATAAAAAAATGCTTGACTTTTGTCAGATGGTACATGTTTTAATCTTTGGAGCCTGACAAATGAAAAGGTAGTACCTGCTTTACCACAGATTAATTAGGGTAATTTTCAGATTATAGTCAACATTCTATGGCTTTGTACTTTAACAGAAATGCTTCTACACATTCATTGTCAAATTTGAAGGCAACAAATCTTACCATTTTTATTCTATATATTATTAAGCTTCTTAGTCATATTTATTGCTATTTTAAATATAAGCAATTGTGTTTATTTACAGGTATACCATTTATTGTGTCCAATTTTGCTTATAATCAAGTTAAATAAAAGCTCAAGAAGTGCCAATCTCATTTTTTTAAAAAATTGTCTGCACTTGTTCAAGATTATTCAATTGAATATTATCAAAGCACAATTAAAAATTTTAACTTTTCTAGAAACTAATAAGTCAAGGATATTTACTCTTTTTAATTTATCTTATATTTGCTTTACTGAATAAAAATTCTTAAGGAGCCTTAAGGAGCTTACAGAACACAAAACTGAAGGACTTGCAAATACTCATTGCTTGTATACAGACCTTCATTTAGGCTTATCTAAATTAGACAGTTTATCTAATAAATCCATGTAAGCAATATATATTTTTAGTTTGGGATGTACTCCCAATGCAGCAAATATAATCTCAATGAAAGGGAGGAAAAAGAGCTTCAGTATCTTTGGTGACTTAAAAAACCTTGATGTCACGATTGAATCACTTTCCTTGGTTATAATCCTTGTCGACAGGTAGGGGCACCTGGTCCCCACAGAGTTGTTTCACATGGAAGAGAGAAGCTCCCAAATGAACTCCTCCAATTTTTCCCCTTCAATACCCTAAGGCAGTGTTTCCCAAACTTCTCTCATGATGAGAATCACCTGGTGGAGTTGTTAAAATACAGATTCCTGAATCCCAACTAAGAAGTGCTAAACTAGAATTTTTTGGAACATAGAGGTAAAATTGTATACTTAACTAGTGCGCTAAGCTTAGATTATTAAAAAGTATACAATTTTACCTATATATTCCCAAAAATTCTAGTTTAGCACTTCTTAGTTGGGATTCAGGAATCTGTATTTTAACAACTCCAATAGGTGATTCTCATCATGAGAGAAGTTCGGGAAACACTGCCTAGGCCCTGCAGCAAAGGGAATCTGGGGTTGACCTGCCTTCTGATAACTGGTCACCCTGGATGGCTGGTGGAGAGCAATGGTGAGAGGCTGCTATTGAGTGCAAGGTGACGGTCTTCTAGGAAATTTTAGGCGGTGCCAGTGAATGGCTGAAGGAAAGCATACAAGTCAGGGTGACAAAACGACAACATTGTTCGGATGGGCGCTCACTAGTTTGACTACCTGGCTCACACCCAGAGATCACAGGAACATCTATTTGCCCTTAGGGGCAGTATTAAGGAAAGTAATTCATTCAAAAAAGAAACACTTCTGGAATGCCAAACACCATACTAAGCTCCTGCAATAGAGGGGAGAATAAAATTGACACTGTTCCTGTCTTCATGAAGCTTACAGTGCAGGAGGCAGGCAGACATTAAGCAGAAGTTCCAGACTTAACATATAATTATAATTTGTTATAAGTGCTACAAAGGAAAACTTCAGAATGGGGGGGGGGGTTTGAACCATATTCAGAGACCTAATTGGATAAAGGGGTCAAAGTAATGATTAGCAGTTACTAAGATCGAATAGATTCAGACAAAGAAAGCAGTATATATCCAGGCCCTGGATAGGAAGGAGTTTCAAGTGAGTATTCAAGGCACTTACTAATAGATGTGCTAGGACAGCTTCATGGTTAAAACCAATAGTTGCATGTAAAAGTGTGTTTCTGCAAGAAGGGAGTTACTGTGAGCTAGGTCTACAGTGAAGCGTTACTAGTAAGTTCACTTGTCTGCAAATACCTTCATGTGGAGCAATTTTCCAAGACTTCCCTGCTCTTACTGACTTGAATTCAGAAATCTCCGGTGGAAATTTGTATTTTCCTTAGTCATGTGCTGAATAGGGGCTCCTGGATATGCTGTGCTATCTACTACAGTAGTCAAATGTGACTATTAAAATTTAAATAAATTACAATTCAGTAACATTTCAAACTCGCAAATCCAGTTTCTTAGTCCTTCTAGCCACATTTCAGGTGCTCAATAACTGAAAATAGCTAGCAGCTACAGTATTGGATAGCACAGATTTATTAAACATTTACATCATTGCAGAAAGTTCTATTGTACAGCTCACATAGTACTAGTTAATTGCATGGGTTCTTGAGTCAGATAGTTCTGGATTAAAATCCTGATTATTGCATTTACTTGCTGTAGGATCCTAAGCAAGTTACTTAACATCTCTGAGACTCAGGTTAACCCTGAATATAATAAGAATGGAATAGATAATATAGCTATTTATTGCGCCTTGAGGAGTAATAACCAGATCATAGATCTGCAGGAGGGTGGGGCAGTGAACTACAAATGGGTGGTGAAAAGCTACAGGAGAGGGCAGGACAGCAAGCTATTGTGCAGGTAGAGCTATAAGAGGGTGGGACAGTGAGCTAAGAGGTACAGGAGAGTGGCAGAGAGCTACTGGTGCACAGATTTGTGCACAGGGCTACTACTATATATATAAAAGGCTAAGTGACTGACCATACATCCATCAAACTGTCTGACTGTCTGACCTACCAATTGGGCAGTACATATGATGCTTACTGGCAATTTAAAAATAGACTTTGACTCGTGTATGTGTGATACATATAAAGCACTCACTGGCATCAACCGCACATGTGTTTTAATTTTATAATATTTACTATATTAATATATACTATTTTCACATGTAATTTTTGCAGTAACATAATTCTGTATGAATCTTTCTTCTAACTAATTTCCCTTCAATGTGCACAAATCTGTGCACTGGGCCACTAGTATACTAGTATATATAAAGAACCTAGCATAGCAACTGGCACATAATAGATATTTAAAAAATACTACTTATATCTGATATGTCTATTCTTTTATTCCAAATCTCTATCTCCTAGTGACTCTGCCATTCTCTATCTTCCTTCTCCATCTAGTATAAATCCATTTCAACCATATTTTCACCTAAGCTTTATTTTCTTTTTTCTTCCTCAGCCCAATCCATAATTTAACATCAACCCAACTTGTTCTCTTATCCCGCTGTTTATCAAGCTTTACTGAAGGAAAGTATTTCACTGTTGAGATTATCAACCTCCTAAATGGGCAGCCTTTAGGTTCATCTAGTTGACCTACAGGCAACTTGGGAAGCCTTTAACTATACCATTCTGGCAACTCTTCATTTTTTATAATACCCTGTTTCCCCGAAAATAAGACAGTGTCTTCTATTAATTTTTGCTCCCAATAGGCTAGGTCTTATTTTCAGGGGATGTCTTATTTTTCCATGAAGAAGAATACGGTACACATTTATTGTTAAATCAAAACAAAGGAAATTTATTATATGTATACAGTACAGTAGTACGGTAGTTGTCAACACAAACCAGACAAACTGAATCCTACAGTATCAAGAAGTTACTCATTTATTCAATGACAGTCATGTCATCATCTTCTGGAACATCATCATAGCAATCCAATTCCTGAATTTCCTGGTGATTTTCTTATGACTCCATTTCTTTCAGAATCAGTGGACCAAATCTCTCATGTTTAGCAATAGCACTGTCTTGAAATGAGTACTTCTTGTCAAGGTAGCCTGCTCGCAGTGCATTTGCAATGCAACTGTCAGTAATTTTCTCCCATGAATTCTTCACCCAAGTCACAACTTCTTGCAGCTTAGGTTTCACAAAGTTTCCACGCTGATTTCTCACCATTCACACAGCAGTGATGTCAGGACTCCGCGTAATGTCACTGGTTGCTAGACGCCAGTAGGGGTGGCCCTAGCCACCAGTTTATGGTAAATTAATTTTCATTCTGAGACAGAGCCTGGGGGCCTTATTTTTTGGGGCATGCCTTATATTTCACTCAGAAGGAAACCTGTAAGTAGGTCTTATTTTCAGAGGATATCTTATTTTCGGGGAAACACGTTACCTGTTCTAACTGCATTCTCCAACCCAGATTCTCTACTTACCTCTGTATCAGCACATGATTATCTCCTATAATGTATTTCTTAAATTTTTCTGTCCTACATCTGCAAGTGTATATATTTTATTTACATGAGTTCCAAATGTCAGTGTAAGGCTATATTAGACACTCTCGGCTAATGTTAAAAAATACATCTACCTTGACCTCATCCCAAACTCCTGAATGAAAATCTTCAGTGTTGGAAATGGTGGATCTGTGTTTGTTTAAAGCCCCTCAAGTGATTTTTTGTGTGTGAACTAACTCAATTTAGAAGAGTTGTGGACACCTTTGTTCATAATCTATTTGTGATATATATATATATATATATATATATATATATATATATATATATACTTTTCAAATATCATTCTGGCTGCCTCTATTTCTTCCCAGCAGTTGACATGTAGACTGCACTTTTCAGAGCTCTTCAATGAGCTGTTAGAGCATCTGTTTTGCCTGTGGTCATCACACTTAATCTCTCCTTGCTGGAACTGTTAACACACTCCTGCTGATGTCTTGCCGAACTTGAGAGTAGCTAGAATAGCTCCTTTGATGTGTCCTGGCTGTGCGCCAAGACTTGATTGTTGGTTATTTTGTCTGACCATTTAATGCAAACTGTACATCATAGATGATACCAGTAGAAGGGTTCAAGCAGCCAGACATATAGTCTCAGGAAGATGGAAATCCCTCAGTTGTATAGTAGTTTAGATATAAACATTGCTCTGTAAAACTTTTTATTTCATTCAGAGTGTTTTCTACTGGGCATAACATTTAACATTACAGAGAAAAGGACGTGTAATACTGTTTTAAATGTTTTCTCTATTAGTGTGTGGTATATATAATTTATAGT
Source organism: Vespertilio murinus (assembly GCA_963924515.1). Taxonomy (NCBI): domain Eukaryota; kingdom Metazoa; phylum Chordata; class Mammalia; order Chiroptera; family Vespertilionidae; genus Vespertilio; species Vespertilio murinus. Next base: position 47,964,420 of record OZ004706.1, read on the forward strand.
GCGTTTTTGTTTTTTTGTTTTTTTTGGCCCTCGTTTTCTTTTTGGTGGTTCTCAAAAATGTCATGGATAGCTAAATAATCAAAAATCAGCATGTAATTAAGAGATCAACACACACACATACACATATATAGTTGTATAGTATTATTTCCATATTTATAATATATCTATACTATCTATGTAAGTATATATTGACAGATATTATATTTAATAAGAACTTCATCATAAGTAAATTATGCATTGCATAGTGGAATTTCAATTATTCAATCTCCTAGTGGAATTATTTCCATGATTCAATGATTATTCATTATAACTCTTTATTGAATAAAGCCCAGTTTTCATGTTTCCTAATATACTATACATTTAAAATTTGAATATCTTATTTTTATTTGGGATAATTTTCATTAATAATAGCAATATGTGCTGAGTTCTTGAATTGTGACAGACCCATGTAAATCATTTTACATATATTAACATATTTTTAAAATATGTTTTTATTGATTTTAGAGAGAGATGATGGAAGATGGAGAGAAAGATAGAGACATTGATGAGAGAGAGTATCATATTGAGCTGCTGCCTCCTGCTCACCCCCTACTAGGTATTGAGCCCACAACCCAGGCATGTTCCCTGACTGGAAATCAGAGTCCTCTTGGTGCATGGGTCAATGCTCGACCACTGAGCCACACCAGGCGGGCCATGTACTAACATATTTAGTCTTCACAACAATCCTAGAAGGTGGCTGTTATCCCCATTTACTTATGAGAAAATTAAGTCACGCAGCACGTATTTTTTTCTGAAGTTATTCTTTAAAGACAGAATTAGAGTTTGAACCTGGTTGTCTTATTACAGAACCTAGGCCCACTCAGGCTGTGCTCCGAATCTAGCATTGCATATCTATAGATCTGCTTGTGAGCATTGCAGACAGCAACCTTTGGGCATCTGGGGAGCTGAGTTGGGGATCTTATCTGCCAATATCACACATGATGAAATTGTTCTGAAGCCTTATTAGTACTTTATATTTCATTTATTCTGACTTATCCTCAAACATAGTTAGATGGACATTAACTAGATCACTTTGTTTTCACATACTGATTGTCAGAGATATAAAAGGAAAAAGATTAGCTTATCCAAGAGAGTGGTTTACATAGATTTCCAACCAGGATAATAGTTACTATTCCTCATCAGAGTGTATACATAATGTAAAATTGGTTTCTAAAATTACATCACAATTGTATGTAGACATTTGCATGTGTAGGTCATTTTTGCTGCCTTTTATGATCTTGAGCTTATGAATACTAGTGAATAATTATTAGTTCACTTAAGCTGTTATTGGCTAATCATGGAAATCCATTATTTGATGAAATGTAGTCAAAACTGTACATTGAATTAATTTAAGAGTCAAAAACTAGAAAGTTTATATAATATAGTTTATATAGCTAAGCCTCTTGGTGAAATTGCAGGGACAGGCCTAGAAACTTAATTTCCTCCCCAAATATAGTGTTAAAGAAATTATATAATAAACAATTCATGTTTTCACTTGCTTTCACATTATTGTATTATTATAACTTCAAGAGAAATAACTTTTTCTTTCACTTGAAATGAGCTTCAAATGAAACTAAGGTTCAAGTTATCATTGTACATTGATAAACATTTTCTTGAATTGCATATACATAGGCATCCTATCTAATAAAAGAGTAATATGCAAATTGCATACAAGATGGCTTCCCCCCATGTGTTCAAAGATGGCTGCACCCATGTGGGCACAAGATGGCCAGCAAGGGAGGGCAGTTGGGAGAGATAAGGCCAGAAAGGGAGGGCAGTTTCAAGGGACCAGGCCTGCAAGAGAGGGCAGTTGGGGGCAATCAAGCCTGCAGGGGAGGGCAGTTAGAGGTGACCAGGCTGGCAGAGGAGGGAAGTTGGGGCAACTGGACCTGCAGGAAAGGGAAATCGGGGAACACAGGCCTGCAGGGGAGAACAGTTGGGGGGACCAGGCCTTCAGAAGAGGGCAGTTAGGAGGGACCCAGGCCTGTAGGAGAGGGTAGTTAGGGGTGACCAGGACTGCAAGGAAGGGCAATTAGGGACAAATAGGCTGGTGGCAGGGGACCAGTTAGGCATCAATCAGGCTGTTAGGGGAGTGGATAGGCAGTGATCAGGCTGGCAGGCAGAAGTGGTTAGGGCAATAAGGAAGACAGGCAGGCTTGCAGTTGGGAGCCAGCAGTCCTGGATTGTGAGAGGGATGGCCAACTGCCTGTTTAGGCCACTTTTGGGATCTGGCCAAAACGGGCAGTTGGACATCCCTCGAGGGGTCCCAGATTGGAGAGGGTGCAGGCTGGGCTGAGGGACACACACACCTGTGCACAAATTTTGTGCACTGGGCCTCTAGTCAACATATGAACAAACTCACACACAAACACATACAGCATATTCTACATATAAATGGACTTATTTCAGAAACTATATTTGAAAAAGTGTTTTTAAGAACCAGTGACAGTTTCCCAAGGGAATAGTATTATATTACAGTACAAAAGGTTATTCATTTCCTATTTTACACTATTCACATAATGCTTTTATGGGATTGTCCTGTCCTAATTTTCCTCTCTGGATGCCAGAAACATAATCATTTGTACCACTACCATAAAATATCCACCATCACCATTACCCATAACAACTATGTGCTTTTCAAATGTATGCAAGCTATCAACCAGCACAGTTATCAAAACCAGCAATATTCCATTAGAATAATTAGGTAGATATTATGACAAATAAACATCATACTTTTGTTCTGAATTTTCAAATCCTGAGCCCTCAGTAGTTTTTTACTTTCATTAAAATGAGTTTAGCAGAAACAGGTTTGGCTCAGTGGATGGAGCATCGGCCTGTGGACTGAAAGTTCCCAGGTTTGATGCCAGTCAAGGGCATGTACCTTGGTTGCGGGCACATCCCCAGTAGGGGGTGTGCAGGAGGGAGCTGGTCGATGTTTCGCTCTCATCAATGTTTCTAGCTCTCTATCCCTCTCCCTTCCTCTCTGTAAAAAGGCAATAAAATACATTTAAATAAATAAATAAATAAATAAATAAAAATAAAATGAGTTTACACAGGTAGTACAAAACTATAAGGTTTACTGAAACCTGAAAATAATGATCACAAAGTACATGCTGTTAAATATGCTAATCCAAGATGCATTTGATGCATTTATTATTATATTCTGGATCCCAGCATTGCTATGTCACCTGTAACTGAGAAGTATACTTCATATTAACCGACTTTTTCAAGAAGTCATAATTATTAGAATTAGAAAACTCCTCCCAATTTAGCCATTATCATGAAAGAAAAGGAGCCATTCTTCTCTTGAAACTGATACTCCAAATGTTGGTGAAAGATATGTCCTTTTCTCTAAAAGGTGACCTATTTTTGAGAAATGTGTTTTCTCTATAAGTAATCTTTCTAGTCAATAGGTCTCTGCCTTAGTCATCTGGGCTGCTATAACAAAATGCCACATACTGGGTAGCTTACACCACAGAAATATATTTCTCACAGTTCTGGAATCTGAGAAACCTGAAATCAAGGTTCTAGCAGATTAATTTCCTGGTGAGAGACCTCTTCCTGATTTGCAGATGACTATGAGGGAGGGAGAGAGAGAGAGAGAGAGAGAGAGAGAGAGAGAGAGAGAGAGAGAGTTGGGCCAATCTCTGGCCTCTCTTTCTGTTCCTCTAAGGACACTAATTCCATCATGGATGTCCCTCTAAATTTAATTGTCTTCCAATGGTCCCATCTCCAAATACCATCACATTGGGGCTTAGGGGTTTAATGTCAATTTGGGATTGGGGGCACAAACGTTCAGTCTCTATCAGTCTCTAACCTGAGAATGTGTATATGAGTGTCCACATGGTATTTTTACATTTTTTTAAATTGGAATGTCTTGGATAAATCAAACACTTGTCAGTTTACCGCAGTCTCTGCCTCTCCCTATTATATTATCCCTTGCTACATACTCAATGATGTTGTCTAACAAGACTCTATAGATACTTAAAGTCTTGATTCTTGATTTAAACCATTTATCTCCTCAAAATTTATGAAGATTTCTATATTAATATACTCTTTTGATTCTTTTTTTTATATAGGATGGAGAGCCTACTAAGGGGAAGGAATCCCCCACAGTATCAGAGAAGTCCTTGTAAAGAAGTTCGTGCAGCACTTCGGAAGAGGCCTGAAGAGGAGTGTAAGTATTTTAATAGGATAAACTATATTACAAACAGATTTTGATGAGCAGCATTGTAAAATGAAAGGGTTAACCTTTAAATAATTTTTTAAAACTAGGGATAATTAATAGGTATTTATTGAATTTATTTTTTAAAACATTACCATACAGTACATGGATTCAGACCCTAAAAGACCATTATTAGGATGCTGTATTGATAATTGGGTTTCCAAAGACATCGGAAAAGGCTGCACAATCTACCATATTTTTCTTAGATAGTCATGTCATGAATATTAATGTTTCCCATGAGTCTTGAAGTTAAAAATCATTATGAAATGTGTTTAAAATGAATATCCTTTAGTTTCCATTGACCCCAATGCTTTTTCAACATTTAAAAAACAAACAAACTGGAGGACTATGAAAACCACTGCATTAGACTAAAGAATAAATAGTAGTAAATATATTAGTAAACCCATTGGACAGAGAAAAACATTTGATTTAATCCCATTTAGGAACATGTTTTGGAAGATGGAACTTATGTATCTCATCATAAACTCATTTTATTCTATCTTCATATTATTGCATACTAGTGTATATACTTGTCAGGAGAGGTTTAATTTAAATATTTCTAGTCATTAGCATTTTTTTGAAATGATTGACATATTATTTGCATTTTAAGTTTATAAAATGACCTTTAGTACTAACTTTCTTCATGTATTTGAATATAATTATTTTCTGGGAAGTAAATCATATTCCATTATGATAACATTTATCTCAATTTTGTCCTTTTCCAGGAACTTACATTTTATAAGGATAGAGCAAATGCAGTGGGTTCATTGGCATGTACAGTTTAGTAGACTTTTAAGATTATTCTGGCATTTTAAATTAGTTTGAAGTACACTGTTCCAAGTAAAGACCAAGTACATTAAATCTGGACACATTCATGGCAAGTTGAATGTTTTTGCTTTGCTCTGCTTTATTATAAAGTCCATGGACAACCCAATTTGGTTGGGGTTTATATTATTCAGTGTAATGTTAGTTTTCTTTCAATTGGTAGATTTAGCTTTAACCTAAAAACAATATCTAATTAAAACTAAAATTTCAAAATGAAGGTTGAGTTCATGGTATCTTAAAACAAAAGCTATAAGATATAGGGTCTTGCATCTTTTACTGGGTACATGAGAAAGCCTTGGGGTTTTTCCTTTATGCTAGTTTATCACAATCAACTTAGTATCTGCACATTTTCTTTAAAAATTTAGAAGGGATTTTTGTAATTAAATCTATATTGATTCTTATAGAGTTATTATTTCACATATACAAACTAATTTTTCAGGCCTCTTGTACTGAGTTGGTCTAGGCCAGAGGTTGATCAACTGATCTACTCAGTAAATACAAGCCTGATACCTGTTTCTATAAATAACATCTTATTGAAAGACAGCCATCTCCTATTTACTTAGGTGTTGTGTATGGCTGCTTTTGCACTACAAAGGAAGAGTTCAGTACTTGTGACACAGACTACCTGGCCCACAGTCAAAAGTATTTACCTGATTATTTATAGAAAAGGTTTTCTGAAACCTGGCAAGGGCCAGTAATTGTTAAAGATTGGTTTCCAGAACAGCAGCAGCATCTGGGAACTTGTGAGAAATGCAAATTTTAAGAGCTTCGACCCACACCTATTGAATCAAAACATCTGAGAGTCAGGTCCAGTAATCTGTATGTTTTGAAAGGGGCCCTACATGAGATTTGGATGCAAGCTCAAGTTTGAAAACCACTAGCCTGTGTCAAATAACTGGCTGCAGATGATACTGAATTATCATAGATGCAAAAGACTACTGATTATAGAGATATTTCAGGGTTAATATAGGCATATATCAGAGTTAAGTCTTATTGTTATCTAATATAAGGTACATAATATAACTGATGCATGTGTTATAACAAGAAAGACCTCATCCATTGAACTGTGGCAGTTGTGCCATTTTTGAAATAACACAGCAGAACTCAGCTGGGTTGACTATGTTATAGACCATGGAATGATATAATGAGAAATGAGAAATGATAAAATATTGTTCTCTTCCAGAGAGTTCTTAAGTATCCCTTGTTAATATAATGAAGAGTTTTTGTCCTGTCCAGGACAGGATTGAAGTCCTAAGAAAGAAGCCGTCTTTAAGAATAGAAGCAGCCTATCATATTAGTTAATTAAGACATTGACTTCAGAGCCACATAGTAGAGTTTATTCTCTATGTGACAATGTGACAGCTATAGGACTCTCACCATTTTTTCTTTCATCTTTGTTGTTGAGATTATTACAGATGTCCCTCTTTTTTCCCCCTAAAGTCCCCCTTCACCCAGTTGCCTCCCCCTGCCCCAGGCCTTCCCCACCATGTTGTTGTGTCCAAAGTTAAGGCATATATGTATATAAGATCTTTGTTTAATCTTTTCCAAACTCCCTCTTCCCCATTTCTCTCTGAGAATCCATAGTCTGTTCCATTTCTATGCCTCTGATTCTATTTTATTCACCAGCTTATTCTGTTCATTATATTTCTTATTCATTTATTTTGATTTTTAGATGCAATTTCTGATAGATATGTATTTGTTGCCATTTTTTGTTCATATTTTTTATCTTTTCATTCTTCCTCTTCTTAAAGAATACCCTTCAGCATTTCATCTAATGCTGGTTTGATGGTGAAGAACTTTAGCTTTTTCTTGTCTGTGAAGCTCTTAATCTGACCTTCAATTCTAAATAGCTTTTATGGGTAGAGTAATCTGGTTGTAAGTCCTTGCTATTCATCACTTTTAATATTTCTTGCCACTCCCTTCTGGCCTGCATAGTTTCTATTGAGAAGTCAGCTGACAGTCATATGGGTACTCCCTTGTATGTAACTAGATGTTTTTCTCTTGCTGCTTTTAAGATTCTCTCTTTGTCTTTTGCCCTTGGCATTTTAATGATGATGTGTCTTGGTGTGGTTCTCTTTAGGTTTCTTTTGTTTGGAACTCTTTATGCTTCCTGGACTTATAAGTCTATTTCTTTCACCAAGTAGGGGAAGTTTTCTGTCATTATTTCTTCAAATAGATTTTCAACATCTTGCTCTCTCTTTCTTTCTGGCACCCCATAATGCAAATGTTGGTATGCTTGAAGTTGTCCCAGAGACTCCTTACACTATCTTCATATTTTTGGATTCTTTTTTTTTCCTTCTGATTGGGTGTTTTTTGTTTCCTCATATTTCACATCATTGATTTTATTCTTAGAATCCTCTACTGTCCAATCCCTGTATATTATACTTTATTTCAGTCAGTGTATGCTTTATTTCTGACTGGTCCTTTTTCATTATTTTGGCATTCTCACTAAGACTGATGAAAATCTCACTAAGTCCCTTGGAGGTTTCTAGATGATTCTTGAGCAACCTTTTAACCATAGTTTTGAATTCTATATCCAGTAATCTACTCTCTTCCTTTTCTTTCATTTGCGATATTCCTCCCTAACTCTGCATTTTGGCTCTTCCCTGTGTTTGTTTTTATGTATTAGATAGAGCTGCTATGTCTCCTTGAGTTGATAGAGTGAACTTGTGTAATAGGTGTCCTAGTGGGCCCAAGTGGCTCAGCCTTCCTAGTCACCTGAGCTGGGAGTTCTAAGTGCATTCCTTTGTGGGCTGTGAGTACAGTCTTTTTGTAGTTGAACCTTGATTGTTGTTGGTGTCACTGGGAGGAATGGACCTCCAGGCCAATTTGCTATAGGGACCAGCTGCAACTGCAGTAGGAGAGCTGCTGTGCAGGAGACATGCCTATGAAGCAGGACTTGTTTCTGTGGGGTTCTGGTGCACACTGAGTCTGCTCCTGATATGGTCTGACACTGACCACTGTCTACACTGGCTCTTGAGTCTCCAGGGAGCTGCAAAACCAGCCACTGCCTGGGGCCACCTGGCAAGAGCTACAGAGAGAGCTGCAGAGTCCTCCTCTTTGTATTGGGTTTGGAAGTACCCAGATGAGGCTCAGCTGTGAAGGAAGACAGGCTGGTGCTGGTGCTGGGTCTAGGGCTTTTAATTGATAGGTTTGGGTTCCCTAATTCAGTTGCAGTTTATTTTACCCAGAGCAAGGACAGGCTATTCATATGCACAAACCTGTGCACACAGGTTGGGTGGGACTACAAATTGGATGGGGCGGGGCCGGGGGTCTTAGGGAATCACCAGGGTGGAGCAGACAGAAATGCCTGCCAGTAAGCCCTGAGACCAGTGAGGTCCCAGCACAGAAGCAATGATCCCTACAAGCACCTCTCTCTGGGAGAAAGCCACTCCTGAGTTTTTGCCCTGATGCCAGACAATCCAGTTTCTCTTCCTATGTGTCTCTGCTCCCCAGAACCTCACCCTGGTGCTAGAGCTCAGAGGAAGTTGGACCTGGTAAGTTCAGTTCCTGCGCTGGCCTTTTAAGAGAAATAGCTGGGTCTCCAGCAGTGTCTGTCACTGAACCCCAATCTATATTGTTTTTTACAGCCAGTTACGGGAACTTCTTTTCCCAGCTCTGGAACGCTGTGCTGGGCATTTGGTGTGGGACTGGGGCCTCTTGCTCCTCATGGACGGCCTACAAAGAGGCGATATCACTCCCAATTAAAAAACCAGTACAGCCGAAACCAGTTTGGCTCAGTGGTAGAGTGTCGGTCTGCGGATTGGAAGGTCCCAGGTTCGATCCCCAGTAGGGGGTGTGCAAGAGGCAGCAGCTGGTCGATATTTCTCTCTCATAGACGTTTCTAGCTCTCTATCTCTCTCCCTTTCTCTCTGTAAAATATCAATAAAATATACTTTAAAAATAATAAAATAAAAAAGCAGTACAGCCGAAACTGGTTTGGCTCAGAAGATAGAGTGTCGGCCTGCGGACTGAAGGATCCCAGGTTCGATTCCGGTCAAGGGCATGTACCTTGGTTGCGGGCACATCCTCGGTAGGGGGCGTGCAGGAGGCAGCTGGTTGGTGTCTCTCTCTCATCGATGTTTCTAACTCTGTATCCCTCTCTCCTTCCTCTCTGTAAAAAATCAATAAAATATATTTTAAAAAATAAAAAATAAATAAAATAAAAAAGCAGTACACATAGTGAACATCCAGACCCTTGCATGCTTCCACGTCTGCTACCAGTGTCAGTGTTCTTTATTCTTTGCTTCTCTACTGTAGGACTTCCATTCAGCCAGCTTTCAGGCAGTTCTGGATGGTGCTTGTTCTGTATTTCAGTTGTAATGTTGATGTGGTTGTGAGAGGCAGCAAGTATAGGCGTTTACCTGTGCTGCTATCTTGGTTCTCTCCTCTGTATTATATTAAATCTAATTCAGTTTACTTATTTGATAAAAGATAGACTCTGCCTTACAGGATTGTTTTGAGAATTAGGGAGATATGTATATGAACTACTTAGTATAGAACCTGGGATAGCAAGTTGTTTTTTTCTTTCCTCCATTTCTCTACCCTTGTTATTATTGTTTCAAACTGTATGAGGATAATAAACCATTTCTGATTGCAGAAATTAAAATCCATAGAAATTACTACTATTATTTTTAGAAACAATAATGCATGGCAAGGAGTATAGATTTTAAACAAATGACATAAAGCTGAAAGTCTTAAAGCAGTGTTCAATAAAAATGAGTTAGATAGTAAACTGTCTCACACAATGGCGTGGTTCTTTCCTAGTCATTCTACAAATTCAATACAGAATATAGACAAAGATTTGTTGGTCAACTCCTGTGGAAAATTGTCACCTTAGAAAAAAAATCACCATAGAAATCCATAGAAATAGAAATGGTAGTGGCTCCCCTTTAGTGAAAGTAGAAAGGAATAGGACTTAGACAGAGGATCCTCCAGATTTAAGGAGAGCCCTCTTGCATTTAGAAACAGTGCATACAGGAAGGTTTCTTACTAAGTGTCATGATTCAAACTGCCTTCTTTCATAATATTTTATACACTTTTACAATATTTTTTAATCAACACAAGTCTTAACCAGTTATTTCATGAGAATTATATCTATGCTGCATCTAGCAAAGCAAACTTTCAGTAAAAATAAGTTGTTTCTTATAAAAGACAGACTTTTAAACATGCTTAAGTTATTTCCCATTAAATAACAAAATTAAAAACTTTGTTCTCAAAACCACAGACCCATTCAACTACATTCCCACATTCTTGCTCTATTCCCAGACAGACCTTTCTAAAGAGTCATACACACTCACTCCATTTCCCTATCTCCACTCACTCCTCCAAACCCATGCAATCAGGTTCCTCCCCAGTCACTGTACTGAAATAGCTTTCATTCACAACACCGACAATCTCCTTATGTTGTTATGTTAGTTTTCTCTTGTTGTGTAACAAAGTTCCATAAACTAGGTGGCTGAAAACCAATGTATTATCTCACTGTTTCCGTGTGCCAGGAGTTCAGGTAGGGCTTAGCCTAGTTCCCTGCCTCAGGGGTCATAACTGGCTGAAGTCTCCTCAGAAACTCATCTCAGGAAGAATCCACTTTCAAGCTTACTTAGGCTGTGGGCAGAACTTGTTTGCTTATAGTTTATGACCAGGAGCCCTGCTTTATGCTGATGTCTAGCTGGAGGCCACCTTTATGCTTTAGAGCAGGGGTGGGCAAACTTATTGACTCAAGGGCCACAGTGGGTTCTTAAAGTGGACCGGAGGGCCAGAACAAAAGCAACCTGACCATGCTGGCACTCTCATCTTGGGCTGCTGGTGAAGGAGCGGAGGGGAGAGCAAGAGAACACTCCTCTCTTTTGGCTCTGTGGGCCGGATAGAACAACTGAACAGGCCGTAGTTTGCCCACGGCTGCTTTAGAGCCTCCTGCAGTCCTTGCTTACATGTACTTTCTCCACATGACTGCTCACTCCATTGAGCCAGCAAGGTGACTCTCTTCAAGGAGGGCCTGTCCTTTTAAAGGAGTTTAGTTGATTAAGCCAGGCTCACTCAAGATAATTTACTTTTGATTAATTCACAGTCAACTGATTTGGAACCTTAACTACACCATCACCTTTTCCATATTCTGTTGGCTAAAAGCAAGTCACAGGTCCTGCCAATCCAAGGGAAAGGGGTTACATAGGGCTTGAATACTTGGGGGACTAAAGGGTGATGATCATGGCGCCATCTTAGAATTCTGGCTACCACTTGCTAAATCCTTCAGGCATTTTTTTTTCATATTTTTCTTACTTAACTTCTTAACCAAAATTAATATTGTTGATCATTTCCTCTTTGTGAAAATCCTTAATGCTGGTTACCATAATATAATATTTGCCCTGGTTTTCCTCCGTCTCTGATTATTCTTCTGTATGTGCAACTTTGTCTTTCCAGCCACTACATACTAGAATTTCTGAAAACTAAAGTCCTCTTCTAAATATACTCCCTCCATAGACATTTTCATTACACCCACAGCATGTTATTCCTGTAATCAGATGACTCACAAAATAATACCTCCAACCCATGCATCGCTCCATATATCCAAATATCTACTTAACACAGCCCCTTGTATATTCAGCTTATGCTTCAAACTCATGAAATCCATGATCTTTCCCCCAAAACCATAGCTTCTTCCAGTGTTTTTGAAGTGAGTGTTAGGAGCTCTTAACCATTTTGGTTCAAAGAACATAAATCTGGGAGCCATCTTTTATACCCTTTTCTCCTTTTTCCTCAAACATTCATTGTAATTCTAAGGCCTGGAATTCCATCTTCTGAGTATATTTTGAGGCTGTTCACAAATCATCTCCTCTGCGGAGATTCAAAGATTCTACCAGGTACTCCTGTAAGTGTCATTCCTGCATATTGTTCTGAACACTTTCTTCTTAAAATGATTCTTTGGTCATTGCTCATTCATGAAAGACAAAAGCCTTACTAAGTTTATAGGACTTTGCATAGTTTGGTTCTACCCACCCCTCACTTTCCTCACTTTCATTTTGCACTTTATTCACTTGCCTTTTGTATTACAACAACATGGGTGATCTTTTAATTCAGTGATAGGAACACAGGATATATATATATATATATATATATATATATATATATATATATGTTATATAACCAGAGAACAAAAAAAAATATCCTGAAAAATAACAGTATATGTTTGGAAAGCAATAAATGCAGAAATTAGAAAAAATACAAAGCTGTTAAACTTTTCAACAATCACAAGATAAGTACTTTAGAAAGTAGCTGCAAAATAAACAATATGGGGGGAAATAGCAATTTTTTTCAGAAAGAAAAGGGGAGAATTAAAAATGAACATTGATGAGAAAGGAATTATAGTAAAAAACTAAACATGAAGAGCAGACTTAAAATCTCCACTGGAGTCAATAAAATAATTAACACAGTAACTAGGAATTGTAACACATACTAGGAATTGGAGCAGCAAATAGTTGAAATCCATGAATACAAAAAAAGCATGACCCACAAATAAATATGAAGAAATATAATGACAAAATAAATAAAATATAAAAATATAACCTAAGAATTATAAACTGTCCTAAGAAAGAAATCATAGCAAGTTAAAGGGAAAAATAATCAAATATTTAATTGAATATACTGTTCAAAGTTATGAAAATATCTGACTATATATTGAAGTGTCTTAAAGTGTATTCTACTTACCATTTAAATGAGGGCTACACCCAAATACATCCAGACAAACATTTTAGAATTACATTATCTGCTCTTTGAAAAGCAAGATATATTTCATTTACCATTATGTCAACAAGACACAGAATAGTGCCTGGAGTTAGGAAATGTTTAACAAATATTTCAGAATTAATGAAGAAATCAATTACTTTATTTAAAAAAATAAAAGAGCACCAGCTTGAGAATAAGAAAGAAGGGGATAGGGTTGGGGGGGAGAAAATATAAAAAAAATAGAGAAAGTAAGGAAAGAAAAACAGACAAAGGGGAAAAGGGAGGGAGGGAAGAAGGGAGGAAAGGAAGGAAGAGAAAACTTCTAATTATTAAACAGATACCATGGTCTCACCTTTTCCTGTTCCTCCCTTCAAAATTCAATTAAACACCCTGAAAATTATTCAACAGACCATGAAAAAACAGCCTCCGAAAGCTTTAAAAAAATGAAGACAGACTGGCTGGGATTTCCAAACTGGAGGAAAGACAATGTGATGTGTCCCTTGGGTTTTATTTTCATTTTCCATACATTCCTGGACTGGGTGCCAGAGAAACCTGCATCATATTGTCAAAAGACATCATAATCATAATTATAATTATAAAAAACACTAAAAGCCTGTTCTCTCAATCCACCTGCAGCAGCAGCACAGTGAGGCCCCAGGACATCCTAGCCCTGCTGTTCCTGGCAGGTGGAACTATCTGGTATTAATGGTTGCAACAGTGAAACCCTGTGTCTTCGTACCTTCCAACCAATGGCCTAAGGAGGCCCAGACCCAGTGGCTTCTGTGCCTTCCCTGAAGGCAACATTAGGGAGCCCAGAAAAGTACCTTCTCTCCCTGGTGGCAGCACTCATAGGGTCTGACCCAAGAGTCCAGCAGTGCCAGAAGAACAAAGCAGACCAGAATAGCATTAGCAGTACAAGGGGTCAGAAACTTTTCCCCTTTGAGTGCCAGTGACGGACTGAATGTGAATCTGTCTAATGCCATGGCCTCTAAAACAGTGAGGTAAGCAGGTGTCTGTTTCTGGCGCCCTAGTGGCCATCACCAGGTGCATTGCTGTCATTCTTGTCTTTCTAATCTGGAAAATTAGCCTCCTCATGTCCCTGACCCCCAAAACAGTTGTTGTTAGCTCAGAAATGTGTGCCTTCAGGGGCTTAATGAGGATGTGTCTGCTCTTTCAAGAAATTTTCTTTCCTCAACATTGGACTATCCCAGGCAGGCCTTGAGTAGAATTTCTTTCTACTCTATCTTTTTTTTTTTTTTTTTTTTTTTTTTTTTTTTTTTTTTTTTTACAAAATTAGGCACATTGTGTTTCTTCTCCTTTAAAATTAGAATTCTAGCCCAGCCAACGTGGCTCAGTGGTTGATCATGAAGTAGGAGGTCCTGGTTTGATTCTCGGTCAGGGTACATGCACTGGTTGGGGGCTCAATCCCCGGTGTGGGGCGTGCAGGAGGTAACTGATGGATGATCCTCTCTCATCATTGATGTTTCTATCTCTCTCTTTCTCTCCCTTTCTCCCTAACGCAGCGAAACTCTGTTTTTTAATTAAAAATGTTAATTCCATAAATTTTTAGGATCTTAACAGCAAGGCAATATCTGTACCTTCACCTCTAGTGATTTTACTATTTTGAAACTCACCTAAAAATTCTTTGAATAATTTTTGTTGGTGTTCTGCCTTATGACCTTAGATTTGTCCAGATTTTCTAGACACTTGGTATAGCATCCCCATTCTTCAAGTTTAGTTCTGCACTGGTTTTGCACCGGACTCCTGAAATGCAGCTTGACAAGGCCACATCATCTGTAATTTTTCTTGGAGATTCATTCTATATTGGGCTCTGAAATTTTGTCTCTGCTTTGGTTGGATTTCTTTAGGCACCAGTCACAATTGTTTGACTTGGTAACACTGATACATCTCTTGCTTTTCTACTTGCCTCTTGAAAATTAGAGCCGGGGCTATTCATTGCTTTCTCATATTTGTTTCTCTTCACTTTGAAGATTCCAATTTCTATTTCACATCCCATAAAATCTCAAGATTTCTCCTAAGGAAATCTCACTTTTCCTCCAAAGTAAATGACCAGTTTTCCTTTATTTTATTTTTCTACTTCTTCTTTTCTGATAATAAAACTGTAGCATGCTTCTTCTAACACTACTTCAGTTCATTTTGGAAACCTTACATAAACTCAGTTCTTAAAGGCCAAGTGCTCCAAACAGTCTTTGTTATTTCTTTGCATAGTCTTTAGGTAGAAAATAATTTCAATGATTTTTTGTCATCTTTTTTTAATTTCACCTAGGAGAGGGAAGATTTTCTTCATTATAAGGGCTATCTATTATTTTTCATTTGTTTATTAATCAAATTCACCACCCTTCTGTGGGCACATCCACAAGGAAAGATTTCTGAATTATAAAGCCAGGGACAGTGCTTGTGTGATTATCCAGCCCAAAGCGCAAGATCAGATAGCAGGAACTCAAACACTGTGGCCGGCATCCACGAAGGTCAGCAGGATCAAAGCAGTGTTGATAAAACAGTCCCAACTGCCCAAAACAACCACTTTCTTGGGAGTAAATCTGCTGTGAGCCTCCATAAATCCTCAAGTCAAATCCTGCATGACCCACTTTCTAAAGCTGAAAGCCCATGGCCATATGCATGGGTCCCATCAGAAATTTTTTCAATCATTACTTGAGTCACCCAAATCTACTTTTTCCCCATATATATATATATATATATATATATATATATATATATATATTACAACTTTTCCCCCATTTATATATATTACTGATAAAACTGATATTGGAGGATGTAGCTCAAGTGCACAGCTACAATGGTCTCCCTAAGATTTAATCCAGCTAGCCTCACCCTCTGGGGCCTGCTGCTATACAGCTGAGGCCTTGGTGGCCAAATCAAGTGTTCCTAGTCAGGCTCCAGAAGGGAGGGAGGTCAAGGCCTGAGAGCTGCAGCTATGCTCAGTTCTTCAGAACTGGCCAATCAGGAAACTCATTCCACATCCACATGTGGAAAAGAGAAGGGGACAAGAGCCCAGGAAGATTAAGGGAAATGCCTCCTCATGGAATCCTGAGAATTAAGAAATAAGCCTGTCCCCTTTTACAACACTTCTATAGCATGTATCACCATGAAGCAGCTCTGACAGAAGTTCTTGGGGGAGGGGTCAGTCTTCCGTGACATGAGTTCACATCAATACTGTCCCAGAATGAAAGGCTAGCCCATAGAGCTACTTCCGGTAAAATGTGCATGCCCATGAAGCAGCATAGCTTCATTAAAATTGCTCTATGGGAGAGTTTAATTTAGTTTCAACCCTCAGTACTACCTTATGCTGAAGCCACCTCTCTGGTACCTCACAAACTTGATCCCCTGTCAAAATATTTGGTCCAGCATGACTTCCAAACCATGCCACAGAAAGCAAAGGCTCTATCTAGAGCTGCCATCAGTAAATCAACAAGAAGCCTCTCATCATTTGAGACCCCATCTGACACTCCTTCTATTTTTTCTGTCCTCAGGAACACAAAGAAAAGTACACAACGTTTCTATAACCCTTTCTTATCCCTACAACCAAGCTCATTACATTCAGCTTCCATTCTAGACATCCTGTGCAATTAAGATTTTGAACAACCATATTTAATGACATAATTGAGGTACAACTACATTTTTGTCTCCCTCTGCACATTTCAAGGGGGATAATATCCCCCTCTCCCTGATGTCATTGGCCCACTCTTAGTGAA
Organism: Vespertilio murinus; assembly: GCA_963924515.1. Classification (NCBI taxonomy): domain Eukaryota; kingdom Metazoa; phylum Chordata; class Mammalia; order Chiroptera; family Vespertilionidae; genus Vespertilio; species Vespertilio murinus. Next base: position 47,980,962 of record OZ004706.1, read on the forward strand.
TAGACAGCCCTGTGATTGCTTTAAGTCAGAAAACACAGACTTAAATTTTCCTTAGATTTGTTGGTTCAAATTATTGATCAATGCTTTAATCTTCATTAAATTTAAGACTTTTTCCCCTCACATCCCCACCCCAGCAATATAGTGCTCCGTCTGACTCAAGATAAGGTGTGGTCAGCCCTTTTTGCTTCCACCCACTTCACCTCTCTGACTTTATAACAAACTCTTTCAGAGCCTCTAAAGATCAAAGAGGGTGCTGCAGAAACTTTAAGGAACAGGGAAACTCTCGCTCAGCTAGAGAATTCTTCCTGAGATATGTTAGAAGAAAATTCTGATTTGAGGAATAATTTTCATTGTTTTTTCTTGTAAAATCCCTTCACTGGCAGAACTTGCCTCTGGCCTCTGTAGACACATAGCTTTTCTAAATGTATTTGCAACACCTTCAGACCCTAATAAATACAACACTTGCCTCCAGGTTCTTGCCTGTGGGTTCATCTGGTAAATCAGAATACACCAGCGAAGGTATAAACGCCTTCTACCTGTGAGGCTGGTTCTCTACTTTAGAGAATAGCAATGAGAGTCCCTAAAATTTATCTAGGTGCTTGGCAACACATCCAGCTTTCTCACTCAAGCCAAGGGGGAAGAAAGAAGGAACAGAGGAAAAAGGGGACAGGGGCCCAAAAAATTCTAGGGAACTCAGCAGTCGGAGTCCATGACTGTTCTAACAGTAGTACTAAAGTGACTCAGTTTCTAAGATCCAAAGTCAGTGTTTCTCTACTTTAAGTTTTATTTCGCAGCAGAGAGAGGATTTGACCAGCACAGTTTGCCATATCTTTGTGCCCCAAGTTCAGGGTCATTGTGTGTGAATTAAGGCCATTCCAAGACAGAAGGAACCCTTGTTGGCCAGACAGCTTCACAGGAGGTGTCCACTCTAGTTTGAAGTACATGGTCCTCCCAGGATCCATTATGGCTACACCTTTGTTATTAACCTCTAGTATCCTTGACTTCTGACCCTCTACAGCTCCAGCTGTAAAACCACAAGTTATTTGCATTAGGTTAAAGGTGTGTTTTTTCTTAATTGAACTAGATAAAACTGTACCTGTGGCTTTCAAATGATAGATAAAAGATACAAACCAAGTCTCAAGAAACTTCCTCTATAAATTATCAAATCAGATTATTCATATAAAGGAACACAGAAGTGTATTAAAAGAACAACTTATCATTTAGTTTGGCTTATGCATTTCAAATATTTCAGGCTCATTGGAATAAAGATAATATAAAGTAATCCCCAAAGTAGAAACACTAGAAATAAAGTGTCATGCTGTGAATTTTGCTTCGCTAGACTCTTGGTCCTGTGGAGATAGGAACTGTGCCTCTGTTATGTCCACATCGCTGAGCCCAGTACCTGGCACATGGTGATGCTTGGTAAATACTTCCTCATTGAATGAATGAATAGCAGAAGACATCTTTGTTAAAAAAGAATACACACATTTCAATTTTTGTTGTTTTATCGCCTGTACTAAATGAAAAGGAGTCAGTAAATTGATGGCATGTCAAAGCCAAATGGTGTATTTATGAAGCGATGTTCCTTGGAGTTTACTGATGGCCCAGTCCATTAAGGACCAAAACTCTGATCCACATGAGATTGTTTCTATATGTAGAATAAGTAAGTATTTTTATGAAATAAAAGTCCTGAAAACAACAAAGTCATTCTAGCCCCTTTGGAAGATTCTCTGGATTCATTAAAGAAAATGTAACAGTTTAATCATAGCATGATATTTTAGAAAGAGTTGGCTTAATTTATTTTCAAATGAATACACAGGGGATATGTGCACTCAAAGGTTTTAAAAGTATCTCTACTATTGTATAGGCCAGAGGAAAGGTTGATTGCACTTTACGTGTTTTAGTTGTTTGAATTGATGTTATGTCCTTATGGTATAAAACCTCGGAAGCCTTTGCAGCACTAATTTAAAATTATGTTTTTAAGTTCACTTACATTTATAACAAATGTCCAAACACCGGGCCTTGTGTCATTTTCTTTTATGTGATTTTGAACATCCTAGTGTCAAGAGCAAAGCTAAATACTTTCTTTTTAATTTTAAAAGCAAAATTATATGTGACCTGTGCCATTTGGCAGCATGCCTGAAGAGTGAATAATGTTACCTGTCTTCTAGTGGGTCACCACATGCCATGTTTAATCAAGAAAATATTTCCCCCTATAGTACTTGGCATGTCACATGCCTATCAGTTTCCTGTCAGGCAAGATAGGGGGCATCAATAAGTGCATCAGTTCTTCCCCCTCTCTTTTGGAGCCAAGCACTACAGCTGACAGTAAACTTGACAGCTTTTGTCATCAGCAGCATTTTTTTGCTGGCATCCTGTTGTTAATAACATGTTGGCTACACAGCATTACCGGGGCTAATCCACCGTGGAACAATCATCCCTGCACCATCGGCCACAAAATGATTTTTAAGCTTTTTCCAAGGCCTTTTGTTCTTCAGACTTTTCTCCCCTTCGGCCAAACTCTTCACTAAACTTGCTACAAAATTAATTGGGAAGGGGGAAAGGGAAGAAGAGACTATGAAAGGCTCAATATTTAATTCTTGTTTCAAAGGTCATGTTTACCAGCTTTTTAAGAACCACCATGCATACTGACAGATACAATCAAAACTCAGTGAGAGAGAGAGGTGAAGTTAAAATATGTAAAGGTGAAAGTTTTATTTTTTTTATTGAATGTACAATTATAGCACTTGGGAAAGTTATTGAGATGACTGTTTCTGACAATATGTGAAATATAGGCAGTATTCTAGATGTAGTGTAATATGTACTTAATAACCACAGTGCCTTTTTATGGTTTTTTTTTTTTTAATCAATGAGTCAGGAAAGGGTGAGCAGTTTTATGACCAGCCATTATCCAGACATGTTTTCCTCTCCCAGGATCAATTGCAGTGTTTATTATATAGACATAATTTATATTTCTGGTGTTATGTATTATCTATGCAGTCATTAAGCCAAGTTCATGGGGTGCCCTGTCCCCAGGCTCACTGATCCATCTGTGTGGAAGCTCGCCTTCAGTTATTTAATGCTCTTTAGTTCTTATTAGATTCTGGAACTTGTAAATGGATCCTGCCTCGGACTCATTTTTACCTTATCCTGAATTATTTTACTTGATCTAATATCTCAAATTATTTTGAATGTTATCAAGATTTTAACATCACTTACACATTTTTGTTGTATTAAATTCAAACTTCTAAATAGAACGTTGTTTTCTTCATGATCCCAATTTTTAATTTGTACACTTTCCCAGAATTAGAAAGGCACTTTTACCCACTACTTCTTACATGACTGTTACTGTGGTAATGGCAAGTAACCACAAACCTTAGCTTTACCACAACAAAGGTTTATTTTTCACGCTGTTACGTGTTGCCACATATCGGCTTGGTCTCTGCTCTGCCTTCTCTGGGTTCTAAAGTCTAAAAGGAAAAAGGAGCCCTTATCTGTAATTTACTGTAGGAGGAAAGAACACCAGTGAAAGCACCAGCTGACGTAAAGCTTCCCCTCATCTTGCATTCCATTATCGGAAGTGAGTCACAAGATCTTGGCTAACATCATTGGGCAGGAAGAATGATCTTCCCATAGGAAGAAGCATCCAGAGGAGGAGCCTGACAGTGTAGAAAAATGCCTCAGATAGTGTTGATCAGCCCACACGTTCTACCGCAACTTCCCTTCAATAGCAGCTCTCTTCTTTCAGTGGTTTCTTTACTGCAGGAATGAATGTTAAATTCTTGTGCTTTGACAGGCCTTACAGTCATACTCAATGTCTGTAATGTAAATGTAAGCATCCATTCCTCTTTAGCAAATATAGGTAGGAATGCATGTTTTCGTATTCTCTTGTTTCCAACTTCCTCCTTCCTGATTCCCTTTTGCTTGTATCATTGTGTGTTTTTGCTCAGGCTCAGTCACCTAAAGCAAAATCACTCCCCCTTGCATGGGGAAAAGGAATTTTGCTCTTCTGTCACCAGTAACGATGAATCCCAGTCATTTTGGCTTCAGAAATAGAATCTTGAATTCTCACCATTACTAACACCTTACCCTTCTGACTGCTCCAGAAATTATATTTACATTTATTTAGCATTTTATATTAGACTAGTAACCCTGCGCATGAATCTGTGCACCAGTAGCTCCCCAGTAGCTTGCTGCTGCCCTCCAATAGCTCTCTGCTCACTGCCCCTCCCTCCTGTAGCTCCCCCTACCCTCCATCCCCCAATCCCCCTCATAGCTTGCTGCATTGCCCCCTCCTGAAAGCTCTCTGCCCACTGCCCTGCCCTCCTGTAGCTCCCTCCACCCTGCCCCTCATATCTTGCTGCCCTGCCCCTTCCTGTAGCTCTCTGCCTCAGCTTGTAGCTCACTGCCCCACCCTCCTGCTGATCCGTGATCCAGTACATACACAGTTGGTTGTTATGCTTCCCGGCATAATGACCATTTACATATTACATCTTTATTATATAGGATAATTTAGAGGTCTAATCACACTGTTTTCTCATATTAAAGTAATTATTGACAATAAGCAACCTGCAAGTCATTTCCACCTATGATTTTAAGCAACATTTCATTTATCTTTGATGTATTTATACACTATTTTTTTAAGATGCAAGACTAAGCTAACTAACTGGGTTATAGAACGAATGAGGAGTTTAGATTTAATGATGTAGGAAGTAGGAAATAATTGAATTTTCTGAGTCAGGAAACAGGAAAACAGCATGGTGTCAATATCATAGTGTACTAAAAGAGTACAGGATTTTTATGTCAAACCATCCAGGATTGGAATCCTGTTACCATCAATATGGTCTTAATAATGAAATGAGAAAATTGAACTGGAATGCCCTGAATTCCTGGGTTCTTGTCTCAATGGTTTCAAAGAATGTAGCCATGGACGAAAGGTGATAGGTAAAAAAGTACAGAAATTTATTGCAAGCAGGCACTACCTCTAAAACCTAATTCTAAATTTTAAGCCTAAGACCCTGTCCATCCTGGACAGACAGAGGGACCCCTGAGAAAAGTGGCCGCTGCTTTCTTTGTCTTGAGGCATTAAACAGACTGCAGTTCTGTGTCTGAACCTGACCCCTCATTGGTCATTTTGCTACACAGCATTAGTTTTCAAAGCTCAAAGCCCACATGGTGCCCCCTCCTTCTTTTACCCTTACTTTGTTGGTTGGAGTCACTTTTGATCTATTTTATAGCTCTCCCAGTTGTATTGACAGAGAAAGCCTTATCTAATGGCCCTCCTGGTTATTCAGGTCAGGGCTACTTTGGCCTAACTTATGGTCACCTTAATAGCTCAGGCCAGAGATTCCTTTTGGTTTATGGCCGTCTTTAATTATCCAGGTGAGATATATTTCTACTCGCCTATTCCATTTCTGTACTCACTGTGCCAGTAAGATAAACACCCTGGCATCTTCAAGTCTCCACTATGTATTCCATCCCCCATAGACTAGCAGTCACCAACCTTTTAGACCTCACGGACCACCAGTGGCGACCACTGCCATAGACCATTTTTATTCCTAAAACCTTCTAAGCCTGCCTAATTAAGCTAGCTAGCAGTCACCAACCTTTTAGACCTCACGGACCACCACTTGGCGACCACTGCCATAGACCATTTTTATTCCTAAAACCTTCTAAGCCTGCCTAATTAAGCTAGCTAGCTATTTCTGTCAGTATCTCCACCTAGAAATGAAAATCACACTACCTGCCTCATAGGGCTGTCATTCTCTGATTCTACACATTTTGCGTTCCCACTTTGTACCTGATGTTGATGAACAAAACACTCAGTTCTTGACCTCATTATGCTCAGTTTAGGGACAAATACACACACACACACACACACACACACACACACACACACACACACACACTCTAGCAAAAGCCTAAGGGGAGGGGAGAGAGCGAGAAGAGATTAACCAAAGGTCTTATATGCATCCTAGAGGCCCGGTGCACGGACCCTGGTGGGGTCTCTGGCCTTTGGGATTGGTCTCAAATTGGCTTTTGGACATCCTCTGAGGGGTCTCAGATTGCAAGAGGGCATGGGTCAGACTGAGGGACTCCACTGGTGCACAAATCTATGCACCGGGCCTCTAGTAGATACATAAGAAAAGAAGCAAATTAGTAGTGAACAATTGTGATAAGGGCTCAGAAAGAAAGAAAAAAGTGATAGAGAACTGGGTATGTGTCTTTAAATTTAGTGGTCAGAGAAAGCCTGTCAAAAATGGTGGTATTAATGAGAAATAAATGACAAAAAAAACATATAAGCTGTTGATGACCCTCTCATATCCTCTTGTCCCCTTAACATCTGGTATGTGCCTATGGTATCTAAGTGTCAGAACTGTCAAATCCTCCTGAGAATATTCATTCAGCTTGTGTTCACTGCAGCCTGAAATACAGAGGAATTAATGTCTCCAAGTACAGCCTTCAGTCATTGACAGATGGGAGTGGGGCAGTAAGTAGCATACCTTCCTCCCCCTCCACTGGCCCATCCTGATGTATGTGCACATGGTCTCTCAGAGTCCCGAGCAGCATAGAGCTCAGCATGGTAATTGCTTCATTACACCCCCAACACTGGCTTCCTGCCCTTCCCTCTTTCACTTCTTTTCTCTTCTACTGCTGTTCTTTAGAATTTCCTCCCCAATGAAGTATTGATTTTAAAATCTCATCTTAGGCACAGTCTGCTGCAGGATTGAACCTACCTGAGAGAAATATCTTCTCTAATCATCTAGGATAGCATCAGAAATAAAATATGAACTCAGAAAATGCTGTCCTTTTTTTCACCCTTCTTCCCCTGAGTGAAACATACATGATGACAATGTTTGAGGAAGTCATCTCTGGACTATATTACAGTCTTGGAGGTAGGCAAAGAGTCCTAGAGGCCACTGAGGAGGCAGACTGTTGCTGTAGAACTGAAAGGGAAAAGGCAATAAAGGCAGGCTAAGGTGAGATGCCAGTAAAATTTACTTACAATGGCTCATTTATGACTCTTTTGTATCCCTTGGTGCATATTATTATATATTTTGCTGGACCACACGGTTCTATGAAGTGGTGGTACAACAGGGTATTGGTGCATAAGGATACCTTTGGGTAAAATAACTTGTATATACTATAAAACCAATAAAAGTAGGTAGATCAGCAAAGTGTTCTGTGAAATTGGTGAGAGGTTTCCAGGTCTCCTGCTCTTATCTGTCATACCTGACCTACCAGGTAGCAGGACCAGGGAGAGTGTACAAGGGCCTCTGATCTCCATTGGGACCCAAAATTTTGATTTAAGGATGTAATTTAACAGTACTTTATCCTTCATGCAAAATATTATTTTTTCAGCAACTTTTTTTAGTTAAATTTATTGGGGTGATATTGGCTGATAAGTTTATATTATATAAGACTAGAGGTCCAGTGCACAAAATTTATGCACAGAGGGTGGTCCCCTCAGCCCAGCCTGCACCCTCTCCAATCCAGGATCCCTTGGGGGGATGTCCGACTGCTGCTTTAGGCCCGATCCCAGGGATCATGCCTAAATTGGCAGTTGGACATCCTTCTTACAATCCAGAACCACTTTCTCCTAACTGCTCACCTGCCTGTGGACTGATTGCCCCAACTGCCCCCTCACTCCCCTGGTGGTGTGGCCGACCTCAACTGCTCTCCTGCTGTCCTGGTTGTCCCTAACTGCCTCCCCCTGCCTGCCTGGTTGCCCAAAACACCCTGCTATTCAGTCATTTGGTCATCCCCTCACTCAATCCCCTCCTGGCCTGATCAACCCACGCAGCCTGCTGTTCAGTCATTACTGTTACTGTGATGGCATCCCATACAATTTGTACATTTCTCTATAATTAGTATAGATTATATTTCAAATGTGCAATTCTGTAATAACACCATTTGTATTTGTGCCTACAACTCAAAGTCAAATCTTTTTTCTGATATTTGACCCTCTTTACCTTTTACTTTCCTCCCACCTCACTTCCCTCTGGTAACAACCACACTATTGTCTGTGGCTATGAATTTTTGTTTGTTTTTCTTGTTTGTTCATTTATTGCTTTCAGTTTTATATCCAACCTATAAGTGAAATTATATAGTTCTTAACTTTTCCTGTCTGACTTATGTCACTTAGCATGATTTTCTGAAGATCCATCTATGTTGCTGCAATATAGATGGATCTTGTATTTCATCTTTTCTCATGGCTAAGTAGTATGTCATTATATATGCATGTTACATCTTCTTTATACAATCATCTAGTGAAAGACACTTTGGTTGTTTCCATGTCTTGGCCACTGTGAGTAATGCTGTAATGAACATAAGGGTGTATATATCTTTGTGAATAAATGTTTTCAAATTTTTCAGATAGATAACCAGAAGAGGGGTTGCTAGATCAGATGTAATTCCATTCTTAATTTTTTTAGGAGCCTCCATACTGTTTTCCATAGTGGCTGTATTTTTACCAACAGTGAGTGAGGATTCTTTTCCCTCCACAACCTCTCCACCACTTGTTATTACTTGTCTTGTTGATAGTAGCCATTCTAACAGGTGTGAGGTGGCATCTCATTCTAGTTTTGATTTGTACTTCCCTAATGACTAGTGAAGTTGAGCATCTTTTTATATATCTATTGATACATGAACGGGACTATATCAAACTACAAAAAAAGCTTCTATGCAGCAAAAGAAACCATCAACAAAACTAAATGGTAACTAACCAAATGGGAGAAGATATTTGCAAACTACAGCTCCAACAAGGGGTTACTAACCAAAATATATAAAGAACTCATACAATTGAACAACCAGAAAAACAAACAGTGCAACTAAAAAGTGGGCAGAGGGCCTGAACAGACACTTCTCCCAAGAATATATACAAATGGCCAACAGATATATGAAAAGATGCTTATCAGTTAACTTTAAAGATTTTTAGCTTTATTTGGACATGAAGACAGTGACAGGAATCAGACTGAAAGGTGAAGAAGAGGTGTTTAATCAACCCCACTCTATGTTCAAATCTCTCCCATTTAGGATCAAAGTAATGTGTACAGGAATCTATATGTACATATATAAAAGCCTAAGCAACCATTATGACCAGACGACCAGACAACCAGATGGTAGTTAGAGCACGCACTGACCACCAAGGGGTGAATTTTTAACACAGAAACTACTGCCTGGTGGTCAGTGCACTCCCACAGTCAACCTCCCATGGCTGGCCAACCTCCTGCTTTCCTTCCCCCAGTCCTGATTAGCCTGATTGTGACTGGGTGAGATGGCCCCCATTGGCCCCAATTGCTGGCCAGGCCAAGGACCCCACCCATGCATGAATTCATACCCTGGACCTCTAGTCTTATATAATAAAAGCCTTATATGCTAAGTGCCTGACCATGTGTTAGACCATTCTACCAGTCACTATGATGTCTACTAATCACCAGGGGGCAGGCGCTCTGACTGGTAGGTTAGCTTGCTGTGGGGGTCCGGCAGACCTGGACGGGGTGAGGTGGGCCAGACATGCCTTGGAGCCCTCCTTCCATACCTCCCTGGCCAGCCAACCTCCCGTGGTTCCTCCCCTGCTGGCTGGCCCTGATGGCCCCAATCGCAACTGGGTGAGATGGGCCAGACATGCCCTGGACAAATCCATGCACTGGGCTGTTTTTTTACCTGATCTCTTCAGGCCAGGTTGAGGGACCCCAATGGTGCATGAATCTGTGCACTGGGCCTTTAGTTATTTTGTATATATTGCATAAAATCAATGTAAAATATGTGCTTGCTGTGTAAGTGCTTTTTAATGTTAAGCATTCCTTGTCTTCTCTTCCAACTCATTTTTCACTTTTAAGCTAGCCTTTAATGAACATTTTGAAGTCTCTACTTGATCTTGGAAATTTAAAAAATTAACTTCCTACCAGAACCTATAAGATCTGATCTGTGATCTACCTGTCTCTCCAATCTATTCTTGGGCTATTTTCATTCATGGTGATTGGGCTTAGGCATGCTTGCCATCACTTAGTTCTTCGAAACATGCCACATACTTTAGTGTCTTTTTGGATGTTGGTCCTTCTCCCTGGAATTTTCTTATCAGCTATTGACATAGATAGCTCTCTCATTCTTAGGAGTCTACTTAAATGTTTACCTTCTTAGAGAAGCCTTCAATGACCACCTTACCTTATCTGAGAAGATGTATCAGTTAGCTAGTACTAAAACAATGCTGCATAACAAACAACAATAACATTACAGTGACATGCAGTTATGAAGATATGTTCAACCCAAATTTCTGAGGATGGGATGATGGCCTCTCAAGCTAGGGCAGGCCTCACTCAATGGCTCTGCTAATCTCATTTGTGCTTGTTTATGTCCAGAGGTCAATTGGAGATCAGCTGATCTAAGGTGCTTCTGCTTTACAACTCTGCCTCATATACCTAACATCTTCCTCCTAGGGCCAGTGGGCTAATCTGGACCTGTACATTTCATAGGCCTTACATGTGACAGATATGTAACTATATGAGCAGAAACATATGAGGTATTTTAATGCCCAGGCTCAGAATTGATATATTACATTGGCCAAAGCAAGTCCCAGAGCCAAACCCAACATTAATGGTATACTACTCCCTTGGAAATGTGTCAGGTTGGAAGGGAATATTTCTGAGCCATAATCCAATCTATTGTAATAGGTTTCCTCTGTTATTCCAGGTCGTAGTACTCTGTTTCAAAGCAATTATTTTTGGTCTTCTTTGGCTAATGTCTGTCTTTCCCATGAAATTTTAGCCCCAAGTATCAGCAGTTTAATATAATTAAAGTTTATTTGTCTCTCATGTCACAGTCCAATGCCGTTTGGGAAGCCCTCCTCCACTGTAGGTTTGTCAACTGCATCTGTGCAGCCTACTCAGGGGGAAAAAGAACCAAAGATCAAATGAGATTTTTTTTCAGGGCCAGGCATAGAAGTGAATTCTGTTACTTTCACTCACCACTGGCCAAAAGTCAGTCACATGGCCCCATCTAGCTGTAGTAGGAGGTGGGGCCAGGCAAAGGAAATGGTGAAGTGAACACTTAGCTTGGTTTCTATGGAGACTGTGCTTTCTTTGATGGGAAGCTGTGTCCCTAGCACCACAGTGCCTGGAAGTTGTAAGCTCTTTACTTATTCAGAGCATGAGTGAATGGTGCCTTGCTCCAAAGTTAGTTTTTTCATCTATAAACAGAAGATATTAATTTATACCTAAGAAAACCATTATAAAGAACTAGAGGCCCAGTGCATGAAAATTTATGCACTGGAGGTGGGGGATCCCTCAGCCAGGCCTGCCCCTCTCACAGTCCAGGAGCCCTCATGGGCAGGAGGAGACCCGGTGATAAGGGAAAGATGACGCTCCCATCACACCTCTGCTGCTGGCACTGCCGGCAGCGTAAACCTTGGCTGGTCCTGGTTACCTGAGCCTCAGGTGACCTTGGGCTGCTGGACAGCTGCCATCCAGGGCTTGCCTGCTTCTCAGGCTGGCCCTGAGTTGCAGGGGTGCTGATGGTGGGTCCAGACACACTGTGAGCCTGCCGCCCCTTCTCCTCTCACCCCTCCCAACTGGACTGAAAGGGCTGAGGGACTCCAACGGGGCTGAGAGGATGAGAGGACTAGGCACCGCCATCTTGTGGCTATGAGCACTGCCATATTTGTGACAGTGTGACAATTTGCATATTCCCTCTTTATTAGCTAGGATAAAGAAGTAATCTTTATGATTGGGTTTTATAGAAAAGATGTATTATCTTAGTGTCTGACTTCTGTCTCAAAAATGCATCGGAAGTGTTGTTATTGTGTATGAATTATTGTTTGTGATAATGAGGAAAATGTGTTGATTTATGCAAATATGTGTGTGGATATATGAAGCCAGACTTTAATTTTCATTTTTTAAGATAAAATGGTCAAGAGAATATGACCTAACTAAAAGCCAAGGCAGGAGACCTCAGGCAGAGAGAGTCACCACATGTGGGCCTGTCTAGCCCAGAGTCTTCACCTCAGCTGCAGGGCTTTTTTTTTTTTCCAGCACCATCCAGGCCACACAGTTCTATACTTACCTGCTCCTCCCTGCTCCCTGTAGAATGTAAAGAATTTGTAAGGTGGAGTAAATGCACAAGGAGCAATGAGAGCCATATAGTGATCCACAAGGCTCTGCCATTTTTCCCCCCTGTCTTTTTACTGGCCTTAATGTAAAACACAAATATTGAAGAAACTTATGGATCTTGATTTTGTTGGTTTTTCAAAAAAATATATAAAATTCTTGGGTCACGAAGGCCCTGACCAATCATTGGGTCAGAAACCATTCATGAAACCCCAGATTGTTCTGTGTGCCCTTCCTCCGGGGCACATTCTGCACACTTATTTCATATCATATGAAACATAATGTCTTACATTATATGTAAATCTGTTTTGGATTTTTTCCCCTCCATAACAAGTTCTTCTAGGGGCTTATTCATATTGTATCCCAGAGCTCTCACAGGCTATGTACCCAGAAGGCCTTAGTCTCATATTAGAAATTCAGTTTTGCCCTCTAGTTTCTGTACTTTAAAGCTCTGCCTTTAAGTTTAAATGTCCCACAAGTGCATACTGCAAAGTCAACCTTTGCTCCACCCCGATCTCACAAACGCAGTGTTGCGTGTATGGTCTCATGTTTCCTGGAAAGTCCTTCCACTCTAGTTCTTTAGGTTGGCACCTGCATGAATTTTCTAAAGCTACTGGTGACCTTGAAAATACAGTAGATTCCCACTTGCAAAGGATGGCTGTGGTGAAATTCACTCTAAAATAGTGAATAGACTCTACTATTTACAATTTTCTCAACCTTATCATTCAAACTAAATATGTTCTATATCATAATTCCTGCTTGGGTTAGTGCTCATCAAATTTCTTTGATATGCAGTGCCTGTACTTCATTAGCTCTTAAAAGATTATAAGCATCAAATAGCCACTGATTATTAGCAATCACATCGCAAAAACGCGAAGAGAACATTAAACATGAGACAGAGTTAAAGTTCTTAGCCATGTCAATATCTATTTCAAAGCATCCTTGACATTTCCAATCCCCTGAATTTTTATTTATGCCGTAATTGGAAAGCTAAATCTAAAACTTTAGTATTATCATGAGCGTTCATTGTGCCCTCTGGATTCGATAGGTTAATTTTAATGAACATTTAAACACTCACATTAGGCAATCTCGTTTAATTATAATTAAGATGTGAAGCTGGGAGTTGTAGTGCTTGGCATTCTAATCTGGTCCATTTACTGTGCAGCTATATCTCAAGTGCGGCAGCAATACTTGTTAAATATTTCGGTGCCTACAGAGTGATCAACACTGATTAGCAGCATATCTGAACAGGTCCTTGCCCCTGGGAGTTCAAGTTTTAAGTACGAACTTATACCTTAAGGACTTTTCATATGTATGTTCTGCTTTTGAATAGCAAGTAAAAGAGGCAGGTCAAACTGGGGTTAAGTGCAGTCGAGACCACAGAAAGATCTGGAAAGTGCAGGAAGGAAAAGGCTGCACTAAGGAGAGCAAGCAAGTGGGAATTAGCATTCACCTCACACATACAATGAATGGTGTGTGTGGGGGTGGGGTGGGGATGGTGGTGGTGGTATCATTTACATACAATTAAGAGCTAGGTTGGGAGGTTATACTTCAAGGATGTTGACTAAAATACTGGAAACCAGAAGTACCACAAATGGATTGTGGCCCAAAGCAAGGGACCTTTCCAAAGGGCCTCCCAATAAGCCCTTTAAGACAGACAACAACGTGGAGACCCAGGAACTATACCAGGGGTGGGAAAACTTTGCCAGGCCACCCCACACCCCACGAGAACCACCCCCTGATCTGGGACACCCTTCAGGGCAAACCAGCTGGCCCCCACCAGTGCACCAGGCCTCTATCCTATCTAATAAAAGAGTAATATGCAGAGTGACCATCACTCCAACACACAAGATGGTTGCCCCCACGTGGTCAAAGATCCTGCCCCCATGTGGACACAAGATGGCCTCCACAAGATGGCCATCAGGGGAGAACAGTTGCGGGGGACCAGGCCTGCAAGGGAGGGCAGTTGGGGGGCAATCAAACCTTCAGGGGAGGGCAGTTAGGGGTGACCAGACCAGCAGAGGAGGGAAGTTGGGGGCTAATAGGCTGGCAGGGGAACAGTTAGACATCAATCAGGCTGGCATGGGAGTGGTTAGGGGGTGATCAGGCTGGCAGGAAAAAGTGGTTAGGGGAAATCAGGAAGGCAGGCAGGTGAGCAGTTGGGAGCCAGTAATCCTGGATTGTGAGAGGGATGTCCGACTGCCTGTTTAGGCCCGATCCCCTAAATAGGCAGTTGGACATCCCTTGAGGGGTCCCAGATTGGAGAGGGTGCAGGCTGGGCTGAGGGACACCCCCACATCCCTGTGCACAAATTTGATGCACCAGGCCTCTAGTATTATAATAACATAACACAATATTAAATTATTATTTTAAATTAATATATATATATTTCTTTCATTGAATTGAATAGAGACTCCCTGAAAGTGAAGAGGCACTTTTTATTTTCAACACAATAGCAACAAAATAACATAAAACAATATTATGATAATTTATTTTTACATATATATCACTTTCTTGAGTACTGAAATCATACATTTTCGGCTTAAAATTTCATTTGTTATAATAAAACAACATAAAAACAACCATTCTCCTAAGGAGAGTACTTGTCTGTTAAGAAAAGTTAAAGAACAAAAATTCAGATCTGAAGATCTAATTGTCTTTATTGAGCGATTCATGTCAGACAGCATTCCATCTAGTAAACAGAATTTTTCCCAGAAGTTTAAATATGGAAGACTTTTTAGGCAAGACAAGAGTGCTATTAGCAAAAGAAAAGAAAGGATTTGTTCTGTCCAGGCTACCTTCCCTTTGGTCAAGACTGGATCTGTTGGGCAGATTGCCTCAGCTTCCTTTGCAAGGGGGGGTTGTGGTTGGAGAGGATCATGACAAATTACCTCATTGGTGCTGACCAAAAATTTCAGACTGACCAACTGAGGTTATATGCCTGTAGCAGGTTTGCAACTGCAATTAGGTCAGGTATGAAGTCTAAGTTCCATGTGATGGGCTTTAGCACAAGTGACTCCATTTGGGGCCTGTGGTTTTCTTTAACAGAACTTTATTTTTAAAGAAACTGCTTATGAGATACCTAAAATTAATTATTATTTTATAGATAAACAAGTTAAGTTAGATTAATTCAGTTTTCTAATATGTAGACCTAGTCTATATCAAGTATTGTTTAATCAGATTGTTTCTTTGTATTTCTAAAAATTCAGAATAATATACTGCAGACTGTAAGCATTTTATAATGTAATACTGTAAGGGAGGTGTGAAAATCGCTTTTAAATTAGTATAAAAGTAAAAAACTAAAGTATTAAGAATACATATAACTACAAAAATTAGTTAATTTCTATTTCATATTAATAATGCATTTGTAATCAGAAAATTACTTCAGCCTAAACACATGGTTTGCTAAGCTTTATTTATTCTAAGACGATGTGTTTTATACAAGTAAAGAATTACATCAATTAAATACATAATCTCCAGAATTTTAATTGCTATTTAATATTTTACAATAGCTTTTATTCTCCCAAATCCTCTTAGATTACTAATTTCAAGGAGAGGTTGAAAAAAAGTAACTAAGTTTTACTATGTACAGTTAACTTTATTAAACAGATGTTGAATATTTTCTTGGTCCTTTCACTTCTCTTTTAAAAATTTTATTAGAAAATTGCACTAACGTATAACAAAACTTCCCTTTATGACTCCTAAAACACACCAGGCAGTGCCTGACTCTGTGCATGGACTAGAATTAGATACTTCTCTGCTCCACCTAATAAGTGGACGTTCCCTGGAGTCCTGGCTTACATATTTAGTAACTATACAGAGATTCTTGGGCTTTGTAAATGTAAAGGCTTTAGTTCAAATATTCAAACAAGTAATTTCAAGGTATCTTTTTTTCTTTTATTTCCCCTATCAACCATGGTTTGTAAATTCATAGAGTATAAACTAAAATACTAAGTAAATATGGATATCTGTTAATGTCGTGAAAATCAATTTATATATATTTTTTATTGATTTTAGAGAGGAAGAGAGAGATAGAAACATCAACGATGAGAGAGAATCATTGGTTGGCTGCCTCTTGCACGACCCACAGTGGGGATCAAGCCTGCAATCCAGGCATGTGCTCTGACCAGGAATCTGAATTGTGACCTCCTGGTTCATAGATCGATGCTCAAACCACTGAGCAACACTGGCTGGGCTGGAAATCGCTTTTCTAAAATAAATTTAATTATTACAAACACATATGGTTATTTTAGGATTAATTATTATGATTATAATATAGAAAACACATTAAACTATGAATATACAAGCATGTAATAAGTGCCATGTTTTAAAGCATTTTTTAATGGTCACTAGGAATTACCACATCAGCATTTAAGGTGTAATAGTGAGAACATAAAACTTTATTTATTCAGAATAATTAGAAGAAAAGGCAACTCAGACCAGTAAAAATCCAATCATGAAATGTTTTATAAGAAACTGTTTTTTATAATTTTTAAAAACAAAAAAAATACATTTCTCATTTACTGTTTAGTTATTAAAAATAAAACAGGAAGGAGAAAAAATCACTATACAAGGAATTGTCCTTGCTGCTATTGAAGTGTTGCTTTTAAAAGGAATATTGGACAATAGTATCATCCTTTTGTTCCACCCTAAATATATATTCACAGTTGAAATATTTAAAATGTAGTGTTTGTGAAATTATTCTGATAGGATGTGTAACCTGATGATTAGAAGAACATCTGAGTAAGCTCTTCACATTCCATTCTTGCTTATTATGTTCATTTAGATGTATTTGTCAACTTATAAATACAGTTAATTAAAACTTTTTTAAATTTTCTTTTTTTTTAAGGATCCCGCTACATGAAAAAAAATGCAAGTCAAAGTGGTCACAACCTAGAAGTCTGCAGAGACAGGAATAACTAGCAAGTAGATACTATGTTATTTTGCTATGCTTAAATATGTAGAATTCAGTAGTGTTCTGAGAATTTTACTCTATAATAACCAAATAATCTTGTAATTTTAAATTTATACTTAGTAATATTTGTGTTTACTATATATCATATCACAAAAATAGGAAGAAAATAGTATCTCTGGATTTCACAAAACCAATTTTCTGTCAATATTAATGAAATTATTTTGGTCATAAAGATAAGTTTAAATATTGTATCCTCTCTCAGGTCTTATTTCTAGACCCCCAATTCAGCAATATGTTTCTTTATAAAAAAAGAGTAAGACTCTCCCTATGCCTCATGACACACTTAACTACCATGTAAATATATTAATTCCTCTCATAAACCATTGATAGAAATTGTTATAACCATACTTTTAAGACTAGAGTAAGTTACATTCACTTTTGAAGGTTACATTTCAAAATTTCAAGTCGCTATCAGATGAAATCCAGACACAAAGCAGGATCTTTCCATTTATCAGTAGTTACTAACATTTTCAAGAAATGAAATAATGCAGTGTTTGGGTGAATGGATTAAGAAGAGGATTTAAGAACGTGGGAAGGGTAAATAAGATTATTTAAATGGCAAGACACATCATTGAAAAATTCATTATTTCACATTAAAGTTGTTGGAGTTTATTCTTTCTCCTCAAATGTATCTTGAAGATCGTAATAGAATCAGAATGTTAAGGCTAAAAGATTTTAGAAAGTATTTACTGCAAATCTTTCATGGGTATGGATTAAGAAACTGATACATTTATATACACATAATATAAATATTTTAACATACACACCGATACATTTATGTATACATAACATACATTTAAAAAAATTATTGTTGGTATTATTTCAGATGTTCCCCATTTCTCTCCCCACCTTTGCTTTCTATCACCCAAATCCCACCCTCCCTCACATTGTCTGTGTTCATGGGCTATGCATATATGTTCTTTAACTATTCTCTTCATCTTCTTTCATCTTGTCTTTCCCACCCTCCATTTAGATAAAACTTAATACAGTTAGTTCTTAATTTAACAAGAATTTTCAGTAGTAATGATGAGTAAAATATATTTATAAAGAAGTGTACTGTATAAGAAATGATGGCAGTATCTATAATAAAATATTTTACAAATTGTACATTTTATATTTATATTAAAAATTCTATAATAGTAAAAGTTTCTCTGATTATAAAAATGTTTAAAATTGTGTTTCAATTGCTCAACAGTTCAGTTCCTAAAGAATTATATAAGCTGGCAGAAGTTTCTTCCCTTTCAGTCTTCTTTGACAGCTTTATAAATGATGTCATGGATAATAAATACCTCACATATAAGCTCTTATAAATATTCATACAATTGGAGCCATATATCTTGATAACAAGAATGCTAAATAATGATTCAATAGAGAAGGATCTTTCTAATGTAAATTACTAGACTTTAATCTTTCTGGTTTTTAAATTTAGACTTTTTCTCTTGGGATGTCAAACAGTGATACAAGCTTGCAGGGGAAAGCAAAGGATCTTTCAAAATTCTAAGATTTTTAAAATAGTTCAGTTGGGTTATCTTCCTAATGAAGAAGAGAAAATGGTTAAAAAAAAATATGTTTAGAAATAGTTGGTAATAGTCAACATCAATTTTAGCTCAGGAGGAAATGAAGATCATAATTTAAAAGGCATTGAAGATCTTAAAAGAAGAGTTAGTGAACAAAAGGAGAAACATCTGTTAGACTGTTGAGAGAGTCTGGTGGTGGAAAACCAGGTAATTGATGCTTTCAGTAATCCAGGTAGAAAATTTAAGAGTCAAACTAATGTAACGGCAGTAGAGATACTGAACGGGACTTTGACTTGAAAAAAATGCCTTCTTCACTGTATTCTACTGAAGCTTGACTTGGATGAATAGTAATCCCATTATTTGAGATCTGGTATATTAAAAGAAGAGCAGTTAGCATTCAGCAGAGGATGTTAAAATGCTAACTTTAGTTTAGACAGTGAAATTCAGGTGCCTGTGGCAAAGCAAAATGGGTATCTCACAGGGATGGTGGAAATTCAGAACCGAAGTTCTAGAATTATGGACTTAATGTATCTGAATAAAGATAGTGATTGAGGCCACCAGAATGTAATCAAACAGAAAACATATTCAGGGTGAAGAGGAACATTACCACAGGTACAATTCCTAAGATCAATATTCAATCATCAAAAGTGGAATGGGCTACACAAAAAACCAAGCAATAGTTAAAAGTAAGAGTAAAAGTAGCTTCCTGTGTTTTCGTTTTGTTTAAAAAAAAATAACAGCAAAGCAGGAAGATTTGTAGATATTAACTGTTAAATGCTGCTGAAAAACCTAGGTAGAAGATGACTGAGAGAGAAAAAGCTTTTGGGCATCATAATTAGTCAGTCATTGGCAACCCTAATAAAGAGAATCTAACTTTGAATTATGAATTCTTTTCAATATGGTGACTTTATTCTTTACCTTATCTCCTTCCTACATCAAACTCAATGGTAGAATTATGTTGTTCAGATTTATCTATGGATGGTTTTATATTTTTTAAAACTCATATTTACTTATACTCAGAATATCTTTCTGTTGCAATCACCCTAAAACATCCCATAATTTGAGTAGCTAATTCAATTGAATGTACCTTGGTTAAGGATATCATCACTACTAGCTAATCCTGTCAAAAACATATCCCCTATTATTACTTCGTTCAGCCATCTTATAAATGATTTCCCACAGTACGCTGACAAATATTCTATCTATATCGTTGTTAGGAAAATCTCAGTCCTCCTGCAGTGTTTCTCCTTTACTCTCATGCTACTACCACACTCACAAGACTTCAGACAACAATCGATTTTCTGTGACATCAGCTGGGCATCCTATAATTTAACTCTCTTCTGACACTGTGTACCTAGAGAAGCATCAGATCTCATAGGTTAAGCCCTCAGTCACTTCAGATGACCCCCACACACTTCAGATGGCAAACCTCTGAAGCAGGTCTCCGGGTTATCCACAACTTCTGTCCAATTTGGCTACAAATTGGAGGTTCCCATGACCTCTTCCCCTTGGATTCTGTTATTTGCTGGAACAGCTCACAGAACTCAGGGAAATACTTACTTACATTTGCCTGTTTATTAAAAGTCATGATAAAGGATACAGATGAACAGCCAGATGCATAGATATGTGGTCTGGTAGGGTTCTGAGCACAGAAGCTTCTGTCCCTGAGAATTGGGGTGTATTATCCTCCTGGAATGGGGACATACTTACCACCTGACAGCTCTCTGAATCCCATACTATTGAGATATTATGGCGGATTACTCATGTAGGCATGACCGATGTTTAACTCCATTTCCAGCCCCTCTTCCTTTCCTGGAGAATGGGAGGGAGGGCTGAAAATTCCAAGCTTCTAATCATGGCTTGGTTTTCCAGTGACAAGTCCCCAACCAGGAACCATGCAGAAGTTCAACCAGTCATCTCATTAGAACATCAAGAAGCTCCAAGAGATTTAGGAACCCTGTGTCAGGAACTGGCATAAATGACCAAATAATAAAACAAAGTTTCTGCTAGTACTTTTATCCCTTAGGAATTTACAAAGGTTTCATGAGCTCTGTCAAAAACTGGGGCATAGATGTGTCTGTTTATATGTCCATCCATCCATCCATCCATGCATTCATCTATCCATCCATGCATCTAGTTCCTGGCACATAGTAGGAATTTATAAGATATTTTTAAATGAAAGAATGAATGCTTTCCTCCCTGTGGATTATTCCTACATTCTTTTTAAAGTACTGTTACCTTCTTACAGTAAATACACTCAGAATTGTTTGATTATTTTTAAAATCTTAAATAAACAAAAGACTAAGAGTAAAATAAGAAAAACTGTGTTTTTTAAAAAAACACACACACATATTTTTATTGATTTCAGAGGGGAAGGAAGAGGGAGAGAGAGATAAAAACATCAGTGATGAGAGAGAATCATTGATCACCTGCCTCCTACATGCCCCCTACTGGGGATGGAGCCTGAAACCTGGGCATGTGTCCCAGCCAGGAATTGAACAGTGACTTCCTGTTTCATAGGTCAGTGCTCAACCACTGAGTCACACCAGTTGAGCTAGTGTAACACTTTTATGTGAGATTTTTCCACCTGATTCTCATTAGTACTATTATTTTTTTTCCTCTGGCACTATAGAGTTAATTTTTATGATTGTAATTAGGGCAGAAGAGCCACCAAATCTTTTAAGACTTTATTTAGAAACAAATTACTCTTAAGTATTTGTGCTTTTTTTTTTGTCCACAATAAAAATAGTGTTATTGCTTTATTTCAGTTATATAATCCATGCTTATTATAAAAATTTCAACCAATGCATGAACATATAATGAAGAAAGTTGCTTGAAAAGCCACCCAAATGATATAATGATTAACATTTACATTCCTTATGGTTTGGCCATTTTCTCATTATGAAATGTTCTATTTTATTTTTAATGATGATTCTTGCTTATTCTACTCTCTCCGTTCTTAGTAAAACTACTGCCAGCTTTCTTTTAGTTAATGTTTATGTGTTTTTTAATTAACTTTATTAGAGTTAATAAAGATTAATAAGATTATATAGGTTTCGGGTATACAACTCTATGATACATCATCAGTATATTATATATATTTCTTTTTGTAGCCTTCTACTCTCAGTCTTCTTGTGTTCTTATATTTATGATTTCTTGTAAACATCATATACTAGACTTTTTAAAAAGCTTAGTCTGTAATATTAACCTTTTACTTCAAGTATTTAATTCATTTACATTTATAATTGTTTGCTGATATAATTAGATTTATATCTATCATGTTACTGTTTATTTTCTCTTTAACCTATCTGATTAGGTTTATTTTTCTCTTATTGCTTTCTATTGAATTTTGGATTAATTCAATTCTTTTTGCTATTCTATGTTTTTCTTTATTAACTTATTATATATACATTATTTAATTGATCTTATAGTGGTTACTCTAGAGATTCCAACATTTAACTTGACTTATTATGATTTAACATAATATATTAAACAAATAGCCTGATATTAATTTTAATAATAACCTGATATTAGTAGAATCTTAGGAGACTAACTCCATCTTTTATCACTTTTATTGTGACACATGTATCTAGATATTCTTACCTCTCACTCATGACATTTCTGTTATTATTTTGTACAGTCAAGATCCATTTATATTTACCCACATATTTACCTTTTCCACTGTCTTTCATTTTTTTCATGCATTTCTGTTTTCCACTTAGGAATATTTCTTCCCCATTTGGGACCCTCTTTAGTCTTTATTTTAGTGCCAGTATACTGAAAATAAATGTTCATAGCTTCTATTTCTTTGAAAATTCTTGATTTCATTTTTGTTTCTGAACATGATTTTTACTGGTTACAAACTTTCAATACTTCAAAGATATTACTCCAATGTCTTATAGCTTCCTTTTTTTCTGTTTAAAAGTCATCAACCTTATTGGTGTTCCTTTGATAATTATTTGTTTTATTGTTTAAATAATTTTTAAATATTTTAAAGATTATTTTTTAATTGTGCTAACATACACCTAACATAAAATTTACAATCTTAACTATTTTTAAAAAAATATATTTTATTGACTTTTTACAGAGAGGAAGGGAGAGGGAGATAGAGAGCTAGAAACATCAATGAGAGAGAGTTATCGATCAGCTGCTTCTTGCACACCCCCTATTGGGGATGTGCCTGCAACCAAGGTACATGCTCTTGATTGGAATCAAATCTAGGATCCTTGAGTCCACAGGCTGATGCTCTATCTACTGAGCTAGACCGGTTTCGGCCAATCTTAACTATTTTTAACTGAACAATTTAGTGGCATTAAGTACATTCACACTGTTGTGCAACCATCGGCTGTCCATCTCTGTAACTCTTTTCATTGTTCAAAATTGAAACTCTGTGCCCATTAAACAGCATGTCCCCTGTCTCCTGGCTACCATCAGTCTACTCTCTGTCTCTATGAATTTGGCTGCTCTAAGATCCTCAGAGAAGTGGAATTGTGCAGCATTTGTCTTTGTGTGACTAACTTATTTTACTTAGCATAATACTATTTAGGTTCATCCATATTACAACATGTGTCTTGAAAATTTTCCTTTTTAAAGTCTGAATAATATTTTATCTATATTCCACACTTTTTATTTATTAACATGTTGATGGATATGTGGTGTGCCTTTACATTTTAACTGTTGTAAATAATGAACATGGGTATACAAATATTTTTTGAATTTTCACTTTCAGTTCTTTAGGTATATACCCAGAGTAGAATTGTTGGATTATACAATAATTCTACATTTAATTTATTTTTTAGTTACAGATGACATTCTATATAGGTGTCCCCAAAAATTATATACACATTTTAACAGCTAATAGCTCAATTTTGTCAATAAAATATATTTAATAGACACTGCCTTTGTAATTATTCAAAGTGTGTGTATATATTTTAGGATTATTTTATATTTATTTCAGTTATACTGCATAGTGGTTAGACATTTATATAATATATAAAATGATTCCTGATACATCTAGTACTCACATGGCACCATACATAGTTATTACAATATTGATTATATTCTAAATGCTATACTTTATATCCCATACTACTTTCCCTAAACTTTTTCACCCAGCCCCCAATACCCTTCCAAATTGGCAAATATCAAACCATTCTCTGTATCTATGAGTCTTATTTTGCTTTGTTTGTTCATTTCAGTTGTTCTTTATATCCAAAATATAAGTGAAATCACATGGTAATCTTTTTCTGACATTTCACTAAGCTTAATACTCTCCAAGTCCATCCATGTTGATACAAATGGTAAGATTCTTTTTTATGCCCAATATTACATTCTACTGTATATATGCACAACATATCTACCCAGTTGTCTATCAGTGGACACTTAGGTTGTTTCCAAAGCTTGACTATTGTAAATAATTCTTCAGTAAACCTAGGGGTGCATATATTTTTTTCAAGTTAATAATTTGGATTTCTTCAAATACCCAGAAGTAGAATTGGTTGGTCATAAGGTATGCTTTTAATTTTTTAAGGACTGATGCCATACTGCTTTCCATAATGACTGTGCAATTCTTTACATTTTCACCAACAATGAAAAAGCAAACTGATTTTTCCACATCCTGGCCAACACCTGTTATTTTGTTTTGGTGTATTGTTTATTTTATCATAGCCATCCTGATAGGTATGAGTTAGTATCTCATTGTGAGTTGGATAAGCATTTCTCTAATGATTAGTGATGTTGAGTATCCTTGTGTGCGCTTATTGCTATTTGTATATCTTCTTTGGAGAATTGTATATTCCACTCCTTTGCCTATTTTTAATCAGGTTGTCTTTTGTTGTTGTTTACATGACTTTTAAGACTTTCTCTTTAGTTTTTATTTCTATCGCCAAAAAAAAATAGAATTTTTCTGTGAAATCTTTTGTAAAGGCCAATGTGGCATAAAACAAAGTATTGCCTGCTTTCTGAAAGCCACTTCACTTTTATGAAAGATTTATGTTATTATGGTAAAGACGGTTTTTTTCATACAAGTAAAAATCCTCTTCAGACTTATTTTAATTATCTAAAATAGGTCATTTCTCTTTTGAGATGAGAAGGCCCAGAGGTCTGTACCTGTGAATGGCAGAAAGACCCACAAAACTTACAAAATTGTGTGGTTATTGAATTTTTATAACTAAAATTTTTTCAATATACTATGGAGACTTGCTGTTGTTAGACTGTTATTTTAAATAATTATTATTTTTTTGGCTTCCATAAAAAAGAAAATACTAACCACAAATCACCTCCAAGTCCCAAGTGCATATTCCACTGAGAATGTATCAATAATTGTGTTTGCTGGACAGTCAGAGAGAAATTAAAAATAATGTATTTTCTATAAAAAAAATAACCTAAAAATGATGACTAGTTTGTACATGTTATAGGTGCCATCTATGTGGACAGGCATTCAGAATCTAATGAATGAAATCAATGACACAATTCTTCAGGCCCTGTATTGCCAATATACAACGTTAGTGTCTAAGAAGTGTAAATATTATTATAGGAAAGAAAGTCATTGAAGGCTGGGTGAGCCACAAAGTAGTGATCGTATGAAAAGGAAGCTAGAGGTAATCAGGGAAGTGGACACAAACAGAACTTGACTCTCAAGGCCATAATGGCCAGAGAGAGACTAATGCCAGCTGCACACCACAGGCTCCTGGCCAGATCTGCTTTGGGTATCTCTGAATGAGCCAGGAGCCTGGCGTCTGTGCCTGAGGTGTTCTGATGCCAGGTGAAAGGTTTTCCAACGCTGCTATTTTCATCTGACTTAATTCCTCAATTCCCTGTGCTGAACAAAGAGCCCAGTTCCTACCTGTGGTCTGGTTGAATACTTTCTAGCTGAAATTAGGAAGTGAGTTTAGTTGTTTAAATCATAGCTGGCACCAGACCTGGAGAGGAAAAGAAAGGCAGAGGGAGGGAAATTGACATTAATTGAGTAAGTTTTATGTCATCAGAGTACATTAATACACATATTTTTCTCACTTGGCCCTCATGATATGTCTATAACTGCAATTTAGAGATGAGGCTCTAAACTGCAGGAAAGTTTGTTGAGTGTTTTTTTTTACATGATTACTACAGTTAGTTACTAAAGGGAAACCCAGTAGTACAATTTATTTCTATATATGACTTGTAGAACCATTCTCTTTCTACTGTAATATCAGGAGGAAAACGTTTGCATGAAATACATCATTACGTAGAGCGAACATCATAAATTTTATCACCGTTGTGAAACTATACAGACATAGCTTTATGAAATGGAAATTAAACAATTCCTTATTAAAGCAACACCAATTGAACAATGACAATAGCCATCGGTACTGTTGCTTTGAACGTGACACCTCTGGCTATTGTATGAAGGGTAGATTGGTGTGGCTCCTGGTAGGAGGTAGGAAAATGGCTGTCAGGGACAGCCAGGGAATATCCAGGGGACAATACCAAGTGAGCTTTTGTAACAAAGAACAGACATATGAGCCTAAGAAGTGCATTCAGGAGGTTTGCCGTAAAGATGGGAACTAAAGCCAAGGGTGTAAATGAGATTTCCCAAGAAAGAATACAAAGCCAGGTCAGAAAAGAACCAACAAAACTTGGGTTAATAAAATAAACAAATACAAAAAAACCTCACCATTTTATCTCTGGCTGGTTTGGCTCAATGGCCCACGAAGAGTCACGGGTTTGATTCCTGCCAAGGTTGCATACCTGGGTTACAGGCTCCATCCTCATCCCTGGTTGGGCACATAACGGAGGCAACAAATGGATGTGTCTCTCTTACATTGATATTTTTTCCCTTGTCTCTCCCCCTCCCTTCCACTCTCTCTAAAACTCAATGGAAAAAAACATCCTCCAGTGAGGATGAACAACAACAAAAGTAACAAATAACAGAGAGGCGGGAAAAGGATGAAGGAAAGTGAGTTCACAGAGGCAAGGAAAGGATACTAAGGGAAGTGGGGGAATGCACAACAGTGAAATAAAAGCTGCAAAGAAACCTAAGCATTCATGGAATCTGGTGGTTAAGACATTACAGGTGCCTGTGAGAGAGCTACATAACAGTGTAGGCTTTTATTACATTAGATTAAGGAATTCGGAGCGTCATAGATCGGGTTCCTTGGAAACAAGCTCTGAGATAAAGATAGGATTGTTGGGAGTGAGAGAAATTAAACTATGATGAGGTTGCAACAGAGGCCTCCATAGAGCCTATGGATAGCACTCCAGCTGGGAAAGCCTTGCAGAATTAAGCCAAAGTGATGCAAGGTGCCTGGGCTTTTAAACCAACATCCACCAGTCTTTGGAGAATGTAACGTAGGCGAGATAATTTCCTTCACCAAAAGGCAGTGCCCAGAGAGGGAGGCACCCATGAGCCTTTAGCAGGCAACCTTCCAGCAGCTGGAAGAATGAATGGTTTCTTCCTGCAAGGGACGTGGGTTAGAGAGTGCGTCCCAGCAGAGAGTGGAGAAAATGAATGTGAAAGGCTAGGCTACTGTTTGAAATACTTTGCTGTAAGGGATTTTATTATTGCAGCCACCAATCTTCTTTTCCAAAGTCTTCTCCATCACCATCTTCTTGCCAGCTAACCCCTTGACTGAAAGATTTTCTTTGGAAAAAGATACTTCATTGACTTATGTGCCCCCAATTAAATGGCTCTCATTTCCTTTACTGCTCTCTATTAATTGTTACTCTTAATCTGCCTTGTACTATAGAGGCAGATGGAGGCCCAAGTGCCTTCCTGTGGCCACCCCCATTGATGCATGTTATGTGAGAAATAGCCATAGTGTACAGAATGGCCTTTTCCAGATCATTTACCATTAGGAAAGAGGCTTCCTCTGAGGGCTCCAAGTTAAAAAGGAATTTAGAAATTACAAGCCAAGAGTTGATATATCCCTGCAAGGTTTTGACTGCATTGAAGAGTCTGGCTTTACATATTTCATGTGAGCCTTTGCATTTAACTAGAAGACGCTACATAAATAGTGTGATTATAAATATGAAACCTTACCATAATCATATGCTCATGAATATAGAAAAAGGTAAAATAAAAACTGTTCATCATTTTGGTAATTATTAATTTACAGCAGCTCTGAGTGTGGGAACGGAATAAAAATAGTTCCCAGGAGAGATTTCAGTCAACGTGTATTTGTAGCATCATATCAACCACATTTACCAACCTGACTCCTTGTAATCCAGGGTTCATAATGCAACATCAGCTGTCTCTTTTTTTAAAATATATTTTATTGATATTTTACAGAGAGGAAGGGAGAGAGATAGAGAGCTAGAAACGTCGATGAGAGATAAACATCGACCAGCTGCCTCTTGCATACCCCCTACCGGGGATGTGCCCGCAACCAATGTACATGCCCTTGACCGGAATTGAACCCGGGACCTTTCAGTCCGCAGACCGACGCTCTACCACCACTGAGCCAAACCGGTTTCAGCCATCAGCTGTCTCCTGAAATCACCTGGGATGTGTAAACATTCACAGTTTTATTATTTTTTTAGAATACATGGGACCATCTATTTATTTTTCTTTTAAAATTATCAATAGAATAATTTAATATTTTTAATGTTTTGGCAGGGTTTCTTTGGTAATATGTTAAATTTCCATTTAACAAAAAATCACCCCCCCTCGAAAAATAAACAAACAAACAAACAACAACAAAAAACAGACCAACAGTAGCATGCACTGCTTTATGGAGTTTTAACTGGAGGTTGTTTGAAAAGGCAGATTTGTTCTTGCTTTGATAATACCATAGAAGCATGCATGCATGCGCACACACACACACACACACAGTCCCATCTGTCAAATTGCCTGGAGAATGCTTTTAACAAAGAATGAAGCTACATTAAAGGCCATAAAATATGCAGCAAGGGGAAGAAGGATAAAGCCATCCTGCAGTTCATTGGCTTCGCCTACTGTGCAGTGCTCTCCTTGTGAACAAGACAGATTGGGTAGTTATCACTACATCAAGATAGCTGCCCTTGTGGAGAGTAAGAGAATTGGAAAGAAAACCCTGGACTCCAGATTCCAGCTACTCCCCTGATTATTAGGCAAAGAAACGTCAAAACTAATGGCATTTCATTTTAAGTGAGCAGATCATTTTTTTTCTCTACCAGGAAAAAACACAAGTTTTATTTATAATCAAGGATCTGCAACTCCATTAATATTATTACTAATTTGGCAAGTGAGAGAAGTGAATTTTAACTTACAGTTTTGCAGCAATGTCTAAGGAAAGGCAACACATTGCTAAAGGGTATGTTTATAAGCCAGATATTGACAATTGTATAAATGTATTATTGTTTTACCAAAATGAAGAAGCAGGACAAGAAATTTTGTTAGCATCCTCATTTGCACCTAACTTAAATTCCTAAAAAAAAAGTAGATAAGACAAAGCATTTAGACACCGTTTTCCAAGGTAGATTTTTGCTTTGATTGTAATTTTGAAAGGTGTTCACTTTTCTGTCAAATAACAAATTGAAAACCATTATCTGGAACAAATTGTGCATTGCTAAACTTATTGAAAGTGGTTTACACCTGTGAATGTTAGCAAATCTATCCGATAATTCTCTTTTGGTGCATCAGATGTTCTGACCAGTTTATAAGCACTTATGAAATAGGAATGACAATATTGAAAGATCTTGTTTTTTTTAGGAACAAGAAGTTATTATTTAGTATTTCCAGGTAAAATGTGAAAAAGTCCTCTATACCTCCCAAATTTTTTTCCATTTATAGGGAAAAAATGACATTTTGTATTAATGATTACTTAATTTATTTAAAAAAACACTATACATACACTATTTTGTTTTATTTCCATTAAATAATTATAAAACTATTCTTCAATTAATGCCTGGAAAGTATAATAAAATACAAAAACAATCTCTCAATAAAAATGTACTACCATTTGCAAAAAGAATTCTAATTTAGTAACAGAAATAAACAACTTATTTTAGAAATATTGGCTTTCTTTTAAAAGGTCTGGAATATAACATCAGTAAAAAGAATGTTTTTCTCTTAAATAAAGAAAATATTTATTGGCAGATAAACTGATTTTTAATAGGTTTTTAAAATGTTTTTAAAAATTGGACATTGTTGTCCTGGCTGAATTGCTCTGTTGGTAGAAGTGTCATCCTCGTGAGACAAAGTTGTGTTCAATCCTGGGCAGGGTGCATATAGGAATCAACCAGTGAAGGCAGAAATGTGTGGAGCAGCAAATCAACATCTTACTCTCTCCCTCTTCCTCCTCCTCCTTCTATCTTCCTCCTCCTCCTCTTCTTCCTTCTCCTTCTCTTCCTACTCCTTCTCCTCTTCCTCCTCCTCCTCCTCCTCCTCCTTCTTCTTCTTTCTCTCTCTCTCAAATCATTAATTTTTTTAAATGGGCATTGTTGTACAGTCTAGTGAAAAATAGGTAGCATATACATAGTTAATTGTACCAAAGAAGATGTATACAATTATGACTAAAATATGTAACAACTGTAATTCCAAAAGACATAGTTTAAAACGCTTAGAAATAATTAATCCAAATATCTTGTCCAAATTTAGGAACTATAAAACAGTAGTTACTTTAAAGTTTTATATGTTAACGTTCTGTTGTGAGGGCATGAAATGAAGATTATTTCATATTGACAAACAGATACAATTATTTAGAGACAAAATAGATTGAAGTAAGTGTAATAATGGAGCCCCATATTGAAGAAGATACAGAGAATTTCTGCAGTGCTCAGTTGAGCTTAAACTATATTTGTAATATTTTGACTCTAATTTTTGATCAAATGAAAGAAGAGTTGGCTTTACCTCCTTTTTTAAAAAAATATTTTTATTGCTTTTTTTTACAGAGAGGAAGAGGGAGGGATAGAGAGTTAGAAACATCAATGAGAGAGAATCATCAATCAGCTGCCTCTTGCACACCACCTACTGTGGATGTGCCCGCAACCAAGGTACATGCCCTTGACCGGAATCGAACCTGGACCTTCCAGTCTGCAAGCTGATGCTCTATCCACTGAGCCAAACTGGTTTTGGCTCTACCTCCTTTTGATAAACAAAAATAATTCATTTTTCTTGAACTCAAAAATTAGATGTGAATAAAGACAAGTGTAATCAACATGTTCCTTTGAATATATACATTCTATGGAGTAAACTAGTTTAACACCTTAGATCTAAACCATCTATATTGTTAACTAGAGTCCAAGTGTATGAATATTGTGCACTGGGGTGGCAGGGGTTCCTCCTATGCTCTCTTTCGGCCTGGGTCCCCTTGGGGGATGTCTACCTAACCAGGGGGATTGGGCCTAAACTGGCAATCAGACATTTCTCTCACAGTCCGGGGTTCTTGCAGTCCAGAATCCCTCACTCCTTACCACCTGTCTACAGCGGAGGTGGAAGAGGCTCCTGGCACCGCCACTGCACTCACCAACTGTGAGCCTGGCTTCTGGGTCAGTGGGGTTCCCCCTGTGGGAGTGTACTGATCACTAGGGGGAAGCTCATAAATTGCGTGTCTACCCCCTGGGGGTCAATGTACATCATAACAAACAGTCATTCTGGTCATGACACCATAACAGTCACTTTAACTTTTATTGTATAAACTAGAGGTCTGGTGTATGAAAATCATGCACAGGGAGAGGGGAGGGTCCCTCAGCCCAGCCTATACCATCTCACAATCAGGGACTTTTTGGGGGATGTCTGACTACCGGTTTAGGCCCAATTCTGCTGGGATCTCTGCAGATTGGTCCTAAACTGGCAGTCGGACATCCCTCTTGCAATCCAGGACTGCTGGCTCCTAACTGCTTGCCTGCCTGCCTGATTGGCCCTAACCGCTCACCTTCCTGCCTGATAGCCCCTAATCACATGCCTGCCTGCCTGCCTGCCTGCCTGATGGCCCCTAATTGCTCCCTGGGTGGGGCGGGGCCAGCCAGAGCAAGGGGCTGTGGTGTTCTGGACTCTGGTCATTCTGTTCATTCCACTGGTTTGGTCACTGGGCTTTTATTATATAGGATAGGGTCTCCATATATTCCTGAGGAAGTTATAGTTAGTCAATGGCTTGGGAATTGATCCAGAAGCTCTCTTCCAGTTAGATCTAATTCCTAGGAGAGTTGCTAGTATAGAATAAGATTGCAATAGGTTTGGGAAGAGAATAAAGAAAAAATACATTGAATATCTATATTCTTGAGGCATGGTTAATTTAGAAAATCATAGCAATAAGGACCACTGTACTCTATTTATAGATAAGGACACTTTAAGAAAAAGTGATTTGACTCAGATCATGTGGCCTCTTAAATGGCAAAACTGGGACTAAAATTCAAGTCTCCTGACTCTTAATCCAAAGCCCTTTAATGGAATTTTGGCAACATTCCTGATGATACTTGATGTTCCTGTTAGACATGCAATTAAGCTTATAATTGGTCCTTGTTCCACTTCTCTGTGAACTTGCCTTTCTTCAGAGTCTATGAGAGGGCACATTATTCACCCAGGGACAGAGAAGAGAGTGTGAAAATTAAGTCAGAGAAGTAAGTTCTCATTGTCCAGTAAACAAGGATGATAACATGATTTGATTACTTGTTATTTTCTGTCTCAAGCACACACAAATGCACTCATACACATGAAAATTTTCTTTACTTTTATATGCAATTATGCATGACTTTCTACACATTCAATTCTGGGTTGGTTTTTAGGAGTAGAGTTGCTGTTCAAGTAAAATTTCTGAATAACAGTTTTGACCTCTTTACTTTCTATTCTGATTAGTAATTCATTTTAATGCTTGAGACAGAAATGTTATGAAAACAATACAAATATTTTCTAAATGTTCAGAAATAACCATATCTATAAGAAACAAAATAGAAAATAGAATACCGTACTCTTATATCCTTTTCCTACAGTCACCAGTTGTCAACATTTAGTCACCTTGGCTTTATCTGTCTGTAAGTTACAGACATTATGATAATGCACATTTGATTATACATATTTTGTAACTTGTCAACAATGACTGATTGGCTTTAGTCATAAGATAAAAAATTAATATTAAATAAAATGCAATTAATCAGGGTATTAGATTTTTTATAAATACATGTGACCTTCCTAACCTTAATCCTCAGCTATCTATGTCATTTTATATGAAGTTTCATTTAGAAAATATTTATATTGTTTTTATGACATTTCTTTGTATATCCACTGAATGAAGATGCTGTTTATCCAACCAACTTATAAAAATTATCAGTCATTTTGTCCATAGTGCACTAAAACTAAATTTTAAAAATCTGTCTCAACCATAAAAATGAATTACTAATGGGAATAGAAAGTAAAGAGGTCAAAACTATTATTCAGACATTTTACTTAAACAGTAATTCTATTCCTAAAAACCAACCCAGAATGGAATGTGTAGAAAGTCATGCATGATTGCATATAAAATCAAAGAAAATTTAGATTAATTTAATATATAGCCATAGAGGACTAGTTTAATAAATAATGTACTCATAATGAAATACTATGCTACTTTAAAAATGATGTAGGTGATGTTTATATGATATTACTCTACTCTGGTTCCTATAAGTATTATTTATTTAAAGGTATTATTAATGCAAAATCCATATATTACTATTTTTAATTCAAAACTAACTATATTTGATGAGAGAAAATATTTGTTATATATTGCTGAGTAAAATCCTTAGCTAATATTACATATTCAGAATTATTTTTTTCATCTGTGTGAGTGCATGGTATATGCTTGAGACAGATTTTTTATAATTTAGTTTTATTGCACTATGAACAAAATAGCTGATAATTCCTTTAAGTTGTGTGGATAAATCTTTATTCAATAGTGATATACAAACATCATGGAAACAACAAAAATAGCTGAAACCAGTTTGGCTCAGTGGATAGAGGGTTGGCCTGCAGACTCAAGGTCCCAGGTTCGATTCCAGTCAAGGGCATGTACCTTGGTTGCGGGCACATCTCCAAAAGGGGGTGTGCAAGAGGCAGCTGATCGATGTTTCTCTCTTATCGATGTTTGTAACTATCTCTCTCCCTTCCGCTCTGTAAAAAATCAATAAAATATATTTTTTAAAAGAAAACAACAAAAATATTTTCTAAATTTTCAGAAATATCCATAAGAAAGAAAAAATAGAAAATGTAGTACTCACATTCTTTTCTTTTTTAAAAAGAATCTATATTGTTGAAATTATTACATATGTCTCCTTCCCCCGCTCCCATTGACTTCTTCTAGCCTCCCCTGCCCCTTATATCCTTTTCCTACATATACCAGTTGTCACCATTTAACCACCTTGGCTTTATTTCTTTGCCTATAAGTTGCAGACATTATGATACTTCACCTTTCAATATTTCTCTCTGTAGCTCTTAAAATGAGGATTATCTTTTCTATAACTACACCACCATTATCATACCCAAAATTTTTTTACAATTGTTCCATAACTAGAGGTCTGGTGCATGAAATTTGTGCACTGGAGGGAGGGGCCCTTCAACGTGGCCTGCATTCTCTCACAGTCCGGGACCCCTCAAGGAATGTCTGCCTATGTCAGAAGTCAGACATCCCTCTCGCAGTCTGGGACCCCTTGCTCCTTACCACCTACCTGCTTGATGCTCGTTACTGCTGGGCTCGCTGCTCCTTAGCACTGCTGTGGAGGCGGGAGAGGCTCCTGCTACTGACACTGTGCTCTCCAACTCCCTGTGGGAGCGCACTGACCACCAGGGCTCAGCTCCTGTGCTGAGCATCTGCCTCCTGGTGGTCAGTGCACATCACAATGACCAGTTGTTCTGGTGGTTCCACTTTAATGGCCACTTAGGCTTTTATTATATAGACTAGAGACCCATTGCAGGAAGATTCCTGTAAGAACAGGGCTTCCGGCCGAAACCGGTTTGGCTCAGTGGATAGAGCGTCGGCCTGCAGACTGAAAGGTCCCAGGTTCGAATCCGGTCAAGGGCACATGCCC
Source organism: Vespertilio murinus (assembly GCA_963924515.1). NCBI lineage: Eukaryota > Metazoa > Chordata > Mammalia > Chiroptera > Vespertilionidae > Vespertilio > Vespertilio murinus. The sequence goes on from OZ004706.1 coordinate 48,015,512, forward strand.
GGATTGTGGGCTCAATCCCCAATGGGGAGCGTGCAGGAGGCAGCCAATCAATGATTCTCTCTCATCCTTGATGTTTCTATCTCTCTATCCCTCTCCCTTCCTCTCTGAAATCAATAAAGAAATATTAAAAAAAAAAAGAACAGGGCTTCTGACAGGCTTCCCACTCCCCCACCGCCACCTCCCCCCCCCAAGCTTTCCCTGCCACCTCTGTCCCCCACCCCCACCTCATGCTTTTCTTCCTGTCACTGCCACCCCCCCATGCTTCACACTTTCCCTCCTGCAGCTGCCACCACCTGCTGCACTTTCCCTCTCACTGCCAATGCTGCCCCGCACTTTCCCTCCTGCCACCACCACCCAGTGCTTTCCCTTCCCTCCTGCCATCTCTGCCCCCCACCCCACACTTTCCCTTCCCCTAGACACCCACCCCACCTGCACTTTCCCTTCTGTGGTCACCTTGCTTTCAGGTTTCCCTCCCTCTTCCTTCTATGCTATCTTCAGTCTTCACTCTTCCCTCCCTCAGTATATGCAAATTAACCTCCATCTTTGTTTGGTTAATTTGCATAATCACTCTGATTGGTTGTGGGCATAGCGAAGGAACGGTCAATTAGCATTCTTCTCTTTTATTAGTATAGTTATTCACCATATTTAAGTTTCTCCAATTGTCTCCCAAAAGCCATTAAAGGCTTTTCTATTTTGAACCCAGTCATTTTTCATGCATCTTAGTCATTAAATTTCTTTAGTCTCACATCAGAAGTATCACATTAGTAGACATATAATGTCATTTTGTTCCACAGTTGATAATATTAAATTTGACCATTTTCTTGATTAAATAACAAATCCCTCCAACATTTTCTCTTTGTAATTGGTAAATAACATGTGGATTTTGAAACTGTGTAAATATTCCAATTCTAATACATATTTACTCAATAATTTTAGCATCACTTGATTATCCTTGACTGAATTACAATTAAGGATTGTAAAATGCGCATATTCTATCATTGTTCTACATTGTATTAGTATTCTTTGAAGAAGTTTCCCTTTTGATCTCTCTCACTCACTACTATGGACTTACTCAGATTTATTTTTAATTAAGAAATTTTAAATTTAACAAAAGTAATAGAAACTTAATTGTAAGTCTAGCTTGCTTTTGCTAGTGAAAATGCTCATAATTTGGTGCTTTAGAAACTGTATGAGTTTAGTAGCATTAACATTGTTCCATTAAAAAATAATAATAATTTTGCTGCTTTTCTGTTAGTCTTACATGTTGAAATTGTTTCACAATTCTTATTTACACACACACAAAAAAAACAATTGAAATTTACAAGCTTAAACACTACAAAATACGTGTTATGTATCTTGCTTTCTCAATTCCCATAAGATTTGATTACTTTTTCTGAGTAATAGACAATTATTACTTTAATTGGTAATTCTACAATGTTTATTCTTTTAACATTTACTGAATTCTTTGTTGTATCTTCACCTCTTTTGGAGAAAACAAGACACTATATTTATTCATTTTCTATTTTTAGTCTTTTATACAAATTAAAAATACTTAATATTTTCTTCATCTTTTAATATAATCCAATAGTATTTAATGATTAGACATTTTATTTTTTTTATATATTTTGTTGATTTTTACAGAGAGGAAAGGGAAGGGATAAAGAGCTAGAAACATTGATGAGAGAGAAGCATTGACCAGCTGCCTCCTGCATAATCAAACCTGGGACCTTTCAGTCACATACCGACGCTCTATCCACTGAGCCAAATCAGTTTCAGCAATGATTAGACATTTTAGAACATCAAAAGCCAATTTTTAGAAACTACCTGATCAGTAATGATTTTCTTTTAAAGTAAAAGAATACCTTCTAAAAGATGAAAATTTCTGTCTAGAAAGTTGCAGAAAATTTTGGTTAATTTTAATGCGAAGGTCTCTTCTGGTGATTGAAAATGAGTGTGTACAGAGGATAAAGACAGATTCATAGATAAACTGTTGTGTGCTTGAAATTTGATGTTATTCACTGCTTTGGGACTGTTTCCTTACCATAAAAGGATTCAACCTGACAGTTCTTACACCATCTTACAAGATTCATGGAAGCTCCTCACCTAATTATTGTAACCATCATGATTATCCTTATCACCATTATTTTCCTTACATTGCCTTTGATTTTATCAGCCCTTGAATTGATTGAAAACAATAAATTTGCAAACAAAGGTTCTCAAAGTATGAATCTTTGTTATATAATTGAGTTAAAGGTGACCTCTGTATTATTGGCTCCCTATACCATTTATTTCTTCACACCAAGGTGGAATCTGCCAGCTCAAAGTTAGGCAGTGCCAAACTCCAATTTTTACACATTCGGTTGCTTTAAATAGAGACCCCAAAGCAGTTTTAATCATTTAGAGCCTACCTGCTTTGCTTGGCCCATAAAACTGCACCTGACATACTAGCTATCTACACTAATAAAAGGCTAAAATGCTAATTAGACTGGGAGACCTTCTGGACGTCCTTCTAGACAAAGCCATGGTGCCGGGGCTGAGGCAGAGGCAGTTAGAGGTGATCAGGCCAGGAGAGGAGGGCAATTGGGGGCGATCAGGCAGGCAAGGGGGGGCAGTTGGGGTGAGCAATCCAGCAAGGGGGTCAGTTGGGGTCAAGCAGGCTGGCGGGGGTGTGACATTTGAGGGCGATCAGGCCAGCAAGGGAGACGCAGTTGGGGGTGAGAAGGCTGGTGGGGGAGAGGCAGTTGGGGCGAGTAGGCCAGCAGGCAGAGTGATTAGGGGCAATCAGGCAGGCAGGCAGGTGAGCCATTAGGAGCTAGCAGTCCCGGGATCGGGCCTAACCTGGCAGTCGGACATCTCCCGAGGGTCCCAGATTGGAGAGGGTGCAGGCTGGGCTGAGGGACGCCCCCCTCCCTTGAGCACAACTTTTGTGCACTGAGCCACTACTAGGTAATACAAACCTATGGTCTCAAAAGAACTGCTATTCTTGCATCTGGCTGCCTCAGAGACTCCATATCTTGTTGCTGAGCAGTATCACCTAGACACAAAAGCTCCTTCTATAGTTTCCCACTCCCCAAGAGGTCCCTTGCCCTGTTTGCCTTCTGGGTGATGGTCCCACACCCCTGTCTCTGGAAGGTCTCTCACTGGGATGCACTTCAGAACCCTCCTGCAAACCCACCCAAGGGCCACCCAATAAAGCTTGTTGTGAAATACTGCAGTCTTGCGGTCCTGACTTTCCCTTGATCAGACCTGATATCCTTAAACTCACCAGTCTTATACTCCAGTTTTGGATCAGAGACTAAGAAGTTGAGTCTTTTAGGCCTCTTGTGCTTTTTTAAAGACTGATAGGAAGAGAATGAAGGGGATTTTTGCCGCAGTTATTTCACAACCGCACCCCAGAGGATTTGATTGTGGACTCACATTGCACTTGATCAGCAGGGAATCTGTGTTTGGTAGAAACTGCCTTACTTTATTCCAAGAAGCAAAATATCTGTCCATGGCTTTCTGGTACTGTTTTTGGTGCTAAATTGCTTGAGGAGGGCCTTGTTTGCCTCACTGATACCTTAGAAGGAACTTGTACTGAGTTCTAGAAAGGGGTTTTGCATTGATTACTTCACTCAGTCCTGTTTAGAAAAGAATAGCCTTATTTTATTGGGAAGGCAACTGGAATAATAGAGCTAGAAATTGGTAGAGATGGAATTTAAACCTGGGAGCTATTCATAGGCCATGTTCTTGCCCTCTCACCACCATTCTGCTTTAACTATTCCAGAGCTTGCAATAATCTGCAACTAAGTATTTTATAGGAACTGTGATAATGAATCAAACTTATTTTTAAAAAATAATTCTGCCAGTCTTTACATCTTTCTTTTTTTTTTTTGTATTGTCAATCTATCAAGCATCTTATAAAATTGAAACCTGGAACTACTTAAAACAAATTACCTACTTTCAAAAAACTGCCTTTATATGTTAGTCTTATTATACAAAGTGTTAGTTGATCCGTAGGCTGCTGTTTGAGTGAGTTGCTTAGAAATATTGAATAATACTCCTTTGAGGGAGAGAGAAAGAAAGAAGGCTATTTTTATTCAAAAACAACACGCTGATGGATCTGTTAGTTGTAAGAGGAAAAGCTGCCCAGGGGGAGTTTGTGAGAGAAATAAGGCACAGAAAAAGCTAAACTGTTTTACTTAGTAAACTATCAGGTATTACAGATTTAACTCTTGGCGGCTTGAAAAGAAAAAACACTTAACTGGCTGCTGGAAACTCAGTAAAACGCACATAGACAGGTGTGAGTTCTTGGTTCATTTAATAGCTTGAAAACAAAAGGGCCTAGAAAAAGATGGTCAACTGAGAAATTCCTTAGAGAGGAACAACAGACTATTATGGCCTGGACAGCAGTGCTTAGGTTACTGGGTGTAATATAAAATCCAGATATTGACAATAAGAGGTTTTGAGAGACCAGACTAAAAGCAAGGTAGCAGTATAGCAAGTGGTCACTATGGTAACCAGAGGTGAAATGATACTGATGGGGAGGAACACTGTTAAGAATTGGTTGAGCCAAAACCAGTTTGGCTCAGTGGTTGAGCGTCGGTCTGCGGACTGAAAGGTCACAGGTTCGATTCGGTCAAGGGCACGTACATTGGTTGTGGGCACATCCCCAGTGGGGGGTGTGCAAGAGGCAGCTGGTTGATGTTTCTCTCTCATTGACATTTCTAGCTCTCTATCTCTCTCCCTTCCTCTCTGTAAAATATCAATGAAATATATTTTTTTAAAAGAATCGGTTGAGGTTATGTATAAAAGCCATAGAGAAAGAAATCAAGTTGCTTTATTTTCATCTGTTTATTTCTGACTTGGAAAAGATACAGGGATAGGCACTAGCTTATATTGCAATATAAATTGTATAGCTTCCCCTGGCCTTGCTGGAATTAGCAGAAGGCAGCAGAGATGAGGGTAAAGAAGGCAATTAAAGGTGTTAGTCATAGAGGGGAACAGCCATGTGCTTCCAGCAGGTGCACTGTAAGCCCAGGATCAGGATGGCTTACGGCCATCTGTACAGTCTCAGAACGGACAGAACATGAGAGAGCATAAGATTAAAATAAAAGTGGGAAGCACACTTCTAGAAAGTTAATTGATTTGACTTTTGTGTTCATTTATTTCAATTGCTTTCCGTATTTACATTGCTATTACGAAAGGGGAAACAAGCTACTTATTACTTAATGTCTGTGACAGGTAATTTATAGTTCATTTAATTTAATGAAGAATTAGTTATTGAAGACATAAAGTCATATTTTGACAAAAACAGTTTACTTTGTGTACAGTGAATTTTCAAGATGGTTTGTGCTATTAAATGAGGAACTATGATTAGGTAAAAAAAAAAATATGTCTTGTCATCTGTTAGTCAGAATTTGGTTTCATAACTACCCAGAATTCACAAATATAAGCAACTTCAGAAAAAACCTCTAATACACAGAGAAACCACGTAGGGAAAATGAACAAGGCATGAGATGTTATGGGTTCTGCTGTATGATTGGTCAGTTTTTTAATTAGAAGAAGAAATGTATAATGAATTTAGAGGGCTGTTACACACCAAAAATTGCTCTATTAGTCAGCCAGGGCTGTCGTTACAAAATATCACAGTCGGGTGGCTTACAGGTTAGAAATGTATTTCTCAGTTTTGAAGGCTGGGCGTCGAAGAACAAGGTGCTGTTGGAGTTGGTTCCTCCGAGGTTTCCCTTCTTGGCTTGCAGATGGCTGCCTCCTCACTCTGTCCTCATGTGGCCATTTTTCTGGGTATGCACATCTCTGGTTTTCTTCCTCTTCTAATAAAGACACCAGCCCTACTAGGTTAAGGCTACTTATGTCTTCATGTAACCTTAATAACTTTTATAAAGACCTCTCTTCCAATGTAGTCACATTGGAGATTAAGATTTCCACCTAATGAATTTGAGGGAGGGGAGAAAATTAAATCTATAAAACAATTGCCACTCCCCAAAACAGAGCACACTGGATGTATCCATTAAGAAATTTGCACAAGCTGAAACTAGTTTGGCTCAATGGATAGAGCTTCGGCCTGCGGACTGAAAGGTCCCAGGTTCGATTCCGGTCAAGGGCATGTACATTGGTTGCGGGCACATCCCCAGTAGGGGGTGTGCAAGAGGCAGCTGATAGATAATTCTCTTTGATGTTTCTAACTCTCTATCCCTCTCTCTTCCTCTCTGTAAAAAAAATCAATAGAATATATTTAAGAAAAGAAATATAAAATACATTTTTAAAAGAAATTTACACAAAAATATCTTTTAAGCATTAACAATGTGCCAGACACGGCACTAGGCACTGGAGAAGTGCAGTGAGGAAAGGCAGGCAGAGATCTTCTGCAAATTAACAGGGCCATTTAAACAATTGTGTTACATTAGGTGAAAAGTGATTTCACTGAGCTACAGAGGAGCATGTAGCATTATTTCCAAATCTGGTCTTGCCAGGTCAAGTATAGAACTCATTCAGTTAAATGTGAACTTCAAATAATTTTTTTAGTATACACATGTTCCAAATATTGCCTGGGACAATCTTATACTATCCATTGTTTACCTGACTTTTCCGTTTAACTAGGCACTCTGGTTTTTATTCTTTTACTTATAAATCTGGCAACTCAGTAATTCAATTCATGAGAATTAAGAAAGCTCCACAGAGGAAGTGAGATGTAATCTAAGACCCGAGGGAATGAATCAGGTTAAAAAAAAGAAAGAAAAGGAAACCAGAAGAAAGGATTCCTGCAGAAAAGAAAGATGCTAGAGGCCAGCAGTGAAGATACAGATCACCCAAATGTAGAGCAGTTGACAACCCGTGGTGAGAAGCAGACACTTGACAATGGTTACTACAGAAATAAAGAACAGACTCAAGCATGAGGAGAAGGAGATGGAAGAAATAACGCCCAGTTTCACTAGACTCTGAAGTTATTCAGTAGAGGAGCAAGTTAAAGGGGATACACCAGCTGTGACTAGCTAATCACCAAGTCTTGTGATTGTAATTCAAATTTATTTATTGACTTAATCTTTTACTATGTTGACTTCTCCCATCTCTACCTCCTTTCTGGCTGCACTTTCTCAAGAACCCCCCGATTGCTCCCCACACCTTCTCCAAACTATTCTTCACTGAGCAGCAAGAAAACAAACAGATCTGATCAGATCCTTACCTCATGTAGAATCCTCAGGACATTGCCAGATGAACTTCATCTTGTGTAAGCCAGTACAAGCTATTCAGAAAATGACGCTAAGATTTAGAAAGCTGATGGAGATTTTAACATAATTTTAAAAAACCAAGAACGAAAGTATGAAAACTGTATGTGTGTATGTGTGTGTGGTTGCAACTTTTGTGCCATAAAAACTCAGAAGGAAAACTGCCTAAAATCCTTACCGATTCTAAATCATTTAAAGCAGAGTGAGTGGAGCTATGTATGTGAAATAATTAGAATCATAAATTATCAACTTTTGGTCAACATTGGAGCAATTTCCTTCAAAAATTTTTCATTTCCCTGTGAAAGATTAAACATCAAATAGGCTAAGACACTTAATACAGACAATCCTCGGGTTATGTCGGACTGGACTTGACATACATGGTTACGTCCACATCTCTTATTTATTAAAAAAAAAAAAGTTCCGTCATTTCGACTTATGTACATATGCGCTTTATGTTTTTTATTATTTATTTACCACAAGTAAAGGTCAGGAATTATTATCTTTAATTTTAATTTTAATTTTTTTTTTTTTACTGTTTCACTTCATTACTGCTGTGTATGTGCTCCATGTGAGTGACATAGGTGGATTCCGACTTAGGGCGAAAGTCGCTTTCCTTCGCCGTAGAAACGGATCTCCAACCCGAGGACCTACTGTAGTGTCGGAATTAAGATTAGATTTCAGGTTTCTTAGTTTTAATATACTTAATATACTATACTTTAATTATGCTATTTTGTATGTTATATATAACCAACTAACAGAATATTTCCAGTAAAGTGATTTCTAAACCTGTAGTAATTTTAGAGGCTACTATTTATATTAGTAAAATATTTTATATCACTTTAGACTATGTGGTTATTAGAGGTTTTGTATACATATGTGTGTATGTTTATAAATGTTGTGAGATACTTCAGCAATGTCTATAATAATTTTGAGGTCTGAAAACTATTCACTTGATAATAGTTACCAAATTCTTTACTAGAATGGTCAGCCATTCTCATATTAAAACAGAAAAATAATAACTATTATTTCACAGAGATATGACATCGTTATTATTTTAAATCTTGGTAACTGAAAATATGATAATAGTGCTTTTATTTTTTCAGTCATTTTGATATATTTTGCAGAACATAATTTTAATGTATAAACGACAAAGAATTTTTAAACTATGATATGTTTTATATCTGAATCAATATTGTTATAGAAAGCAGAGTTGGTGTCTGGACTTGGTTATTATTACCTGCCAGCATGTTATTTAGAACCCAGATGTTGCCATGGAAGACATTTCATAAGAAAGATGATTCATCATTTAGAGGCCCCCATGTGTAATATCTAGTAAAGCATGAAAATGCTTTGGCTTTTCGTTCTGGTGAAATTTAAGAAGAAATTTGAGTCACCAGCTAGCTAGAAAAGGATACTTTTAGAGAAAAGATTTCTGAAATTGTCTGTCTTGGTCAGGGTTGGTGTCCTGATGAGTCCTCAGAATGAGCTTTGACAACTTATCACAATAAATGCCAGATCATGTTCTAAGGGCAAATGAAGAAACTTACATTCTAAGAAAGCTGGCAAAGATCTGCTGAGGGAGTGACATTCCAGCTGCCCCAAGACTGAATGATTAAGATTTCTCCAAGTGAAAAAACTGGAGATCATTCCTGGCAGAGAAATGCCTTTGCAAAAGCTTGGAAGAATATAGAGGCACTGTGGCTGTGTGTTGGGTGGAAGAAGTTGACAACATGTACAGGGTAGGCTGTGTGGTAACCCACTAGAAAGATATTAAGGAAGTCAAAGGAAGGAAAGGAAGCATAATCCAATATTTCATCAGTGATTACAGAGACCAGGGGCCACATTTGAAAATGTGACTCATTTGTGACATTGAGAGTGGAAAATGATAGAAGACAAGAGTGGAGGATGGCTCCAGAGGTTCAGTTTTGGAGACCAGATGAGTTTTTTATTTGTTAACTGAAAGAGGACCATACATTACAAAGGTCAGATTTCAGGGAGAAAACAATGAGAGGATGTTACACATTGCTATCAGTTTATAGGAGAGTGAAAATAATTAGTCAATAAGAAAGTTTGTACAGGGGGAGAAATTCACTGGCGAAAACAATTTTAGGAGGCTTACCTGAAATAGAAACTTCTAACAAGAAAATAAAATCTTTGCTCCTGATTTTCAGGTTAAATGATTGCATATATTTACTCTCTATTTAAAAGTTAGAAATTTTTAAAAGTATTATGAAGTATTCTTTGATTTCTGTACTCTGCCCAAATATATCTGTTATAATCTTTACAAAACAGACCATCACTACAAAGAGAACTCTGAGACAAGCAAGAAAAATTAACTAGTCCAACTATATTTCTTTTACTATGGGGAAAATATTTTAAAATATAAATGGCATGTTTAATCTAAGAAGCTAAAAAGATTACTCTAATTATTTGGTACTTTCATTTATCTATCTTTCTCTTTCCTTTAACACTGCATGCTCTGAACCTCTGCACACACATGCACACACACATGGCAATGCATTTAAATACATTTAATGAATTACTGTCTACTGTCCTTAAAAACTAAGCAGATGGTCCAGAAGAATAATGGAATTATGTTACTTTTCTGATTCAGATTATATTTGGCTGTTGGTTCAGAGTCAGTCTAGGTAGACAGTTTGTGCTACTTAATGAGAACCCAGGTGTATTTTTGTCTCCATTGATGCTCATTTCTGTACCTTGTTTTGTTCTACATATATCTTTAAAAAATGTGAAATAGAAAGAAGATTTGTTCTGACAGCATCCATATGTTAATCTCATTATAATTGCTAGAGGTGGATTAAGCTCTAATGAGTTCATGAACAAAGTAAAACATTGAATTTATTTTACTATAATAATTACTTGGTGTGTGGCATCCCATCTCATGAAGAAAAAGGAATAAGATCTAAGGTTTGGTGCAAAAGTTCAAGGTCAGTCAATAGAAGAGTTACCAGGAACCGTTTCCATTTGAAAGGATTCATTATTGACAATGGAGGAAAAAGAATCTTAGAAATATTTTTCATATCATCTACTCATGTTATTATAAATATCACTTCCCTGGAAACTCAAAACCAAATGAGACCTCAAATTCTATTAACCCTGTATAAGTGGTAAAGAATTTTTAAAATTTGAAAATGTAACCTTTATATAATTATTTACATGGTTCTCTTCTAATTGAACCCCCTGTTCAAAAATCAGAACCAATAGTAAAATTTCAAAAATATCTGAATTATTTACACATTGTGCTGGAAATATACCTAAGAATGAGTCTGTTTATCTACATGAGACAGTTCCTATAATTTAAAAGTTATAAAACTATGATATAAACTCTTGTCCAAGAAAGAAGTTTCCAAAGATGATGTTGAAAGGCAATGATTGGTGACAAGTAAAAATGTTTCCTATTAGTAAGCCCTTGAGTTAAATCCATTCAACAAACTGATTTTGTAAGCATATTTCAAGGGAGGAACAAATGAAGAGAATAAAAACACCTTAAATTATACTTTGCTATATCAGTCTGACAAAGACTGGAAATAAACTGATTATATCTGTTGGCAGTGGTGCAAAGAAATGGATATTCACATATAGTACTCTGGTCAGTCTCAGTTGGTCCAAATAATTGAGCAATTTTACAATATTTATCAAGAAGAATAAGAAGTGTTCAAATACGTTTCCCCTAATAAAAGCACAACAGCTTATATTTGAGGTTACTAATTAAGGCACTAATTCTAATTTGGGGAAATGTTGAACTATATACATTTCTAGGATAGAGAAAAAAGATTGGTCAAATAAATTGGTAGACATATTCGCAACAGAATATTTCAGTCTTCAAAAAGTATGTTTTGGGGGATGTTTAATTATATGAGAAAATGTTCACAGTGTAATGCTAGGTAGAAAAGCATGACACAAAACAATATAGTTCATCTTAATAATATGTGTGTGTTGTGTGTGGCGGGGGTGGGGGGAGGAGGGTGTATGTGTCTGTCTGTACTTAGAGTGCAATCTTAAGTGAATGATAGGAAGTGCTCCACTATGTTAATAGTGCTTTACTTCTGGATGGTAGGATTATAGCGAATGTTCTTTTCTTGTACTGTTCTAATTTCCCCAATTCTTAAAATAAATATGCATTACTTTTATATTCTGAAGAAGAAAAAAACCCACAGCAACACAGGAACTTTGAGTAGCAAAATTTTGGTAGAGCAGAATTATACCTCCAAAATGTCAACAGTTCTTCTTTCCCTACTCTTATTCTGTTCTCTCTGTTCCAGTATAAAATGTTCATTAGAAAAGTATCACTCAGATATATTCCACATGACCTAGTGGTTAATAGCATACTCTTGCCTGGCCAGTGTTGCTCAGTGGTTGAGCACCAACCCATACACCACAGTTTGATTCCTGGTCAAGGCATATGCCTGAGTTTTGGACTCTATCCCTGGTTGGGAGCATGCAGGAGGCAGCCGATCAATGTCTCTCTCTCATCAGTGTATCAGTTTCTCTCTCCCTCTCCCTTCCTCTCTCTCTCAAATCAATAGCAATAAATTTTTTAAAATAGCATACTTTCATACTTTATATTTTCATCTTCTCAAATGTTCTTTGATTTACTTTCAGTATCAGTTTGGGAGGACATATAGTGCTCTCTCTTTTCTATTAGAACTGCTTCTCCCAAACAAGTTATTCCTATCATTTTCACCCAATAGCCATCATATAAATTTTTCAAAATATTTCTACAATATTATTTAACTCTTTGGGTTCAATTATTAGGTTCAAGTTGTTTATGTTCACTATGTCTACTGACTAAATATATATAGTCATTTATTTTTCTGGGTGTTTATTTCTGACTATTTAGTGGGTAACCTATTTGTTTTGTTTTGTTGTGTGTTTTTTGGTTATGTCACACATTTTTCTTGGATATCTAATTTTATACTTTTATTGAGTAATTTTTCTTGCATCTGAAGTTGTAGTTTTAAGTCTTTTGAAACTGGTTAGTGAAAAAGTTCCATCTTTGCCTCTATTCATTAATCTATACAAAAAGAATTTCACATCATATGTCTATCTTGGATTAGAATTACAAAAAAAAAAGACAGAGTTCTAATTAAGAATTAATGCCAAAAAAAATAAAACCCACCTAAAAAAAAGGATTAGTGATACTTCAGGAGCTATACAAGGAAGCAATTGTAATATGTCTACACCAGATTGAACCCTGTGTTCTATAGACACTGGAGATGACACACCTAACTTTTGGTTGGAAGCTAAAGAGGGGGTTGTATTAATTTGCTAGGGAACCCTCCATAACAAAGAACAAACTGGATGACTTAACAGATATTCATTTCCTCATAGGTTTGGAGCTGGAAGTACAAAACCAATGATTATCAGGGTTGGATCCTTTTGAGTGCAATGAAGGAAGTATGTAATTCAGGACTCCCCCTTGACTTGTAGATGGATGTCTTCTTTGTGTCTCTTCACATTGTCCCGCTATCTGAGTCTCTCTTCATGTGGCTTTCTTTCTGTAAAATTAGGACTCTAGCCCACCCAGCATGACTCAGTGGTTGAGTGTCAATCTATGAACCAGGAGGTCACAGTAGCAGTTCAGGGCATATGCCTGGGTTATGGGCTCAATCTCCTTTGTGGGGAATGCAAGAGGCAGCCGATCAATGATTCTCTCTCATCATTGATGTTTCTATCTGTCTCTCTCCCTTCCTCTCTGAAATCAATAAAACATATTTTTTAAAAAGAGGACTCTACTCAAATATGACCTCATCTTAACTAATTACATTTGCAACAATCCTATTTCCAAATAAGACCACATTCTGAGGTACTGAGGATTAGGGCTTCAACACATGAATTTAGGAAGATACAGTTCAGGAATAATAGGGACAGTAGAGGAGTTTTTTTTGTTTGTTTTGTTTTGTTTTGCTTTTTTTTAAATAAGGATCATCTTTAGGTTTAATTGATAATGCTGGGAAAAATAATCCAGGAGAGATAGTAGTTCAGGAGAAGGGACAAGTAATGTAAAGGCCTAAAGGCATAGAAGGGGCAGTGTGAAAGGAGACTGAAATCTTGGCAGATGCTTATATGCCAGGCTCTGCAATACTGTGGGGTTGGTAGCAACGGAGGCAGGGAGCCAGTGGGGAATCTGACACAAGTTCAGATCTGAGTTTTGGAGATGATTATTCTGGTAGCTCTCTGATCTTTGTGAAGTGCCTTCTGTCTTCCTACAGAAGCCCATCAGTTAGGCATGCTCTTCGTTTAAAGAGCTCACCTGCCTTCTTTGAAACTTTTCCAGTCCTCTTTGCAAAATGTTTACTCCTGATTTTATTCTCTTAATTCTCTCAAATTCTGGTGCCTGTTATCATCTGCTAAGTAATTTAATTTAGTAAGAATTTTAACTAACAAAATTCCAGCCAGGGGATCTATTACTTATAAGATAAATAAAGATAAGTATTTAAATACTCGGAATGTTTAAAATTGTTCTTTGAAATTATACTTTTAATCCCATATTGTAGAATAACAATTAAAAAATCAGAATTGTAACAAAACAGTTCATTTTAAAATGCACCTCTGATTCCACCCTGGGAAACTTTCATGAGAGCATTCTCCCATGGTTTTAAATTCCTTCCAGCTTTAAACTTGTTCAATTAATATTCCTTTTATTTTGACTCTATTTTCAGCCTGAGGGTGACATCAAGCAAGCTTATTTGTTTCATAAATCTCTTAAAATCTTTCCAATTATAAAGTAACTGCCTAGATTTATACCCAAAGCAACTTAATTGATTAAAAGATTACTACTAGAAGCTCTGTTTATTTAGTTGAGTTTCAGCATTGCATTTGCTCTAAATAGAAGACACAAGTACTACCATCATCAGCATTAATTAAAATATTAATAAACGTAGATAATGCTAGAAGTTATTTATAGTTATGATTGAAGAATGAGTATAAAATAGCATGAAATGCCACTTAAAAGCCCTTTCTAAGTTGTTTATATCAATCTGAAAGCACAGGTCTTTCATCATGTCTTGTGAAGGGCACCATATTGACATTGTGTCACAACATAAAAGGCAAGGAATCCCTAAGATGAGAACTACATGGAAA